>CM060945.1:158880188-160130188 GCA_030765085.1 Allium cepa | reverse complement strand
ATCCTTAGTGGACACCTTGCACTAGCTCTTATAATGGCCAATCCGGTCACAGTTGAAGCACTTGACATTCTTCTTTCCATCCACTTCCTTAGCCTTCCCAGCATGATACCCATTAGAAAAGTACCCTTTCTTGTCGCATTGAAGCAAACAATCTCAAACTTCCCTTTCTTAGCTGCTCCACCCTTCCGAGCGCCTTTCTTAGGAAAGAACTTTCTCTTCTGATTCTGCCCAAGCTAGACATCTTTAGCCTTACTCTTTTATAAGGAATCAAGAATCTCTTCATGCCTTAAGGCCACCTCCATTACAAAGTCAGAAGGGTCTCTAATATGAGGTAACGTAGCCCTGGCTAACTCAGGCTTCAACCCTCTGATGAACTTCTTATTCCTCTTCATCATTGTATCAACTGAAGCATACCCATACTTGGCCAACTCCTAGAACTTTCTGGCATACTTCAGGACAGACACCTCCCCCTTCTCTAATTCATTAAACTTTATGGTTAGAGCTGACTGTGTCATTACGAACATGAACCTCTTTTGGTACCTTCCCTTGAAATCTGCCATGACAAAGTCTCCTCGTCTACACGGGTCGTCACACTGTTCCACCAAAACAAAGTCGCTCCCTGAAGCTGTGTGAATGCAAGCATCCTCTTTTGCTCATCATTGAGCCCTAAGTCTGCAAAGATTCTTTCACAGTGCAGCAACCAATTTCGACCTCTATAGCATCCTCTGTCCCTAAAAAAGGCTTCCCTCTAAGCTTAGCGTAATCTCCGCTCATCTTAGCATAATGGTTAACTACCGAAACTTTCGAAACTCCTGCCTCTACAGCATCTCCTGCTAACACTCTACCTGCAACTCACGCTTGCATCATATTCATGAAAAACTGATTCATAGCTTCCATTCGAACTTGAAGGACTCTAGCACTAACATTCTCTGCTTATGCCTAACTTTGGGTCCTTCTTGCACTCGGTCTGGCATTCCCATCGATGCCCTCCTATCCTGAGTTAACTCTTTGTCTTCTAACTTCCATATCTGTATTCAAATCTTATGAGATACAAAAAAATAACCGAATAAGGATAGGTGACTAGAGATAAAGCGTATACTTATATATATATATATATATATAATACAAGCACATTACTATAGCGTTATCCAATTCCCTAATCTTGCTCTAATTCCCTAGTATTATTTTTTAAAATCCATTTTATTTATTTAAAATTTTTCATAAACTATGCTCTGATACCAAGTTGTAACATCCCCTATCTAGAGGCCAGAAGTTAAATGCTACAGATGCTACAGTTATCCATAGTACTTACTTTTGGTGACAAAATACGATAATGATAATGGTATCCATAATATCAAAACACTTGAATATGAACAAAATCATATATTTTCAAAAATACAACATTTTACTGATTATAATTCAAAACAAATTCATATCCAAGTTACATAATTGCATACCGTTTCACAAGTAAAGATTAATTATAATCATTACATAAATATGCCTTGAGCGACATATGACGATCCCTCTTGGTTGATCAAAGTAATATAGTCATATCTGACTAAATATACATAATGGAATCAAAATAGAACTATAACTCGTCAGACACCTGCTCGTCTCAGAAAGTTCTATTCGTCGAGCACCCGAGAGTTTAAGGGAAAACAAAAAACTTCGAGTCAGACATAAAGCCTGGTGTGAATAATTCTGCTACATCTCGGTTTACTGATTTTAAGTGAGACCATGCCGCTTAGCAGAATGGGTATCCCCTCACTAATATCCCCTTTAAAACATATATTTTGCAAATCCTTTCCTACAACCAAACTGGTTAATCAAACTGATTATATCAAAATAGCAATATCCTTTACGTTAATAAATATTACTCCATAGAATAGGTAATAAATGGACTATCTATCCCCAACATAGTAGCAAGGTCCGTTATGCCAATAAATGGACTATCTGTCCAAATTGGGCTGACCGTCCGGATCAAATGGACTAATTGTCGGAATCATTTTGTTAGGGCTAACTATCCTTCATCTTTTTTTGAAAACCTTTCAAAGATGATTTAGCCATTTAAATCATACTTATACAAGGAAAACATATACTTAGCTTTACTCTAAGCTATTTTTCCATGATATATATATATATATATAGACACACACACTTTACTAAAAATAATGTTGATGGATCTTTATGAGGATTAGCTACCCTTCCAAAACAAGTTAAAACCCTTCTTAACTTCAAAATACTTAGGCAATATTGCCTATTTATTACATTCGAAACCTTTGTTTAAATTTTTTTAAAGAACCCATTCGAAACCATTTAAGGAACCCTATCGAAACCATTAAAAGACTCTTTGGAAACCATTGAATATTATCTTTCAAAAACATTGGAAAAACATTTCCTTTCTTTTCTCCGAAAGCTTCGAAACATTAGACTTCCCCCTTTAAAACCTTTAAATATTGCCTCTCGAAAATATTGGAAAAAACTCTCCTTTCTTTTCTTTGAAAGCTTCAAAACATTAGACATCCCCTTTTAAAACCTTTAAATATTGCCTTTCGAAAACAATGGAAAAACCCTTCCTTTGGACACTTTCAAAACCCTGGGGGACTACCCCTTTTGAAACCATTCATTAAAAACTTTCAAAATAGTTAAAACTCAATCCTTTCGAAAGCACTTTGGGTTCAATTTAAAACATATGGAAACCTTTCGAAACCATTCGAAAATTTACTCCTTCGAAACCTTTGAATTTTTTTTTGATCCAAACCATTTAGATTATGCCTTCAAGTAGTGCAAAAGGATCAGAAACGTATTAAAGTCGAAAGAATCTATTTCAAAACATTTAAATCTATCTCTTTTGAAACCATTTGGATTTCACTTTAATTGTTGAAAAATGGCCTTTAAAACATTTATGTCAAAAGCATCTGTTTCGAAACCATTTCCTAAGTAAAGGAATGATGGTGTCGAAACTATCCCTCTCGAAAGCATTGGAGAAGTGGCCAAAATTTTAGAAAACAAAGTAAACAACCCTTTCGAAACCATCTGGGTCGAAATGTATAACGCGACAGTAAAATGGGTTCGACTTAGTCGAAAGAACTTATTTAAAACAGAAGCGCGACCCAATCGAAACCATTTCTTTAAATCCATTAGACCCAGCCAAAAGCTAATCGAGTCGAAAGCTACTCACTCGAAAGCCATTTAGTCGAAAGCAAGCAGGCACATTTTTAATTCAAAAGCAAAGTGATGCCTCAACCCCTTCAGAACCCGTGGTTTTGACTCCCTACCTTCCGCCTACAACCAATTCACTACGTACCAGTTTCCTGATACCAAGTGCATTGGTTTGATTTTGTCAAAAGCGAAGATGACGAGGTGGAACCTCGTGCCAAAAACATCAAAACAGTGAAAATTATGTAGCAAATAGTTCTTTTCACCTAACCTGCTTCATGTGTTTAATTTTGATCGATTGCCTCTTTCTTTACCAGTAAAAAGTATTGCAATTTTCAAAAGTGTTATCCACTTTCCAGAATAACAAATTTAAATCAATTTACAAAAAGCCTCTTCTCCTTTCTTAATTATATAAAATATTCAAGTCCCAAACCTAATATAACCATTAAATCGCTTAGGAAAAATCAACAAAACTTCTAGAAAATCTCTTTTAATATGTTTTCTAACATATACAAATTTTAGACCCAAACCTTTTATTATATACCCGTAAAAATTATTAACTCGAATTAACATTTTCATTACCAGAAAATTTATATAAATTCTACGATTATTTAGAGAATTCTAAGAATTAAAACCCATCTCTAAAATATCATTTAGGATCTTCATAAAAATTCGCAAGGCATGTGGATGTCATTTTATTGGGTTTTCACTTTAAAACATATCATAAATTCAATACGAACAACTATTATTCATCAACAAGTATATATTATTATTTCATGATTCAAAAACATGGCAATCCGTGCAAAATACTCACAATTCATATTAAAACCAAAAATAATAGAAATTTGAGATGTAAACATTATTCACCTTAGCTTTAGATATTAAACAGTTTGAGATGTGAATAGATTCGATTTGAATTAGCTCCTTCATAGCTTTTCTCTATCTTATTCCTTTTTCTCTTGTTATTGGTGGCCGGCCTTAGTTTTTAAAAATTTTGATAAAATGAAAATGGACGTGCAGGGGGGTACATGGCCAAGGGTTTAGGGTATATGAATGGCCTCTTTCCTATTTTACCCTTCCTCTATTTCAGTTTAACTCTTATTTTAATTCATTGTTAAATGCCATGGCTACACCTTGATTAAAATCTAATCTCTATCCCTTAATTAACACACTATTTTATTTAATTTACCCAATTAAACATCCTAAATAACGTTACCAAAAATATGATGGTTACAGTTTAGATCTGAAATTAAGCGGCAGTTATTTTGGTAAAGAATTTGAAAAGTTAAAGTAAACAATCATATGTTTACACATGGCAGGTTAGTTAGAAAGTATTTGCTTTAATTGGCATTAATCAGTTTTCATTCAGAAAAGTTGGTTCCGCCCCATTTAAAAGCGCATTTCGACTCCAATGCCTCTGGTTCAACTTAGGCGATACCCAACTTGGCCGAAACCAATACATGTGGGATCAATGAGATTGGTACGTAATGGATTGGTGAAGTGCAGAAGGCAGGGTGCCGAAGGCATTGCTTTCGATAGAGACGAAACCATTGGTTACTTTTAAAAGATATGTGCCTGCCTTATTTTTGAAGGGGGCTTTCGACCAAGTCAATACCCAGTTACTTTCGAACTTACTGCCGCCTTTCTTTTTTTAAAAGTAGAGCTTTCGACTAAGACCCTTGTTTATAAAAAGAATGCTTTCGAAAATGAGGGTTCCGACCTAGTCGAAACTCTGTTGCAGTTTTTATACCTTTCGATTGTGTTGAAGTCAACAATGCTTTCGA
Organism: Allium cepa; assembly: GCA_030765085.1. Taxonomy (NCBI): domain Eukaryota; kingdom Viridiplantae; phylum Streptophyta; class Magnoliopsida; order Asparagales; family Amaryllidaceae; genus Allium; species Allium cepa. Next base: position 160,125,245 of record CM060945.1, on the reverse strand, counting down.
GGGGTTTTTTTGTTTTTAACTTACACTAAGCCACTTCCCAAATGCTTTAGAAAGGGGCCAAGTGTTTCGAAGGCAATGGTTTCGAAAGGGGGTTTCGATAGTATCCTTCAGTATTTTGCTTAAATGATTTGAAGCTTTCGAAAGGGATGGTATCGACGCTATCAAGTTTTTCCCTAATATTTTTATGTGATAAAAATTATTTCAAAAGATATACTTTCATTATATTCACTTAGGCCCAAATGGTATTTTTAAATAAAAACCCAATGGTTTCGAAAGGGGGACTTTCAATGGTTTTGGAAGGGATACTTTCACAGTTTTCGAAAGAGCTACTTTCAATGGTTTCAAAGCTATGCTTCTAAGAGTTAATAAGCAATATTTTATTATATTCAAAAGGTTTTAAAGTGTTTCGAAAGTCAGGGGCCCAATGGTTTGAAAAGGGATCTGTATGCTTTCGAAGGAGGTTATCTAATGAGGTCAAAAGCAAAGTTTTGAAGGTTTCGAAAGCCTTAGTTTTTCCAAACAAATAGCCCAATCTCACTTTAAAGGAAAACCATGGCATAAATAAATAAAGTGTTTTGAAAAGGAGTTTCTAAAGAAGTTTTCTTTGATTAATAGGTTAAAGTAATTAACCAAGTTACTATGTTTGCTTCTTCATATTGGCAAGTGCCAATAGGTCCACAGTACACCCATGAAAACTGTGTTTAGGAAAAGATATTAGCATGGGCCAATAGATTCGTAGAAAGCCCATGAAAATCATGTTTAAATGAAGATGTAAGATAGATAGGTTCATAATTAGACCATGAAAACTATGATTTGACATTGGCAGGGGCCAATAGGTTTGTAGTTAGCCCATGAAAACTATATCAGGATTAAGATATTGACAGATGTCAATAGGTTCCTAGTCAACCCATGAAAAGTTGGATAAGAGAAAAGATATTGGATTTACCAATAGGTTAGGGAGAACCCATGAAACATTAAAGATATTGGCAGGGGCCGATAGGTTCTTGATGATCCTATGAAAACTACAAAATAGGATATGGGGGCCATAAAAAACTTAACCGATTATTAGTCAGCCCCTGAAAACTATTAAGTTAATAGTAATCCTAGAAATATAACTGAGACAGGTAGTCAAAATGAACGGGGATGGGTAATCCAGAATTGATTTACTTGTTTTGCGTAACATCATATCATACTATTTTGAATTAACCATTGTGGATGTAGGAGCATAGTATATGGTTTTATAAATGTTTTAAGATACTAGTAATGGGAAAACCCATTCCGCTAAGCGGCATGGTCTCACTAGATATCTAAATAATTTGAGATGGTAGATTATTATTTATACCAGGCTTTATTTCTAACTTGAAGTTTATGTTTTCGCCTTAAACTCTCGGGTATTCAATTGATTTTGAGTAGTTTGATAGTTGAGGTTTTCAGGTACCTCATCGGATGAATAAACTTTCAGAGACATGCAGGAGGCATGATAGCTATCTAGAATTCTCTTTTATTTTATTCTGCTATGTTGTTTGTAAAGGCAAAGTTGTTAAATCGCCTATATATATACTTGATCATCCTAGGGGGTATCTTCATATGTCAATCTTGGCGTATGTTGTAATAAATATATTTTCTCTGAACGTGGTTAACGATTGTGGGATTATGTAATGAATTTGGAATGTTTTGAAATAGAATGTGGATCTTATTTGATGTTTTAAATTTTTCCATATTCATGTGTTTCTGTGTATCAATGTATCTAACATTGCCATATTTGGTCGCCAAGCATTAATAACTATGGATGACTGCAGCATCCGTAGCCGTTAGTTTTCAGCCTCCAAGTAGGGGGATGTTACATATAGCAACAGAAATAAACATGCCACAGATGCAACAAGGTGAAGCATTTTCACCACTTTGACCCAAAAAAACATGAAACTGGTGTAATAGTATAACCAGGTAATAAACATATAAGGCAAAATAGAAACTTGAATAAAGGAGCAATGCGCAATACAAACCAAAAACTAGAATAACACAAGCATATGCAACTAGGAATAACAATGAGATAGCAAGGACATAAGGATGAAGAATTAGTGCATACACAGCATACAACCAGCAAGTTCACGTGTGCAACCAGATCCAGATGCTCACAGGACAAGAGCAATAAGGTAGAAAGCATACTAATGTACATATATACATATATTTATATGCTTGTATATATGTACATAGTAAAAATCAACGAAGTGTACAAAGGAGCATCCTAATTAGCATTGAAGATTTCAAACTGGAAGGTGCACACAACACACCAATAAAGAAGATTCAACAAGGTATAAGTACAACAGGAAGACATACATGATAAAACAAGTTCAAATGCATGTATACAATAAGGTGTGAGAAGGATGCCTAAAAGATGCAAAGGTACCAAATCTAGAAAACAAAAGGAGGGACTCTCTCAATTGGAAAATTCAAGTCAAGGCCAATAATAAAAAAAAATCATTTCAAAGCCTAAATAAGTCGGAATCAAAGAATTCAACGAATATATCAGAGAATTTAACAAGTCAATAATCCTATAACCATCAGCTAGAAAATCAATGGTTAGCCACAACAAGAGGAAATATTCAACCTCGATATTCAAAACAGATATATAGGGAAGTATATGAATTCGATCCCTATAAATACCAATAAAATCATCATCGACAATTTATCAAGTCGAGTTCAAATAAACACAGAAAGGGGAAAATTAAATACGCATACCAAATCAACATAGCATCGCTAACTCGACGCTTGAAGCAACCGAGAGGAATCACAGCAAAGCAATCGATCAATCGACAAGTTAATCGTGATAAGATTATTTCTTCAATCAATTGAATATAGAAATCGGCAGCTTCAAGAAAATCAAAACACTAATTCAAGAATATGAGGTTAAAAGGGATCGGCGGAAGGAAGAGAACGAATTGAAAAATAAATTGGGCTATGCACTTTTTATTCTCTGTTGATGTTATTTGGGCCAAACTCTTACATTTGTTAATTAGGGTTTCTTTGTCTATTATTTTGTAATTTATCTTTTTATAAAACTCTAGATTTAACTAGGATCAAACTATGGAGCATAGTTTTCCAAATTCTCAACTCGTCGATAGAATTGAGGTAGGGTTTGGAGTGTAGGATTAGAACAATCGGATCAGCGATAGTCACAAGTTTACAGAGTCTTAAGCAGTCGATTGTTTAATTCTAGTAGAAATCTTGGGGTAGCAGTAGGCAGGTTTTGCCCAAGTTGGGTAAAATTATGTGTCGCTTTTATTTCTGCATTTACTCTATCATTATTTGCGCAACAACTTTTATTACTTGGTGAATTTATTATGAACCATATTCACCCCCTCTAGGGTTAATTTGATCCTATAGAATGCATATGTACCTATACTAATGCAAAAATTTAGATGACCTCCTGGTCTAGTAAACCTCCTTAAATGCCCATGCTCATGCAATGTATCCAAATGTATGCAACATCCTATATAAATATACCAAAAAATTTACATGTATGCACAACCATTCAGTCTATATGCAACAACCATATGCATATAACTCAGTAATCTAAGATAAAATAAGTGATAGTGTACGTGCAAGCTATCTCAATTTTTTTACCTAAGTATGCAAAGGTCAACCTAGTAAATTCATCCAACAGTAAACATTGCCCAAAACATGTCCTAATGACATCTTCACATCAATTCCTGACATCCAATTATCCCTACTTATGGGGTATACTAACTAGAACCTAAACCCATTTGTAGTAAATAGTTATTTAACTAGAATGGAAATATAGTAGAAAAGAGTTCTGGATGGGTAGCTCGAATTTTCTCTGCAGGCTCCGATGTACTCTCTGTTATTTCGTGTTCCCACTAGACCTCAACAAGCTTGATGACTTTATTACAGAGTCGCTAGTACCATCTCAAGAATATGAGTAGGTGCACAACAAACAAGTGACTCCCTCTCTACTTCCACATCCTCTAGCTGACTCGGCCCGACTAGGCTGTTGTATTGTGTTGACCCTTTTGCAAGTGTGACACATGTAAAACGTTGTGTACTCTCTAACTTCCCAGGATGTTCCACTCTAATAAGTTCCCTACTACACTAGTGATCGGAAAAGGCCAAACGAACGTTGGTGCTAACTTTCTCGAACTACCAAACCTCATAACATGCCTAAATGGTGAGACCTTCACAAAAACCAAGTCGTCTACATTGCAAACTCTAACTTTATGCTTCTCTTGTTAGCATAAGATTTATTCCTACCTTGTGAGGTCTTCATCCTTCTATGGATCAAACCTTCTTTGTAACGACCTGCCTTTACGACCTCTGAATGTCGAACTAATACATCTACGGTATACATGTGCCAAGCACTCAAGTGTCAAAAAGACAAATCTTTATGGTAAAATAAAAAGAAAAGGTAATAGAACAAGAAAGAAGAGAACACAATATCAGATCTTACTAGCGGAATGATAAAATATAATATCAAAAGACAGTACCATCTATATGCGTCTCAACGTATGGAGTTGATATACCCTATCATGGGTTAGCTATACCTCAGATTGTGTAGCCTATTCTGTATTTAGCCATTTCCAATGTCGAGGTCAGGTTCGACATCTCTCACATGGGTCTTCATCACTCGAACTGATCTTAAATCACTCTTTGGATTCCAGCATCTCAAACAGTCCATGAATCCCTATAAGGATCCCAACACAAGTCGAACGGTAAATCTTAATGCTGATCTCTCCTTAGGAATTAACCTTAGGATAGACAGTTCAACTTTATAGCATTTGTCCAAAGTGTTAACCCTGACCTCTCCCGTAGACTTAACCATAGGATAGACAGTTCAACTCTATAACATTCCACTTCACAACCGCTTCTAAAATATAGAACCTATATAACGATTTTGAAGTGGTATTTGGTAAGCAAAACACTTATGGGTCCCAAACTCTTCAAAACTGAATTGGTGAATTTCTGGTTAACTCAATTCCAGTTCTATTAGAAGTAAGCAAACTATATAAAGAGGAGTCCTCCCTAGGGGATCTCATATATATAAGTTTTTAAAGAAAGAGGCATTTTAGACCAATGCCCCTCTCTAGGTGATCTCAAACCATATGAAGCCGTGAAGCTTTTAGATAATTCCTAAGTTAATTTGGTCAATTTCACTAGTCGACTTGTCGACTATACGAAATAGTTGATCGTAATTTGAAACTAAGTCTTGTATACTTTTCATGTTTTCGATCTTTTTTACTTACACTATCCCTCGATCAATAGTGAAGCTGGTAGGTAGAGCACCGTTGCTTCTAAACCCTACTCGAACATCATTCTTAACTCTCACGGATATATAAGCCAACTTCATTGGATTTTAATGCTAAGTATATGACAAAATACTTTCCATAAACAAGAAGACAAACAAAACACAATTAAGTGACACGAAGCACGATTAAGTCACACAAAGCACGATTAAGTCACATAAGTAGATTCTAACCCCTTTTATTTAATCATCGTTTTATAATTTAAAACCTCTTTGTAAATACTTGTATATATATGTATATTTAAAATACCTTTACAAAAGATATACACATGTGTACTACTATACACTATTCATTTATAATTTTCCATTATTCATTTATACTCTTTTCAATACCTAAAAATGTATCCATATTCTTATTCCAAATGGTATAAGAATATTCAAAAGTCTGAAACAAGATTTCATTTTTGCATAAGTATACTTAAATGGGTTGAAAACAAATGTCATTAAAACATTGTCGCTATAAACCTAAAACCATTTCACTTATAATTAAAACAATCTTTTAAAGATCTAATTATATTACTAAGTAAAATTAAAAAGGGTTAAAAACAAATGTTTCTTAAACATTGTTTACTATAAACCGCAGATCATTTTATGCTTGTCATTTGTAACAACCTGTATATTTGGACCATTTAAATTGACAATACTGCACACATGTCAACTTAAATAGTACAAAACACAAATCATTAATTGAGTATATGTATATAAATGAGAATCATCACAGTATCACAGAAGATACAACATAACAGAATAGTGCAGCGGAATTACACATTGTCATAATAGTAGCTCATGAAGCTACTAAGTAAATAAAACAATGTCTCAAGCAAATAGTGGAATGGAAATACATAGATGTTCGATAATACCCAAATGGAAAAAATAAATACCGATAAAGATAAAGGTAAATGATAATCTTCAAGTTTTTAGCTTCCAAGCAGCACAGCAACATAAATCCTCAGGCTGACCCGAGCATAAGCATAAACAAACACTCGAGTCAAGACATATATTCTTATACAGATAATATAGTTCAAATTTTGAAATAACAATAACTCAAAGATGAATGAAATAACATCTTTAAGGATCCGTTAAACTATCTATATATATAGTAGTGTGCGCTAAGTAGATAATGCCGAACAGTAAAATAAAGTATCAAAATAGTGTTAAGGCATTACCATTGTTCCCCTTAACACATTTATATAGCATTATAGTCTATACATCACTGTAAACTCCACAGTAAACTAGTGGGATATCAGGGAGTACCCCATAGGTATAATACAAAAAAAAATCGTAGTGTCGCGTATAAGGATACAAGTATGACAAGGCACATGAGGCACTACCCAAGGTAGTGAAACTACCGTTTGCTTAATCGGACTAGTGAGAACGCATCGCCGCACCGATCGCAACACCGCGAAACAACACTCCAAATTCAAGGGTGCGCACCAATCAATAACAAGTAATGAGTAGTTTACGAAGAAGTGTGTTCGCTCGAGGTAGCTAACCAAATTTGGCCCGGCATGACCCCTGTTTTAGTCATTTCTAATTTGACACAAATGTCAAGGTCATCCATTATCGTTCTCTTTCTTTAATCATCAACGTACATCGTTCCAACCACTTCATTCTCGATTACACTCCGCGTATGGTTATTAAAGTGGTATTCGGTTTAAACAGTGAGTATGTCCCTAACCAATTTCGGTTTCTTTAATAACTTTCGTAATTATTACACCGATTGGTCGTTTAATATATTTCAAAACCAAATCAATTTCAATCTCACTTAGAATTTGAAACCAACATCTCATTTGTCTTTCTATATAAATTTTTATAATTTACGTTTCAAAACTTTCAAATTTATCATTACAAAACTATATAATTCAATTTCAATTTTAATTTAAACCAAATTAAAATATTGTTTTAAATTCACATATAAGTTTCATTCCATAATCATTTAAATTAAGTTAATTTAACATTCAAATCAATTTAAATTCATCGATGGATTTAATTCAATAATCATTAAAATTCAGTTAATTTATTATTCAAAACAATTTCAATTAAATTTCCAATTTATTAAATCAATTTACGATTACCTATATTATACCAAAACCTAAAAATTTAATTAAGTTAATTTCATCAAATTAAATTCTTTATATTACAAGTCTTATATTTATTTCAAATAAATCACACTTTATTTCTTATTAAAGAAATTCAATTTTCACTTATTTACTTATTTTATTTAAACAATTTCAGAACTTAATTAAGATAGAAACTCAATTTCACTTATTAAAGAATTCAATTTTATTTAATTATTAAATAATCCAATCTTATTTAATTATTAAATAATTTTAAAACTTAATAATTAAATAATTTTAAAACTTAATTATGAAATAATTTCAAAACTTAATTATTAAATAATTCCAAAACTTAATTATTAAATAATTCCAAAACTTAATTATTAAATAATTTCAAAACTTAATTCAATAATTTACTTAAATTTAAACAATGTTCTTTCATCAACTACTTTGTTAGTATTTTGTTTCAGATTATTAAATATTAACATTTAAATTTCAAATTTCAAACTTCATTTAAAACCCTTATTATTTCATTCAATAAATCTTTTCTTTATTTATTTAAATCGAATTATTTGACCAATTGGGTTTTAATTTAATTCTCTGTCCTAGGTCAATGTTATATTTGGGTATTTATCATTTCAACCCAATTCCATTTCAATTCAAAAGAAATCAAAGCATAGCAAAGAGAACTTGCAGTGTGATAACTGGGATGGTGTCAAAGTAAATAAACAAGTAATAACAACAATCAATAACAATCTAAGAATTAATTCAAATAATCCCGAAATAATCGTATTAATTTACATTTGTAGTTTATGTAAATTAATATAATTATTTCTAGAATCTACACTATCATTTCATGTGGATTAAAGATTATTACACCAATATTTTATGCGGTTTTTCACTTGATATCTATTATTCAATTTTATATTACATCAATTTATACAACATACATTTAAATGGTTCAAGGTATAATTAACCATATTTCTACGTGTCAATTAATTAAACATTTAAAGGGGTCAAATTTTATCTAATCAAATTCAACACATATATCAAATTCAAATTGTTAACTATCCTACGTCAAATTCAATTATTTTACATTAACAATTTTAACATCCAATGTCAACATCAAACAATCAATCTTTTATCAACCAAACTTGATTATCATTGTATAAGAATATATGTCGTGAAATTTAATTCACCTTTCGTGGTTAGAGAAATTGAACGGCGAAGCACGAAGAGGCACGAATGGAATTGTTTCAGACAGCTCAAACACGAACAATTGAAAACTGCAACCATCGACAAAAGAAAGATAATATTAATTCAAATTGAGTGTTCATATATATTTTATAAAATTATATATATGCGCTTACCAACGACGAAGAGAAGAATGAAAGCGGAGAATTTTGATGCTGATGCGAATGGAACTCAACCAGTTGCTGCTGTACACAATAGGAAAAAAAGTTCAGCAACAAAATATATATTGCGTACATATTCACTTCTGCAAATTAAACACAGTAACACTTCCACTATTATAAAGCAAGACCGTTCACTTCAAAGTCTGTTTCCTTTTTCTTTTTTTCTTTTTTTTCGTTTTTTTACACCCGAGACTATTGCTTCACTTTTTTTTCTCAATGACTCATCCCTTCCTCTCTTCTTTTTTTTAAGAACAGAACACAACATCCCTCTCCAATGATGTATACTGCACTTCATTCAAACGCACGCACACATTTTGTACACACAGCACGCACATGGCTCCAAACATATGCATGCGCACGCGCAAGCCAGGAGTGGCACAAATGAGGCAGGGTGGCGGAGTGATGCGCTGGAAGTGTACGCTAGAAGTGGAGTGCGGTTCAGTGGGTCGGTGCACTTGCGCGCACGTTTGGAGGCCGGTGAGGGTCCAGGGAGTGGAGTGGGATGGCGTTTTGTCGCGGGAGTTGGTGATTGGTGGTGCGGTGTCGGCTGGAGGAGGGGATGCGGCGTACACACACATAGGTGGTGGAAGGGCGTGGCGTCGTTGCGCGTGGTGGCTGAGGTGAAGCGCGATGGGAGAGGAGGCGGTGAAGGTGTAGTGTGCACTGGAGGCGAGGAATGGTGGGGTGAGGTGAAGGAGGGGTTTACATTTTCTTTTGCAAAATTTTCAACGGTGAAGAAAAATAAAAAGAAAGAAGAAGGAAATGAGATGAAGAGGAAAGGAAGCGTGGTACCTGTTCACGTACGTTTCTGAATGCACAGTTAAACGTCTCCTCCGCTTATTATTTTATAAATTTTGAGAATTGTATTTGCAAAGTTATTTCTCCTGGTAACTCACAAAAGGCCTTTCCAGCTTTCCAGGCTAACCTCCATCAGCCAACTACCCATATTAATTTCTATCAGCTAAAATTTTATTTTCAAATTTAAATGGATACGGGCTGAATATTTCTGGGCTGAACCTTATTTAGCCGGTCCATTTGAAACAATTAAATTAACGCGACGATCTACGACGGACTCCGATTTGCACAAATGAATATACCGTTTAGATCAGCACATCGAGGCACTTCCAACGGTGCACAAATAAATTCGATATGACAGTTTTATTAAAATTCAAAATTTACATCGATTAAATTATTCGTTTGACAAAACAATTTAAATGAAGCAGGCGATGACGGAATTAGACGAAACAAATTGCGACGCCTAAATGAGATAAATTTTTACAACATTACTGTGTAAAAATATTTAGAATCGAAAGATAAAATTTTTGTACTTTAAAATGAACCGATATACAATCAAAACGCGAACGTAATTTACTGCCATATTTTACGACGAAACTTTTCCTATATCCATAACTAACTAGAGGCACCTTATAAACGAAGTTTGGACGTTTATTTAGAGCGTATATAAATTTCAAATATTTATATTAAAATAATGGACTTAAAATTTTAAATTGGGTCGGAAATTCAGGGTCGTTACAATCTCCTCCACTAAAAACTTTTCGTCCTCGATAAGGAACGAGACAGGAGAAGTAGGAATGAAACAAGCAAAAAAGTCAAGATAGATTTGAGAAAAATGAATTATACCTGAAATTAATAGTTCGGGGTTTGAATCCCGAATACTATCCTCAGTTTCCCGTGTGCAATCTTGGTCATCTGCAATCCACTGAACTTTAACGAGATTGACCGACTACCTTCTAAGTTGCTTCGTCCCACGATTGACTATCTGAAGTGGCTTCCGCTCGAAGGTCAAGTCAGGCTCGATAAGTAACTCTTCCAATTGAGCAGTGGGGATAGTCATAGATGGATCGCACACAACTTTGCGGAGATATAAGACGTGGAACACATTGTTCACACCGACGAACTTTTCTGGCAATGCAATTCTATAGGCCAATGTTCCAACCCGTTCCGTAATCTCAAACGGACCAACAAATTTGTAATCAAGCTTCCCTTTCCTTCCAAATCGAATAACATTCTTCAAAGGCGACACTTTCAGAAATACTTCGTCTCCTATACTGAATTCGAGATCTCTCCTCCATCTGTCAGCATAGCACTTCTGTCTGTCTTGTGCCGTCTTAATCTTCTTCCTTATTTCTTCGACTTTCTCGGAAGCTTCCATAATTATTTCTGGACCAAGCACTAATCGATATCCAGACTCGATCCAACAAGCTGGTGATTTGCATGGCCGTCCGTATAAAACTTCGAACGGTGCCATACCAATGCTTGCTTGATTTTATTAAAGATAATTAATCCCAATTCAAATATACTTATTCAAATTTGAAATTTGATTTCTTTACCTAATAACTATTATTATAAGTGAATTCAACCAAATGGAGGTGGTCTTCCTAGGATTCACCAAAGTCTATAATACACGCTCGGAGAAGATCTTCCAAAATATGATTCACCCTCACAGTTTGGCCATCTGTCTGAGGATGATATGTTGTGCTCAGATTCAGTTTAGTGCCCAAAGTGTCCTAAAATGCTTTCTAGAATTTACTAGTGAAAATGGGATCTCTATCGCATATGATACTAGATGGTACACCGTGAAGTTTAACAACTTCTCTTATGTATATTTCGGCCAAACTCGAAGCAATACGAGTGATCTTGACTGGAATAAAATGAGCGGATTTCGTCAATCTATCGATAATCACCCAAATGCTTTCGTTACCCTTTCTAGTCCTTGATATCCCATCAATAAATTCCATAGAAATCTGCTCCCACTTTCAACCTGGAATTTCTAGAGGTTGAAGTAAACCTGCCGTCTTTCGGTGATCAGCCTTAACTTGTTGACAAGTTGTGCATCTACTAACTTAGGTAGAAATATCATGCTTCATCCCGCTCCACCGATATAACTTCTTCATATTTTGATACATCTTTGTGACTCTGGGATGAAATGAAAGCGAAGATTGATGATTTTCTCTCAGCACTTCCTGTCTTAGACCATCAACATTGGGAACACAAATTTTATTGTCAATTCTCAAAACTCCATTACTATCGACTTGTGCACCCATTTTGCTGTTAGAATATCCGACTCTACCGAGAATTATTTCTTTGATACGATAGACCAAGGTGTCTTCATATTACTTGGCTATGACGCAATCCATAAGAGCTGGGGAGACGACGAGCTGGAATAACATTCCCTCAACAGGATTACAACATGCCATTGCTTAGTTTCTGCTCAAAGCATCGGCTACGGCGTTTGCTTTCCATGGGGTGTAATTAATATCAAGATCATATGCAACTAAGAATTCGAGCCATCAGACTTGTCTTTGATTCAAATCCTTTTGTGATAAAATATATGTCAATGACTTATGGTCAGTGAATAGATCGAATTTGGTTCCCAATAGATAGTGCCTCCATAGCTTTAGAGCAAATACAACCGCAAGAAGCTCTAAATCGTGAGTTGCATAATTTGCTTCATGGTTCATTAATTGACGACCAGCATAGGCAATAACCTTTCCTTTCTGCATTAAAACCGCTCCTAATCCATCACGGCAGGACTCAGTATAAACGGTCAAACCTTCGCTACCGTCAACAATTATAAGAACTAGGGCAGAAGTCAACCTTTGCTTCATCTCATTGAAAGCTACTTCGCACTTTTCACTCCAATTAAATTTGACATTCTTTCTGGTCAATGCGGTGAGCAGTGCGGCAATACGAACAAAATTTTCTATAAATCTGCGATAATAGCCAGCCAAACCCAAGAAACTACGAATATCTGTAGGAGTTTTGAGAGTCCCCCAATCCTGCAAATTCAAAGGATTCAAATTTAGATAGAGATAAGATGTTTGGATAGAAATGACAAGTAAGGACAGAACTTACATTGATTACGGCGATCTTAGCTGGATCGACCGAAATCCCATTCTCTAAGACAATATGGCCAAGAAATCGAACTTCGTCTCTACAAAAGTGGCATTTCGAGAACTTGACTTTAAGATGATGACTGCGAAGCGTTTCAAGAACAAAATCCAAATGCGACCTATGCTCTTTCTCATCTTTGGAGAAGTTGAGAATATCATCGATGAAAACAAGAACAAACTTGTTAAGAACATCATGGAAAATCTATTCATCAAGTCGACGAAATGAGCTGGAGCATTAGTAATACCGAACGACATAACGAGCCATTCAAAGAAACTATTTTCAGCGCGGAATGTTTTTTAAGGAATACTCTCCCCAGCAATTCTGAGTTGGTGAAAGCCAGTAGCCAGATCGAGTTGAGAGAAAACTTTAGCTCCATGGAGCTGGTCGAATAGATCATTAATGCGGGGCATTGGACATCTGTTCTTGTGTGTGAGCTTGTTTAGCTCTCTATAGTCAACACACATTCTGAGAGAACCATTTGACTTTGTGACGAATACAACTACAGCTCCCCATTCTGAATAACTTCGCCGTATCAAGCCTTTAGCAAATAAAACTTCAATCTGAGCATTCAATTCTGCCTTCTCTTTAGGAGTCTTTCTCCTGGGAGGGAGAACTACTGGTCGGGCATCAGGGATAAGATCAATGCAGAATTCGATTTCCCATGGAGGTGGTAGAGAATTGACTTCTCCAAACAAATCAGAAAAGAGTTGAACAACCGGAGTAGAGCTTAGATCATTCGGATGGGAGCCAAGAGAGAATAAAAAACTCCCAGCACATTCTTGAGGCGATTTACCTTTTATAACTAAAGGTATACTCTTGTCATCAATTAGAGAGGTGGTTCGAGCTTTCCAAGAGATAACAGCTTCGAATTTTCATAGCCAATCAACACCAAATCGGATATCGAATGCCTCGAATCCAAGGACATAGAAATCCCAAGTGAAACGGTGCATGCCATATGTAAGCGTGACATATTTGCATAGCCTTTCGAGGTTAGCGGGTCCTGCAATAGGGTTTGATACACATAAGAAAGTAGATGCAAGGATAGGTTCCAATCCAAGTTTATTACATAAATCAATAGATATGAAACTATGTGTTGCTCCGGTGTCAAATAGAACTCTAACAGGTAAAGTATGCAACATAAAAGTACTCTACAATGTACCTTGGTCATCCTGAACTTCCGGGGTAGTTGTGGTAATAGCAAAAACTCCAGATGGGGTACCCTTCTTCTGGGTAGTGCAGTCCTTCTTAAAATGTCCTGACTGTAAGAAAATGTGACATACATCTCTCTTGGCCATCTGAGCCAGTGGCGGAATAGCTGCACCCTTTGGGAATGGGCAACTACCGACATAATGACCTTTCTGATTGCAGTTGAAGCAGGTGATAGAGGACATATCAATAGGCTTCTTCTGAGAATAGCCAAGCCCGGATTTCTTCTGCCAGTTCTTCTTCTGTTGCTCAAAATTTGGCTTCCTCTTTCCAGTCTGACTAGAGGATGACTGAGTAACTGGAGCCTTGGTGACTAATGTTCCCTTTAGCTTTCCCTCATACCTAAGAGCATAATCCATCAGCTCGGTGAAAGTGCCATGGACATGAGTTGTGAGGAGATTGTAATAATCTGGACGTGTTCTATGGATGAATTTCTCATTCTTCAGCAGTGGTGTGTCAATAAAGCCAGGTCCAAACTTGGAGAGTTAGTTAAACTTTCTTTCATACTCGGAGAAAGTCATGTCACCCTGCTTGAGGTCCATAAATGATCGATAAAGCTGGGCCTTCCGGCTGCTGGCATCCACTGAGCCGTAAAGGAATCCCTATTTACAAGTGATATAAAGATGAGTCAAAATTTGACGAGGTAGAAGGAATTTTATTCGGATGAAATTTCAGTTAGATTTCCACCTAAACTGAGCCCAGGTGATAGTTTCGGTACGGGAGGTGACTGACTCCCACCAATCTTGTGTCGCATCCTGAAGCTGCCAGGCGGTCAATTGACGCTTCTGCGCATCAGTAATCTCAAGACCAGCGAAGATCCTTTCCAGGTTCTTCAGCCACTGCTGCGCTCCAATGATGCTCTCGGAACCAGTGAATTTGACGTCGCCAAGCTTGGTGTATTCCTTGCTTAGAGTAGAAAACTTGACTACGGGAGCTGGGGCATGTGGTTCGGGAGCATTTCCTCTATCCCCACCTCTAGCGTTCCTTCTGGTACTCATCGTGGAATACCAAAAGTGATTTTAGAATCAAGAGATTTTTAGAACTTAAGGAAATTCTAATCAAATGAATTCAACAAAAAGGATGGAATCAAAAGTTTATGGATTCTGAAATGATTCTCCTCATTCTATGGTATGGTTACCCTATCTCTAATGAGCTTCAAATTTCCACAGGCTAAGGTTTTCGGGAACCAAAGCTCTAATACCAACTGTAACAACCCGTATATTTGGACCATTTAAATTGACAATAATCCACACATGTCAACTTAAATAGTACAAAGCATGAATCATTAATGGAGTATATGTATATAAATGAGAATCATCACAGAATCACAGAAGATACAACATAACAGAATAGTGCAGTGGAATTACACATTGTCATAATAGTAGCTCATGAAGCTACTAAGTAAATACAACAATGTCTCAAGCAAATAGTGGAATAGAAATACATAGATGTTCGATAATATCCAAATAGAAAAGAGAAATACTGATAAAGATAAAGATAAATGATAATCTTCAATTTTTCAGCTTCCAAGCAGCACAGCAACAGAAATCCTCAGGCTAACCCAAGCATAAGCATAAACAAACACTCGAGTCAAGACATATATTCTTATACAGATAATATACTTCAAATTTTAAAATAACAATAACTCAAAGATGAATGAAATAACATTTTTCAGGATCTGTTAAACTATCTATATATATAGTAGTGTACGCTAAGTAGATAATGCCGAACAGTAAAATAAAGTATCAAAATAGTGTTAAGACGTTACCATTGTTCCCCTTAACACATTTATATAGCATTATAGTCTATACAGCACTGTAAACTCCACAGTAAACTAGTGGGATATCAGGGAGTACCCCATAGGTATAATACAAAAACAAAATCGTAGTGTTGCGTATAGGGATACAAGTATGATAAGGCACATGAGGCAATACCCAAGGTAGTGAAACTACCGTTTGCTTGATCCGGACTGGTGAGAACGCATCGCCGCACCGATCGCAACACCGCGAAACAATACTCCAAATTCAAGGGTGCGCACCAATCAATAACAAGTAATGAGTAGTTTACGAAGAAGTGTGTTCGCTCGAGATAGCTAACCCAATTTGGCCCGGCACGGCCCCTGTTTTAGTCATTTCTAATTTGACACAAATGTCAAGGTCATTCATTATCATTCTTTTTCTTCAATCATCAATGTATATCGTTCCAAACACTTCATTCTGGATCACACTCCGCGTATGGTTATTAAAGTGGTATTTGGTTTAGACAGTGAGTATGTCCCTAACCGATTCCGGTTTTTTTAATAACTTTCGTAATTATTACACCGATTGGTCGTTTAATATATTTCAAAACCAAATCAATTTCATTCTCACTTAGAATTTGAAACTAACATCTCATTTGTCTTTTTATATAAATTTCTATAATTTACGTTTCAAAACTTCCAAATTTGTCACTTCAAAACTCTATAATTCAATTTCAATTTTAATTTAAACCAAATTCAAATATTGTTTTAAATTCATGTATAGGTTTCATTCCATAATCATTTAAATTAAGTTAATTTAACATTCAAATCAATTTAAATTCGTTGATGGATTTAATTCAATAATCATTAAAATCCAGTTAATTTAATATTCAAACAATTTCAATTAAATTTCCAATTTATTAAATCAATTTACGATTACCTATATTATATCAAAACCTACAAATTGAATTAAATTAATTTCATCAAATTAAATTCTTTATATTACATGTCTTATATTTATTTCAAATAAATCACACTTTATTTCTTATTAAAGAAATTCACTTTTCACTTATTTACTTATTTTATTTAAACAATTTCAAAACTTAATTATTATAGAAACTCAATTTCACTTATTAAAAAATTCAATTTTATTTAATTATTAAATAATTCAATCTTATTTAATTATTAAATAATTTAAAAACTTAATTATCAGATTCAAAACTTAATTATCATATAATTTCAAAACTTAATTATCATATAATTTCAAAACTTAATTATTAAATAATTCCAAAACTTAATTATCAAATAATTCCAAAAATTAATTATTAAATAATTTCAAAATTAATTCAATCATTTACTTAAATTTAAACAATCTTCTTTCATCAACTACTTTGTAATATTTTGTTTTAGATTATTAAATATTAACATTTAAATTTCAAATTTCAAACTTCATTTAAACCCCTTATTATTTCACTCAATAAATCTTTTCTTTATTTATGTAAATCGAATTATTTGACTAATCGGGTTTTTATTTAATTCTCTATCCTAGGTCAATGTTATATTTGGGTATTTATCATTCAACCCGATTCCATTTCAATTCAAAAAAAATCAAAGCATAGCAAAGGGAACTTGCAGTGTAATAACTGGGATGCTGTCAAAGTAAATAAACAAGCAATAACAACAATCAATAACAATCCAATAATTAATTCAAACAATCCCGAAATAATCGTATTAATTTACATTTGTAGTTTAAGTAAATTAATATAATTATTTCTAGAATCTACACTATCATTTCATGTGGATTAAAGATTATTACACTAATATTTTATGCGGTACTTCACTTGATATCTATTATTCAATTTCATATTACATCAATTTATACAACATACATTTAAATGGTTTAAGGTGTAATTAACCATATTTCTACGTGTCAATTAATTAAACATTTAAAGGGGTCAAATTTTATCTAATCAAATTCAACACATAGATCAAATTCAAATTGTTAACTATCCTACGTCAAATTCAATTATTTTACATTAACAATTTTAACGTCCAATGTCAACATCAAATAATCAATCATTTATCAACCAAACTTGATTATCATTGTATAAGAATATAAGTCGTGAAATCTTATTCACCTTTCGCGGTTAGAGAAATTGAACGGCGAAGCACGAAGATGCACGAATGGAATTGTTTCATACAGCACAAACACGAACAATTGAACACTGCAACCATTGACAAAAGAAAGATGATATTAATTCAAAATGAGTGTTTATATATATTTTGTAAAATTATATATATGCGCTTACCATGACGAAGAGAAGAATGAAAGCCGAGAATTTTGATGCTGCTGCGAATGAAACTCAACTGGTTGCTGTTGTACGCAACAGGAAAAAAAGTTCAGCAACAAAATATATACTGCTTACATATTCTCTTCTGCAAATTAAACACAGTAACACTTCCACTATTATAAAGCAAGACTGTTCACTTCAAACTCCATTTTCTTTTTCTTTTTTTCTTTTTGTTTCTTTTTGTTTTTTTACATCCGAGACTGTTGCTTCACTTTTTTTTCTCGTTGATTCATCCCTTCCTATTTATTTTTTTTAAGAACAGAACACAACATCCCTCTCCAATGATGTACACTGCACTTCATTCAAACGCGCGCACACATTTTTGCACATATTTTGTACACACAACATGCACATGGCTCCAAACATATGCATGCACACGCGCAGGCCAGGAGTGGCGCAAACGAGGCAGGGTGGCGGAGTGATGCGCTGGAAGTGTACGCTGGAAGTGGAGGGCGGTTCAGTGGGTCGGTGCGCTTGTGCGCACGTCTGGACGCCGGTGAGGGTTCAGGGAGTGGAGTGGGACGGCGTTTGGTCGCGGGAGTTGGTGACTGGTGGTGCGGTGTCGGCAGGAGGAGGGGATGGATCGTACACGTGCGCAGGTGGTGGAAGGGCGTGGTGTCGTTGCGCGTGGTGGCTGAGGTGAAGCGTAATGGGAGAGGAGGCGGTGAAGGTGTAGTGTGCACTGGAGGCGAGGAATGGTGGGGTGAGGTGAAGGAGGGGTTTACATTTTCTTTTGCAAAATTTTCAACGGTGAAGAAAAATAAAAAGAAAGAAGAAGGAAATGAGATGAAGAAGAAAGAAAGTGTGGTACATGTTCACATACGTTTCTGAACGCATAGTTAAACGTCTCCTCCGCTTATTATTTTATAAATTTTAAGAATTGTATTTGCAAAGTAATTTCTCCTGGTAACTCACAAAAGGCCTTTCCAGTTTTCCAAGCTAACCCCCATCAGCCAACTACCCATATTAATTTCTACCAGCTAAAATTTTATTTTCAAATTTAAATGGATACGGGCTGAATATTTCTGGGCTGAACCTTATTTAGCCGGTCCGTTTGAAACGGTTAAATTAGCGATGATCTACGACAGACTCCGATTTGCACAAATGAATATACCGTTTAGATCAGTGTGCCGAGGCGCTTCTAATGGTACACAGATAATTCGATATGACAATTTTATCAAAATTCAAAATTTACGCCGATTAAATTGTTCGTTTGACAAAACAATTTAAATGAAGCAGGCGACGACGGAATTAGACGAAACGAATTGCGACATCTAAATGAGATAAATTTTTACAGCATTACCGTGTAAAAATATTTAGATTCGGAAGATAAAATTTTCGTACTTTTAAATGAAATGATAGACAATCAAAGCGCGAACGAAATTTACTGCAATATTTTACGACGAAACTTTTGCTATCCATAACTAACTAGACGCATCTTATAAACGAAGTTTAGACGTTTATTGAGAACGTATATAAATTTCAAATTTTTATATTAAAATAATGGACTTAAAATTTTAAATTAGGTCGAAAATTCAGGGTCGTTACACCATTATCTTCAAACAATCATTTTAAAGATCTAAATATATCTACACTTAATTAAACAAGGTACTATACTTTTAATTCACTTTATAAAAACATTTATTATAAAATAAATATTATAACCATAACTTCTTCTATTCTTTTGTAAAAGATTTACTCACATTTCCAGAACTTATATGGTTACTAAAAATCCTCTGAAAATGATATGCATGTATACTAATTTACTTGTAAATCAAAGACATTTAGTAAAAATTTAAAACATTTTAAAAGATGGTATATTACAAATGCTTTTTAATATTTTAACACAATATAACTAATTTTCTTAAAACTATATATATTTAAAAATACAATAAAATACTTATAATATGGTTTAAAACATTACTTAAATATACTTATTTTATGATTTATTAAAAATTGGAAAAAGCATGTTTTCTTATTTATAAAAATAAATCTTTTACTTTAATAATTCATAATTAATTTTTAAATATTAATAAAAATTCAAAACCACTTTTAAAATACTCTAATATAAGTTAGAAAACATACCTAAAAAGACTGAAGTGGAATACTTAAATTTATAGTCATTTCAAAGCAATTTAAACTTTCAAATAGAAAAGACAACATTCCAAAGTGCAGTAAAAAGTGATATAGAGGCAAAAACAACCTTTTGAAAGTGCTACCTATGGCAGTTATAAAAGAGCATGACCTGGACCAATTTTAATATTAGAAAAGTTTGATCGATTTTTGAGATGTTAACTAATTTTTTAGCATCCAATGTTTTGGAAATATTTGATATACAGATAATACCTCACAACCATGGCAAGAAACCCCTAAGGATGTCTCTACAAATTTCCAAAGTACGTTTATAGCGACTGTCGTTATAAAACCACTTTCAAATCAAGTCCTATTCAAATCAAAGTCTAACCAAACTCTATGTGCTTTACTTCAAGCTATGAAACAAGTTATACAAGTCCAAACACATCACTTACATATACCATTTACTTTCCACTGCAAGAATCACACAAGAGAAAAGCAATAATATATAGTCAAACAAATACTATAGTATAAACAAGCATTATACACTTCATATACTTTTTAAATGGTGAATTAGCTCACCCACTGACATGTACAAACCATGCTCAAGCTTTGACCAAGCTTCCTTCTTCCTACATCTACCAAATAACCACCAAATCACCTTCCGACCTCTCAATTACTCTCGGCCTAGGCTAGAAATGGCCGACAATGCTGACGGCCATGGGAAGTTTGGGTTGTTGTGCTCCATTTCTTACATCTTTGATTATCTAATATGCATTGCAATGTTGTTGTAGGCTTATAGAAAGAGTTTGGTTTAAACTGGAGTTGTTTTGAATAGATTTGATCTTGGGAAATTATGAAGAAGAGAGAGTGGAAAGACTTGTTTTAATTTTGCAAAAATGTGAAAATGATTTCAAGGGTATGCACACACTAATATTTGCTTTAAGTGGTGTTACCTAAGCTCCCACTCAACCCCCATTTTTGGCAAAGAAGTCTTACCCTTTCCCTCTCATGCCTCTATGTAATTGCTTTCCATCTCACCACACCTTAGAAAATATCTCCTTCCACCTTTATCTTCACTCAACCTTCTAAAAGCTTCTAGAAGTTCCCAAAAAGTGATTTAGTGCTAATTATTTTTATTAGATATTATTATCCCCTAAGTTATTTAATGTATGTGAAAAAGTTTGAATAACTTGTACCAAGAAAAAGATGTTTATTGATAAAACAATTTTCAGTCACGATATCGACATTTCTTCAAAGTATTTACTTTGTAAATAAATTTCAAAATTAAGCTTACTATCATTTGCAATTGATAAAAAGGGGGTTAACAAGGTTATTTAATCATATTAAATCCAAGATTCAAATATTTAAATAATGAAGATATTTAAATATGAAGTGTTCAAAATTCCAGGTCGTTGCATTTTACCCCACTCAAAACATTTCATCCTCAAATTTCCACCATGATAGACAAACAAAAGAAATAAGCACAATTAAATACTTAACCATATTCAAAACACTTGCAAATAAAGCCCATGGTTTGCTAAGGTCCAGAAACCCTCTCATCGTGCAAGGACGATAAAAATCTACTAAGTGTATCTTACGCTCAAAGGCCACAGGTTATTACTTAAATGATTTTCCATGCTATCTCACAATAAATCAAAGAGTCATTCCATGAACTCTCCATAAGCCAATAAACATAGTACGCATATATAACTTTAGTTCATCCATAAGCCAATAAAACATAGTACGCATATATAACTTTTTCCCGTACGATGTGGATAGATCATCTATACTCAATAGCCTATCTGATCACCTGCTCGGTCACATAAATTTCACTTCTAAACTAGTATAGATAACTTGACCTCTTTGGTGCGGACTCCGATCAGGCTCTTGGATTATAAATTTTTGTTTTTCTTTTATAGCCATACACAATGGTAGTAAACTTCGGGATCTTATCAAGAATCCATATCAAGGGCTCGCCATCAAGAATCGAGTGAAAAATCCATGTTCAAACTAGTGTAAATAACCTAGAAATCATGTACTCAAATCCTAGATCAAGAACAGTCATGAAAATAAAATAATCTATGTACGATTTATGTACTTAATTTATTTGTTTCTTAAGTACACTGGTATCTTTTTATTATTGTACTCATTTACACTAGTAATGTCATTCAATACTAAAACTCTTTTCAAAGCATTCATAAAAACATAACTTCAAGTTTATATACATTTTAGAAAGACATATCTCTATTTACAAAAGATTTCTTAAAAATTTACTTCACTTTATCACTCATATAATACTCTACTACATCCTAAAAGTAAATACAAAACATTAATTTCATGTTACTTTCTAAAATACCGACAAAGCCCAAAATAAATGTAGGTCATATAAGTGAGTCACCTTTTGA
The DNA here is from genome assembly GCA_030765085.1 of Allium cepa. Classification (NCBI taxonomy): domain Eukaryota; kingdom Viridiplantae; phylum Streptophyta; class Magnoliopsida; order Asparagales; family Amaryllidaceae; genus Allium; species Allium cepa. The sequence continues at coordinate 160,102,765 of CM060945.1, read as the reverse complement.
CTTCTTTACCCGCCAAGTTAGGTTAAGTAGCTAGAAAGAAAAGGACTATGGTATCTAAACTTATGCCTAAAACATACTTTCCTTAAACTACCCTAAGGTAAAGACATTTATTAGTTGGCGATGATCAACTTAACATGGATGTTCAATATTTCAAAAGTTGTTTTGCTTTATTAACTTCTCAATTCAAGAGTTGTATAAATTTATCTTTATATTTCTAAAACACTTCTTTAAGTTCTACAATGATTCAAAAGTTTCGGATGGTCCAAAATCGATGAAAAATCCGTCTCATTCTAACAAATGAAAATCATCAAATAATTTTATCATAATATGAAAAAAATACCACATTGTCCTACAATATAGAATTCATTCGTTAATAAATTAACTTAACAAAGTATTATTTATTTATTAAACAACCTTTACTACGAAGAGAAAACAACTACTGTTTCGTCATTTACTCTAGTTTATACCGCTACCACTCGTACCCTACATAGCATATAAACAAACCTTTGAAGAAAACTTTAGAACAAAACTCTGGGTTTTAATACATATATATTTTGCATATTAAATCAAAATTTTACTCAAAAAGTTCAATTGCAAAAAAATTATCACTTTAATGGCGACATCACTGTCCAAGTACTCTTCATCTTCTTCCCTATGAGTTCCCACCCTTCGCACTGCTTACTCGACTCCCCTTATGCCGATGAAGAAGAACGACAAAACCCGTTATTCTGACAGTTTAGGGCCAAATCCAGTAAACGCAAAAACTTCACGACTTACTCTGGCAGTCGTTTCAGTACTTATAACCATTCTGTAATGGTCATAGCATCGATTTCTCAACCATCTTCAGATATGCCTATTGGTATTGCACAGTCATCAATTATGCCTACTTTGCCATTTCTTGCTTCATCAATGGTATCCCATTCCACTCAATCGACATCAACATCAGTTTCGTTCCTAACCAATCTATTAAACTCTGTTTCTACGCCTCCAATCCCATTATAAGGTAATTCTAAATCAGCAATGCTTTACTTGAATCTGGTCAACCTTTAATGGAGGTCGTTCCAGTTATTGATGTGTTACTGCTTACTACTAAATTGGTTATTTGGATTTGAGTCGAGATGGTGATGGTATACAAAACTGTGAATCAATCTAGACTTACCGCAAGTGTAAAATCGTTCCCGTTATTGAGAATTTCGTCTGTTCATTGTGCACACCAGCCATTTATGTTAATGCACAATATGATACCTCTCATCTGCCTGCTGTGCCCATTCATAATACATATCTTATGTTTCAGCAGCCTACCTTCTAAAGTGCAGATTACGTCATTCCCACTCCAAACACAAAACCATGGCCTATCCTATTCACCTGCTTGCCTAGATATTCTGCTGCTTATTCCCCCACTTCGTTTGGGACTGTTGTCCTTGATGGTATAATGATCCTAGCGATGAGGTTGTTTAAGAGGAGATTAACTATTGGTCTGATCATTTAGTTGTGTTCTTTCTTAACTCTAACCCACAATATGATGCAGCTCGTTACCGTTGCCTTGTCTGGTGGGTAATGGGTAACTTTCGGGTACATTTCGATGACTGCGTTCTTTTGAAATTCTCGGACAATAGTAAATGATATGTTAGTACCTTAGGTATTGGTTTTGATGATTACAACTATAGGACATTATATAAAAATATAGATACTGGTGTTTTATCAAGATATATACGGTATATAGTGCAGGATATTAGACATGTATTGCTTAAGAAGACTATACAGTATCAAGATGACAATATCAAGAGTAGATTCAAGATGCTGATAAATTTTCAAGAGTTCAAGAATGAAGACGCATGAGTATCAAAAATTTAAAGATTTCAAGATATTCCAGATAAGTTATAGAGTTATAGAATTTATATTAAAACCTTGATAGCACTTTCCTGATCTCTCTTACCTTTTCTAATTTTGTTCTAAATTGTTTTTCAAGTATCCTATTTTTAAAATAATCTTTTCAAAATATTACTTAAAATAATTTTCAATCTCTTATACTTGTAAAGTTATTATTTTAGTTTATATATATATATATATATTGAATTTTTTATATTTTAATAATTTATAACTATATTTATTTTATATATTTTATTTGCATTATATTGAACATTCTTATTAGATCTTTCACATTTATTTTATAAAGTTTTATTAATTTTAATATTATTAAAATATGTATAAACTATATTTAAATGATTCTACAAAGTATCAAATCATTTTACAAAGCAACGTATTTTCAAAATAATATTTTTAAAGTGTTTATCAAATTTGTGAAGAGTATGTCGATATACTCTATAGGCATATGTCGACATGGTGACAGTAAAATCAAAATTAAAATTTGAAAGAAAGTGTCTATTCGTTGTATCTCTTCGTGAATGGACATGACCGTTATTTCTTTATATATACCAGTCTTCCAAATGAATTTTTGATAACAACTTTCTAATTTTTGCTCCATTTTCACTCTCTTTATTCTAAAGAAATTTCTACCGAAATTCAACCATAGTAGCTTGATTCCCTTTCATATAATCTCTGATTTCTCTCATCTCTCTTAAGATCAAGTACTATTTAATAGTTATAGGATCAATTGTAATTAAGATTAAAGATCTAAGTCTGTAAACTCTATCAAGTAATACTCTTATACTCTGTGGTGTGTGCTTGGTTTCTCTGAAATCCAAGTAGGTATGATTGTAGCCTAAATAATTAATTGGGTATGCTTAGTAGTCCGCAATCTTATAAGTGTGCTTGTGGCTCGAAAATCAAGTGGCTCTACCCAGTGGCTGGGATTTTGGAGGGTGCGTCTCGTAGCCTTGAAATTAAGATTGTATTTGCATTAATTCTTTGAAAAGAAACCCGTAAAATAAATTATGCGGGATATGATGTAGGGTAACACCGAACCAGTATAAAATCATGATGCGTTCTTTATTTTTACTTTTACTACATATACTTTTATCTGTAACTTTGATTCTGTGACTGTTACCATGATTGTTAATTCGATCATTTTAAGTAAAATCTTATAGAATTTGAATAATGTTCATATATAATCCATTACACACTATTCACCTCCCATTAGTGTTAATTTAGCCTTATGATCTATATTCCACTGACTCGCAATTGGTGTTATAGCATTGGTTTTCAAAGCAGCGGATAACAACACTGGTAATAGTACTATTATTAACACCATTAATACACTTGTTACTAACTCATTTGTTGAAGGACAATCCACTGCTGAACTTCCACTTTTTAATGGCAATAAATACACATATTGGTCATGTAGAAAGAAAATTTATTACAATCAATTGGTTTTAGACACTTGGAATATCACACATACTAAGTACACTGAACTAGAGACAGCTTTTGCACAGTGTACTGCTGACCAAAAAGAAGTTGCATAAAGTAACTATAAGGCTATGAATATATTATTTTGTTCACTAGATAGAAATGAATTTAATAAAATATCTATATATAAGTCTGTATTTGAAATTCAGAGAACTTTGCAAGTTACACATGAAGGGACAAGTAAGGTTAATCAGACCAAAATTTCCAAGTTAACAAACCAGTTTCGATTATTCAAAAATGATTCCATATATGATATATACAATATATTCTAAGATATAGTACACTTACTTATTGCACTGGGTAAAAGTTTTTATGAAGAGGATCAAGTTAGAAAAAACCTCAATTTACTTACTCCTGAATGTGATCAAAAGACTCTTGCAATCGACGAGGATAATGACATTAGCACTCTAAAAACTGAAGAGTTAATTGGCAATTTATTTTCTTTGAAGCACAAATGCAGGGCAGGGAAAAAATCAAAATAATAGAAAATAAATTTATAACTTTTAATGCAATGATAGATAATCTAGATTCAAACAGTGATGAAGATGAAGAAATTGCTTTCTGACAAGAATTTTAGAAAATTTCTAAAATATTGTAAGGTGAACAATTTCAAAAGAAATGACAAAAAACTCTAGGAAGTGGCAGTGGAAACGGAAATGGCATTAGATGTTATAATTGCGATAAACTGAAAAGTACACCAAACACTGATTCATCTTGAAAATGCAGAAGAGCCTGCATTGCAACATTAGACAACTTGGATACATCCTCAAGTGATAATGGATCAAATATAAAAATTGCTAAAATGTGCTTCACAGCACTACATAATTCAGAAAACAAAATGGTGAAACAGATTATAAAAAAAGTACGCATTTAATATATAAAAACATATTTTGAATGAATTTTCCATTTTTGGTTGCTTTACTGGTTGTTTGGAATATCTTATAGATTAATAATAATATTGGTTGAATATTGTAATATATTTGAAATTATTCTGTAAATAAAATAACTATATATATAATAAAATAGGATATAGTTAAAAAAAATCATTTTTGAAAATTTTGAGATATATGTCGACGTACCCCACTTACGTATGTCAACATACATACACAAATTTTGAATTTTAATTGAAAATTCTAAATTTGAATTCCCCTCAACCTCTTACCAACTTCTATGTTCTGAAAAGTTTCCTATTGACCAGAGAACATGTCCTTTGATTCTCTATTTACTTACTTTATCTTCGTCCATTTATTTCTTGTTTTCATTTCAAAATTCAAAATTTCATTAACTCTTTTATCTCTTCAAATCTCTTCATCAATGGCTTCCTCAAGCACTCTTACATGTATGAGACTTTCCAAAAGTATTAAGAATTTTCGCTTCCCTAATTAAGAGGCTATGAAAGCATATATTAGTTAATATGAATTTTATCCTAAAAATCTTTCCACTCTTGAAAACACGCTATTTTATGGTGTGTATCTTACCCGAATTTTCAATTACTTCGATGTTCACTTTAAAGGAGAAGAATTTGTCTCTTGCAAAGTCTTTAATCAAGCCAACATTGCTCTTATGAAAATTTCACCCTTTTTCTAGCCATATGAAACTCTTGTAGAGAAAGAAGAAAGGTTAGCTTATAAAGAGAAGGAAGAAATTCAAGAAGAGGAGGAAGAGGAAGAAGTAGAAGATATGGATACTGAAGAAGAGGAGGAGAAGGAACCCACCTTAGAAAGCATTGACTTTCCGCTCTGACCAACCATTTAAGACCTTCTCAATAATCAAAAGAAGATTGTTGAAAACCAAAAGATTCTCAAGTGTTCAGTTAGTAAGAAATCAAACACTGGACAAGTTCTTTAGAAAAGTGAAACACAAGCTTGGGATATCTTCATCATCTTCCTCATCTACATCGTTTTTGTTTATTATCTAGTTGCTTATGAGTGCGTTGTAGTTAAATTTTGTTTTAACATATGTATCTTTTCATTTCTTTGTGTTCTATGCAATGTCCATATAAGTATTAATGAGAAATCTATTTTCATACAGTTTTACATTTTTTATCATCTATGGGAAATATAATAAGTATAATAATATAAGATAAATGCATTTAGAATATCAAAACAAAGTTGTTTTGAAAATTTCTGCATATATGTCGACATACGCGAGGTATGTATATCGACATACAATGGTGACTTTTCAAAACTTTTTAATTCTGAAAATTGAATAGACAGCAAATGGCTATTCATTTCCAATGGATTTCCAACCCTTTAAATATCTATTAAGACCAGAGAATCATTATTTTCTATCCTATTTCTTCTTCCTTTGCATTCCTAAACTATAAAACCAAAATAATTGCTTCTCCTACCAAAAAACTAACCAAAAATTTCAAAAAAACTCATGATTCATTCAAGAACATTCTTACTTTCATCTTAAGAAATCAGAGGCACTTAGAATTAAGTCAAATGAAAATTGTCAAGGAGCAAGAAAGGCATTTCGACATAATACAGTGGATGGTTTCTGCCTTGAACAAAGAAGAACCGACTACCAATACAGGGTGTGCCATCAACAAATATGATTAAGATTGGATGCTATCAAAGCGGATCAAATCTTTGGCACTAAAGGATGGATTGAAGTTCCTCGAAATATATAGTTTAATTAGGTTTGATTGCATATAAATAATAATAGTTAGTTTGGTTTGGATTTACGTGACAATTTGTTTAAATGTCGTGTGACATAAACTTTGTTTGATTGGATGAATATTTGGATTGATTATTTTGTTTTACATATCACCTATTGTTTTTATATAACCTTTCTCACAATCATTATATATAATTATTATACAGATTGATTAATACTTCATTTAGAAAAGTTAGAGTTAGGAGTGTAGTAAAAGTTAGTATTAGAGTTATAATTTTAGTTAGTTATTTTGTTGATGACAAAGGAGGGGAAATATATAAAATCTAGCATAGATTAAGGGGGTTTGTTGTAACTAAAGGGGAATTATAATAATTTTATGTACATATTTGTCATCATCAAAAAAAGAGATCCAGTTAGTACCTTAGATATTGGTTTTGATGATAAAAACTATAGGACATTATATAAAATATAGATACTAATGTTTTATCAAGGTATATATAGCATATAGTTAGGATGTTAGACATGTATTAATTAAGAAGGCTGTACAATATCATGATGATGATATTAAGAGTAGATTCAAGATGCTGATATAAATTTTTAAGAGTTCAAGGATGAAAACTCAAGATTATTGAAGAGTTCAAGATTTCAAGATATTCTAGACAAGTTATAGAGTCATAGAATTTATGTTAAAACTTAATATCACTTTCCTGATCTCCCTTACCTTTTCTAATTTTGTTCTAAATTATTTTTCAATTATCCAAGTTCTAAAATAATCTTTTCAATATATTTCTCAAAATAATTTTCAATCTTCTATACTTATAAAGATATTATTTTAGTTTATATATATGTTGAATTTTTTATACTCTAGTACTATGTAACTATATTGATTTTATATATATTATTTACATTATATTGAATATTCTTATTAAATTTTTCAAAATTATTTCATAAAGTTTTATGAAGTTTTAATATTATTAAAATATGTATAATTATATTTAAATGATTCGGCAAAGTATCGAATCATATTACAAAGCAACGTATTTTCAAAATTATATTTTTAAAGTGTTTTTCAAATAGTGAGGAGTATGTCGACATACTCTATAGGCATATGTCGACACAGTGGCCATAAAATTCAAAATTTAAATTTGGAAGAAAGTGACTTTTCGTCATGTCTCTTTGCAAATGGAAATGGCCGTTGTTTCCTTATATATACCAGTCTTCCAAACGAATTTTCGATAACTACTTTCTTATTTTCTCTCCACTTTTCACTTTCTTGATTTCTAAAGCAATTTCTATCGAAACTCTGTCGAAATTCAACCAGGATCAAATTCAACCATTATTAGTTTGATTCGCTTTCATATACTCTGCGATTTCTCTTATCTTTCTCAAAATTTAGTGCTATTTAAGAGTTATAGGATCAAATGTAATGAAACGAACATTTGAGTCTGTAACCTCTATCCAATCATACTCTTATACCTTGTGGTATGCTTGGTATCACTGAAATCCAAGTAGGTGTAATTGTAGCCTGATTAAATCAGTTGGGTGTGCTTAGCAGCGTGTAAATCTAGTGGGTATGCTTGTGTTCCAAATATCAAGTAGCCCTACCTAGAGGCCGGGATTCTGGAGGGTGTCTCTCATAGCATTGAAATCAAGATTGTCTTTGCATTTACTAGTTGAAAAGAAATCCGTACAAGGAATTGTGCAGGACTAGATGTAGGGTAGCTTCAAACCAGTATAAAACGTGGTATGTTCTTTTGTTTTTACTTTTACTGCATTTACTTTTATCTTTACTTTGATTCTATGATTGTTAATTCCATAATTTCAAGTGAAATATTAAAGAATTTGAATAATATTCATATAATCCATTAGACAATATTCACTCCCCCTATAGTGTTAATTTAGCCTTACCGTTGACTCACATGACAAAGAATACTAGAAGAAAAACTACTTTTATTGAAGAAAACCGTTCATTATTTGGTCATGGAGTCCGAGTGTTGATAAAGCTAGAGACATTTATTATCTATTTAGATTTGGGTGCATTTCTCTCATATTCCATCATTATGCCAGCCTATGATAGATCTTAGTTAATTAGCAAGCTTAGTCAGTAAACTAACATATTTTGATGCTAATACCATAGCAAGAAAAAGCTAGTCGATGTAAAGTCCTTGATTGAGATTACATCAGATAAAATGCTATCTACCAAGCTAATGGTACAGACTACAGTGGGAGAGATCGCAATTACCGACATTTGTTACAATTGGGCTCTAGACATATGCCTTACCTGCTATTCCTTTGGATACATAAAGGAAACATGTAAGCACGATTCTACCGCTGACTCTTCTTCTCCTTTTCATGCCCTTTAGGTATTCCATTCAAAGTCCTACTTTCTCATCCTTCTCTAAATGAAACGGGTCCCTAAGACCAAACTTGCCACTACTCCTCCTTTGGATGAAGCAACTACAGTTACACTAGCCCTTCGTAAAACGCCTGATGTACCACCTGTTGATACTACTTCTGCTATCCTTCCTGTCACCACTGTTGTAGAAAATGCCATTAACTAGAATCCTTATGAGTTGGTATGGGTTTATGAAACACCCTATACCCCTTAGTACACCCAAAAAGGGCACACCAAAGGATATGGTGCGTTATAGGTATAGCTAATGCATCACATAGACTAAGATTCACAAGACAAGTAATTGAAAACAACGGGAACATTTAAATAATAACTTGTTATTCAAGATGAAACTTCATTCCAAAATAAGTCATACAAAAACATAACATGTCTCAAAATATCTCGTGTCTCATGAAAATACATCTCATTCTCACAAAAATCAAAGTACGAAGATAACAATCATAATAATCATAGTAATAATCCCTCTCTTAAGTGCCAAATCCATCATAAGCCAAATGAAAAGGATAAAAGCAAAAGAATACATCTGAAATGAGAAAACTCTGGGAATGGATTTCCATGCAACCTGAATCAACTTAACTCTGCTGGCTTATAGGGAGAAAAGTGAGAAATAGAGGAGTGGGTCAGACAATAAGTATGGTGAGCGAATGTAATTACTAGCATTTCTAAGAAAGATAAAGATAATAGGCTAAGCAATAGTTCTAGCTCGAAAGGAAAATATAGAAAAGACAAAACTCCGATAAAGTACTGTTTCAGATTTTGTTAGACTGTTTGCTTTGATTATTTGATTTGATTGTTTGCACTTTTCTCAAACAGCTATGATTAGGCTGAAATCTTAATCCTATCTCTACTGCTAACTTGACTAGGCTGAAATCCTAATTCTACCCTTCGATCGGCCTATATATCTCTATTGTGCCACTGTGAACCAATCCTGCTGGTCACGGCAAAATGAAATCTCTTTAGTGCTTAAGACGAAGCAGTAAATTATTTACCCTAATCGATGTCGCACGTTCGGTTATCACTGGTACACACTAACCGTTGCCCCATATTTGACCCTTTATTTACCCTAATCAGCATAAGCATGCCAAGCATCACCTAACTGTTGTGAGACCATCAGTCCTAGACCTAAAAGCGAATGCTGCCCAGCCTCACCTAACTGTTATGCGACCATCAGTCCTAGACCTGAAAAGGAATGCTGCCAGTACTGTTCCAAACAAACGATCTTCTAGTTTTGCACCCCTTGCCCAAATCCCCATATTTGAGCCTCTATTTATTGGCCACTTATTTACCCTAATCATCATAAGCATGTCCCAGCCTCACTTACTACTATGAGACCATCAGTCCCAGATTGAAAAGGGAATATTGCCGGTACGGGCCCTGTGACGATGCGGAATTTTGGGCAATATCAATTTAATAATCTGTATTAATAATTAAATTGATTTGATAATTTTTCTTTATAATTTTAACTTAAATTGATAAATTTAATCTTTTAAAGGTTAGTAAATATTTAATCTGGTAATATTGATCAATATCTTTCTAAAAATTTAAAATGGATAAGAATTATCTTTCAAAGATAATAAAATTTTATTCTATTTATAATATATATATTTGATATATATTGTGAATAGGAAAATCTTTTGTTTTAAATAAAAGATTGAATTTTCAAATTGTAATATATATGTATGCATATGTTATAATTTGGAATTGTTTTGAAATGTAATATAAGCTATTGATAATATATATATGGATATATTGTAATTTAAAGCTTTGTTTTAAACTCAATATTTTTCAAAAGATAATTTAAGATTTATTCAATTGTTTTCGAAGTATAAGATAATTGTTTATTTTTAAATATGATAGTTTAAATAAAGTTTTGTTTTGATTTCTTTAAAGTGTTTAAATTTAAAATGGTTATAAAAATATATGTATAAAGATTTATTTGTATTATAACTAGTTTTATAATATTTTCTTTAAAGATTAAACTTATATTCATACACAAGTATTTATTAATATAGTAAATTAAGTAAGTGAGCTTTCTATTAACATTTAAATTAAATAAAAATTTATTTAAAAATGTTTAAGAAATATGTGTAAACATATTAACACATGTTGGTGACATGTGTAGGGAGATTATGAGTTAAGAGACAAATGTAAATTCTTAATTAACAAGTGGCATCATCATTTTTTTTAGAATTTAAAAGTTTATAATTAATGTATGTTTAGAGAAGCCTGTTTCCATTTTTCTCAGTTCAAATTTCTTTCATTTCTTCTATTTCTTAACTACAAACCTGAAATTTAAAATCCAAAAGCAAAAGTAAAATCTGAAATTAAATTCTGCAAAGCAAAATTAGATCTGCAACTTCAAACCTGAAATTAAAATGGGAAGAGCAACAGCAAGTTTAAAAACATTAATTGAAGGCATGCAAAAGTTTCATAAAAAAAAACATTTTCCAGATTAAATGTTCAAAGCCTGGAAAAAAAAGAATTCAAAACTGCTCTGCTTATAAAAAAGGTGAGTAAATTTCTTTAAAAACAGTTTGATCTGGTTTTTAACTACCATGCATGTGATGATCAGTGAATTAATCTTGATGTTGCATGAAAATTCTTCAGTATTTATATCATTGGATTGATAGATTTGCATGTATATGTGTAGTTGGTCTATGTATATATATAGACTCTGTTATCTATTTCTTTCCAGAACAGGATCAATTCTTTTTTTAAAATTTAAATCTCCCAATAACATCATTATTTGGCTTTGATGATTAAATGGAAGTTGTGTGTTAATGGATGATGATTGTGTTAAAAATCATTTCAGGATTTTTAGTTTAGTAAATAAGTTTAAAATTTAGAAATACAGTGAAATCTTGATTCATGTCAAAAATCAACATTTTTAATTTCTGCTTTGGATTATATGAATGGATTTATGGTTAAAAATGATGATTTTTAATATGCATTTCATAATTTTTTAAGTTGATAATCTGTTGGGAATTTGGAAATGAATGATTTCGGCAATTTGACGAATTGCCGAAGATCAACTCGATGTTTGAAGTTGAAATCTTGATCGAAGCTTGCTTTTGTGTTGTGGATAATGGAAAAATGCTTTCGAATTTTTTCGGTAACCATGGTGATCTGATTCGATCAATCTAGGGTTTATGCTTGTTTGTGGTTCGGCTGGGTGGTCGAGCTTTTTGCGTCATGAAAAATGGACCAGAGGTGTTCGCATTTGGGGGAGATGAAGCTCGTGGACGAGGTGTTCGATGGTCAGGTCGACGAAGATCATCGGTGTGGAAGTTGTCGGCGATAGGGGGATTTTTGCTGGCGAATTTGGTTTCAGTTTTTAAGTAGATGATCGAATTTTGATTCGAATAAGTTTTGTTCGATCTGGGTTCGTAATCTTGCTAGCGTGCGATCGTGTGATCGTCGGCGATGGTTGCGATGGCCTATGGTGGCCGGAGGCAGTGGGGCACGTGCACGTGTGTATGTTGTGTGCACTGGAAATATGTGAGTTGGGGAAGAAAGGATTTTCTCGGGTAGAACTCGCTTTTTTCTCGGTGACCACTCGAAGTGGGTGGTAACTGGATTTGACTCGGGGCAAGCACGGGGTACTTAGGTGATTAACTCGGGTATTTAGGGTGATGCTTTTTAGTTAAGTACTGTATAATGATTTGAAGTTGCAAATTGAACTTATTGTTGAAATAAATGAAATCAAGCATTAAGCTATAAACAAGTTTTATAAAAGAAACAAAATACAAAGTTAAAACTTGTTGTTTTAAAATAAATGTAAATCAAACTTTTAAAAGTGATAATTGAATTTATTTTCAAATTTAAAATGTTTTAAGATGTTTGCTTAAAAAGTAATCATCTTAATTAAATTTTGAATTCCAATTTAAAAAGAAGTGTTTTCAATTTAAATTATTAAATCAAAGTTTAAGTAAAATTTTAAAGTAATGATTTAAAAACTAAATTTCAATTTATATTAAAATAAATAAGTTTAAATTAGATAATTAAAGTATTTTAAATTTTAAATTTGATTTCTAAATGCCTTATTTTCAAAAAAGGTTATTGTTATAATTTTGGAAAACCAAATAGAATAATTTGTTTTTAAGTTATTAAAATTTGATTAATTTCAAATAATTAATTTATGAAGATAAATATAATTAATTTATTTTTGTTATGAACTTATGGATACTTTATTATATGATTTGTTAATAAGTTAAAGAATTAATTAAAATAAATGCTTTTCTTATTTAATTAAGGATTTTTTCAAATATAAGAAGGTAACTAACTAATTATTTAATTAATTTTAAATAATTAGTTAATTATTTGTTTAATTATAAATAATCACTTAATTATGAATTAATTAAGTGTAATTACTTAATGAAGTAATTAATGGTTAATTATTGAATGTAATTAAGTAAAGAAAATTACTTATGGGAGTAATTAAATGGAAGTGATTAATGGATAATCACTTGATGTTATTAATTAAGGAATTGATTAATATAATTGTTTTGAATTTAATTAATTATGGAGTAATTAATTAATTAAAGAATTAAGGATTTTTTAACGATGGAATTAATTACTTGTTAAGTAATTAATTAAGAGAGTAATCATCTAATGAAAGTAATTAGAAGATAATTACTTATGTAAGTAATTAAGGGTTAATTACTTAGTTACTTTAGTTAATTAATTAATGTGATTAATTAATTAATAAATGAGATTAATTTAAGGTTAATTACTAAATGTAATTATAAAAAGGTAATTAATTAATAAAGTAATTAATTAAGGATTATTAATTAATAATTACTTAATGAAGTAATTAAAGATTAATTAATTAGATTAATCAATCAAAGGGTTAATATAATTAATTAAGAAGTTAATTACTTAAGATAAGTAATAGCAAGTTGTTAATTACTGTTTATGATTAATTAAGACTGATTAATAAGATGGTTAATTACAAGTTAATTATTTAATTAATTAAAGGGATTATTAATTAATTAGGATCATTAGATTAACATAATTAATAAATTAATCAAGATAATGAAAATGATTAATTAAAGTATGATTAATTAATTGTAATTAATTAAGATTTAATGTAATTAATTATAGTTGATTAATTAATGGAATTAAATGAAGGATCATTAATTATTGTAATTAATGATAGTAATTGAAGGTTAATTACTGTATATAGGGTTAAGGATAATTACTTGAATGTAATTAAAAGATGATTAATCAAGGGAGATTAATTAAGGAAGATCATTAAGAGATGATTAATTAATTTATTTGGAATAAATTAATAAAGAAGGATTTAGGTAATCCAATTGATTAAGAGTTAATCAGTTCTGTTTATGGATGATTGATTGATATTGGATGACTGATATTGGATGTTGAATGATGTTGGATGATTTGGATATCTATGATATGTGATATGCTGCTTTGTGAGACGAATGGTTGATATGAATTATCTATTGTGATAGTGTGATTCATCTATCTGTTTATATCATCCTGTATATAAGTTAATTGTTTAAACCCTTAAACAACTTAGACATTAAAATGGCGTTGGATTCGATGAGACCGGGATCGGCTTTCCATATTTGGATAATCCGAAAACCACATCGATCCAAATTAAACGTTAGGTCGTGAATCCAAGTGGACCTTAGTGAAGACTCGAAGTGTGAGAACTATTCGTCGGTATAACTCTGGGGGTGATTCCGTGATGAGTTTGACGGAGATAGTACTTACAGGTTCGAGATGGTGATTCAGAGTGCAAGGGCTATGGTCGTTGACTCTGAGGGTGATTCCAAAATGAGTGCAACGAGATAGTACCTTCGGTTTCGTTCGAATCCGGAACGAACTTGTATGGATTGAATGCTTTTAAAACGTCGTCGGGTGGACGATGAGCATTCTAAGATAGATATGTTCTATAAAGGTAATCGCAGCCTCAAGCCTCATCAACCGGGAATGGCTAAAACAGGGGAGGTGCAGCAAGGCTAGGTGGTTAGCACCCATTTCAGGGTGAGGTCATCCCTGTCTAGATGTCCCTTCTATTTCGGCTTAGTGGGTGGTTGGTCGCGCCAACCACGGGGTGATCTTACTCGGGACTGTTCAGTAAGGAATGGTCCCGGCTTTGTGATGCAGGGGATTGGGAGTAATCCTCGGTACAGTGATCTAGGCCACGTATTGTGACAGACGGTACCCCGGTAGCCCTGCCATTGATGGAAACCCATTCTTCCTACGAGACCCTACGGTTTTGTTTGTATTACCCACTTTTGTGGCTAGTAGCTGGAATTTAATGAATGTAACAATTTCGGCTATTTTCTATTTACTTGAAATCCCTAGACACTATTATAATATCACTGGATTTCCTATCAAATGTTTTGGTTAGCGTAAGGCAAAAACTTTTCCATATTTATGTATGGGAAGTCTTACGTGATACCTTTTCTTTTCAAAGGATTTTCTAAAGTTAAGCAATTTTAACCCGTTTACTCACACCAGACCCCTGTCTGACCCGAGTGTTTATTTTCTATTTTATTAAACTCTGGGTACTCATATTATGTATGAGTAGTCGAGCGATTCAGGTTAACTTGACGAATTCTGGAGGAGATATAGAGCAGGAGGCTTCCACGTGTAGATATATTATGGTTCCGCTGTGTTTGTGTGATATCTGTATCGTGTGTACTTGAGTTGTATAGTTAGACAGATGTTTATAACTGTCTAATATGTGTTGTATAAGTTATGACTCTGATGTAATATGATACTATGTTATATTTTATATGATATATTATATTTCATTCGTTCTGCTGTGAGTATCCGATGTTGTTGTGTTTCTTCTTTTCTTATCTTTTCTTCTTCTATCCCTTTCTTTCTTAATTAGTGACGCGACTTTCTGGTGTTAGAAAGTTGGGTCGCTACAGCTGGTATTAGAGCATTAGGTTGAGTGAATACCTAGGCTCTGAAGTGGTGTCTTTCTTGAGAGAGCGTACTTGTAATTTTTATATATACCTATATATATATATATATATATATATATATATATATATATATATCAACCTAAATCTGTTGGGTTATCTGTTCAGATTTTCCAACATAAGTTTTAGAGGTAGATGGAGTAGTGGTGTGTGTGTGTAACACGACTACCACTGATGAAAGAAGTCTATATGTTTGAGGTTTGAAGTATATTTGTCAAGATTGTAGACCTGATACCGTCTCAAGTGAGATTTGTAGTTTGGAGTAAGGATTCCTCTGATCTCCGAAGGAAATCTTTTAAAGATTCGGAGTTCTTCTTTGAAATGTAAGTTTGGATTACGCTCGGGTAAGCGAATTTTCTAAAGTTTGGATCTGTCGGAAGTGAAGAAGTAAGTGATGGTATCTCGATAACTGCGTGATGAGATGCAATATCCATGGATATTTTAGAAGATGTTTTCTCTTGAAGCAGTTTTAGAAGTGGTTGCGGACCAGTCTTTACCCACCGCAGTGAAGACTCGTCTGTGTAGAAGTTGTCTGGATCTTTAGCATAGAGGTTGGCTGTCTTGGAATTTGAGACTACGGTCTATAAGTTGCTTCGCTTCGGCATGGTCTCATTTGTCATTCCTTAAGGAGAGCGAGATGTTGATGCTTGGTTTGGAGCCCAAATTTCTTGAGAGGTTGTCTGCCATCTCGAAGGTCTGTTGTGTAGTTTGTTGATCATTTTGGTTTTCGAGGAGCTTTTGGATTAGAAGTCTTTGGTTAGCTGTGGTAGCAGTGCAGCTCGAAGTGTTCGGTGTGCTGACAAGAAGGTCTTTTAGCTTTGCAGTATCATCGAGGTAGAATTTGGAAGCGGCAGTGTTGGTCATTTTTCCGACGGTTCGGGAATCTTAGTGGTTCTTCTTTTAGCAGTCTAGGCAGATGGTGAGAGTTTTCTTGAAGAGTTAACCTTGTTTGGAAAAGCTTAAGGCTGTTCTAATTAGTAAAGAGAGGACAGTTTCTTTGGAATTCGAACTAGGTTGGATCGCAAAAATGACTTGCGATTAGTTTGGAATTTATCTTGGGCAATCTTTTGTTTGAGACTGAGGATTCTCATGTGGAAGTAGGAGCTACTGAAGTAATAAGAAGTTTGTCTGCATCTGGAGTTGAGTTACATATTGTTTTGGTTCCAGAAGCAATTTTGGTAGTTAGCCTAGTAGTAGAGTTGGTGTAGCAGCTCAGAAATTTTTGGAATTTGGATTAGTCAGATCTAGTTTTTGAGATTAGATTCTTCTGTAAGGATGTGTGACCGAGTCAGATGGGTCACTAAGATTTTATGGATTTGATGAACAAAGTTTCCCGGATATATTGGATAAGTTTTTATTCGTGTTCATCAACAGTATTCTCATCTATTTAAGAATCAGAGTTGTGCAGCGGAAGTGAGGTAGCAGCTGTACGAGGAAGGAAGCAAGTTCAGTTTGCTATTGCTTGGGAAGTAGAGCTTGTGTTCTAGATTTCAACGGATCTTGGAAGACTTTTCTGTTGGATATGATCCATAAACTGGTTTGCTTTGGTCTAGTTGTTTCTGGAAGCATCAGCATAGGTTGAGCTGATCAGGAAGAAGATGGCAGCCCATGATTGTCTATTGAGTTATGCAGATATGAGATAAGGAGTTTGGAATTCGAAGTTGGAGATTTCATTGTTGTTAAGATTTCTCTGGTTAAAGGAACAGTAATTGGGTAAGATTGGATGACTAGTTCTGAGGCATTTGGGATTTCTTATCTTGTTTTGATAGGATAAGTTCTTTTGTCGATATGATTGAATTGCCAGTTTGGATAGCTGGAATTCATTGTATTTTACTTATCTCTGAGGGAGTACATGTATGATTCATCATTGGTTGTGGAATCTGTAGTTCAGTTGGATTTGGAAGTTGTGCTAGACTTGAGTATAGTCTGATGTTCTGTTCAGATTGGTGGATCTAGAGACGAGAGGAGCTCTGGATCATAGTGGTATTGTTAGCTTCTATAGAGCGAGTCTCCCAGTGATTTATACTTGGGAAACTCTAGATAGCATTAGAGGATCTATTCTGATTTGTGTCAGGATAATTAGTTAGGGCTGTTTGTTTGATTGGTTGCTATGGTTGTTAGTAACTGGATGATAGGAACGCTTTGCTGTTTGAAATTGAAATCTTTGCTGAGTTATTAAATTACCTTTACTTTTAAATTTCGGGGACGAAATTCTTTTAAGGGGGGAGGAATGTGACGACCCGGAATTTTAGACAATATCAGTTTAATAACCTGTATTAATAATTAAATTGATTTCATAATTTTTCTTTATAATTTTAACTTAAATTGATAAATTTAATCTTTTAAAGGTTAATAAATATTTAATCTGGTAATATTGATCAATATCTTTCTAATAATTTAAAATGGATAAGAATTATCTTTCAAATCTAATAAAATTTTATTCTATTTATAATATATATATTTGATATATATTGTGAATAGGAAAATATTTTGTTTTAAACAAAAGATTTAATTTTCAAATTGTAATATGTATGTATGTATATGTTATAATTAGGAATTGTTTTGAAATTTAATATAAGCTATTGATAATATATATATATATATATATATATATATATATATATGTATGTATGGATATATTGTAATTTAAAGCTTTGTTTTAAACTCAATATTTTTCAAAAGATAATTTAAGATTTATTCAATTGTTTTCAAAGTATAAGATAATTATTTATTTTTAAATATGATAGTTTAAATAAAGTTTTGTTTTGTTTTCTTTAAGTGTTTAAATTTAAAATGGTTATAAAAATATATGTATAAAGATTTATTTGTATTATAACTAGTTTTATAATATTTTCTTTAGAGATTAAGCTTATATATTCATACACAAGTATTATTAATATAGTAAATTAAGTAATTGAGCTTTCTATTAACATTTAAATTAAATAAAAATTTATTTAAAAATGTTTAAGAAATATGTGTAAACATATTAACACATGTTGGTGACATGTGTAGGGAGACTATGAGTTAAGAGACAAATGTAAATTCTTAATTAACAAGTGGAATCATCATTTTTTTAGAATTTAAAAGTTTATAATTAATGTATGTTTAGAGAAGCCTGTTTCCATTTTTCTCAGTTCAAATTTCTTACCTTTCTTCTTTTTCTTAACTACAAACCTGAAATTTAAAATCCAAAAGCAAAAGTGAAATCTGAAATTAAATTCTGCAAAGCAAAATTAGATCTGCAACTTCAAACCTGAAATTAAAAGGGGAAGAGCAACAGCAAGTTTAAAAACATCAATTGAAGGCATGCAAAGGTTTCATCAAAAAAAACATTTTCTAGATTAAATGTTCAAAGCCTGGAAAAAAAAGAATTCAAAACTGCTATGCTTATAAAAAAGGTGAGTAAATTTCTTTAAAAACAGTTTGATCTGGTTTTTAACTACAATGCATGTGATGATCAGTGAATTAATCTTGATGTTGCATGAAAATTCTTCAGTATTTATATCATTGGATTGATAGATTTGCATATAGTAGTTGGTCTGTGTATATATATAGACTCTGTTATCTGTTTCTTTCCAGAACAAGACCAATTTTTTTTTTAAAATTTAAATCTCCCAATAACATCATTATTTGGCTTTGATGATTAAATGGAAGTTGTGTGTTAATGGATGATGATTGTGTTTAAAATCATTTTAGGATTTTTACTTTAGTAAATAAGTTTAAAATTTAGAAATACAGTGAAATCTTGATTCATGTCAAAAATCAACATTTTTAATTTCTTCTTTGGATTATACGAATGGATTTGTGGTTAAAAATGATGATTTTTAACATGCATTTCATAATTTTTTAAGTTGATAATCTGTTGGGAATTTGGAAATGAATGATTTCGGCAATTTGACGAATTGCCGAAGATCAACTTGATGTTTGAAGTTGAAATCTTGATTGAAGCTTGCTTTTATGTTGTGGATAATGGGAAAAATGCTTTCGAATTTTTCCAGTAACCATGGTGATCTGATTCGATCAATCTAGGGTTTATGCCTGTTTGTGGTTCGGCTGGGTTGTCGAGGTTTTTGCATCATGAAAAATGGACCAGAGGTGTTCGCATTTGGGGGAGATGAAGCTCGTGGATGAGGTGTTCGATGGTGAGGTCAGCGAAGATCATCGGTGTGGAAGTTGTCGGCGATTGGGGGATTTTTGCTGGCGAATTTGGTTTCAGTTTTTGAGAAGATGATCGAATTTTGATTTGAATAAGTTTTGTTCGATCTGGGTTCGTAGTCTTGCTCGCGTGCGATCGTGTGATCGTTGGCGATGGTTGCGATGGCCTACGGTAGCCAGAGGCAGTGGGGCACGTGCACGTGTATATGTTGTGTGCACTGGAAATATGTGAGTTGGGGGAGAAAGGATTTTCTCGGGTAGCACTCGCGTTTTTCTCGGTGACAACTCGAAGTGGGTGGTAACTGGATTTGATTCGAGGCAAGCATGGGGTACTTAGGTGATTAACTCGGATATTTAGGGTGATTCTTTTTAGTTAAGTACTGTATAATGATTTGAAGTCGCAAATTGAACTTATTGTTGAAATAAATGAAATCAAGCATTAAGCTATAAACATGTTTTATAAAAGAAACAAAATACAAAGTTAAAACTTGTTGTTTTAAAATAAATGTAAATCAAACTTTTAAAAGTGATAATTGAATTTATTTTCAAATTTAAAATGTTTTAAGATGTTCGCATAGAAAGTAACTATCTTAATTAAATTTTGAATTCTAATTTAAAAAGAAGTGTTTTCAATTTAAAGTATTAAATCAAAGTTTAAGTAAAATTTTAAAGTAACGATATAAAAACTAAGTTTCAATTTATATTGAAATAAATAAGTTTTAATTGGATAATTAAAGTATTTTAAATTTTAAATTTGATTTCTAAATGCCTTTTTTTCAAATAAGGTTATTGTTATAATTTTGGAAAACCAAATAGAATAATTTGTTTCTAAGTTATTAAAATTTAATTAATTTCAAATAATTAATTTATAAAGATAAATATGATTAATTTAATTTTGTTATGAACTTATGGATACTTAATTATATGATTTGTTAATAAGTAAAAGATTTAATTAAGATAAATGCTTTTCTTATTTAATTAAGGATTTTTTTAAATATAAGAAGTTAATTAACTAATTATTTAATTAAATTTAAATAACTAGTTAATTGTTTGTTTAATTTTAAATAATCACTTAATTATGAATTAATTAAGTGTAATTACTTAATGAAGTAATTAATGGTTAATTATTGAATGTAATTAAGTAAAGAAAATTCCTTATGGGAGTAATTAAATGGAAGTGATTAATGGATAATCACTTGATGTTATTAATTAAGGAATTGATTAATATAATTGTTTTGAAGTTAATTAATTATGGAGTAATTAATTAATTAAAGAATTAAGGATTATTTAATGATGGAATAAGATACTTGTTAAGTAATTAACTAAGAGAGTAATCATCTAATGAAAGTAATTAGAAGATAATTACTTATGTAAGTAATTAAGGGTTAAATACTTGGTTATTTTAGTTAATTAATTAATGTGATTAATTAATTAATAATTGAGTTTAATTTAAGATTAATTACTAAATGTAATTAATTAAAAAGGTAATTAATTAATAAAGTAATTAATTAAGGATTATTGATTAATAATTACTTAATAAAGTAATTAAAGATTAATTAATTAGATTAATTAATCAAAGGGTTAATATAGTTAATTAAGAAGTTAATTAATTAAGATAAGTAATTACAAGTTGTTAATTACCGTTTATGATTAATTAAGACTGATTAATAAGATGGTTAATTACAAGTTAATTATTTAATTAATTAAGGGGATTATTAATTAATAAGGATTATTAGTTAATATAATTAATAAATTAATCAAGATTGATTAATGAAAATGATTAATTAAAGTATGATTAATTAATTGTAATTAATTGTGGTTTAATGTAATTAATTATAGTTAATTAATTAATGGAAGTAAACGAAAGATCATTAATTATTGTAATTAATGATAGTAAATTAAAGGCTAATTACTATATAGGGTTAAGGATAATTACGTGAATGTAATTAAAAGATGATTAATCAAGGGAGATTAATTAAGGAGGATCATCAAGAGATGATTAATTTATTTATTTGGAATAAATTAATAAAGAAGGATTTAGGTAATCCAATTGATTAAGAGTTAATCAATTCTGTTTATGGATGATTGATTGATATTGGATGACTGATATTGGATGTTGAATGATGTTGGATGATTTGGATCTATGATATGTGATATGCTGCTTTGTGAGATGAATGGTTGGTATGAATTATCTATTGTGATAGTGTGATTCATCTATCTGTTTATATCATCCTGTATATAAGTTAATTGTTTAAACCCTTAAAAACTTGGACATTAAAATGGCATTTGGATTCGATGTGATCGGGATCGGGTTTCCATATTTGGATAATCCGAAAAACCACATCGATCCAAATTAAACGTTAGGTCGTGAATCCAAGTGGAGCTTAGTGAAGACTCAATGTGTAAGAACTATTCATCAGTATAACTCTGGGGGTGATTCCATGATGAGTTTGACGGAGATAGTACTTACAAGTTCGAGATGGTGATTCATAGTGCAAGGGCTATGGTCGTTGACTCTGAGGGTGATTTCAAAATGAGTGCAACGAGATAGTGCCTTCGGTTTCGTTCGAACCCGGAACGAACTTTTATGGATTGAATGCTTTCAGAACGTCATCAGGTGGACGATGAGAATTCTAAGATAGATATGTTCTATAAAGGTAATCGCAGCCTAGAGCCTCATCAACGGGGAATGGCTAAAACAGGGGAGGTGCAGCAAGGCTAGGTGGGTAGCACCCATTTCAGGGTGAGGTCATCCCTGTCTAGATGTCCCTTGTATTTCAGCTTAGTGGGTAGTTGGTCGCGCCAATCATGGGGTGTTCTTACTCGGGACTGTTCAGTAAGGAATGGTCCCGGCTTTGTGATGCAGGGAATTGGGAGTAATCGTCGGTACAGTGATCTCGGCCACGTACTATGACGGGCGGTACCCCGGTAGCCCTGTCATTGATGGAAATCCATTCTTCCTACGAAACCCTACGGTTTTGTTTGTATTACCCACTTTTGTGGCTAGTAGCTGGAATTTAATGAATGTAACAATTTCGGCTATTTTCTATTTACTTGAAAACCCTAGACACTGTTATAATATCACTGGATTTTCTATCAAATGTTTTGGTTAGCGTAAGGTAAAAACTTTTCCATGTTTATGTGTGGAAAGTCTTACGTGATACCTTTTCTTTTCTAAGGATTTTCTAAAGTTAAGCAATTTAAACCCGTTTACTCACACTAGACCTCTGTCCGACCCGAGTGTTTATTTTCTGTTTTATTAAACTCTTGGGTACTCATATTATGTATGAGCAGTCGAGGGATTCAGGTTAGCTTGACGAATTCTGGAGGAGATATGGAGCAGGAGGCTTTCACGTGTAGATATATTATGGTTCCGCTGTGTTTGTGTGATATCTGTATCTTGTGTACTTGAGTTGTATAGTTAGACAGATGTTTATAACTGTCCAATATGTGTTGTATAAGTTGTGTGCTCTGATGTAATATGATACTATGTAATATTTTATATGATATATTATATTTCATTCGTTCCGCTGTGAGTATCTGATGTTGTTGTGTTTCTTCTTTTCTTATCTTTTCTTCTTCTATCCCTTTCTTTCTTAATTAGTGACGCGACTTTCTAGTGTTAGAAAGTTGGGTCGCTATAGGCCCTACTTCTATATTTGCTTATTAACTCAATCTAAGTTTAAAAATAAGCATCTTCTATTATTTCTACTCTATTTTCTTATTAACTTAATACAAAATCTAAGTTTTAAAATAAGCTTCTTCTATTATTTATTTCTTTCTAATTATAACCTATGTTATAATTATTACTCTTCCATTTTCTCTTTTTAGTTATATCCGTTTGTTATAACCATGCTTGCAAATATCTTATATTTGCCTATTTCGGTCTATCTGTATTTTATGTCAGTTTTTCTCATTTTTCATCTAGTGTATATAAATTTAGTGTTTTTCTATTTTAATTCATATTAGCGAATACTTCTCTTTTTAATTTATTCGCGTAGATTCAAACTTTGTAAAAAAACTAACATTTATAGCCTAAATTCCAAATTAAAACAGATGTAAATAACTATTAATAACCGTAAATAACTGAATAAAATAGCTGAACAAAATAGACTGGAAAGAACTTCTAAAATTTATTTAAAAATAAACCGTGGATAAACTTACATAAAAATTGTCTCAAAATTATAGAAAAACTACAACTATTGAGAGCCCTATAATTTTAAATTAATTAAAAATGTAAAATAATTACAAAACACTCATCTGTGGTCCTTAGATCTAATCCTGAGCCTTCCTGGATCCACTTCTAGGGTATAGAACATTTTTATTAAAAAGATTTCCTCCCTAGATTTTTATTTAGGGTTCAGCCTCAGGCAATGAACTCAATTGAAAGAAAATCTAAATGAGAAAAATAGCTAGGCCTAGTGTCTTATTTATAGTGTGGCTTAGGGATCTCAGATCATTGGATTTGAAGATTGAATTTAGTGCAAGCACGTCATAGGCTCGTTAGGGAACCTCGGATGCATGCACAAACGAACAAGATCTCACGAAAATCAAGTTTTAACGTCATTGGCTCGTACCTGGACGAAATAATGTCCAGGAAATAAGGCGGGTCGGCCCGACCCCTTTAGGTGTCGACCTAAGCCTTTGAATTATTATTATTATTTTCGTTTTTTATTAAAATTTTAATTCTTGTTTCTCTCATAACTTCTCCATTCTGACTCGGATTTCGACAAGTTATATATAGAAATTGATTAGAAAATCGGCATGGACCCAATGGTGTAATTCTTGTAACTTGATTTTGAAAATTCCATAAAATTATATTATTGTCTAATTAATTCGTTATTAATTAGTATAGCTCAAATTTTGGATTGTTGCATTCTCTCCTACTTCAAGGATTTCGTTCCCAAAATCTCTAAGAGTAGAAGAATGAAATAAGTATTTTCATCCAAATTCTACAACCATATATTCAACCATTATCCATTGCATCCATTATCCTTAAGTTTTCTAATGCAATTTAAGATAAATGCAATAGTGTAGTGTCAATGTCCCAAACTACTGCAAAAGATTAGGTAGTCTGCTGATTCAGTCGACCTCCTTTTTATGCAATCATGTTTGTGCCATGTATCCATATGAATGCAATATTCCTAATGATAACTGATAGTTCAATATGCATGCTACAATCATCATCTAAATGCAACAATCATATGATAATCACTTATTATAGATTATGAAATAAAGTAAAAATGCAAGCGCACACACATCCATATGCATATGCTTTACTGACCTAGTTAGGCCGATCCCTAAGAGATAATAGTGCCTAGCGTGTGTATTTGCATCCATTAGCATCCGCTAGCAAACACCTGCAGCCACTAGTGTCCAACATACATAACATGTTCTGGTAACATGTTTATATTTAGTCCTACCATCCATAGGTTAAACCCTAAGAACTACCCTCCCAAAGGATACTAAAGGAAGGAACCTATTCAAAACTAAAGATACAAATAGGAAATTCAAGACGTACCATCAAAAAGATGCGGATAAGAGGTACGTAATTTCTCCTCAACCTCCCACGTAGCATCCTTAATACCATCTCCCCACTTCACCTTAACCAATCGACTTCCTTATTTCTAAGCTTCTTTATATCACGTCCAACGATCTTTGTAGGAATGCAACGAACCGATGTTTCTCTCTCCACTTCAACTTCCTCAAGTTGGCTGGATTCCACAACATCTGCTAAATCATCTAGGCACTTTCTCAACTGCGAAACATGAAAAACATCATGAACTCCCACGAGCCTCTCTGGTAGATTTATCTGATATGCCATCTTCCCTACCCTTTCCACAACGGGGAATTGTCCTACGTATCTGGAAGCAAGTTTCCTACTTGTTCCAAACCTTACTACCTTTCTTAGCGGAGAAACCTTAATGAAAACCAAATCTCCTATCTCAAACTCAATATCCCTTCTCCGCTTATCTGCATAGGATTTCTGTCTATCTTGGGCCTTCTTCATTCTTCTTCTAATCAAATCAATATTTTCTGAAGTCTCTCTAACCATGTTGGGACCATGTAGCAATCTTTCTGTAGACTCCAACCAACACGAAGGCGACTTGCAAGGTCTTCCATAAAGGGCTACAAAAGGAGATATCCCAATGTTAGCCTGAAAACTATTGTTATAAGAAAATTCCACTAAAAGAAGGTGCTCCTCCCAAGTCCCTCCCAAACCAAGAATGCACATCCTCAACGAATCCTCATGAACTTTATTAACTCTCTCCGTTTGGCCATCTGTTTAAGGGTGATAGGCTGTACGCAATCTAAGCTGTGTACCTAAAGCTTGTTGGAAGCTACTCCAAAACTCGCTAGTAAAGATATGGTCTTTGTCGCTCACTATGCTAGAGGGAACTCCATGAAGTCAGACTATCTCATGAATGTATGTGGATGCCAAATAAGGTGTTGCCTTCCTACTCTTGACCGGAATAAAGTGGGCGCTCTTTATCAAACGATCTACAATCACCCAAATACTGGTATTCTGCTTCTTAGATCGGGGTAAATCATCTATAAAGACCATCGAAACACTATCCCACTTCCATTCACGTACATCCAATGGTTGAAACAATTCTCCAGGCATATGCTGCTTCGCTTTAACTCTTTGGCATACAAGATACTTAGCTACAACTCTGCTATGTCCTTCTTTATACCACTCTAATAAAACACTCTCTTCATGTCCATATATATCTTATCACCACCCGGATGAATAGTCATCCAAGAATCATGTGCTTCTACTAAAATTGCAATCATCAAATCACTAGTGCGGGGTATACAAAGTCTTCCATCTCTCCTTAGTCACCCTTTACCATCGATGGAATAGCGTTGGAGATGTCTTGTAACGATCCTAAATTTTGAACAATTTAAATTGTGAATATTTAATTAATTTTAAGTATTTGAATGATAATTTAAATTGAATTCCCAATGCTATATAAAACATTTCTATGATTTGGCGATTAAATTTTAAAATTTAATCTATACAAAGCTGAATAAAAATTTAAACTTGACTTTGGAGTTGAAATTGAATATTAAATTTGTATTATAAATTTAAACTAATGACTTAAGAAAAAAAACTTGGATATAAGGATTATTTCTTATGTAAATTAATAGTTGAATTAAAATTTGGATTTGAAACTATGAGGCTATTTGAATTGTTCGAGTTTAATATGAAAAACATAATGTAACTATATTGGAGAAATTTTAATAACATAATTTAAACAAGATTTACAAAACAAAGTAAAGAAAATAAATTACACAAAACAAATTGGATTTAAAATGAAAGAAGAAAAAAAATATAATAGAAAAATAAACATAGAATGAAAGAAGAAAAATATATAAAAATAAAATAAAATAATAAGAATAAAATAAACATAAAATAAAGAAGAAAAGAACCACTGCCTTTACTTTCAACCCGATACCCGATTCCCTTTATTTCACTTTACCATTTCCATTTTTTAAACCCTAAACAAAAAAATCACGAAGAGAAAAAAAAATGGCGGCCACGAATCCTCTTTCGTTCCTTCTTCCTCCGATCGTCTCAACTAGGGCTTGCGATCTAATTTGGGGCTTCATTCTTCGTTCGAGTGTGCTCATTCCCACCTCGGCCGTATTCGATTCGAGATATGGTGAGTTTTCTCATGATTAATTTTATTTCAAGCTTTTAGATTTGTTTGAATTGGGTGTTTGGTTGCATGCTATGATTTGGGGTGTTATTTGCTATCATTTGCTCTGATAATTCGTTTTAAACTGATAAGAACAGAATTAATTTGGAATTTATTTTTAAACTGATAAGAACAGAAACAATTTGGAATTTATTTTTAAACTGATAAGAACAGATGCTATTTAAACTTGGCCTTAAATCTGTCATGCATGAGTGCCTGCATTTACTTTCTTCTCTGATATATGTTATTTGTGCTTGCATGTGTTTATTTGTGAGCAACCCTTTAATCTTAAAGCCTTAGGTTTGTTTGAATATCTATTGTATGTGATGATCTGATTAGTATGATGTTGGGTGATGCCTGTGTGTATATATCTTCTTTATGCATAAAATCTGGAAATAGATATTAAGCCTGAATATGTTTACTTTTGTTTGTGTGCAAACTTAACCTATTACAGCTTGATGTTGGGATTGATTCAAGAAGTAATGTGGTGCAAGAATGATAATGTTGCATGTTTATATAAGTATGTGTGTGTGAAATTGTATGCATGAATGTTACAGGGATGTGTGTCTCTGTTTAAACAAGCTAAAAACAACGTCTGTAAAAATAATAAAGGGAAACCAGTGTCCATGAGTTCAACCTGAAAACAAGCTTCAAAGCATTTCTGTCTTAATGTTTTCTTAATGTTTCAAGAAATTTAAATTTCTGAAATCAAACATCAAGATGCAATTTTCAAAATTTTAAAGTTTCTGGAATAAAAAAAAAACATGAGCATGCAAATCCCTTTCCAGCTTCAAAGGGGATCTCTGCATTTTTAAATGTGAATAAACATCTTTTAAAAACAGTTTTAAATCCTTCATATTTTTGTTCTGGGGCATGAATGTTATAGTGAACAAAATATCAATGTTTGCATGCTTGATTTAAAGATTGAATGCATATTTATTTAACAGTTTGAATACCTGTAAACATGATACTCTTTTCTCATCCATGCTCCAGTTTTATAAAAAAATAAAATAAAATAAATAAATAAGTAAGTTGGAATTTGGTTTAACTTGTTTGAGTTACAGGCTCACACCAGGTTTTAAATCCTTCTCCTCCTCTTTGCTTTTGAAAAAAAAAAAATTGTAAACAAGCTTAACTTTGGTTTAAGACCTGTTCTATATTTTCAGAAATAAATGAAAGCAAGTTCAAACTTTAGTCTAAACCTGTCTGTAGCTCAATCAAGTGTTGCGTTGTTGATCTCTTGAGTTGTTTCACTGCCATACTTGTAGCTTGGTCATTTGTGTATGTTCATGATGCTTTGATGCATTTGCATGTACTCTGTCTTCGAGCTGCTGTGTTGATCACTGAGTTGTTTCACTGGGTTATATCATTGGTCATTTGATGCACTGCCTTGATTTACCTTGTCTCTATTTTTATTCTTGATCATTTCATGTTGGCATTTACTCCATTTTGCATTTGTGCATTGCTGTCATTTGAGTTGGACACTGTTGCATTTCTTGTGGCAGTTGCTATGTTCACATGCTTTCCCATTCACTGTCACACTGTACTTGTTTCACTTGAGTTTTTGTAACTTGTACATGCTGTGTTCATTTGAGTAGCTAGACTTAGTGTGCACTGCAAAGTGCATTGTATACTTGGGTTTCACTGCATTTGGTCTGCACTTGTTCATCATGTAGCTTGTTCTCTACATTTACTTGACTGGTCTGCATACATGTGCTTAATTGCTGTTTTGTTGACACTGGTTTGAGCCCTGTTGTCTGCACTTGTATGCTCTCGTGTATTGCCTTTGACATGATTCACTTCATGTTTGTTGCTAGTTTACCTTGAATTACTGCTTCCATTCTGTTCTGATCTGTTGAAGCTTTGAATCTGCTTTGATGATGCCTGAAGTATGATGGGTTAGATGACTGCATGTTTGAATTTACACATTTTTATGGATGTAAATGTATGAGTATGTATAAATGCATATCTCTGTTGTGAGTCAGGTCCATTTTCTTAAAGAAAATTCAGAGGAAAAAAAAAAAATTTAAGACAACAGTTCCTGTTTTCAAAAAAAAATAAGATGATACCTCACTGTCTCTGTCTATCTGAAATCACCAAGTGAGCAAAACTTCACTTTTCTTATTTTTAAAATGCCTGTGAATAACTTCTAAATAAAAAATAATAATTATTAATTAGGTTGCATGCTAGCATGGTTGGATATAAATAAGTATTGTATGTGTATTGATAAAGCTCTGGTGTGAAATGTATTTGTGGGCATGCTGTAACTTTCTCTGTTCTGTTCTGTGGCTTTGGGTATATGAATGTAGAGGACTGTATGTGAATATACCTTGTCCCTGTTGTAACTACAGTTTAGAAACAACATAAATTCTAAAAGTATTGTCCCTGTTGTAACCCTGTTTGGTTGAAGTTCTTTGTTTGGGCTTTGTTCTGGCCCTTGTATCACTGCTTCCATTTGGACTTGTTTTTTTTTTACTTGCCATCCTCACTGTGTTGCACTTTTGTGGTCTGTTCACCCATTACTGCATTTGCATTGCTGTTTGGTCATTTTGTATTTCTGAATGGAGCTGTGCACACGTGTTGGCGAGGCAGTGCACATGTGTGTAACTATACGTGTGTACTGCAGCCACACAGGATTGACAGATTTTAAAATTTGAAGTTGTTAATGTGAAAATCCATAATAGATTTAAATTGATTCATGTGATTCATCATCTCTGTTACCATTTTATTTCAATTCATTGCAAATTTATTTACTTGAATTAAGATTAATCCTGACTCGAGTGTTTTTGTGTTTTGCAATAAACGCTCGGGTCAGATCCGAGTATTTTTACAGCTTGAAGATTTTCTCGCAGCGAAGTTAAATTCGAGGGGGATTAAAGGACTCCACTAAAGTTTTTCAAGAGATTTTTCTTGTACTTAATAAAATAAATTGTTTCCGCTGTATAAATTCAAGTATAATTCATTGTGTAACTCTGATACTTGTATATAAAAGAAAAGTTTATTTATAAAATATATAGTTGTTCTGTGATTCTGTGACTGATTCTGTTTAAATGTTATAAACTAAATAACAATCTGTCATTTTGAACGTTTCTAGTTGGTTTAATTACCGACTAGAGGCGGTCAGAACGGCGGGTTCTTACATGTCTTGAGACCTCTCCTCTGCTAATCCTATCCAGAATTTCCACAATCTCTGAATCTTCTTGCTGTCTCAAGCCAATCTGATATATAAGAGTAGGCTTAACCTCAAGTGCTGCCAATAATCCAGGGGTAATGTCCGTAGAGAGCTTAAAATGAAACGTGGAAATAAACTCTAGGCTTTTCTACTCCACAAACATTAGACTAAGGGTTGCTCTGTTTCTACTTAACGCATCCGCAACCACGTTTCCTATACCAGGGGTCTCAAAGTCATATTATGCTAGAAACTCCATCCAACGCTGCTGCCTCAAGTTTAAATCCTTTTGTGAGAACAGATACTTTAATGATTTATGGTCAATGAAAAGCTCGAACCTCTCCCCTAATAGGTAATGTCTCCAAGATATGAGCGCGAAAACAATAGCAACTAGCTCCAAATCATGGGTAGGGTGGTTCTTCTCATGGGTTCTCAACTGTCTACTTTCATAGTATACTACCCTCCCCTCTTGCATATATACGGTCCAAGGCCAGTCCCACATGCATCAGTGTATACTGTAAAAGACTTAGCTTCGTCGGGTAAAACTAACACTGGCGCACTAGTAAGGGATCTTTTTAGCATCGAGAAGGAATCCTCACAATCCACGTCCCATGTGAATGCCACATTCTTCTTAGTGAGGCGAGTAAACGGTGCTGAAATCTTAGCGATATCTCTGATAAACTTCATATAATAAGCAGCTAAACCTAGGAAGCTGCTAACTTCGGTAGCGTTCTTGGAAGCCTTCCAATCATGTACTGCCACTATCTTAGCGGGATCCAAAGCTAAACCCCCTCTTGAGACTACATGCCACAAAAAACACACCTCCTTACGTCAAAAGTGACACTTCGAGAGTTTTTCTTTAAACTGGTGAACACATAGTGTATGAAGAACCTCCTCAAGATGAATAACATGCTCTTCCATACTCTTGGAAAACTCCAGAATTTCATCCACAAACACTACAACAAAATTATTCATGACATCTCGAAAAACACGGCTCATCAAATTTACAAAATATGATGGGGCATTGGTCAACCCAAATGGCATACTAACCACTCAAAGAATCCATCTGGTGTCCAAAATGGTGTCTTATCGATGCTATTGTCATCGACCCTAAGTTGATAAAATCCAGTGGCTAAGTCAAGCTGAGAAAATACTAAAGAGCCAACCAACAGATCGAAAAGATCGTCTATCCTAGGAAGTGGGTAACTATTCTTCTTTATGAGCTTATTCAACTCTTTATAATATACGCAAAACCAAAGGGAACCATTCACCTTTGTAGCGAAGACGACAGGCGCTCCCCATTTAGATATGCTCCATCTAATGAAGCCTTTCTTAAATAGCTCGCCAATCTGCTTACTTAACTTCTTCCTCTCCTTAGGAGCCATATGTCTCACGGGCAATGCCACTAGCTTAGCATTGTCATTCAAATAGATTGTAAAGTCAATCTCTCCTTTAGGGGGTAGTCCCCTAACCCCCTCAAAAAGTCTGAGAAATATCTAACAACTGGAACTGAATCGAACTCTACTAGTGATGAACCAATGGATTAAAGGAAACTTAACATGGCTGACCCCTGTGGGTCATAAGAAACTACAAGAGTCCTTCCACTACATGTCTATAGTCTAACGACTCTCCTCTCGAAGTCTAATATTGCGCTATAAGTGGATAACGAGTCCATCCCCAAAATCATCCCATATCCCAAAAATACCAGTACATAAGCGTCATAGTCAAATTCTACACCTAGTATAAAAAATTTCAAACCCTACAAATCAAGGATAAATGTGCCCATCCTCCTAGGAGGTTTGAAACAACTATAGGGTCAACTACTAGAGAAATATATAAGTGCAAACAATCAACCAAGGAACTAAAAATGAAAGAATGTAATGCTCTGGAGTCAAAAAAAGTCCAAATAGGAAAATCCAAAATAGAGATAAACGTTCTGCAGAGACTTTCCTACCTCGATTCAGTCCACTACTAGAAGGTGCTGCATCCAAAGCCAGTACTTGCACCGTAGGTACACCTGCTCTCTACCTCGTCTTCTGAGGACAAGCTCTACTAAGGTGTTCAGGCTGCTCATAGTTATAACACCTCCCCTCCATCATGTCCTTCTTACAGTCCTTTGCGAAATGCACAACCAATCTACATCTATGACATTTATCGCCTTTCTTGATCTGTCCCTTTTGAGGTCCTCCTCGTTTCTTCTTGTCCTTCTTATTCTTCCACCAATGCTTCTTAGAGTTTTTTATTTAGGAACCTCCTTAACCTCTTCTTTCTTAGAAACATCTGACATGAGAGCCATTTCCTTAAGTGATTCGTACGTCCTTCCCATAAGTACATGTGTCAACGCCTACCCTTGGAGGGGCTGGTTGAAACCTTTAGCAAACTTGGTGGCCTTCTTATGCGGTGTATTAACAAGCTCCATTTCGAATCGCAACAACTCATTAAAATGATTCATATTTACTCTTTCGCCGAATGACTCCCTTGCTTCAGACTAATGAACTTCACCAACTGCATGCTTTCCTCGGCTTGCAGAAAAAACTTTCTCTCACGCCTTTCCTGAAATCCAAACCAACAAATGTCTCTACCCTCCATATCTAAAATCCCACCAGTAAGAAGCTTCTCCCTTCAACTGCCATGATGCAAGCTGAACTCTCTATAGGTCCTCCAATCCTAACAACCCAAATATATGCCCCGTATTCCTCAACCAAGCTCATGCTTCCACAAAATCCTCCACGCTAGAAAATGTCTTGCCTCCTAGACTAGCAAAGTCTTTGCATAGCTTAGAAAAATTGGTTGCTGCAGATGGATTAATGAGATCTCCACCCCCGGTGCTGCATTGGGCGCTTGCTCTTGCACCTATGGTCCATAGCTTGGAGGTTTCTATGGCACCAGCCAGGGACTTGGACACTCTCTGGAAGATTTGGGGCATCCGCCATTCTATGCATAGAAAAGAAAATTTAGGCTCGAAAAAATTGAATGAAGGTTGATTTGTACTTTGAGGTGATTTTTATAAAAACTCTCTTATACTTGAAAACTATTTCTAGGAGTTTCTTTCTTAAAAATAGTTTGAAAATATATTACCTTTGAAAAATACTTTATTTTTAAAACAAGTTTTTAGGAGTCCTATAACCTTAGGCTTTGATACCAAGTGAAACACCCCACACCCCTTAGTATACCCAAAAAGGGCACACCAAAGGATATGGTGCGTTATATGTATAGCTAATGCATCATAGAGACTAAGATTCACATGATAAATAAGTGAAAACAGTGGAAACATTTAAATAATAACTTGTCGTTCAAGATGGAAGTTCATTCCAAAATAAGTCATAAAAAAACATAACATGTCTCAAAATATCTTGTGTCTCATGAAATTAGTCTCATAGAAATCAGAGTATAAAGATAACAACAATAATAATAATCCCTCTCTCGAGTGCCAAATCCATTGTAAGCCAAATGAAAACGATAAAAAGCAGAAGAACACATCTGAAATGAGAAAACTCTGAAAATGGATCTCCAAGCAACCTGAATCAAGTCAACTCTGTTAGCCTATTGGGGGGAAGGGGAAATAGAGGAGTGGAACAGACAATAAGTCTGGTGAATGAAAGTAATTACTAGCATTTCTAAACAAGATAAAGATAACAGACTAAGCAATAGTTCTCGCTTGAAAAGAAAATACAAAAACGATAAACTAGGATAAAGTACTATTTCTGATTCTGTTAGACTGTTTGCTTTGATTGTTTGATTTGATTGTTTGCACTTTTCTTAATCTGGTGTGATTAGACTGAAACCATAATCCTATCTCAACTGCTAACTTGATTAGGCCGAAATCCTAATCCTACCGTTCGATCGGCCTATGTATCTCTGTTATGCCACCATGAACCAATCCTGTTGGTCACAGCAAAAAGACACCTCTTTAGCGCTTAGGATGCAGTAGCGAATTATTTTCCCTAATCGATGCTGCATGTTCGGTCGTCGCCGATACACACTAACCGTCGCCCCCTATTTGACCCTTTATTTACCCTAATCGACATAAGCATACCTAGCCTCACCTAACTGTTGTGAGACCATCAGTCCTAGACCTGAAAGGGAATGCTTCCCAGCCTCGCTAACTTCTGTGTGATCGTCAGTCCTAGACTTGAAAGGGAATGATGCCGGTACTATTCATAACAAACAATCTTCTATTTTTGCTCCCCTTGCCCAAATCCCTAGATTAGAGCCTCTATCTATTGGCCGCTTATTTACCATAATCAGCATAAGCCTGTCCTAGCCTCACCTACTATTGTAAGACCATCAGTCTTATATATGAAATTATCAGTCCAATATCTGAAAGGGAATGCTACCGGTACGGGCCCTACTTCTATATTTGCTTATTAACTCCATCTAAGTTTTAAAGTAAGCTTGTTTTGTTATTTCTGCTATATTTACTTATTAACTTAATCCGAGATCTAAGTTTTAAAATAAGATTCTTCTGCTATTTCTTTCTAATTATAACCTATGTTATAATCGTTATTCTTCTATTTTCTCTTTTTAGTTATAACCACTTGTATTAATCATGCTTGCAAATATCTTAAATTTGCCTATTTCAGTCTATCTCTACTTTATTTCATTTTTTCTCATTTTACATATGATTTCAATAAGTTTAATGTTATTCTATTTTAATCCATATTAGTGGATTCTTCTCATTTTAATTTATTCGCGTAAAAAGGGATTAAATCTTTGTAAAAAGAAACTAACATTTACAGGCTAAATTCCAACTTAGAATAGATGTAACTAACTGTAAATAACTGTGAGCAACTTTAAATAACCGAATAAAATAGCTGAATAAAATAGAATGGAAAGAACTTTTGAAATTTACTTAAAAATAGACTGTGGATAAACTTACATAAAAATTGTCTTAAAATTGTAGGAAAAACTACAGCTATTGAGAATCCTATTATTTTAAATTACATAAAAATCCAAAATAATTACAAAACACTCACCTATGGTCCTTAGCTCTAATCCTGGGCCTTTCTAGATTCACTTCTAGGGCATAGAATGTTTTTATTAAAAATATTTCCTCCCTAGAAATTTTTTTTATTTAGGTTTCAGTCCTAGGCAATGAGCCCAATTGGGAGAAAATCTGAATCAGAAAAATAGCTAGGCCTAGGGTCTTATTTATTGTGTGTCTTAGGGATCTCAGGCCATTGGATTTGAAGACTGAATCTGGTACAACCACATCATAGGCTCGCTAGGGACCCTCGGATGCAAGCACAAACGCACAGGATCTCATGAGAATCAAATTTTAATGTCATCGGCTTGTACCTAGACGAAATAACATTCAGGAAAAAAGGCGGGTTGACCTAACCCCTTTGTGGGTCGACCTATAGGTCGACCTAACCCAAACATGGGTCGACCTAAGCCTTTGAATTATATTTTTTTCGTTTTTGTTTATTAAATTCTGAATTCTTGTTTCTCCCATAACTTCTCCATACTGACTCGAATTTCAACAAGTTATATATGGGAATTGATTGGAAAATCGCCACAGACCTAATGGTGCAACCCCTGCATCTTGATTTTGACAATTCATAAACTTATTTTATTATTTAATTAATTCATTAATTAATTATTATGGCCTAAATTTTTGGTTGTTATAGTTCATGGAAGAACTTGAATGAGAATAGAACTAAGAGTAGCATATTCTATAAGTACTTAAGTCGTAATAAAGGAGAGAAAAGACATCTTTTTATGATGTCAAAGCCATTGGCCTATCAGTTACTAATTCTGGTGACCATGGGATCAGCATTTTTCTATTTTAGCTGATGACAATTTTTTATAGAAGTCCCTTTTACAGCAGTCAGTCATTAGATTTTATGGATATTATATCCATATATTCCAGTTATACACATATTCTAGGGTATGTACCATCTACGGATGGAATTGTTTCTTCCTTTTCTGAGGGGGAATAGTATGATTGAGCTCTAGTAGTCGAGAAACCATAGTCTCGGTCTTGTTTCACAGTTGCCACACTGTGTTTTTGGGAGAATCTTTGCCTCACACTTGTTATATATATATATATATATATATATATTGAATTGGTCCGACCACTATAAAACTGACTGTGGTTGTTGAGGCATAACTGCCTCTCACCTGTGTCATACTTGCAAAGTGGTATGATCTCTATAATCCGACTTGCATGTGCAAAATATTATTCTTTGTTTTGCCCATCAAAATCACACTTTTGGGATTAAATCAAATTTATTTTCAAAGTGATTTCATCAATTTCGTAAATATTACTAAGTATCATGATTTTAACTCATAATGTAATTTTCCAAATATATACTCTACTTTAAAATTATAGAATATATATATATATATATATGTATATATTATATATATGTATATATTATATCGAGTAATGCAAAAGTGATACCATGGAAATGGTTCCTACCAATCCGTGCCATATGTTCCCTTACTAAGAAGGGTAATGTTCACGAGAAGTGCTTACTAATCGAACACATTCCTTTCCCCTTTTTGATCACTTTCGAGTAAGTCAAACAAGATAACATATAAATACCTTGTCCTTGAATCGATTCTTTGATTTCAAGAGAAATCTTGAAATCTAACAAATCTAAAAACTCTATTCAAAATATTATTATTCACAGATATTTTCAAATAATACTTGATTTATTTTCCAAAATCTTAAAAAAAACATTTCAAAGACATTCGAATTTATGTTCTCAAAATATCAGTCTAAATCCTCTTCGTTTATAAACCATATCTATATAATGCTACTTTCTTATATGAAGTATTTTTACAAATGTTTATTTACAAAATATCTTATCTTTCCTTTAGATTATGATAGACACCTTTTACTAAAGTTAACTTTTAACCGAACATTATCATTGAATGCCTTATAGTCAAACAGTGAATTCAACTCACAAAGTGCTCGTTTCAATGCTTCCCCGAATAATGTTTACCCAGCCTATATATTAAAAAGGTGAAATGCTCTTAAAGTGGTCAAACACAAATCAATAATCAACAACAAACAATAGTCAATGCTCATAATCGGTCGAGCATTACCAAGCAAATAAACGAGGGATAATAGATAAACGTCATTAATTCCTATATGAATTAGACTAGCTATAAACTTTATATTAATGTAGATAACTAACATATAACAAATACATGTACGCTCTTATATATATAATACACTCATTTCTTTCTAGGGTGTTGCATACCACATCTCTAATGAGTTATACCTCACTAAGGCTAAGGTTCTTGCTTATCGGATACCAACTGTAACGACTTGCCTTTTCGACCTATGAATGTCGACACTAATATATCCATAGTATTCATATGTCGGGCACTCAAGTATCTAAAAGAATTTTTTTAAGGTAAAATAAAAAGAATAAGAAATGGAATAAAAAAAGAAGAGAACGCAATATTAGAATATCACTAGTGGAACGATAACATATAACATCAAAAAACAGTACAAACTGTCACTCAAGGATACACAATATTTTAGAGTTATAATCCTAAGTATTATCATCAGCTTGGTTAGTTATAACAGCCTATTCTCATAAATGTCGATATATACATAATAGTAATGCAGCGGAAATACAAATACTAAGGTAGGTGAAAGCAACCAGCTCGTCTCCTGGAGCTCCAATGATAATCAACGAAAACCTACCTTTTCCAGACTACTTGAAAGAGCACCTATGGAAATAAGGGAAATATAAAACTACGATTCAGACATAATTTTGGTGTGAGAAACTCAAGAAATATGAGATCAACGTATAACAATACTTTTAAGACCACATGGAATACCATAACGGTTATCCCCTAAAAAGAACAACTATCTAATAAGTACATAAGGATATGATAGATAATGTCTAGGGTGTAGATTAAAAATCAAAAAATCCTGTGTCGCTTGCATCTCATGACACAACAATATTAAATACAACTAAAACCGCTAAGATACATTCGATGATCGATTTTACACAGAGGCGCCTCCAGTAAACTAAGCCGATCTCCATGCCCGAGGATCAAAACTACCATTCGAGCATCGTATATCTCTAGATCAAATATGCCATAAGGTAAACACAATGGCCCATGCTTGAACATTAGTATGAACTGCATGGAACCAAGTACCATCAACTCCTGCATGTAACATCGATAAGCATCTCCAAATATGGAGTTAATATACCTTGTGGTGGGTTAGATAAACCCCAGATTATGCAGCCTACTCTGTCTTTAGCTATTTCTAATGTCACTATCTTGTTCGGAAACTCTTACATAAGTCTTCATCACTCGAACAGATCTTAAATCTCACTCTGGATTCCAACATCTTGAACAGTCCATGAGTCTTTATAAGGATCCTAGCATAAATAAAATAACAAATGCTAATTT
Source organism: Allium cepa (assembly GCA_030765085.1). Classification (NCBI taxonomy): domain Eukaryota; kingdom Viridiplantae; phylum Streptophyta; class Magnoliopsida; order Asparagales; family Amaryllidaceae; genus Allium; species Allium cepa. Next base: position 160,063,990 of record CM060945.1, on the reverse strand, counting down.
TGACCTCTCCCTTGGACTTAACCTCAGGATAGACGGTTTAACTCCAGAGCATTAGATTAAAATGTTAACGTTGACCTCTCCCTTAGACTTAACCTTATGATAGACAATTCAACTTTATAAATTCCACTACACAACCGCTTCCAAAACATAGAATTCATATATCAGTTTTGTAGTGGTATTCGGTAAGTAAAACACTTACTGATCCCGGACTCTTCAAAACTAAATCGATGAATTTCTGATTAACTCAATTCTTCGAAGTAAGCGAACTATATAAAGATGATTCCTTCCCAGAGGACCTTATATGTATAAGTTCTTAAAGCTAGAGACATTTTATACCAATGCTCCTCCCTTGGGATCTCAAATCGTACGAAGCCGTGAAGCTTTTAGATATTTCCTAAGTTAATTTGGTCAATATCAATAGTCGACTAATCGACTTTCAAGTACAAAATAGATGATCGTAAATTGAAACTAAGTCTCATATATTTATCGTGTTTCTGATCTTTTCAACTTACATTGTCGCTCGGTTAAGAGTGAAGTAGGTAGGTTAGAGCACTACTGCTTCTAAACCCTACTTTAACATCATTCTTAACTTTCATAGATAGACAAGCCTACTTCGTCGGCTTTTAGTGCTAAATATACAACTAAATACTTTCCATAAACAAGCAAACAAATAAAGCATGATTAAGTCACATAAAGCATGATTAAGTCACATAAACAACTTATAAACCTTTTTTATTTAATCAATCCTTTTATCAATCAAAACCTTTTTGTAAATACTTGTATATATGTATTTAAACTACATTTGAAAAATATGTGTGTGTGTATGTGTATACACTACTACTATATCATTGTTCATTTATACTTTTGTACTATTCATTTATACTATATTCAATACTTAGAAATGTATCCATACTCGTATTCTAAATGATATAAGAATATTAACAAATCTTAAACAAGATTTCACATTTGAAAAAGAATACTTTAAATGGGTTGAAAACAAATGTCATTAAAACATTATTACTACAAATCTAAAACCATTGCACTTATAATTACTTTTAAAACATTCTTTTAAAGATCTAATTATATTACTAAGTATAATTAAAAAAAGGTTGTCCAACCATTTTATACTTGTCACTATCTTTAAAAACATTCATTTTAAAGATTTAAGTATACCTACACTTAATGAACATGGTAATATACTTTTAATTAACTTTACAAAACCATATATGATAACGTAAGTGTTATAATCCACTACTTCTTTTATTCTTTTGTGAAAAACGTGCTTACTTTTCTAGAACTCATATGTTTACTAAAATTCTTTGAAAATGATATTTATGTATACTAATTTATTTGTTAAGTTGAGATATTTAATAAAGTTCTAAAAACAATTTAAAAGATATTATATTACAAAAGCTTGTTAATTGTTTAATTAAATAATTCACCAATTTTCTTAAAACGATATATACTTAAAAATACATTCAAATACTTATAATATGATTTAATTTTTTTTTTAAATATTACTTAAAAATACTTATTTTATAGGTTATTTAAAAAATAGAAAAAGCATTTTTTTCTTATTTATGAAAATAAATCTTTTACTTTAACAATTCATAGTCAAAGTACTACTCTTTTTTAATTAATTATTCAAAATTCTGGAAATATTCTAGAAAAACTAGAAAAAGTGGTATAAAGGCATGCTTTTACTTATTTTGGAAATATTCTGGATAAACTAGAAAAAGGCATGCCTTTATACCACTTTGTCCATAGACGAAATCCATAGAAACACTCTCCCACTTCATTGTAAAATATCTAATGGCTACAACAATCCACTCGGCTTCTTTTGCTTTACCTTTACCTTTTGGTAAATCATACACATCTGGCTAGATATTCTGCCATATACCTTTTCAAACTCGATCAATAAAAGACTCTCTCTAGGTCATGGTATATTTTATCTCCACCGGGATGCATGGTCATTCTTGAACAACGAGACTCGGCTAGTACCACATTAATCAAATCCATGATGAAAGGAATACAAAATCTACCATCCCTTCATAACCACCCCTTTAGTCAATGGTATAGCGCGTCAAATGACTCGACTACTCTCCTTTACTAAGCCTCTCGAAAATATATAATAACTCCTTATCATGTTTTTGACATGACCCAGTGCAGTCCATTAAGTTTGGACAGCACATCCAAAGCTGCTAAAAATCCTGGAGTGACGTTTGACGATGGTCGGAAATCGAATGTAGAAATAAACTCCAAGTGCTTCCACTCTAAGAACATTGGACTTAACATTTCATGCTTCCTACTCAAGCCATCGACTACAACATTTCCCTTGCCAGGAGTATAGGAGATATCAAAATCATACAATCCCGAAAACTCCATCCACCTCTTCTTCCATAAAATTAAATTCTTTTGGGAGAATAAAAACTTTAGAGACTTATGATCTGTGTACATATCAAACCTCTCTCCTAATAGATAATGTCTCCATGACTTGAGTACAAATATAATGACTGCCAACTCAAGATCATGGGTAGGATAGTTTCTTTCATGGACTTACAACTGTTGTCTAGCATAACTCACCTGTAACACCCCTAATTTAACATAACACTATTCATGAGCTTTAATTAGATAAATTAAATAGAATAATGTAAAGATTAGAGAGATAAGGAGATTGAGATTTGAAAATTAAAATAGAGGTCGTGCTTTAGATTAAAAGAATGAGTTTATAGAGGTGGTTTATGAGCTAACTAATAAGAGGATAAGGCAAGTGTATTATATGGAATAACCATCCACCATAATCCCTTAACCCTAAACCTTTATTCTCATTTTTCATTCTATATATTCATAGTTCAAAAACATAAACCAAAGAGCTCAAACTAGCCATAACTAGGGGAAAAGAGGATTAAAAATCAATTAAATCTAAGGAATCAAGCAAGGAGAATTAAGCAAGATCACATCTCAAGTTCCTTATCCAAAGAAAGGTGAATAATAATCAAAACCATCTCGTTTCATTTTTAAAGAGCATTTGATTTTGGGTTTTAAGTTTAAAACCTTTATGATTATTTTAATGATGATATGCTTGGACTACATGATATTCTTGAACATAGAATGAAATGTTGTCAAACATAAATTAAATTTATAGTGATTATAAATAAGTGCATATTAATGTATTGAATGCAAGTGAAATTAATGTGAATAATTGAATTTGGTTTAAATTGATGCAAATCAAATGAAAGTAAAAGGAATTGAATGTAAATAAATTGAAATTGGGAAATATAAAAAATGTGATACAATAAGAAATCAATTGTAATAAATATGTAAGTTGTACGTATATTATTTTATTCGCATGACTGTTTGATCAGGTTCGAATATACAATTTCGAGGCGATTTACACCGATCCGAGCTAGGATTTTTCACTCGATTTCTTGAAGGTGAATCCTAGATATGGATTTTTGGTGGATTCTGATGTTCTCTAGTATATGGCTATGCAGGAGGATGACGGTTTTCTGATCAAGGAACCGAATCTGAGTCTACACTAGAGTGGTCGTGAATGAAACTAGTTCGGAAGTGGAATTGTGTGATCGAGCAAGTGATTAGGTATGATTTTGCATACGGATAATATATGTACATCGTATAGGGTTTAATAAATTAGATGTTGACATTAGAAAATGCAAATTGATATAGTTATGAACTAATTGAGTGAACATTAATTGTTTGATGGTTTCTCTTGCTGCTTTTGTTGCATTTGCTACATTTGGCATATAGTAGTTGTATAGTCTATGTTATACATTGATATCATTTTCAATATACATGTTCTCATGTATTGTTGAGTGTTTAGTAGGTGCGGATGGAGTATGCTTCGCACTTGGAACTCACTTTCGTGCTATATTAGTTGTATATGCTTGCAACTATAAGAAAAGGTACATATCTCGGATTACATATCTTACTTTTACATTTTTTTCCCTACGGGATGCCTCATCCTCGAAGATCAGATGTATATATGTGATATATATTGGGATTTACTACGGTCGAATCGTGCAAAGGAGACGCTGGCGAAAATTTTCATAAATTTAAGAGTTAGAATTTTTTTGAGAATTTCGGGAAAAGTTTCGATAATTATAAATTTGATTTTGAGTAATAAGATGAAATGGTATTAGTTGATTTTGGGAGAATATTAGTAAATAACTATGAATGAATTTAAAGACTTAGAAAAAAATTATAAAAAGTTTAACTAATTGATTTTGAAAAGCTAAAGGTTTTAATGAATTTGGTAATCTATTTTAACTAATTTGGTTTTGACTAGTTGATGAGTTCTATGACATTTTCTTACTTGGTAATTTTGAGAACAAAATTCTTTTAAGGAGGGGAGAATGTAACGACCCAAAATTTTAGTCATTCGAAATTGGAATATTTAATTGATTTTAAATATCCAAAGGTTAATTTTATAAGTTAAATAACTTATATTTCAAATATAGTGATTTATTTGATAATTAAATTGTTAAATTTAATATTTAGAATTGTTCAAATAATTGAATCTTGAATTTAAAGACTGAATAAATAGAAAATGAAACTTTTATTAACGTGTAAAAATAATCATTTTTGACACTGTTCCAGATTTCAACAAAACCAGTTTCGATAGATCCGTAATAATGAATTATAGTATGCTGTCGAATTTTGTGTCGATTGGACTTACCGTTTGATCAAGCGAGTTTGAAACGCATAAAATTAATTAAAGGAAATTAATTAAAATAATTTGATTTTGAAGTGCTATATTTTGTATATTATAGAATTGGCTCCTGGTATATATTCCAATGTGTTCGGAATAAGGGTATAACATATGGAACGTCAGGCGGCATGCTTTATTTGGCGTTCGTAATTTCCATGGATGAACAGTATCAAGAGAAATCTTCTATAAATAGCCCTCACTCACTCACTATCTCTCTCTCATTTGCAAACCCTAATTTCTCAACAGCCAATAAAAGAAGACTATCTGATGGCCGACAATGATCGGAGCCACTCGGAGCCATATTAGCCAACAACTTCAACTAGAGAAATATAAAGGGCAACCATACGAACTCGATCAACGACTGGATAGTCAAATAGTCAATGATGGCAACCGGAATCTCGCTTAATTCGAGCTCAGCTCTATGGGTTTCTGGCCTTTGAGTTCGCGTACGCGCATGAGGCGTTGGTTGGGATGGAGGCAAGCACGGCGGAGGTCGATCGGCGAGGTGTTGGTTCATGGGGTGGTGGCCGAGTACAATTGGGCGAGCGCGGATTGAAAATAAATGGAAGAAGCACACATGACTATAGTAGCATGGAGGGAAGAAATGATTTGGTAAAAGTTTAAATTTATATTTAATTATGTTAAGTTATGATTAATTATATCGTTATGGTAATTAATTTTTAACTTGTTCGCACAAGGTCTGTTTCAAGCGCGACAAGTTGCGTTGCATTCTTATACGCGAGCACTACGCTATGGAGTTGGATTGGATGAATTCGAAGCTAGTACGAATTTTGAGTTAAATTTAACGCTTGTTCAATTTTAATTCAATCCGTAGCGCTTTAGGGATTTTTGGCATTTTTATGAGTTAACTCGCCTCTTTGGCCTGCTTATATTTTTATATAACTGAAAATAAATTTATTAATGATGATTGATGCTTGTTTGGATGATATATTATATATTAGTTAGTTTGGATATATTTTTGCATATTAGAGCGGATGAGATCCTATTTCTTTCCCGTGTCAGAGCGGATGACCCTTTGTGTACGAATCCCGCCTCAAAGCGGTTGATTTTTATTATATGATTTATATGCCGCTGTGATGTAGGGGGATAGGTTGGAGGGATCCAACGAGATTACTCTCCACTATTGATTTTTTTCATATATATGTTGATATATGATGTTTCTGATGTCAAGATAGTATCTTTGATATGATTTGACTTATGCAGTGCTATGGCAACACTACGCCTTATTTTTGGATATTTTGATATATTGAAATGATGTTTTTGATTTGAAAATGATTTCGAAATATTTTTGGAAGTGTATACGGTTTAATAAATTTTAAATTATTAAAGGAATGAAATGTTTTTATAGAAATAAAAGTTAAGATTTTTAATGTTAAAAAAATATAGTTTTGAGAAATACTTTGATTTAGGATTTTTGATTAAATTTATATAAAAGGATTTATAGTAGTAATATTTCACATACAAAGAAATAGATTTATAACTGAAATTTAGAAATATTTTGTAAAGGGATTTTAAGTTGTTTGGTGGTAAATCACTTTATAAATGGATTTTGATGGTAAAATTAGTTTTTCTAAAAGAAAGGATTTATAAATAGAATTTTGAAAATAAAGGAATTTTAAATAAATAGAAGTTTTATAAAATTGATAGGGTATTTCTAAAATAGTTTTGTAAGTATAGATTTGTATTTAAGGAATGTTGAAAGTGATATTTTGATGGAGTTAAATGTTTTAAAAGTAAGTTTATCTTTTTAAAGTAAAGGTTTTGGAAATATTAATTTTAAATGGAAAATAATGGTTTTGAAAAATGTTTTAAAATGTGATAAGTAACAAAAACATATATTTCAACATTTATTGTTGTAATTGACGTTTTCGAGAAAGTATGGAAGGCATGGGCTATAACGTCGTTGTTATCGTAAATGATTTCCGAGAGGAAATGTTTTATAGCATATGGAATTTATCTATATATTTATTTATCGAATCCATATACTAATGTTTTTGGGTGGTCGTAACGATGTTTTACATAACATTCGTTTTGACCCAATTAATTACGTTTTGACCTTCCATCGTGAAATACACTAATCGGTTGTTATGATTGTACTAAAGGATTGGTGGAGTAGGAGCATTGCATCCTATACTTAACACCAGTCCGTATACGTACAAACTCTGAAGTTGTATAGTTATAGAAATCTATTTGGAATGTCTCTAAATGGTTGCCTTATAGAATATGCTTATACCGTTGATATAAGTATATGAAAATATTTTTTAAGTGTTGAGATGAAGTGATTTGTGGATGTGCTTATATCATTAATATAAGTGTATGGAAATGTTTTCCAATATTAGAAGATTTGAAATGGTTTTGAGAATATATCTTTTGAAAGATAATTCAAAATGAATATATAGAGATTTATTTAAAAAATAAAAGATTTATTAAAAGGGCTTAGTGGTTGCTTATGGTGCTGGATATTGTTGTTTGATTTGATAGTTAAATAACCGACTATCAAATATTGGCCCCTTTATCATTCTTGGTTTGGAGAGATCGAGATCGGATTTTTTCGAGAAGCACTTCTGACCAACGTATATGCGTTCGAATGTGCATGTTTGGAAGATAGTGATATTTGGGATTTTTATAGTGAAGGACTACTTGTTGATCATTTGGGGATAAACTCCAAATATACATATAGCAGCAGTAGTCTCTTTGTTCTGAAATATCCAATGCAAGGACTAAACGCTACTAATCCTAGGGGTAACTAAAAAGATGTGGAAGGGGAGCACCATCTATTAGCCATGTTCCTGGAGAACTTGTATGGATGGATATTTGATAGTGCATTCTTGAGATTGCATCGTTAACTTTTTTAGACATACATCTGGTTGGTGGCGAAAAAGGCAAGTTCTCATAGCTTAACACCCTTCTTTGAGACTTACGAGATTGGAGGTTGTATGTTTGTAAAAGTCAATACTGATTGATGGATGGCAGTGTGGCATTCAAAGAAAGATAATGTGTTATGTGAAAGGTAATCATGACCTTTGAATTCACACCCGAAAATGACAGAAACAGGGTAGATGTAGCAATGCTATGTGGTTCGCAACCATTAGGGTATGATCATTCCCTTTTAGATATATTTCTTCCCGCTATGACGTTCTTGATGTAAATTATTGTGGATGTATGCTATGAGGGTCCTCGGATAGGTCGGTAACAACTAGGGTGATGACATATTCGGTACTATTTATGTTAGAGGTAGGCCGATCTTGTGTTGATAGAGGACCAACTGTGGGACTTCGGTACATTCCTCTAGAGATGTACTCCCGAAAGGTTGTCCCTTCACCTGATCATTTGTATGGAAATACGTTATACACTATGTTCCTGCCATTTTGTTTGTAGAAAGCCTTGTATTACAAGGTGGTATGCTTAAATTTAATAGTGTAATAATATCAACTATGATTGATATTATTTGTGTACTAGACACTAGTATAATATAACATGATTTGATATGAAATGTTTTGGTTATCGTAAGGTAAAAATACATTTGTGTTTATGTGTGGGTATGTCTTACAAGATATCTTTCTATTGATAAGAGAACATCTTTATAACTTTAATATAAATTCAATAGAGATGTGTTTTCTCACACTGTTTACCGGACTGATCAGGGCGTTCTTCCCTTTCAATACTCGAGTCAGGCCGAGTATATTTACAGATGTAGATTTGGATGCTTTGGAGCATCAATAGGAAAGCTGGAAGTCTTCTGGTCGTATTCCACATATGTGTTTATTTTTCCGCTGCATTGTTATTTAAATTTTTCAACAATTGTAAAGACAGGTTATTGTAACTGTCCAAGCTAATGATTAGTGACTGATTGTTGTACTCTGATTGATGTATATTATATTATAGTTTCTCTTTTGTAAATATCTTTGATCTGATATTATATGTTTTTCCACCGCGATTGTGAGATTTTGTAATTGTTTTAGTTCTTTCTATTTTCTCTTTATCGTTTTCTTTTCCTTCTTCTCTTTCTTCTCTTCTTCTCTCCTCTTTCTTTCTTTCTCATGATTATTCATATTTCCCTTTGGTTTGGGGATGGACATGTGTGGTTATTGTCAACTCTAAACGGGACGGATTTGTGGGTCTTCATAGTTTTGGCAACCAATTATATTTTCACAAATGGGTAAGTTTGTTGAAAAGCATTTACTTAAAAAGGCAATAAAACAATTTTGCTCCAATTTACTACTTCACCACTTACATTTGCAACCTTTCAACCCCATACCTCTGCCCCCAACTAATTAGAAACCAATACATATGGTATCAATGCACTGGTACGTAGTGGATTAGAGAAGGGCGGAAGGTATAGAGTCGAAACCATGCTTTCAAAGGGGTTGGGGGCCATTTTAAATAGCTTTCGAAAGACTTTGTTTTCTTTCAAAAAGAGATGCCACTTGCCTTGATTTCAAAGAGATTCTTTTGAAAGGGTTGAATATTGCTTTCACAGGGGTGCTACCTTCTTGTTTTAAAAAGGGTAGCTTTCAAATGAGTTGCGTTTTATGTTTTTAAAAGAAGCTTTCGAAAGTGTATTTTGAACCAGTCAAAACCTTGCTACCGTCTTCATACCATTCAAATAGGTTGGAATTTCAATGAGTTTGAAAGGCAAAATTTTGTTTTATAAATATAATAAGCCGCTTCCCAATGCTTTCGAAAGGGCTATAGTAGACAAAAGGTTTCGGAGGCAATGGCTTCGAAATGTGTTTTGAAAGCTATTCTTTCGATTGTTTTCCTTAAAGACTGAAGCTTTCGAAAGGATGGTTCTGAAGCCATCTATTTTCCCCTAACTCTTTTACTTAAAGGTTAATGGTTTCAAAAGGGATACTTGCGTTTATATTCACTTTGACCCAAAAGATTAGGATAAACCCAATTATTTTGAAAGAGGTACTTTCAAATGATTTCGAAGCTATTTTTCTATAAGTTGGGAAGATGTGCTTTAATACTTTCAAAAGGAAGGTTTTGACGCTTTCGAAAGAGAGGTTTTAAAGTGTTTTGAAAGGCATATGTTTGGTGTTCTGGAAAGAAGAATTGAATGCTTTCAAAGGACTAACAGTTTCGAAAGTAAAGGTCTAATGTTTCGAAAGCCTTAGTTTTCAAAACAAATAACCTAATCTCAGTTTTAAAGGAAAACCCATAGCAATATAAAAGTTCTTAAAATGGCTTTTAAATTTGGAGTTTCTAAAGAAGCTTTCGTTGAAAAAAATAATGATTCAAAGGGATTAACCATGCTTCATGTGAAAATGATTTCAAGGATATTAAACCAAAAATGTTGGTATTATTTTGTTATGATCAGTTATATATGTATGCTTCTTCTATAAACATATTCACTATATAAAGGACCCATAACTTTATTTACGGAAGAAAGGGCAGAATAACCAGCTATGTTGACCCAATAGTGAATATAAATTGAGTTAACTCTTTAATGAGTAAAATTGCATCCAGGAGATCGAGTAGACCGGAACATAGGATGCCTAAAGACTAATTAAAGAAGTTGTTAGTTTAAACAGGTCCATAGTAACCCATGAAAACTATATTTGGGAAGAGTTACTGGCATGGGCCAATAGGTTCACAGTGATCCTATGAAAACTATGTCCGGATAAAGTTACTGACAGAAGTCAATAGTTTCATAGTCAACCCATGAAAACCATGACATAAAAGAAGTTATTGGAGATACCAATAGGTTCAAGAAGAACCCACGAAATAATAAGGTTATTGGCAGGGACCAATAGGTTACTAGTGATCTCATGAAAACTATGAGGTTGGACAGATAGTCCATAAGCTTTAAATAGGTTATTATCAGCCCATGAAAAATAATAGGTTAATTGTGACCCTAGACACTATAACTGAGACAGATAGTCAAATGAATGGGGATACTAGTGAGGGAAAAAACCCATTCCGCTAAGCAGCGTTGTCCCACTAGATATCTAAATGGTTCAAGATGGTAGGTTATTATTCATACCAGGCTTTATGCCCGGCTCAAAATTTATATTTTCGCCTTAAACTTTCGGGTGCTCAATTAATTTTTAGTAGTTTGAGAGTTGAGGTTTTTAGGTACTCCTTTAGATGAATAAGCTTCCGAAGACGTGCATGAAGCAAGCTAGCTATTAGGAGTTTTTTCTTATTTGGTTCCGCTGTGATTTGGTTTTAAAGGCAAAGTTGTTTAATTGCCGATGTTTAGACTCCGATCATCCTAGGGGCATCTCCATATGTCGCTCTTGGCGTATTTTATAATAATTATATTTTTCTAATTGAGGTTCCTGAACTTAGGATTATGTAAACAATTTGAAACATGAATTGAAATGGAATGAGACAATTGTTTAATGGGTTTAAAAAATTCTTCATATCCATGTGTTTCTGTTATATCAATGTATCTAACATTACCACATTTGGTCACAGAGGATTAATACCTATGGATGACTGTAGCATCCATAGTCGTTAGTTTTAGGCCTCAAGTGGGGGATGATACAAGCTGGTATCAAAGCATAGGTTTATGAAAACTTAAAAAGAAATTTAAATCAAAAATATTTGTCAAAATATAATCGAATGAATCAGAAAATAAGATCGGGGTTTAGGTTAACGCTATAGTAATATACTTGTATTTGGTGTATGTATATATATGTATATATTTGTATATTTATATACAAGTACGTATTCCCCTATCTCTTAGACTGTTCTTTTGTATCTTACTATGGCTTATATGCAGATTTATGAGAAATGAGTACATGGAAGCAGGAAACGGAAGAGGAAATCTTGGTGGAGGAATCACCATAACAAATGGAAATGCTCGACCGAATAGGAGAAATCTGGGTCGACGGGCAAATGCTAATCAAAATGAAAATACCAACGTAGGTGCTGGAAATCTGCCAATAGATATGGGGATGATGTATCGGTTCTTCGTCAAGCGTCTTCAAGAAGGAGTTGTCGTAGGAGTAGCTGAGGGTAATGCTGGGAATGTTGGAGGAGCTAATCTCATGGCTCCAGTTGGAAACAACTATGCTAAGCTGAGCAAGGATTATACCAGTCTTAGTAGGAAGTCGTTTTTAGGAACGGAGGATGCTATAGAAGTTGAATATTGACTGTTGCAATATGAAAGAATCTTCGCTGACTTGGGGTTAAAAGATGAGCAGAAGAGGAGACTAGCCTCTAGGCAGTTATAAGGAGAAGCACTTCATTGGTGGAATAGTGTCACTGCTAGAGTTTCTGAGGAACAGTTGACTTAGGCAGAAGTTAGAATGAGATTTGAGTAGATGTTTTTGTATGAAGTTGCTAAGTCGTCATTATTGAGAAAGTTCATGGATTTGGTGTAAGGCGAGATGTCGGTGATTGAATATGCCACAAACTTTGATGAGCTGTCCAACTGGGTTTGATATAACTATTGGATCTGTAGTTGTGTTAGTGTTTATATGCAACTCATCTGCAAGTCTACTCGAAATAAAAGAATATGATGTCGTAGTATCTATAAGGTACGAATGGATAAATCAGATAGAGTTAACACAACTTCAATTATGACCTTCTTACTCTTGTCCATTACTAGAGGCACACTCGAGTTGGGAACAACATCCAATGCATAAGCTGAAACTATTTGAGTAGAGATCTTCTATGGTGCCAGATACTTTCTCCTCATCTGCTCGAATTTATGGTAGTTGGAACACTTGGTCTTTGAGAATCTTTATGCATTTCCTACACTTGACCTCCTACTTATTAACCTTTCTTTGGGCCCTCATTCTGCCCTTGCATTGATTCTTCTAAGGTGTCTTTCCACCCACTTCTTGGGTTCACTCTTGACTTCCTTCTTGGAGATAGTATTCAATAAGTCATCTCAACTAGACCCTCGTATGTTGCACCTATAGGAATATGACTAAGGGATAAAGCTTGAAGAGATTGATTCAGTCCCTTAGCAAATTATAAATCTTCCTTATGAGGGTTATTGATCATATATAAACCAAACCTAGCCAACTCATTGAACTGATTTACATATTCCTTTATTGACATCTCACCTTGCTCTGAGTATATGAACTTCTCTAATTATACTTTGTAACACCACAAAAACTTAAGCGGAAAATTAAAAAATATATATTAAATATAATGAAGATAAAAATGGATTTTTCACAAACATCTAAAGTTGGCACAAAACTTGTACCATTGCATTCTTAGTGATTTTTTGGATAATTTTCATGTACAACATTTTGAAATCTGAGTTAATATGGAGAATATATTAAATTTTTAGGATTTGGATTAAGATATAATAGCGATCAACACCCTCTGTAGGGCGGTCGACATGTAGGAGTTGACCACCCAAGAAATAAGCGACGATGGTTGAGGTGATGTGGCTAGGGTATGGGTTGGCCAAATAGCCCAGATTGAACGTATCTTTTCATGGATACTTAGATTTTAGCATATATTTTTTGATGAACTGAATGGGCCATATATTTTTGGTGAAAGGATGAGATGAAGTGATGTGTCTATAAATAAACTATTAGTCAAAACCTACTTCACAAAATAAATAAATAGTATACCAAATATTTTCCAAATTCTTTTCAAACAAAATTTAATTAACTAAATTATAATAAAATTTAAATTAAGAAGAAGAAGAAGCAATTATATCAAAGCAATCGGAGATATAGTGAATTGAGGAGATTTTAAACATTATTTGGAGGGGATAGCTTGGATTTTAGGTGAGTCGGTTTATTGTTAATAAGATAATTACATACATTTAATTTTAGGTTACCCTATTTAGTCTAGGATGTTAGAAAAAAATTGGAAACATTTTTTAAATTTAATTGTTATTTGAATATGATTGCCCTTTTCTAACCTAGATCAGTCAACATAAATTTGTAAATTAATAATTTGACATAACCTGTTGATGTTAGCGCTAACCCTAGGCTAAAACATGTTACTGTAGATTTAAATTGAATATACCATAAATGAACTTGAATACGAATTTGGAAAAATAAAAACTTGGTATTATCAAATTATGGATTTTATTTAAATTAGGGTCGTTGTAAAATAAGTTACGGGAATATAAATTACGATGTTAATTAATTAATTCACACTGCAATTAATGCATGAATTAGAAACCCTAAATATCGATGTTTGGTCGATCGAACTCGGAGGAGCAATCGGCCACTCCAGTGGCAAGCAGTCAATCAGTTATCGTTTCAAGAACACAATATGAATCTTGGCTTGGGACCCAGGTTATAGATAAAATGGTTACTAGTGTATATATATATTATATATGTGGATGTTAGTAAAAGTAGGGGAGATAGTTCCCTATGGGGTGACACTAGGACATTGTGGAGTTGGGTAAATGTTATTTATCACATAAGGGTCAACATTCAACTAGGTGGGTGATTCTATTGCAAATTGCACCCATACGAGATTCCATAGTGGAAGCACAATATTGATGTTAATGCCTGATGAAGTTTGTGACCCGACACTAACGTAAGTTCATTAGTATTCACGGACGACGCAATGTGATGTTGTGTTGTTGTTGGATCCTTGCATGGTGCAACAAAAGGTGTTACATTACCATTGAGAGGTGGATGTGGATGTAGATGATGAGACACTTCGATAAGTCTGCACTACGGGCTCCACCTCATTGCGCAACTAGGGTACGTGTAGTCATAGTTGTAGGAAATTTTGTCCCATGGTAGAAATTATAGGAAAACCTTTGTTGGAATAGTTACTATGTAGGAAACAACAGGGCAATCCTTTATGGGATAGTTCCAGTAGTTATCAATCAATCATTAGTTTCATAGAGGTTCGATTAGTTGTTTAGTCCCAAGTATGAACCTGCATAAGCAGTTGGTGTAGGTGTGTAGTGAGTTAAACCCTGTAAATTAAGAAAAAGGTAATTCATGGACACTTATCGAAAATCCATGGTCACATAGAGTATCATTGAAATCAATTATGTGATCACTGTATATTAATGATGTAGTCATTCATTAGACTTTTGTCTTATCCACTCCTTTCTTTTTCGTTCCACCATAGGATAACAAGACAATAGTTGATTTAGAATAAAGCGTGGAGAAAGTTGCTAAAAACTAGAGTTCCACTATTCTTCATGGTTCCTCTATAGTTATTTATTGCAATAAATGTCTATCAAACTCGTATTGTTCTTTGGATCAGTGCATATGATATAAAGTATTTTGAAGATTGTTTTCCTTTAATGTTTATTTTCAGTACTTATATTTTCTTGCCTTTCATTGTGAGATCTAAAAGAGTAGAATGCCTTAGATTTTAATCATATATTCCTAGCCTCTATAATGCTTAAATACCTAACAGCTCGACTTTTTGGCATCAACGTTGTGCAGTTAAAGCGCTCGGCAGATTCGAAGCGGTGGAGGTGCAAAAAGTCATAGCGGGGATACAGCGAGGATATAGCGTGATATAGCGGATGGCTCTAAAATAGTATATAAAACTCGTACTTAATGTTTTTACAAATATATAAATGGTAATTAAATGAAAAATTATCGTTCAATTGAATTATAATTAACACATAAATAATTTTAAACAAAAAAATACGTACAAATATGCTTTAAATAAACGTAAAACTGTTATATAACATAATTGAATTTAGTAGAATATTAGAGTATTTTCATTTCAGAAAATATATTAAAAATTAAATCAAATGAATTAGTTTCATAATTTTTACAATGTATAAGTGCAATTTTTTAATTCATTTTATTAAAGAAGATATAGCGGAAATAGCAAAATATAGCGGGGATAATGGGTTGTAGTGGAAATAGCGGGGATTAAAGCGAAAAGGCTATATTTTGGGGCTATATGGAAAAATCATAGCGGTATAAATCCGCTATGAGATATAGCGGGGTAATAGCGGGGCATTAACTACACAGCATAAACTCAAGTCTAAAAGTCACCCTACGCTTTGGATTAGTGTGTTGGGAGGTGCAGGTTGTCACACTTTGTACCAGAGCTTTGGTTTAAGATTCCCTAGGAGCTAGGTTTGTATTGAGAGAACGTATTTGAATATTTTTTTAAAAGAAAAAGGGTTTCCCAAAAGATTTCTTACATGCATATTCATGAATATATATATATATATATATATATATAAAGCTTTTCAAAAGTCTTACATGTATATAAAAGTATAACAAGAAAGAACATTATCACTTCTTCTTGCTAGTAAAAATAATTCCTAATCGTAGATAGTAAGAATAAGTAATTTCGTTAAGCATAGCTCAAAGGTGGCAGCTAAAGTTTAGGGCATGACATTCCTATATTGTTCCATTAATATCCACAAGCGAGGAGATAAGATGTGCCTAATCTGACCAAGGGAGCATATTTGTAATTTTCTGACATATATTAATACTCAACACTCTGTACATTTTGTATTATAAGGTATTTGCTAGCTTATTCTTTATATAAGGAAACAGTTGTGGGTTAGAGTAAATGTTAAGATTATAACAGTTGAGGTGAAAAATAAACCACTTGCATTTATTATGATTTACCCCATAAAGAAATGCTAGTAGAGGATTCATATACTAATTAGAATAAATAATTACGGTTTTAAGGGCGAGTGAAAAAACATTAGTACCATGTGACCCTTATAATTAAAGTGGATGTGATAAGGTGAAAAAGGGAGCATGGAAGAAAGATTTCACAAACTTAGAGCAAATATCTCCAGTTAAAGTGGAAATCTTATTCCTATATTAGTAGCAGTTGCAAAGACTCCATTTGACCATAGGTATAGCTAGAGTGTTTTTATATTGGAGTTGAACATTATATTGGAGAATGGACTTGAGTTAATCATCTTTGAAAAAAAGGGAAACCCTATGCACTTAAAGCATTGTTAAGTATACTTAGGCTTATGTAAATTAGGTTGCTTTTATCAGCTCAAAATTGGCTGATAAACCAGAGGAAATGTTTTATAAAAGTTAGAAATAGTAGATGTCTAATATTTTAAAAAGAAAAATAAATTTGTTTACGATTTTCTATAAAATGATAAGACAAACTTTATAGAATTTATTTAAAAACGAATTTGATGAAAAGCAATTTTTAACAACTGATTTAGAACTTTTGTTTTCTAGGCACATTGTTGCACTTGCCCTTGAGGCATACTTTGCTTTTAATGAAAATTTTGAAAAAGAATCGAGAAGTATGTATGTCCTAACTTTTGAACCTCTTTTACAAAATAGGAAATGGTTAATACTTGAAAACGTCTTTTATAAATGTTTCTGCCATATTTTAAATAAAAATAATAGTAAGTTAAACAATCTTGTTTTCTTTAAATACTCTTTTGTGAAAATTTCTTATTTATAAAGGAAATTTTTAGAAAGATACGTCTATGTACATTTAGCTAAGTTAAGCTAAACTATTGTTGATAATATAAAATTAAAGAAAAATGTCATAATCTTTATAAAATGGAAACAGTCATTGAAATGAATGGAAGCGTTTACGGTTTTAGAAACTTACTAGCTTTATGGAGATGATGTTAAAAATAAAATATTTTGATTTAAAAGGGAAAATTAAGGGCATGAGTATCACTTAAACTTAAAAGCGAAGAGTTAATTGGAGTAAGATAAATAGGATTACACAGCATACAAGGACTAAGTTGATTATGGAGTTCAGGAGTATTTGAATATTTGTAGGGTAGAGGTAGGAACTAGTATGAAGATTTAATAACCTTTTAATCAACATTTGAATTGGAAGGGTAGAGTAATAGCTCAAACTTTCTATAATAGTGAAGAGGGAACACCATTTTGTGTTTTTCTATCCAAATATGGTATAAATTATGGAGTCCTTGCGCAAAAAAATCCGAAAAGTCTAAATTTTGTAAAATATATTTTCAAAATATGGTATAGTAGGGGAAGATATTTTATGGTACCAAATAATACAGTGGATATAAGAAGTTTCCCCTATTTGGTTGACGACTATAAGAAAATTTTAGTTTTTCATGGGAATTGGAATATGAGAAAGCTTTTAGTTAGCTAAAGGAGTTATTGACTAGTAGACCTATTTTAGTATCCCTAATAGTTTGAAGGCAATTGTAAACGACCCGTATTTTTACGGATCGAGAGATCGTAAAACTGTCGACATTAAGTCGTTGATGTTGTTAAGTCGTTTAGAGTATGAGTCGACCAAAGTTTAAGTTGTGTTAAGTTATCTTGTGTGGTGCTTAGGTCATATGAGAGTTAGGTTGAGTGGAGCGACCTATAGAAGTAGCGACTTATAGGAGTTATCGGTTTAAGGATGGTTGCCGAGTTAAGGGGTTAACGACTTAAGGATTTGGACGACTTAAGGGATTGACCGACTTAGTGGAGCTAACGACTTAGGAGTTAGCGAGTTATTGGGTTGGACCGACCTATAGTATTTGACCGACCTAAGAAGATGAACGACCTAAGAAGGTTAACAACTTAAGGAATGGAGTGGCTTAAGGGTTAACGACCTAAGGGAACCAACGACTTAAGGTAGGTAGCGACTTAAGGGGGGGTAACGACCTAGTGGCTATACCGTGTTATAGTTAGGTCGTGTGCTTAGTTAGGTCGTGACCGACCTATGTTAAGTCGTGTGGGTACTAAGTCGTTAGGTTGTATGGTTGTCTCTTGTGTTAGGTCGTAGGTTTTTGAGTCGTCTCCTGAGTTAATTGTTGAGTCGTTAGGTCGGCAAGGGTGTTGGGTCGGCAAGGTTAGGTCATGTGCATGCTATGATTGTTGAGTCGTTCAAACGACTTAAGGCTTAGGAAGGAACGCGCGCATATGTTAAGTCGCGCATAGGCTTGAGTCGTTGAGTCGTAGGTTGTGGGCTGTTAAGTCGTGGACGACTTATGGGGATGATGAGTCGTGACTGACTTAAGGGGGTACGGGTTAAGGAATCAGCCTATAAATAGAAGGGTTTGCATCACTTTTTGGCACCGGATTTTGAAGTGACGAAGTGCTGCCATTTTGAGAGCTCGACTTCAACACTTCTTCACTTCTTTTCTCCACTCTAATCTAGTCCTTACATCCATCCAAGATTGAAGATCAAGGTTGAAGATCCAAGATCCAAAGTTGAAGATCTTCATTCTTCAAAGAGAGATTTCATCGATTGAAGCGAGATTTTGCCGGATCAAGCTTAGTTCTTCGCTGTCCAGATCTGAAGTTGTTATCTTTTGAGGTGTTTAGGTGTTTTGGTGAGTGGTGGTTATCTCTCACACGGACCCAAAGGAGTATATTGGATCGGTGGTTTGTTTATGTGCTAAAGAGAGTGATTTCGTGCATTTTTCTCAAGTCTGCATGTAGATCTATTGTTCATGATGATTTGACATCTATTTTACTACATGTTCACTTATGCAAGTTCATTCATCAAGTTGTAGAGATATTGTTCATAATTCATGCTTGTTAGAATGCATGTTAGATTTGGACTCTTTATTTATGAAATTGCCATTATTGTTGTAATTGTTTATGTAGATCTTGTTTGAGTGATTGATTACTTGGATTAATGTTTGATTTGATGGATTAGTTGATTGATAACTTGATTTGGACAAGTTGGTCGAAGATGATTCAAAGGCTAAGTGGAAAGGCTCTTGAATAAGGAAAGCTGCTTGTGACATATGAAGCGGATGTTGAAGCTCATATGGATAGATTTGATGATGATGTTGAGATGGGACTTTGCCATGACGCGATGAGGCAGACCATGATGTTGAGATGGGACTTTGCTATGATGCGATGAAGCAAAGCATGATGTGAGAAAGCCTTGGTTTAATCCAGACGGGATCATCCCAAGCATGTTGATAACTCGGTGATGTGGTCCGGGTTTGTGGATAATGGTTAGCTTGAGAAGCGCTTGAGCTAGTATGGGAATAGTCGTCGAGGAGGATGACTAGAAGGCTGAGATTTCATCGTTGTTGAAGGTTCTAGCATGCTCAAAGCAAGAGTACGTTGGGACGGGTCACGATGACGTTCCAAGCACGGGTCACGATGACGTGCTAGTACTCTGGGCAGACGCGATAGTCCTAGGCACGGGTCACGACGACGTGCGGAGCTATGTCTAGAACCGGGGTTGCCATTAGCCCTTGACGGACGGCTGAAAGAAGGTGCCGGTCATTCAATTAACGATGATATCAAAGCAATGATAACAGTGATAGCCAGAGTCATGGATGTTTGGTTGCACCATCATTCGATCTCAAGAGCGATGCTTTCTGGGTGTTTATCTGATCTTGGTTTAGGCCTTAGGGGTCTGTACTTGGAAAATATCGACCTTGACTCGAGTGATAATTGCTTTACTTAAATTGTCTGCTTTGCTATGTTTGTTTATGCTTAGAGGGTCTGGGGGCTGTCACTGTAGAATGAGGTGGAGTGGGATGGTTGAGTTCCTATTCCTTTTACCCTTTATGCTCTTTTGGTATGTTTGATAGTTGATTTACTGCTCACTAAGACTGTTGTCTGACTCAAGGTTTTATGTTTAACTCTTATTACCTTGGGTTGTTCATCCATGTTGGGATGGGCAGACTAGGTAGCAGGTGACAGGTGCTGTTCTTAGTGGTCAACGCTGTTGATGACGAAGACGATCTGGGGGCTTTTGCATATTGTTTTCTTACTATATGTACTGGGTGTTTCCGCTGTTTGTATATTCTCTGAGTGATATGTAGTGAGGCTTGATGTATTGACTTTGATGATTGTTGTATCAAACTATTAGAGTTTATATGATGAGATTCTGTTATATGGAGCTTCACTATGTATATTTTCTATTGTATTTTGTCCATGCGCTGTGAGTAATACGATAGAGTTTTCTGTTTTTATCTTACCCTGACTATCGTCCATGGCTGCCTGGCACACCTTTCAGCGCACCGTTTCCCTGTTTTAGTGCGGGAGTCATGGGCGGTCGTCACATTTGGTATCAGGGCTTTGGTTAATCGATTTTAGCCAACGCTCGCTGACGTAACTACGTAAGAGAGACGTAATTGTATTTTGATGGATGATTACTATATATAATGTAGTAGTTTAGAAGGATTTGAACTCCTTATGTAGTTGTTTCTCAAGGTGTTCTAAATCATTCCTTTTTGTAGATATTAAGGATGAGTCAAAGTGAGAGACAAGCTGCTAGGGAAAGTCGTGCTGTTGGGGGAGCTACTGACTATGCTGCAATGTTCGAAGCTATGATGACTTCGATCATGAGAAGGATACCAGCCTCGGGGTCATCAGTAGATGTTGGAGTTCAAGTTCAAGCTCCAAGACCAGTGGATTTTGCTAAGTTGTGTAAAGACTATACTTCTCTTGGAGAAAGGTTTTCTTCGAAACAGAATCAACCATTGAAGTTCAGAGATGGATTGATGCTTGTAGAAGGATCTTTGGTGATTTGGGAATTGAGGATGCAACTAAGAGGAAGCTTGCATCAAGGCAGCTTTAAGGGAGAGCTACGGATTGGTGGAACTCTATCACCATTGATACTCCAGAGGAAGAGATTACTTGGGAACAATTCCAAGTCAGATTTGAAGCTAAGTTCATTTCTACAGCTCAGAAATCCGTTCTGTTTAAAAAGTTTGTGGAGCTCAAGCAAGATGGGAGACCAGTTCTTGAGTATGTTTCTGAGTTTGAAGCTTTGTCCAAGTATGCTCGGTCGTATATTGATTCTCCCTATCAGAAGAATGAGAATTTTGTGACAGGCTTGGACACTTATCTTGGGAGGCAGTTGGTGGATCATCTGGATGATCCATTTGAGAAGCTTGTGGAGAAAGCTCTCAGGCATGAGAATCTATTTCCTAAGGAAGGATCTGTTGTTGCTGTGACCAAGGAGCAAAGTGGAAACAAGAAGAGAAAGCAGCGGCAGCAGAAGGGTAAGGATGGCCAGAAGAAGCCGAAGGGCGAAGTGATCTGCTACAATTGTCGGCAGAAGGGCCATTTCTCCAGGGATTGCAAGAATCCGAAGGTGCCAGTGAAGTGCCACAACTATGACAAGCTGGGGCGTATTATGAGGAATTGTCCGGAACCGAGGAAGGATAAGCAGATCGTGCAAGCTTATGCTTTGGGGGCTGTTCCATCGCCTTTGAAAGCTTCTACTGCTGAAGAGAAAGGAAAGAGTGGTAGTTCAAGGTATTCTTTCCATTTGTGGTGTTCCAGTTAGGGTGTTGTTTGATACTGGAGCGTCGCATTCCTTTGTTTGTAATGAGTTGGTAGACCGGTTGGGTTTGGAACCGGATATTGTTGATAGGCCATTGGTTGTGACTAATCCAGTTGGGGTTCGTCCTGTTTTTGTATGGTATGTCGTGGTCTAGTTGTATCGAGTCATGATTGCTCTTTTGTTTGTGATTGTTTTGTTCTGAACTTTGCGGGGTTCGGAATTATTTTGGGTATGGACTGGCTTAGGAAGTATGCGGCAAGGGTTGATTGTGAGAGGCTGGAGGTGACAGTCGAGAATGTGGAGGGGCGAAAGGTTGTGATACGATGTAAGCATGAAGAAGGCGTCTTCATGAGCTTCATGTATTCGCTGGTTGTTCCACGAGATGGACTGTCATCGATGCCTATTGTGAATAGATTTGAGGATGTCTTTGACGAGGTCAAAGGGTTACCGCCGCATAGAGAGATCGAGTTTCGTATCGATCTAGTTGAGGAAGCCAGACCCGTTGTGATGCCTCTTAGGCGGATGGCGCCTAGGGAGAAGCAAGAGTTGAAGGTGTAAGTTGATGACCTTTTACAGAAAGGATTCATTCGGCGTAGTGTGTCCGAATGGGGTGCACCAGTTGTGTTCGCAACCAAAGCGGATGGATCGTTGAGGTTGTGCGTGGATTATCGTGAGCTGAATAAAGTGACTAGGAAGAACAAGTATCCACTGCCGAGAATAGATGACTTGTTTGATCAGCTTTACGAGGCTAAGGTGTTTTCTCAGATGGATTTGGCAACGGGATTTCACCAATTAAGAGTGGCTAAGGATAGTGTGCCGAAGACTGCTTTTAGGACACCATCTGGTTTTTATGAGTGGCTGGTAATGCCGTTTGGATTGACCAATGCACCAACATATTTTGTGGATCTTATGAATAGACTATTCAGAGATCAGTTGAACAAGTTTGTACTTGTGTTCGTGGATGATATTCTGATTTATTCCAGAACCGAAGAAGAGCACAAGATGCACTTTCGTATTGCTTTGGAAATCTTGCGGAAACATCAGCTAAAGGCTAAGTTTTCGAAGTGTCACTTCTGGAAGAGTGAAGTGAGGTTCTTAGGCCATGTTATTTCTGGAAATGGAATAGCGGTTGATCCCGCGAAAGTGGCGGCAATCCAGGATTGGGTTAGACCTAAGGATGCATCTGATGTGAGAAGTTTTCTTGGATTAGCAGGATATTATCGCCGGTTTATCAAAGACTTTTCCAAGATAGCTGCACCATTAACAGGATTGACGAAAAAGAATCAGGTACTCAGATGGGATGATAAGTGTGAGCAAGCTTTCGGAATCCTGAAAGAGCGATTGACAAGTGCTCCTGTTTTGACTATTCCGAGTGGGAATGATGAGATGGTGGTTTACACGATGCATGTGGTACTGGACTTGGAGCAGTGCTAATGCAGAAGGATAAAGTTGTTGCGTATGCGAGTCGACAATTGAAGCCGCATGAAAGGAATTATCCGACTCATGATTTGGAGTTAGCGGCAATTGTATTTGCTTTGAAGATGTGGAGACATTACCTATTGGGAGTTCGATTCGAGTTGTTTACGGATCATAAGTCGTTGAAGTATCTGTTCTCCCAAAAGGACTTGAATCTTCGACAGCAACGGTGGCTAGAGTTCTTAGCATCATATGATTTTGGTATAGCCTATACTCCGGGAAAAGGTAACGCAGTGGCAGATGCGTTAAGTCGAAGACATGCAGGATTGGGAGCCATGTTTTCAGAATGGAAGAGCCTTGAGTATTTGGCTGGATTTGACTTCAGGCCTAGATGTGAATTGGAACCTGAGATGTTGGCAAACTTATCGATAAGACCTACTCTTGTGGAAAGGATTGGTGAGAACCAAAAGAGAGACGATAAGCTTGTCAAGATTATCCGTGATTTGGAATCTGGATTGGATCCAGAGAAAGATAAAGGATTCGAGGTCGATCGAGAGGGTTGGCTTCGAAAACAAGGACGACTAGTCGTTCCCGATATAGATGAATTGAGAGATGAAGTTCTAAAGGAAAGTCATCACTCGAAGTTGACAATTCATCCAGGTGGAAATAAGATGTATCGGGATATGAAAAGGACTTACTACTGGGAAGGTATGAAGAAGGATGTTGGAAATTTTATTTCCAAATGTATGAATTGCCAATTGGTAAAAGACGAACAGAAGAAGCCAAGTGGATTGCTTCAGCCATTAGAAGTTCCTACATGGAAGTGGGAGAAGATATCGATGGATTTTATCGATGGACTACCTAGAACAAGAACGGGAAATGAAGGGATTTGGGTAATCGCAGATCGTTTGACTAAGAGTGCAAGATTCATTCCTGTTCGATCAACTAGGACTGCATCGAAATTGGCTGAGTTATATGTTAAGTGGATAGTTCGATTCCATGGTATTCCGAAAAGTATAGTGAGCGATCGAGACCCATTGTTCACTAGTGAATTTTGGAAGAGCTTCCAGGGAGTTTTGGGAACCAAGTTGTGTTTGAGTACAGCTTACCACCCCCAAACAGATGGTCAGACCGAGAGAGTCAACCGAGTTTTGGAAGATCTCCTGAGAGCATGTGTTTTGGATTTCGGAGGATCAAAGGAAGATCATCTTCATTTGGTGGAATTTGCGTATAATAACAGTTATCAGTCTAGTATTGGTATGGCACCATATGAGGCATTGTATGGAAGACCGTGTAACTCTCCGACATGTTGGTTGGATACTGGAGAAAAGCTGATACTTGGGCCAGAGATGATTCGACAGACTTCGGATTGCATAGAGATCATTCGACAACGAATGAAGGCAGCCCAAGATCGTCAGAAAAGTTATACCGATAAGCGTCGAAAAGATTTGGAATTCGATGTAGGAGATATGGTTTTTGTGAAGATTTCTCCACTGAAGAATGTTATTCGATTCGGGAAGAAAGGAAAATTGACCCCGAGATTTGTTGGACCCTTCCCGATCATCGAGCGAATTGGAAAGCTCGCCTATAGATTGGAGTTACCAGAAAAGATGGCGGGTGTGCACAATGTTTTTCATGTATCTTATCTACGGAAGTATGTGCACGACTCGAATACAATGGTTTCTGCTGATAGCTGTGAAGATTTAGAGGTTGATCCAGTTATTACGAGACCTCGTAAGCCGCTTCGTGTTGTTGAAACTGACACGAAACAGCTTAGGAGGAAGGTAGTTAAGTTGCTCAAGGTACAATGGAGTGACGATGTTAACGACTGTACATGGGAGGAGGAAGAGAGGATGAAGGCAGCTCATCCTCAACTCTTCGAGGTATGGCCCTAAGGTGTCGTGACATCTCATGAATTTGTAACTTGTTCTAGTCTTAGAATTCTGCATGCTAGGTTAGTAATTGGATGCATGGTTTGTTGATTGCTATGGATGGTAGGCATGCAGAATAGTTTTGATTGTTCTTGTATGTTTGGAATTTCGGGGGCGAAATTCCTAAGTGGGAGAGAATGTAACGACCCGTATTTTTACGGATCGAAAGATCGTAAAACTGTCGACATTAAGTCGTTGATGTTGTTAAGTCGTTTAGAGTATGAGTCGACCAAAGTTTAAGTCGTGTTAAGTTATCTCGTGTGGTGCTTAGGTCGTATGAGAGTTAGGTTGAGTGGAGCGACCTATAGAAGTAGCGACTTATAGGAGTTATCGGTTTAAGGATGGTTGCCGAGTTAAGGGGTTAACGACTTAAGGATTTGGACGACTTAAGGGATTGACCGACTTAGTGGAGCTAACGACTTAGGAGTTAGCGAGTTATTGGGTTGGACCGACCTATAGTATTTGACCGACCTAAGAAGATGACCGACCTAAGAAGGTTAACAGCTTAAGGAATGGAGCGGCTTAAGGGTTAACGACCTAAGGGAACCAACGACTTAAGGTAGGTAGCGACTTAAGGGGGGTAACGACCTAGTGGCTATACCGTGTTATAGTTAGGCCGTGTGCTTAGTTAGGTCGTGACCGACCTATGTTAAGTCGTGTGGGTACTAAGTCGTTAGGTTGTATGGTTGTCTCTTGTGTTAGGTCGTAGGTTTTTGAGTCGTCTCCTGAGTTAATTGTTGAGTCGTTAGGTCGACAAGGGTGTTGGGTCGGCAGGGTTAGGTCATGTGCATGCTATGATTGTTGAGTCGTTCAAACGACTTAAGGCATAGGAAGGAACGCGCACATATGTTAAGTCTCGCATAGGCTTGAGTCATTGAGTCGTAGGTTGTGGGCTGTTAAGTCGTGGACGACTTATGGGGATGATGAGTCGTGACCGACTTAAGGGGGTACGGGTTAAGGAATCAGCCTATAAATAGAAGGGTTTGCATCACTTTTTGGCACCGGATTTTGAAGCGATGAAGTGCTGCCATTTTGAGAGCTCGACTTCAACACTTCTTCACTTCTTTTCTCCACTCTAATCTAGTGCTTACATCCATCCAAGATTGAAGATCAAGGTTGAAAATCCAAGATCCAAAGTTGAAGATCTTCATTCTTCAAAGAAAGATTTCATCGATTGAAGCGAGATTTTGCCGGATCAAGCTTAGTTCTTCGCTGTCCAGATCTGAAGTTGTTATCTTTTGAGGTGTTTAGGTGTTTTGGTGAGTGGTGGTTATCTCTCACACGGACCCAAAGGAGTATATTGGATCGGTGGTTTGTTTATGTGCTAAAGAGAGTGATTTCGTGCATTTTTCTCAAGTCTACATGTAGATCTATTGTTCATGATGATTTGACATCAATTTTACTACATGTTCACTTATGCAAGTTCATTCATCAAGTTGTAGAAATATTGTTCATAATTCATGCTTGTTAGAATGCATGTTAGATTTGGACTCTTTATTTACGAAATTGCCATTATTGTTGTAATTGTTTATGTAGATCTTGTTTGAATGATTGATTACTTGGATTAATGTTTGATTTGATGGATTAGTTGATTGATAACTTGATTTGGACAAGTTGGTCGAAGATGATTCAAAGGCTAAGTGGAAAGGCTCTTGAATAAGGAAAGCTACTTGTGACATATGAAGCGGATGTTGAAGCTCATATGGATAGATTTGATGATGATGTTGAGATGGGACTTTGCCATGATGCGATGAGGCAAACCATGATGTTGAGATGGGACTTTGTTATGAT
The DNA here is from genome assembly GCA_030765085.1 of Allium cepa. Lineage (NCBI taxonomy): Eukaryota > Viridiplantae > Streptophyta > Magnoliopsida > Asparagales > Amaryllidaceae > Allium > Allium cepa. The sequence continues at coordinate 160,037,017 of CM060945.1, read as the reverse complement.
GCGATGAAGCAAAGCATGATGTGAGAAAGCCTTGGTTTAATCCAGACGGGATCATCCCAAGCATGTTGATAACTCGGTGATGTGGTCCGGGTTTGTGGATAATGGTTAGCTTGAGAGGCGCTTGAGCTAGTATGGGAATAGTCGTCGAGGAGGATGACTAGAAGGCTGAGATTTCATCGTTGTTGAAGGTTCTAGCATGCTCAAAGCAAGAGTACGTTGGGACGGGTCACGATGACGTTCCAAGCACGGGTCACGATGACGTGCTAGTACTCTGGGAAGATGCGATAGTCCTAGGCACGGGTCACGACGACGTGCGGAGCTATGTCTAGAACCGGGGTTGCCATTAGCCCTTGACGGACGGCTGAAAGAAGGTGCCGGTCATTCAATTAACGATGATATCAAAGCAATGATAACAGTGATAGCCAGAGTCATGGATGTTTGGTTGCACCATCATTCGATCTCAAGAGCGATGCTTTCTGGGTGTTTATCTGATCTTGGTTTAGGCCTTGGGGGTTTGTACTTGGAAAACATCGACCTTGACTCGAGTGATAATTGCTTTACTTAAATTGTCTGCTTTGCTATGTTTGTTTATGCTTAGAGGGTCTTGGGGCTATCACTGTAGAATGAGGTGGAGTGGGATGGTTGAGTTCCTATTCCTTTTACCCTTTATGCTCTTTTGGTATGTTTGATAGTTGATTTACTGCTCACTAAGACTGTTGTTTGACTCAAGGTTTTATGTTTAAATCTTATTACCTTGGGTTGTTCATCCATGTTGGGATGGGCAGACTAGGTAGCAGGTGACAGGTGCTGTTCTTAGTGGTCAACGCTGTTGATGAAGAAGACGAGCTGGGGGCTTTTGCATATTGTTTTCTTACTATATGTACTGGGTGTTTTCGCTGTTTGTATATTCTCTGAGTGATATGTAGTGAGGCTTGATGTATTGACTTTGCTGATTGTTGTATCAAACTATTAGAGTTTATATGATGAGATTCTGTTATATGGAGCTTCACTATGTATATTTTCTATTGTATTTTGTCCATGCGCTGTGAGTAATACGACAGAGTTTTCTGTTTTTATCTTACCCTGACTACCGTCCATGGCTGCCTGGCCCACCTTTCAGCGCACCGTTTCCCTGTTTTAGTGCGGGAGTCATGGGCGGTCGTCACAGCAATTGTTATGTATACCAAGGTTGTGGTATTGGATGGGATGCTATGTCGATACAAAAGAGAGTTGTTTGTTGTACTAGTTAATAGTTGAAAGTTCATGAGAAGAATTATCTAACCCATGGTTTTGAGATGATAGATATTATTTTTCTCTCAATTTTAGAGGTGATTAAGTTGGATATGCATTATAAGTCCCCAAAGTATTAGTTGTTTGAACATTGCCGAAAGAGGTAGACGACTAGAATTACTTGTGGTTGGGTGGTGTTGATCCGACACTACGGGTAACGTTATGCCATGCATGTTGATTTTGAATTGGTGAAGTATAGATAACCAAGCAGGTAGGTTGTCGTCTTATAGTTTATGTTATATAGTGATGTTTATAAAAAAATGTACTTGGGTTACCATCGCAACTACATGTCATTGGAGACGGGTGACAAGAGTTTCATAAGATATTTACTAGGCTAAGGACAACATTTGTTTGCATTAAAAATAGGCAAACATCTCTAATTGATTATTCGCAAAAGATTAGATGAAGATTTAAAAGCAGCAAAACTAAAGTACACAAGATTTATAGTGGCTCGGTTGTAAATAGCCTATGTCCACTATTCATTCTTTAGTTCTTTTCTTCTATATTATCCCTTTATAAGAAGTTAATGATGAGTAGAATGATTTCTTATAGAAAAAGATGATCCAGATGCTTTGATTGATTTATTAATGTTGCATGGAGCTTCTAGATCTTCAAAAGTCATCCTTGTAAGTGACAATTGCTTGGATATTTATAGGGGTGGATTTGAGGTGTGTTTAATGCGGTAAATTATGACATTTCCATGTATATCTTGCCTAAAAGGTATATTCCTTGGAATTTGAAATATATTTGATAATTCTTCTAAATATATGCCTATTTTACTCTATATTTGTGTTGTTGGACCCAGCTAAGAAGTCGTTTTGTAGGCTTTGGTTTGGCTAGGATGAACGTGGACGATTTGCTAGCCAAGCTCGTATGCTCCATTCTATGGCTCGGCATGCTCGGGTTGATACGTGTCCTCATCCTTGGCTCTACAAGTTCTCTACTTCTAGGTTCAGGGAGAGAGAAAAATAGTTTGGATTGGTTTTTCTCTACCCGCCGAATTGAAGATCTCGTTCGATGGGTCTCACCCACCAAGCGCAAGATCTTGTTCGGTGGGTTTCTGCCTACCAAACCAAAGATCCTGTTTGGAAAAGCTTGGTTCGGTATGGGTTGTTTTGGTACAACTTGGTTCGATATGGGTAGGTTCGATATGGGTAGGTGAAAGTGTACGTGCAGTACTAAGGATCGTGCAATATGATATATAAATGCGGAAACTGATAATAGCAGTAAAATAAAAATTAAAGTAAGCACATCAGGAATTTTTATACTGGTTCGAACTTCCTGTTCTATGTCCAGTCCCAGAATATCCTCTAGATTTAGACTAAACCCCTCACTTAACCCAGAGGAATAGGTATATCACACCTGAGCAGCCGAACAAGAATTTTTCCGCCTCAACAGCCGATGAGGACTTCAACTTAATACAAATAATTTGTTGACGAGTGTGTTATGAATAACACGGATTGTCTTTTGATAGTACAATTTCCTATAATCAAATCCTCAAGAATATGTAGTGTATGTGAAGATTTAGAAGGAAGATAATCTCGTAGAATCGAAGTATATAAATTAATTCAGAGATTCTAGAGATATTGAATGAGAATGAATGCTTTTATTTGCAGAAATAAATAGAGAATAGATTGCAGAATTATAAACAAGAATCGGTGATTTTAGAAGTGATTTGAACGTGTTTATATAGTTGTAGAATAGTTATAATCTTTCATGAAGAGTTTCAATCAAAAGTTGTGTCCGTATCTCTTGGATTGAGGGACATTCCTCTTCATGATCAATCGCAACTCTTCAGGAAAACTAGCCGTTATGTTCAGGTCGGTCGACCTAAAAAATTGGTCGGTCAGCTGAGTTTTAAAAACGTATACAAAATAATGTATATCTGTGCACTTGACACAGAGTCGGTCGACCGAGGTTTCTGGTCGGTCAGCCGACCTGTTGTCAATTGCACAGTATACACTAATTTATGTATATTCTTAATATAAATCAATTTGTGTATGTGTGTGACTACTTGAGGAATGATTTTAACAATATTCTAAGACTCAATACATTAAAATATTCATACTAATCTCTGGATTGTAGTCTTGTCTCCTTTTTAGTGCATAATATACACTTATTCTCTTTTTGTCGCTTTCGTATAGTATTCTCGTCGTATGATCTCTGAAGCTTGTGTCATGAATCAAAACTCATGAATCAACATTCTCCTCCTTTATGATTGATGACAATACTTATGTGACGAAGTGGTATATATATTCTCCCCCTAAATATACGGCGACTTTTCTGCAAAAAATTGTTAGTTTTCATATATTTCTCCCCCTTTGTCATCGACAAAAAGGAATACTTATTTGACGTATATAAAAAAAATATGGAACATGTAACACAACAAAAGAAAAACATCGAGTTTTAAATAGTACATACTCAAAGCAAAATAGAAATATTAATGATGTTTACTTAGTACACAACATCTAAAAATAGAATACTAGAAATTATAAGATAGCAAGTTGTAAAACAACATGATCACTCCTCATCATCATCGGAATCCCAAAATTCTGGACGGATATTTTCTTCCGGAGGAGCATGTTCCTTACCACGTCTTTGAGCTGTAGAAGTGTGAGTTCCTGATGTACCGGAGCTTGTATTCTCCGAAGTGGAAAAAGAGAAGTTTGGCGCTGGCCTTTTTCCGGGAGCAACATAAGAGTCACCGGCTTCGGAAGTACATGATAAGGCATCCCATAAATTCACGAAGAAACCCTTGATTTTCTTGAAACGACCATCAATTTTTCGTAGCCGGGCATCCAAGGCTAGTTGATTTTGAGCCAAAATATCAATGGCCGCCTCTGTACTAATTCCGGGAGTTGGTCTTTGAATTGAATGTTGGCGTGTTAGATGTTCCGTAGCATGAGTTGATGGTTGAGGTGTAGAAAAGCTATGGCGTAGTTGTTATCGAGGAGTAGTACTCCATTGGTTTAATGGTATAAATCTAGGAGGTGCATCGGGCAACTTCATTAGTTTTATGGTCCTTGAATCAAAAGTACAAACTTTGGAGGTTTCGGATTCCGGAGCATGTGGGGCAAAGTATTGATCAATCTCATTATGTATTCTCCATAATAAATATGAAGCATTTTGCCTTGATTAAATGAGAGAAACTCATCCATGAGTAATTGTGCCCAACTGACGTGTGTAATCGAACATATAGCATATAGAGCTTTAAAATTTTCAGGATATACTAATTGGTAGGAGCCGCCTCTTGGTATAATGGATTTCATCATGAAACGATGAAAAAGTCTAGCTCTAGGTCTAAGTGATGATGTTTGTCTAAAATCCGTAGCATCATCTTCGAAAAATAAATGGCTTATGTGGTCACGACTTGATATATTACAATATGCATCGTGTAATGAGATTCCACCCGGTCTAGCATCTAAAATGTGGTTAATCCGATCAATGGAAAGGAAAATTGAGGTGCCACATACCGATGTCCAAACACAATTTTCAGTGTTTCTAGGAGGGTTGACAAGATTTAGGTTAGCAAGGAACAATTCGACCATAATGTGGTTAATCTTCAAATTATTCTTTCTATGGTCTAGAAAAGTATCGAGCCCACTTTTAATTGCGGCGTTTTCAATACAGTAGGCAGCGAAATCAGGATAACTTACAAATGATTCTTCAAAGATTTTGGCATCTTGAAGTTGTATCCATCTTTGAAGTGCTACGTCATTGACAAGCCATGAGGCGATTTGAGTATCTATGGGAGTTGATGAAGATGAGCCACCGGTAGTCTTTAATTTCTTCTTTGGAGCCATTGTTTTTGAAGTAAAAATAGAAATTTGAGAAAACTTTTAATGGGGGCTAGGGCAAAAACCGAAATTGGAAAAGCAAGAGTGAAGAGGTAGGTTGAAAAGGTGAAAGGATGGGTTACTAATATGAGGCAAAAAAAGGGAAAGCAACCAGCTGTCTACATGTTCGGTCGGCCAAAAATACTAGGTCGGCTGACCGACTTTGTTAACTGAGAGTTGCTGAAACTCTCGGGAAGGGTTCGGCTGACCGGTGCAGGCCCTTCGGTCGACCGACTCAGGTTTTTCGGTCAACCGACACTGTTAGAAATGCACATTTTTGCTATTATTATTAAAAAAATGATATAAATTTAAATTTTATTATCATTGCATTATATTTATACATCTTATTGAAAACAACAACCACACACACACACACAGATATATATATATATATATATATATATATATATAAGTTTTAGCCACCGTTCGTTAAAATTTACGTTCCCATGAGTTTGGGGACGGAACGTCTTCTATAGGTGACCATCTTGGAGCTATTGGAGTTTGAACAGGATTTGAAGAGGATGGGGTTCTATAAGAAGGTTCAACAACATCATCTTTTTTTGATGAACAAACTTCCATGGCAATCTTTTCTAGAAAACTTAAACGTCTTGCCATGACTTTTTGTTCATAGCAGAGTTCCCGTTGCATATTCATTTGTTGTTGTTGGTAGTGATGTATTTCATTAATTTTTTGTTTGGTGGATGGAGATATGACCATTGTATTCTTCCCTTTTTTCTTTTCAGGTGTATAACCTCTATGGGATTCATCCCATGGTTTCCACCCGTGTCGGGGGTCTTTATCCAGAGAAGAGAAATCAAGGATACGTTTAGGCATGGGAAAGGTAGGATAGGGGCCATTATCAGGAATTTGGTCGGAAACATCATCGTCCGGAGATGAGTATGATAGATGGGAGTTTTCAGAATTATAGGTGTCATTGTTTGAAGGCATTTTTCAGGTTTTATTTTTCTTAGTATATGTTTTGAAGGATAAGCATAGTATATATATAATCATCTGTTTGCTGAAAAACTAGTGGAGAAAATCATAGAAATTTAACAACAAAACCGTTTGTAAATGTATGATTTATAAGTTTTAGAACTAAAAATAATTATTTCTGAAAAACAAAACAGATAAAACAATTGTTAAGGTAAACTGGAACAAGAAACACCCATAGCCCAAGTGGCTATAACACAACATCTATCAAACAAGTCAGAGATCATGAGTTCGAGTTCCGCTTTAGTCAGAAATAAAACAATTTTTGTTTTTCAAAATTTTTGCATATTTTTATCTATAAATCTTTTAAAGACATTATTCCTAAATCTCGTCTAAGTTTGATAAAACTATTTTCATTTAAAGGTTTAGTAAAAATGTCAGCAATTTGATTTTCAGTATTAATAAATTCTAAATTTATCAATCCTTTTTCCAAACAATCACGAAGAAAGTGACGACGAATATCAATGTGTTTTGTTCGTGAGTGATTTACCAGATTTTTAGAAAGATTTATTGCACTAGTATTATCACAATAAATTATAGATTTTTCTAGATAACAATTAAAATCTTGTAGTATTTGTTGCATGTATACGACTTGTGCACATGCCAAAGCAGCAGATATATGTTCTGCTTCACACGTTGATAAAGAAACACAGTTTTGTTTCTTACTAAACCAAGAGACTAAGGAACGTCCAATGAAATGACATGTTCCACTCGTACTTTTTAGATCCGTCCGACTTCCTCCAAAATCAGCATCGCTATAGGAGACTAATTCGAAAGGACATTCTTTCGGATAGAATAGTCCAAAATCTTTGGTTTTAGTTAGATAACGAATAATATGTTTAACTGCTCGCATATGTGATTCTTTGTGATTTGCTTGAAATCGAGCACATAAACAAACACTCATCATAATATCGGGTTGACTCGCTGTTAAATATAATAACGATCCAATCATACTACGATATAGTTTTTGATCAACACTTTTGCCTTCTTCGTCTCTGTCGAGATGAATAGTTGTGCTCATCGGAGTTAGTTTGGCAGAAGTGTTTTCTAGACCAAATCATTTAATTAAATTATAACAATATTTTTCTTGATTAATAAAAATTCCATTTTCTATTTGTTTTATTTTTAAACCAAGAAAATAATTTAACTCGCCCATATGAGACGTTTCAAATTCATTTGTCATTATTTTAGAAAATTCTTGACAAAGCTTTTCATTTGTAGATCCAAAAATTATATCGTCAACATATATTTGTATAATTAAAATATCATGCTTGTTTCTTTTAATAAAAAGAGTTTGATCAACCTTTCCAATTTCAAAACCAGAATTTAGTAAATAACTTTTAAGACGATCATACCAAGCACGAGGTGCTTGTTTTAGACCGTATAAAGCCTTTTTGAGTTTATAGACACGGGCAGGAAATTATTCATGTATAAATAATGGAGGTTGTTCAACATAAACATTTTCTTTTATAAAACCATTTAAAAAAGCACTTTTAACATCCATTTGATCAAGTTTAAAATTATGAAAACATGCGAAAGTTAATAAGATTCATATTGCTTCAAGTCGGGCGACTGGAGCAAACATTTCTTCATAGTCTATTCCGTCTTCTTGATTATATCCTTGTGCAACTAATCTAGCTTTATTCCTAGTTATATTTGCTAGTTCATCTGCTTTATTTTTAAAGACCCATTTAGTACCGATAACTGATTGATCACTTGGTCTAGGAACAAGTTCCCAAACTTCGTTTCGTTCAAATTGATTTAGTTCTTCTTGCATAGCAAGAATCCAGTAGTCATCAGTAGAGGCTTCTTCTATATTCTTAGGTTCTATGTTAGAGAGAACAGCTACATGACCAACTTGATTTAATTGATGTCTGGTTTTAACGTTCGCATTTACTTCTCCAATTATATTTTGCACAGGATGATGTCGTAAAATTTTAGGTGGAGATTTTATTATATTAGTAGTAGTATTCTCATTTTCAGTAATATCATGATCATTACTGAAAATTTCTTCAGTATTACTATTTTCATTCTGAGTAGCTTCATCATCAGAATCAATAGTAATATTTGGATTTACGTATTTAAAATTTTCGTCAAATGAAACATGTAAACTTTCTTCAATAATTTGAGTTCTTTTATTAAAAATTCGATAAGCTTTACTTCGTTCCGAATATCCAATGAATATTCTTTTATCGGATTTTGGATCGAATTTGCCTAGTTGATCTTTAGTATTTAAAATAAAACATTTAGAGCCAAAAACTTTAAGATATGAAATATTTGGTTTTCTTCCATTTAGAAGTTCATATGGAGTATTCTTAGTTAACTGTCGAATGGAAACACGGTTCAATACATAACAAGCAGTAGCTACAGCTTCTGCCTAAAAATGCTTTGATAAATTGGTTCCATTTAATAAAGTTCTTGCACATTCTTGTAATGTTCTATTTTTTCTTTTAGAACGCCATTTTTGTTGTGGTGTTCTAGGAAATGCAAAATTATGGTTAATACCTTTCTTGTTACAAAATTGTTCAAAAACTTCATTTTCAAATTCTCCTCCATGATCACTTCTGATATTTTTAATTTTCAAACTTTTAATATTTTGAATTCTTTTAACAAACACTTTAAAATTATAAAAAGTATCACTTTTATTTTTTAAAAGGAAAATCCAAGTGTATCTAGAAAAATCATCTACAATAACAAACACATATCTATTATGATTAAAAGATTGAACTTGAGTTGGACCAAAAAGATCCATGTGTAAAAGTTCAAGTGGTTGTTCTGTAGAAATTACTTTTTTTGATTTAAAAGAAGATTTTGTTAATTTTCCTAATTTATATGCATCACAAAATATATTCGTTTTGAATTTTATGTCACGTAAACCTTTAACTAATTTATTTTTTGCTAATTTGTTGATGGTTTTAAAATTGATGCGACAAAATCTTTTGTGCCAAAGACAGGAATCATTTTCCTTAGCTATTAAACACAAATTTGAATCATTTTTAACGTTCATATTTAAAATGTTTTTATCTCTTATTCCTTCAAAAATAGTGTTATTATTTTTATCGAAAATATTACATTTATTTTCTGAAAAAGTTATATTATAACCTTTATCACATAACTGACTAATACTCAATAAATTATGTTTTAAATTTTTGACTAATAAAATATCAGTAATGAGAGGTAAATTAGTGGTACCGTTGCTGTTGACATTGCCTTTACCGATGATATAACCTTTAGAGTTATCTCCAAAAGTGACTGTTTCTCCATTTGAGTAGATAATATTTGACAACATTTCTTTGTTTCCAGTCATATGTTTTGAGAAACCACTGTCTAAAATCCATTTTCCTCTCCTTTTATGTGGTACCTACAAAAAAATTTATAAAAAGTTGGTACCTGTTTCTTTTTAGGGTCCTAAGAGTTAGATCTTAGGAAGCCAAACCCATACGGGTTCATAATTCCCTTTATAAACATAGTTTTTGTTATTATGAACAGTTTCCATGAATATTTTGATATGTTTATTTCTTATCAAAATATTATTTGATTTTGGAATCCATATTTTAATGGTTTTATTGTTTGAACAAACTGTTCTCTTAATATCCTTTTTACTATTATTATTATTAATTCTACTTTTAGAATTATTTTGTTTCTTAAATCCTAGTCCAGATTTATTGTTAGTGGATTGAGAATTTTCTAGTATTTTAGAAAGATTCTCTCTTCCTTTATTGAAATTTGAGACATTTTTAGAGATGTCATCAAATTTTATTTTTAGACTAAACTTTTCTAAATCTAAATCTTTAATTTTAGAATGTAAATTATTATTTTCAAAAAATAAAACATCATTTTTATTTTTCTAAATTTCTATTTCTTCAGATATTGAAGAAATTTGAGAAGATAAGTTAGAATTTGATTGTTGAGACATTTCAAGTTCTTCTTCTAATATTTTCTTTTCATCTTTCAGCATATCTACTTCTAAGATTGTCCTATCTAATTTTCTTTGTAAATCTTTATTTTTCTTTTTACGTTGCTTTGCTAAATCTACTAATTCAGAATTAATTTCAATTAAATCTTCAAAACTAAGATCACTTACATCGTCTGATGAAGCCATGAAGCACACATTTTCTTGTTCATTTTCACTTTCACTTTCTGATGAAGATGATGAGTCTATGTCGTCCCAAGTGACTGAAAAAGCTCTTCGTTTGGTTTTGTCCTTCTTAAAATTGCTCTTTTTACGTTCAGGACAATCTTTCTTCGTGTGACCTTTCTTGTGACATTCATAACATTCCATTGCTGAAGATAATGGTTTGCTACTATTGATATTGTTGTTGGTTTTGTTTCCCCTGAATTTATTTCTTTTGTATTTCAGAAACTTTTTGAAATTTTTAGCAATCATTGCCATATCTTCATTCTCTGAGTCGGAGTTATCTTTTTCTGCTTGAAATGCCACATTCTTCTTTTCTTGTGCTACATTTCTCTTTGCCTGCAAATTTACTTCGTAGGACATTAAATTACCTATCAATTCTTCTGGTTATAATGTTGACAAATCACTTGCTTCTTCAATGGCTAGGACATTTCTTTCCCATTCGTCGGTTAAAGAATTTAAGATTTTTGTGACAACATCAAAATCGGTAAATGTTTGTTCTAATGATAGTAGAGCATGATGAATATCCTGAAATCTAGAGTACATATCATTTATAGATTCGTTTGGCCTCATTTTGAAATTTTCAAATTGATTTTTTAACATAGAAATTTTGCTTAATTTAACTTTGTTCGTTCCCTCATGTGTTATCTTAAGTGTTCTCCATATTTCATAAGCAGAAGTGCACATGCTAACTCTATTGAATTCATTTCTATCTAATGCACAAAATAAAATATTCATAGCCTTTGCATTTGATGTAGCATCTAGTTTTTGTGTGTTACTCCAAGTTGAGTATTCTCTAGTAGGAGTTATGTATTCTCTTTGTATAATATTCCAGATATCAAAACCACTAGATTGCATATAGATTCTCATTCTAGTTGACCAATAATTATAATTTAACCCATTAAAAAGTGGAGGTCGTGAAGTTGATTGACCTTCTATGAAACTAGTATTAGTGTTAGTGCTAACATTATTAGTTTGTATCGTTGCCATATTACTAGAAATAAATATCAAATAACTTTGTGACGGTTATAGGATAGCCTTGCTCCGTTACCAAATGAAAGTGTAAGTGCGGTACTAAAGATCGTGTAATATGATATATAAATGCGGAAACTGATAATAGCAGTAAAATAAAAATTAAAGTAAGCACACCAGGAAATTTTACACTGGTTCGAACTTCCCATTCTACGTCCAGTCCCAGAATATCCTCTGTATTTAGACTAAACCCCTAACTTAACCTGGAGCAATAGGTATATCACACCTGAGCAGCCGAACAGGAATTTTTCCACCTCAATAGCCGAAGAGGACTTCAATTTAATACAAATAATTTGTTGACGAGTGTGTTCTGAATAACACAGATTGTCATTTGATTGTACAATTTCCTATAATCAAATCCTCAAGAATATGTAGTGTATGTGAAGATTTAGAAGGAAGATAATCTCGTAGAATCGAAGTATATAAATTAATTCAGAGATTCTAGAGATATTGAATGAGAATGAATGCTTTCATTTGCAGAAATAAATAGAGAATAGATTGCAGAATTATAAACAAGAATCGGTGATTGTAGAAGTGATTTGAACATGTTTATATAGTTGTAGAATAGTTATAATCTTTCATGAAGAGTTTCAATCAAAAGTTGTGTCTGCATCTCTTGGATTGAAGGACATTCCTCTTCATGATCAATCGCAACTCTTCAGGAAAACTAGCCGTTATGTTCAGGTCGGTCGACCTAAAAAACCGGTCGGTCAGCTGAGTTTTAAAAACGTATACAAACTAATGTATATCTGTGCACTTGACACAGAGTCGGTCGACCGAGGTTTCTGGTCGGCCAGCCGATCTGTTGTCAATTGCACAGTATATACTAATTTATGTATAATCATAATATAAATCAATTTGTGTATGTGTGTGACTACTTGAGGAATGATTTTAACAATATTCTAAGACTCAATACATTAAAATATTCATACTAATCTCTGGATTGTAGTCTTGTCTCCTTTGTAGTGCATAATATACACTTATTCTCTTTTTGTCGCTTTCGTATAGTATTCTTGTTGTATGATCTCTAAAGCTTGTGTCATCAATCAAAACTCATGAATCAACAGTAGGTTCGACATGGCTTGGTTCAGTATGGGTTGGTTCGGCATGACTCGGTTCGGTATAGACCGCACCCCTATATAAGCTATAGTGCTTCATCCCATTGGATATGCTCATTCATTTTCCAACTCTCTCTAAAACATGCAATCCTCCATTTCCCTAAACCACTTTGTTGTTGCTTCCCAGGTTTCTAAACCATCTCCAACTCCTAACCCAAAACCAGCTTGTGATTTGGCGAACATTGTCTTCCATTTTAACATACATCCCCTCTAAGCATGTCGTCTGGCTTAGCTCAAGGTTCTGACGCTACCTGCTTGTATTCTGCTTAGTGATCCATTGTTCAATAGTCCACCGAACAGAAGTGTGGTGTGTGTATGTATGTATGTGTATGTATGTATGTATGTGTATATGGTCATGTATGCACACACACACACACAAGTACTTCCTTTGTGCTAATCCTTGAGACGAGTTGTCGTTCCAAACAGGTATGTCGGACCATCACCAGACTCGTTCGTTGATCGCTTCTTGAGATTTGTGTCCTTCCTCTTCAGCGCCTCCGACTCATTCAAGACGTCGTTCTAATCAACCAAGCTCCACCCATTCCTTTGTGCACGAGTATGGACTATCTGAACTCCTGGAAAATCCTATCGACTATTGACGGCCAAGCAATTTGATCTTATTATAGCCATCCATGGCAACTCTCGAGAGGATCTTTTTCTACCCACTTTGGAGCAACAAGCGCACGATCCACCTAAAGGGTACATGGCCTACTCTTGTTACCATTATTTGGTCGGTGCTCCACCTCCTCTTTCTCTATGGATTGCCGGGTTTCTCGTTTATTTAAAGTTTTCTCCATTCCAACTGCATCCAAATGGATATGCCATCTTCACTAGCTTGTATTCGGTTTTTATGAGAGAATCAGGAGCCCCCGACTCGTCGTTGGATAAGATTTCTATATGCTATAAAGAGAACACAAGAGCGGTTTTCTTTCATTTTTCTTGAGGCGAGGAGTAAGTTCAATTCGGTAGAGGACTTATATTCCAAGTATAGTATATTCAAGAGGGAGTACTTTTTCGTTTGAGATAACTCCTTATGCTTCCATCGATGGCATTTAGGGTGTAAGTTTCTCTATCTCATTCATCCCTTCTCATAGTTTTGAAAAATCTCATGTTAGAGGCTAACTTTTCCTTCCCTTACCTTTTAGGTGTCTTAAGAGCAGCGGTTGGAGATGGTTTGGATGACATGCTAGAGAGGCTCCAATGAATTCCAAAAGAGCTCCGAGAGGTTCCCCACCTTGTTACTAATGACAGTTGGAGACGGTTGGGCCTGTCGGTGGCCGGATGTGCAATTGGAAATGCAGACTTGCTTCTACCCAAAAGCCTATAGCTAAGTGCAGAAACGAAAAAGGCTCTACAATCAGCGAGATAAGTGAAGTTTATTCCTTGCAACCATCTGTTTCCGGTGCTCCTCTAATAACCAAGACGTTTGACAAACGTGGAACTACCAAACGAGCTCGAAGGAGTTAGAGTTGGATGCCTCTGAAGTGAAGCTTTGGAAAAAAAGTCGACTATCGATGCTGCGTGTATAGGAAGATGATAGCTTTTGGATAAGGATTATAGGTAAGGAAAAATCTCATTCCTATGATAGTGAATACACTATTTCAGACCATAATGAAGTGCACTCCTTTGGGCATATTGGTTTAGCCACTCCACTTTCGGCAAAGGTGGATGAGGCCTTACGTTGCATTTTGGTTTTGAGAAAGAGAAAGCTTTCAGCCCCAGTGATATCTCCATTTTTGATTACCTTCAGGACCCGAAGCTCGGGATTGTCTAACGGAATTCCGCATCTATAGCGGAGATCCGACAACGATATGAGACCTTTGAGGATCCTAAGGGTTCGTATGGCCATTTTATTGACTTGCATTCTCACTCACTAACATACTCATGTCATATTCATGTATCATTAAAATGTTGGTCTTGCTTCTAACTCTTCGCCCTTTTCCATTATAGGTACCATGAGCTTAAAGCAGGAAAAACTGTTTTTTAAAATATAGCAACTGGGGTTGAAAGCACCACCTAAGAATGTCAGATAAGCTGCACCTTCTATTTTCCCTAGTATAAATGTTGGGTAGCCAGTTGCGAAGCTACAGACCGGGGATATTGTCCACTATCCACCAGCTGGCAATGAGGGCAATCAGGACCCTAAAGATGGTTCTCGAAAAATATTCCACTCTCCCAGTCGCAATTTTGGGTCTCGTTCTCCATCCCATGCCTCGAAATCTCCTCACCACTCCAAGTAGCAGGAGAAAATGAGCAGGGAAGGGGCATTGGTCCTGCTACCTAGGGACAAAGACAAAGCGAAATAGACTATCACTTACTTTCTAGCCAAGAGATTCCCTGGCTCGCTACTTGTTGAGGCACCGCCTCTTTCCTTTATAGGGGTTATCGACTTATTGGTAGACGAGCTGGATAAAGTCAAGGCCTTAACAGACTATCGCTCTAAGTTCCCCAAAGCTACAGAGAGGTTGGAAAGAAGAACATGGAACAATGCTTAAAGATTTTTGGGCTGAAAAATGCCTACATGAAAAAGGCTCGGACTATTAGAAAGTGATTGATGCCTTGGAGAGATCTTCTAGTAAGGAGATGAAGAAACATGTTGGTGAGATAGAGACGCTCAAGGCTACCCATGCAAGGAATTGGAGCAATTAAATCGTAACCACACAGCAGATGTCAGAACAGCTAAGAAGGAACACAACGACAAAAATGCACATCTCTTTAATGATTACAAAAATGTCAAGGACAAATACTTCAAGAGGATAGAGGAACTGTAGATGAGGGTTGAGAAAGTTGGATCTGGGATTGCCGATATAAAGAAAAAGCTGTTGGAGTGGAAAACTAAAAGAGTGACCCCCAAGTAGAGATCGAGACCCTCTCTGCTGGTAAGGCCGTTGAAGCTTCTACGATCAAACAGCAACAGGCAGAGTGTAATGAAACCAATAGCTATTTGGATCAAGTGGAAGGGATCTAGGATGAGATTTATTATAGGTTGTTTACAAAGAAGAGCCTGGCTTAGATGAATGACTACCAAGAGATCATGGCTTCCATTAACAAACAATTAATCAATAAGGCGAAGGCTGATAGGGAACAAGGAGGTCCTCATTTCATTCCCTAAGCTGTCGATTCCCATTTCTCAGTGGATAACATGGAAGCCATTCAGCTAGGTTATATCAAGTTAGCTAAAACTAAGGAAGCCCATATAATTGAAGCTGAGAAATAGAAGAATGGTGGCATAACTTCTGAAAAAGCTATAAAAGGTCGGACTTCTAGAACAGTGATCTATGTGTCTATGTATTATGCTACTTAACTATTTTTTATGTTTTCCCCCGAACTACCTGCTAGAAATCTACCCCTGGTAGCTCCTTCTCCTACAGCTCACATATAGATTCAGGGTGATGCCCCTATGTCTTCGAATGGAGATAGGATTTCCTTTTGCAATTTGTGAGTGATTATTCATAAATCTAGGATTGCTTGAGCGAGCATATACCTGATAGTCTTTCTTGCTATTTTGCAAGTGATGTTTATATGGAGAACCCTGCCGGCGCAGTGGCCATCTCCAATATTCCACCATTTGGTACCACACTCCCATGTCCCTCTGATCCTCCAGCCGTAGTGCTCTTGAGATGACTTTCGCTCTCATAGAGGATGTTGATGTTGAGATCACAAATACTTCCGTCCTAGTTAATAACCTTGATGGAGAAGGAACTTTGAAATAATAGGTCCTGCTTGATCCCCAGCAAACCTAATAAAGGTATGGCTTGAGGCCAAAGAGGAATTGGAGAAATAAAGAAAAGACAAGCTAAGCTTGATGTCTCTGTAGCTGTAAAAAGGAAAGCAGAGGAAGGCAAAGGGAAAAATGAAGGCAAGCATAAAAGTTCACATGAGCATCAGTGCTCAAGGCACCGTCCTAAGCCGCCCTTTCCAAATCTGGATAAAAATAACAATCATGCCTACCATGGTTTTAAATCTCCTATATCTCGCCCGAGATCTCATTTTCACACTTAAACGAGACGAGACATCAAATCTCCTCCATATCTCCCTCAACACTCATCTCGTCCGAGATATTCAAATTTCACCCGATATATGGATCAAAACCTCAATCCGAGATCTCACCCGAAGTTAGACATTTTTTCTATTTTCCATAATAATTTTTACTTTCATATTGATTCAAAAGAAACTACTCAATCCAATTATAATTTACCAACCTCTTGAACATATTCTTTACTTTTTATCTTAATGAGTCATAGCGAAAGGTTTCACTTCTTTATTACGTTCAAATAAAAGGATATTATTCAATCATTACCAAATCAATTAAGCTAATCACGCTACTACTCTTCTAAAAATTCATCATCTGCATTTCCTTTTATGCTCTTGTCAAAATTGCTGTGTGTATAAAGATGACTGTTGTATTAAATATTTAAGCTCATGGATGGCCAATTTTGGTGTGTTATTAAGGTCAATCACGCAGCGTTGGTACTTTGTGGTTTTTATTTTATAAAAAATCATGCGTTTAGCAAATACTATGAGTATAGTTTGATTTTTTCTATGAGTGTTGTTATGACTTCTATTGAATTTGACTTAATATCCATCATGCCTTGGACATATTTACATCGTTTGTAGTCGTTGTGAATGCTACATATGCGCAAAAGAAAGGGGAACTAACTAGGCAACTCACGTCCTAGCAGCCTATAAGTCAGGCTTACCTTGCGCTACTATGTGTTCAAAATTATTTGAAAATGGTGAATGCTTGGATAGTGTTATTCCGGCTTACCAATGTTAAAAGGGAAACCCATGCTGATCATCGGTTGTGGACACCTGAATAGGGATCTCTTTGATCTAATACTGTCGGTTGGAAAATTCTAGCCGATCGTCAATGGTGAGCACCCATTTGGCTGTCATGTTCTGACCATGGGCTGATCTAGCTCATCATTCTATGCAGAGAAGTTTTGGTCGATTATCAATTGCGATTAACCATTTGGCGATCATGTCCGGACCATGGCGTGAACGGGTTTGAATATGCCAGTAGAGAAGTTTCGGTTGATCATCAATGGAGAGCACCTATTTGGCGGTCATGTCCTGACCATGGGCTGAATGGTTTCGTCATTGTCGGTTGAGAAGTTTAGGCCAATCGTCAATGGAGAGCTCCAATTTGGCTATCTTGTCCAGACCATGGGCAGATCGGGCTCGTCATTGCCGGTAGAGAAATTTAGGTCGATCGTCAATGGCGAGCACCTGTTTGGCAGTCATGTTTTCATGATGAGCTGAATGAGCTTGTCATTGCTGGTAGAAATGTTTAGGCCAATCATAAAGGCGAGCACCCATTTTGAGGTCATGTCCTTACCATGGGCTAAATGTGCAATTCATTGCCGGCAAAGAAGTTGAAGTCGATCATAAATGGCGAACACCCATTTGGAGGTCTTGTCCAGACCATGGGAAAATCAGGCTTGTTATTACTGGTAGAGAAATTTAGGCCGATCGTCAATAGCGAGCACACATTTAGCGATTATGCCCTGACTAAGGGCTGATTGGGCTTCTCACTACCGATAGAGAAGTTTAGGCCAATTATTAATAGCGATCACCCATTTGGCGGTCGTGTCCTGATCATGGGCAGATGGGCTCGTCATTTCCAATTCATAAGTTTAGACCGATCTTCAATGGCGAGCACCTATTTGACGGTCATAACCATGGATTGAACGGTCTCGTTATTATCGACAAAGAAGTTTTAGTCGATCGTTAATGGCGAGCACACATTTACCGATCATGTCCTAAACATGGGCTAATGAGCTCGTCATTGTCGATAGAAAAGTTTAGACCGATTGCCAATGATGAGCACCCATTTGATGGTCATGTCCTGACCATGGGATGAATGAGCTTGTCATTGTCAACAGAGAAGTTTAGTATATCCATGTAATCTTATTTTCGAGTTGAGGAGTGACTACCCACCATTTCTACCCTCAAAAGTCGACATTAATACATCGATGGTATTCACGTGCCGAACATCCAAGTGTCTAAAAGATAGTTTGTTGGGTGAAAGAAAAGAAAAGACAGAATCGAATCCCATATCTTGATGAGTAATATATAATATCCAAATGACCTTTATAAAAGGAAACTGTAATATTCATACAACAATCAGAGTCTAACCTATCATCAATCTGGATAGATATAATAGTTTGTTGTTTGTATCAAAATTGGACACAACACTCTTCGAAAGTATTTGAAGAGATAAAAACGAAGAATAGAAATGTAAAACGAGGATTATCTAACAAACATTTTAAAAACATATATGAAAATGCACAAAAACATAGGGATTTAGAATGGTTCGGCGTATGGCCTACATCCACTATGAAGTTAATGATTTTATTGATATTCACTAACTGGATACAACTAACTACAGTGGATTACAGCGAATTATATGATGAAATTCGAGTATAACAGCAGCCTTGGAATGCAAAGATGAATTCGGCAGTGTTTAGATGTCAAAAATCCAAAAGATCCTTCTAGGCCCTAGGGGTCTTTATAGGTGTAGGAGAAAAATATCCCATTCAGATCTTGGGCGACTTCTTCTGGCACGTGGGTGGCCCCACGCGATCCATCCCAGGTGGTTTCAACTCGATCCATGATCGATATGAACGAATTTCGTATCGGTCAAGATTTGATCCAATCGAGTCAAAATTTGGTAGGAACATTCCTTAGGTTGTACGTAAGCTCCTACGAAAATTTCATAGAAAATTGACTTCTGGATTGTGAGTTATGATCGATGCGAGTTTCGGCTTTTCGGTCATCATTCCATTCGTATCGATGCTCTTCGAATCGATCACTTCGTATCGATAGTCAGGTATGTGATGTTAGTTGACGTGGTGCTAGCCCTTCGAGTCAATCCAATTTTTATGCTGAGTTAACCCAGTCGTTCCAAGGCCTTCGCCTCGTTCATATCGAAGACCGTTTCCAATTCGTATCGATGGAAGTTTTTTAGTTCGTACCGATGAGGGTGGCATAGTTCGTATCGATGGGGGTGGCTCTGTTTGTATCGATGAAGGTGGCTTCAACTTGATGGATACAAACAAGCAATATTGTGACGGATACGAACATATGGTGACGCTGCTTGGCTTGATGGATACAAAAAGTGGTTACTCGATGGATACGAAGTAATGATTGTTTGATGGATACGAACTAGGGTCACTTGATGGATACGAACTAAGGTTACCTGATGGATTCGAACTAAGGTTACCTGATGGATTCGAACAACGCCCTTCAGCTGATGGATATGAAATGGCATTTTCCGATGGATATGAACAGATGTTCGTCGATGGATACAAATATGCAGAACCATGATGGATGTGAACAATCGTTGACAGGATGGATACGAACGGTGCATTTTCTTTATTCGTATCGATCATATCTCGTGCATATGGACTCCGATTGACCTGAAACTTGGAACGTTGGCTTTCATAGCTTTGCTCGTTGTGTTTGGTCAATTGTAGCATGATCCGGATTCGGAAAAAATTTATTGACATCCATAGTGAATTTATGCTTATTCGACATTTGGGATGAGCGGTCTGTGGTTCTCAACCAATTCCTTGATTTCTCGGCCTTGCCAAAAGGCGGGATAAAATTTGCCCTCGAAAATATGTCTTGTGTGAACATGACGTACTTTGGATAGTCGCATCATTCATCCTGAATAGTTCTGTCCAACATGTTGAACGATTATCATCTTTTCGTTGAAAATTGTAATTCTTGACCGATTGTAATTCAGTAATACGACTATTGACTGGCAACTGTGTACCATGTGCCATTGTAATCGGTTGCTGTATGATAGTGAATAGTTGTTCGTTGTTGTAATCGTCATGAGGTGGGCATTTGACCTGTGAATTTTGAAAATTGAAAATTGAAAATTAGTTTGACATACATGCATATATGTTAACCTAACTCTTGCTAACATTTGCGCGTTTACAAGTCGTTGTCTGTTTCTCGCATCAAATTTCGTATCGAGCCTCTCCTGAACCGATGTGAAATTCGAGTTGCAACAATGTTTGATGGTTGTTTTGCAATGTTCCTTCGTATCGATCCTCTCCTGGATCGATGTAAAAGGTCAAAAGATAGTTTTCGTATAGGTGGAAGTCGCATTGGTGGATACGAAGTAAACATTTGTATCGATAGATACGAGTTTTTATGGACTCCATAGCAATGGGTACGAAGTTATGACTTCATATCGATGGAACTTAGTGCTTCAGAAAAGTCTTCGTTGCACACTTCGTGTCGATGGACTTATGAGGGATACGAATAGAGTAGTTGGTTCTTTGTGCATTATTCACATCGATTGATACGAGCATTCATAGGCCGTGTGTTGATGGATATGAATAGGACAATTCGTATCGATGGAGGTTGAACTGTTGGGTACAAATTGCCACTTCGTACCGATGCAGTGATAGACGTGTTGCAGCTGGTCGTTTTGACTAGCAGGTGAATGGTCGTTTCTTTAGTATAAATAGGTTCGGTACTTCGCCATTTATCACTTTCTTATTTTCATCCAGTCTTGCCTTACTTTCGTATCATTCTGAAAAAGAAGAACTCAAAAGTGTCTTTGCTTATCAATCGAATCGAGCCTTCAGATCTCCAAACCAGACTCTAATTCTAGGTAATTTAATCAATGAATCGGTCCTAAAATCGATGAGACATGAAATCTTTTGCTAGTCTAGCCACTTCAGTGTGGCCGATTCTGGTGAGGTGATGGACGTAGATGGTCGAGTCGAGGTTGAGGGTTGATGAGATGATCCCAATAAAGCTTTGGAGAAGGTGAAGCATATAGATATGAAGGAATCATCATAGGAACGACTAAGCTCTTCTTTCGCATCGATAATGGAGAGGCAATGGCCTGTTTCAAATCGATCTGGGCAATTGGACTTCGAAATGGTCAGGTGGAGGTCTTCGTATCGAGTGATAATGGAATTTCATATCGATTCGAAGTAATTGATACGAAGGCTTCTAATTTGCTGACCGATATGAAGTGGTTGCATCTGATCGATACGAAACCCGATATTCCGATCGATACGAATTATGCGCTAGGGGATGATACGTAGGTGACTCAGATGATCGATACGAAATTGGTGTCTCGATGAATATGCAGAGCTTCCTTGACCGACACGAACTCGTACATTGGCGATCGATTCCGAACCTAAATTTGATGAATTTGAAAAAACTTTTGCATATATTAACACCTAACTCTGGCAAGCTTCATTCTTGTATACCTGGACTTAACTTTTGAACAACATATTTGACTATCTTTCGATGCTCGTCGATAGAACTATGACTTAACAAACTTTTTCACGAACTTTAACTTAGATCGATCGCTCACGCCTGGATGGTACGGTTGTGACGGTCAGCGATGATAGTCACTCCAGTTGAATTTTGAAATCTCTTCGTTCGCATATTTCCTCATACTTTGTAGAATTTCTCAAGTAATTTGTAGCACTGCACTGCTCAACACATCTACACACTTCACAATGGGGGATGCATGGGCTTATTATCGTCTAATGATAATTTTTCACAAGTTAGTTAGTTATGAAATCCACAAGCTCGCAATAGCTGGAAACTCAGAGTTCGTTTCCACTAGCAATTGAGATACCAGCCATTGCGGCCAAAGTTATAGATTCAGCTCCGGATGAGTTACTTGGTGCCTCTTTCATCGGTAATCCACCAGATTCCATTCCATCCAACATTTTTGAAGACATGTTGGGACAGATATGCTTAAGGCATGGCTTGTCATTGGACGATGTGCTATTGCCTGGACCAAACGATAGACCGCACTATCCACCAGAGGGTTTTACCGCTTTCAACCGTCATGCATGCGCAGTTGGAACACTTTCTCCATTCAACCAATACATTAGGGAATTGTTGTCATTCTTTGGAATCACTCCATCCCAACTACACCCTAATGGCTATGCCTTGCTAAACAACTTATTCATTGTATTTATGGATCATCTCTTTCAACCCCCGACACCGATCGAGATTGGATATTTATTCAGCATCAAGAGCCGAGAGGATAGCCCTTCTTTTACATTCCTGGAAGCGGTCAGAAATTGCCAAGTGGTAATGAGGACTTGGACCAGGTTGAGTTACTTCAAAACATATATGTTCGATGCCCCCTAGGATTCGCTAGTCGATGGTTATTCAGATGTAAGTACCACAGTCTTTTCAAGTTGTTAATATGGTAATCATAACTGATGTTAAACTAACATATCCATTTCTTTGCAGCTATAATTCAACGACCCGAAGGTGCGCACTTCAAAGAGATAGTGCGGGTTCTTCAAGAAGTTTCGAGCGAAGTGAGGGACCTCGATTCAGTTCTAACAGATAGAAATTTGAGAATCGTTGGATTGATCGAGTGTAGCCAAAGTATAAGGCTTGAGGGAACATTAAGGGATGTCTCGAAGAAAAGAATGAAATGTAAGATGCCCGGAGTCATTATAAATGAGGGGGTTGATCCGAAATGAACACCTACCGATGATGAACTTGCAGTCGGGCCTTCTGATGCTTTTTAGGATTCCTAAGGAACAAGAAAAGGCAAGGAAGCTACTTTCAAACGTTCTAAATCAGTGAGATGGAAATCTACGATCATATCTTTGCCTGTTCCCGGGATTAAAATTTCAGAGGCTCCTCCTTTGCAGATGGAAAACCTTTTTGAAGGGCTCACCGATATCCCGGTTCCGGATTATGTGTCACTCCAACATGATCCCGGGTCGGAGGGGCTTCAACATGCTTTAGACTTAAGCGAGTCTCTTTCCACTAGTGTGGCTGACATTTTCGGTTGGTCAGGGGGTTGCACACACATACACATTTCATGGCACTACACGATTTCTGACCATAAGTTGTTTACTCTAGGAGACTACTAACTCTATTCTTCTTTTACTTCACAAATACAATGACTAGGCAAGATTCTATGCTTGGGAGCCACTGTTCAGCACGTCAGTCGTCGAGTTCATATTATGAGCCATGTAGAAGAGAAGATAATAGAAACCACGACCGTGGTTATTCTAGTCAGGAACGATATGACAGAGATAGGGACAGGGACTACAGACATCGATCCTGATCCCATTCTCCCCCTCCTAGAAACCTTAACCAACCTCCTTTTTATGTCTCACATTCCCCCAAAAATTTCACGGCACAAAACATTTTGTCACATCTCAAGGGCTGAAACTCACCATCATAGAACTTAAAAAATGGCCCCATAATTGTAGAGTAGGTCCTTACCGAGCCTACAGGGGAAGGAGCAATTAAAATCGCCCAATTGAATAAGGATTTTCCAGATATGTGCTTCAATTGTTATATTTTCCCCCCGCACTTAAAGAGAATTCCAGCAGAAGCTGAGAACACAATGCACGATTACATCCATGACATTTACACTCAATACAAGGAGTGGGGGAAAGCTGCAAAAAAAGCATCGAAGCTGGCCTTTGAGCGGGCAGCCACCATTGAGAAGCTAGAGAATGAGCTTTCTCAAAAGGACCGTATTATCGAAGTTCTTAATACTGGAGCCGAGTCCTCTCGAAAGTCAAAAATGGAGGCCATTCATAAGGCCGACGAGGCGAACTCGGCCATAGAGAGGATGAGGCGATCACACTATGCCCTGGTGGAGCAGATGGGTCATCGTAACACCACCGTTACTACCAGCGGGATGCAGCCCTCAAAGTACTTAACAAGCTTAACTCTAATTTTTTTGAAATCATTAAAGAAAGGGATGATGCCAATACCGCAGCGCAGGAGGCATGTGAGCAAGCGGTAGTAGTCCGGGCTGAATGGGTGTGGCATCGGCTAAAGTCCGTGCGGTGAAGACTGAGGTTGAGGAGAGGGTTTGAGCAGTGGAGTCTAGGCTGGAGGATGATATCAAAGATTGCCTCATCACCTATAATGCTAATGTGCTAAAGCACAGGAACTTGGCCTGGCTCGAAAACTACCCTTTACATTTTCACAATGCCTGGGGCCGATTGATCGAGGAGGAGAAGGCGGCGCACCCAGATGAATCAATCGATGAATTTAAGCTCGAGAATTGTACGCTGAACAAAGATGAGGGAAAAATTCTCCATGAGTCGATGATCTCATATGAAAAGGAGAAGCTTGGTGCCCAACGCTTAAAAATTAAGGTGGGTTCAGGTGTTGAGCATCACGATATAAGTCTGGATATTCCTGCGCTAACTCAATCTGATCCTGCACCAGCGCTTGAACCCCAATTGGTCCCTGCTTATAATCTGGAACAGCCGCAGCTATCTCACGCTAAAGAGCATACTCCTGAAGCTGCTCAGCCGTCCACTAGCCTAACAGAGGAAGTTATTCTGAACATATTCCATATGTGTCCAAAGTAAAATGCTTGATTTGAAGCGTTTACTAACAGTCTTTCTTTTTCTCTGTCCAGTGACTGGAGTTACATTGATGGCGCCTCCTGCAACCCAAGAATCGCATCAAACATAGGAGACCATCATTACTGAGGCGATTACCACAACTACGACTGCACCGATTGATGGGACGCGGGGGCACACTCTCTTTCGACGAGCAAATGATGGAGGAACTCCTTAGTCGCCATAGTGACCCTTTTGCAGACCTACCATTTGTCATAAGTGGAATCATGCCTAATACTGGCTCTTCAACGCTGACCACCGATGCCCCCAGCAAGGCTCAATCGATTCATGAAGAAGAAATACTGGGCAAAATCGATGCTGAAATGGAGGCAGCGAATGATGGTGGCAGTTCTGGAGGTGGAATGGCGGCACCTGGCCCGGCTCCACTGAGAATGATATCATCTGGTGGTACAATTATTGATACTAGCATGTCTATTCCACCTCCTGTAGTGGATCCGACCCCTATGACTCCGCATGCAGGAAGTATCCCCGTAAACCCGAGTTCGGAGGAGGATGTTGAGATCATGCTCCGCCTGGAGATCGTCAGCCAAAAGGCAAGAGTTCTAAGAGAAGACTAAGCAGCAGCTCCCATGGGTCTACACC
This sequence comes from Allium cepa, assembly GCA_030765085.1. Lineage (NCBI taxonomy): Eukaryota > Viridiplantae > Streptophyta > Magnoliopsida > Asparagales > Amaryllidaceae > Allium > Allium cepa. The sequence goes on along the minus strand of CM060945.1, from coordinate 160,011,627 downwards.
GAAGAGGAAGCCAAAAAAAAGAGTAGATAGGCCTCTTCGGCACATTTTTTGGTAGATAGATATGATCTATTTTGTTTTCCTTTCATTAGCCGTGTATAGATGCGGGTTCGGCTCCTGCTAGTAGGAATTTTGAAAATAACTTGTACATGAACTTCTTTCCTAGTTGGTTGAAATGAAATTTTGTGTTGACTTCAACTCAATTATTGTTTATTTTTCTTAAATGTTCCAGTATTTGAATTCTAGCCCAGTGCACTAGCGGAGTTCCTACCTTTAAGTCGAGTTGGTTTTTATTGTCAAGTCCGAAAATCAAAAATACGTGTCGTGACTGGGGATAAAGTTGAACTGCGATATTGCACGGCTTGGTCGATAGTTGACACTTAAGCTCTGCCTCCAGTTTCGGGGATGAGTTGTAAAGATTGGCTAGCAATTGCATTTCGCCTTCATTTCTTCGAGCTTAACATCGTTAAATCAATGCTAAAATAAGTGAGATTCGAGTGGTCGAATCTAACTCGCTCGCTTATTAATGATTGCATCCACACTCTGGAGACTTGCATTCGTATGCTGGAGGTCGATCACGCTTGTTTAATTGTTAAGTATATGTCCATGCTCTGGGGGCTTAGAAGTATTTATGGTCGACTCCCTGGTTTGCACTCTAGAAATCTAGAGATAGTCGACATTTGTACTCTGGTTCGCACTCTGGGAACCGGAAGTTAGTGTTCATGCTCCAACTCGCATTCTGGGAACTTAGGGTCGATGCTTATACTCCGGCTCGCGCTCTGGGAATTCGGAGTTAACGTTTATACTCCAATTTGCATTTTGAAAATTTGGAGTCAGTATTTATACTCTAGTTCGCACTATGGGAACCTAAAGTTGGCATTTATACTCCAATTTGCACTCTAGGAATTTGGAGTTGATTGATGTTCATACTCCTACTCACACTTTGGGAATCGGGAGTTGACGTTTATACTCCAATTCGCACTCTGGGGAATTTGAGTTGACGTTTATACTTCGGCTCGCACTTTTGGAATTCGGAGTTGACGTTTATACTCCAATTCGCACTCTAGAAATTTGAAATTGATGTTTATACTCTGGCTCGCACTCTGGGAATTCGAAGTTGGCCGACAAATGGTCAGTCACATCTGTTAAGGCGCTTGAATTTTGTTCGCACTTCGGGAACGATCGATTTATCAGGATCGCGGATGGTTGATTCACATCCAACCTGAGTTAACAAGTGAGGTCATTAGATGGATAGATCCATCCTCCTCGAACTTGGTTCGGATACGGGTAAGGTCGTTAGGTGGATGGATCCACCCTCCTCGAAACCGTATTTATGAGTTTATATTCCAGCTCGCACTCTGAGAGACTGAAGTTAGTTGGAGGATTGTCGTGTATCAATCCTATTTTTTCATTAGCGTGATGGCATACCCCTGAGCTTGGGTTCCACTTAGTGAGTGGTCGGTCGTATTACAGTCACCCTCTATTTTAATAAATTCCACCGTATGATGGAACTTAGCACTCGTGCGTCGTGATGGTTGTATGTCACATTCAATAAATCACAGCTTTGGCTCGAAGAGATGGCATTTTATTGCTGAAATGAGAAAATACGACAAAGTCAGTTGCCTTATTATAACTTCAAATTTCGAAATGCAGAAATAAATTGCAAATGAGTAATAGACTAAATAAATAAAGCTTGTCATGTGCAGTGGTGATGAAGATCCTTGCCGTTCCAGGCTCTTGACAAAGTAGGACCGTCACTAACAACATTTATCACCAGCCTCCAACAGGTACGAGCGGGTTCCTCCTGTCTTGCCTAATTGGGTATATTATTCTGATTCGATGGGCCCGCACCTCCATACCGCGGCGCCCGCATAAACTGCTCCAACTTCCTTTCTCTAATCAACTTCTCAATGAGATCTTGTAAATGACGACATTCATTTGTATTGTGGCCACAGCTTTCGTGAAATCTACAAAAAATTCCCATCTGGATTTGCCTCTCTGACGATGGTTTTGGGGCAGGTTTCTTATATTGAATGGTATTCCAAGTTTGTAAATACACATTCTCCAGCGACGTATTCAAAGGAGCGCAATTATCAAACATAGGAGTTTTGCGTTGTGGACTGTGATTCTGATCCCGCTTTATATTCTGGTTTCCATCGCTTCTCTGATGGTTCTGCTTATTCTGTATATTCAATTGCACTTTTCTGGAACTTTCCCCGGTTTGTTAACAGCTACATTACTTTGGATTCCTTCAAAACTGGGCCCTGCGTCATCCTTTTTCCTAGACTATTTTGTATCCTCCCTTCTTAAGAATTGGGCCGCCTTGGAGTAGAAACAGTCCAATGATGTAGGGGTTTACCGGCCAACCAGTTGCCGAATTCTGAATGAGGATCAATCCCCTTAGTTAGTGCCATCAAAATTGAATTGTCATTAGGATTTCTAATTTCTGCACATGCAGCGTGAAATCTCTTCAGATAATGTCTAAGTGTCTCTCTAGGGGCCTAAGTAACACTAGATAGAGTGTTAACATCCTTCGATCTTGCGAAGTGCATGTAGGATAGTTCAAAAAACTTAGTGGCCAATTGATCAAAACAGGAAATGGACCAAGGTGGAAATCGAGTGAACCACGTAGTAGCGATGCCCCCAAGGAAGATCGGGAAGCTTTGACATTTAACTGCATCGTCAGCTCTCGCAGCATTCATCGACCATTCGTACTTAAGGATATGTTGATTGGGATCAAAATTTCCTTCGTAAACTAGTAATGTTGGCATCCAGAATCATCGAGGGGGTCAGCATAAACTATTTCATTAGTAAAGGGAGTATAACTTCGGGAGATTCCCAAATCGTCATTTGTGAAGCCTTGACTCTCTCGATCATCTGACGATTCATTGTCGGTATATCCAGCATCTGGACATTCTGTGCATGTTAAGTCAAGGCGTGGTCGGGTTCCACAATACGAGGTTGGACCAGTCGCTGTCGAGGGGCTGTATCTTGCATCCTTGGCTCGATGTCTTTTGGGACATAGGGTTCGAAAGCAGGTCCATGCTGATGATGGTTTGGATCTGACTGATTTCGGGCATCAACTTCGGGTTCAATAGCGGTGGTGGTAGCGCGATTTTCTATAGTATAGTGAGGAACGGTACCTCCTTGGAAGGAGGGTATAGTCTGGTAGCTGGTTGACGGGCCAACTCTGGGTTACCCAATGTTCAATGCCGGTTGATGTCCGATAGATTGAGTGTAACTTCCGTCTAGCCGTGGATGCGTAGATCTGTGATGGTAGTCAGATGAGGCTGAACTCTCGATGGAGGAATGAGAAGCATGATCTCTTTTGGATCTTCTACACCTTTGGCGATTCAGCTGGTTGGTCAACTCTACGTTGGCGCGTAGCTGTGCAGTAAGTTACTGATGGCTCTGAGTTAGCTCTTGCATAAGCATTTGAAATTCTTGGCGGGTGACAGGGCCAGATGGCTCTTATGGTCCGGCAGTATTCTGGTTGGATGGAGGCAGTTGTACGGGATTCTGTTTGTCCCGTCCTTCTTGGTCTACAACTGCAGATGCGGTCCTTGTACTAACCATGGTGGATAATGAAATCCTTTCCTAGATTTGATGCAAATCTGAATAGGTTGGAAGGATTCTGAACTTGAGATCTGGATCTTCCTCTTGGATTTGTGCAATCCGGTATCAATAGTAGATCCAAAGCGCAGGAGAAAAACTGTGTTTTTTCAATGAAAGAACCAAAGTATTTGTACCAAAATTGGGCACAACGCTCTTCAAAAGTATTTGAAGAGATAAAAAATGAAGAATAGAAATGTAAAACGAGGATTATCTAACAAACACTTCAAAAATAGATATGAAAATGTGCAGAGACAGGTATTTAGAGTGGTTCGGTGTATGCCCGATGTCCACTATGAAGTTAATGATTTTATTGATATCCACTTGCTGATTACAATTAACCACAGCGGATTAATGCGGATTACAGTGATGAAATTTGAGTACAACAGCTGCCTTTGAGTGCAAAGATAAATTCGGCAGAGTCTGGATGTCAAAAAGCCAAAAGATCCTTCTTTCGTAGTCCCTAGGGGTCTATTTGTAGGCCTCAGGAGACAAATATCTTGCTCAGATCTCGGGAGACTTCTTTTGGCACATGGGTGGCCCCACGCGATCGATCCCAGGTGATTTCAACTCGATCCGTGATCGATACGAACGAATTTCGTATCGATCAAGATTATTGAGTCGAAATTTGGCAGGAACATTCTTTAGGTGGTACGTAAGCTCCTGTGAAAATTTCATAGCATTTGGACTTGCTCTACGAATCGATCACTTCGAGTTTGCTCTTCGAATTTGGTCCAATCGATGCTAGTTTGGGCTTTTCGATCGTCGTTCCATTCGCATCGATACTCTTCGAATCGATCACTTTGTATCGATAGCCACGCATGTGATGTCAGTTGACGTGGTGCTCACCCTTTGAGCTGTTCCACTTTTTATGCCGAGTTGACCGATTCGTTCCAAGGCCTTTGCCTCGTTCTTATCGAAGACCGTAGCCAATTCATATCGATGGAAGTTGTTCAGTTCGTACCGATGAGGGTGGAATAGTTCGTATCGATGGGGGTGGGTATGTCCGTATCGATGAAAGTTGCTCTTGTTCGTATCAATGAAGGTGGCTTCAACTTAATGGATACGAACTAGCAATATTGTGATGGATACGAACCGATGGCGATGCTGCTTGGCTTGATGGATACGAATAGTGGTTACTCGATGGATATGAAGTAGTGATTGTTTGATGGATACGAACTAAGGTCACTTGTTGGATACGAACTAAGGTTACCTGATGGATTCGAACTGCGGTTACCTAATGGATTCGAACAAGGCCCTTCAGCTGATGGATACAAAGTGGCGCTTTTCGATGGATACGAACAGATGTTCGTCGATGGATATGAATATGTGGAACCTTGATGGATGTGAACAAGCATTGACAGGATGGACACGAACGATGCATTTTCTTTATTCGTATCGATCATATCTCATGCATATGGACTCCGATTGACTTGAAACTTGGAATGTTGGCTTTCATACATTTTCTAGTCATATCTTGTCAATTGTAGCTTGATTCGGATTCGGAAAAAAATTATCTACATCCATAGTGAACCTGTGCTTATTCAACATTTGGGATGAGCGGTCTATGGTTCTCAACCAATTCCTTGATATCTCGGCCTTGCCAAAAGGAGGAAACATCTGCCTTTACAAATGTTGATAAATACAAACAAGAAATGCAGCAAAAAAAACAAAAGTATGGGAACACGTCGTGGAGGTATCCAGCTTATCCCCTGAAGGTCCAAATCATCCAAAGCTAACTCTAGAAAAATACTCGGGTCTGACCTGAGTATTATAAGAAAATAACTCCTGAATCAGTCTGGTAAACCAATATGAGAAACTCAAACCATAAGGACTGTTATATTTATAAAACCCTTCTAAAATAAAGGTATCTTGCATGACCACACTGCACATAAACGCAGATGGATTTTTACCTTATAATAACCAAACCATATCATAGGAAATCTTGTGATACTATATTAATGTCTAGATTTAAAGTAAATATTTAATCATAGCCGTTAACCATTAATTATATTCCAGCCTATTAAGCATACGACTAAGTCCGCAAATGCAAGTATTGGAAAATGGATTTAATACAATGACGAGGCAATGGGGTACCACTTACCACAGTACATATCTTGAGAAAATGTACCAAAGGCCTCACGGGGACCCTCTACATGACAAGACCAACCTACACCTACCTGCAAGTTACCCAATATGTCACCACCCTAGTTGCTTTATAAACTTTTCGTCGTGAGCTCACATGCACATACCAAATCCATAAATAGTGATATAGGAAGGTGATGACTATACCCTAATCTGTGCGACCTGCATAGCCTTACGACATGTCTCATGTTTTAGTCATTCTCGGTTATGAGGCAAGTGGCAGTAATCACCTTTTAACTTATCAATTCCCACTTGGAATGCTAAGACTGACATCCAAACATCAATGCAATACCACCATTCATCCATACAAATTGTTCAGTATGTGAACAAACAGAAGGCACTACATCTTCTACATTCTTTTTGGAACCACTCTTAGGATAAGTAGCAAATAGCCTTTGCATTTTAAAGAACTCCGTCTTCAATTTCATCATCTTCATGATGTCTTCAATTCGAACGCTTATGTCGATTCGAAGTGGTTTTCAGATAACTCATGTTTATCCAATCTTGATTTCTACGAACCAACTAATGGTAATTTCTCGTTGACTTAATTTTGGTTCTTTTTGAAGTAAGCGGACTTTATATTGGAGTCCTATAGGGATCACTAATATACCCTTAGAGCGAGAGACATTTCACCAAAATGAGTTTTCCCAAGGGAATCTCAAGCCGTATGAAATCGCGAAACTTTTATATACTTCCTAAGTTAAAATAGGTCAAGTTATTTATATTGGACTAGCCACTATCTACATGTAACTGTAGGTTGCATATGAAAAATAGGTCATCTTTTACTTATCACAATTTTCCAATTTCAAACAGTACCGTCCTATGATTAATAATGAAGTCGGACAAGTTAGAGAACTACTCTTGCATCGACAAACATTCTGTCTTATCGAGACAAAGACGAGTTTCCTTACTTTGGAATTTGATGTTAAGTATACGATGGAGTATCTACCATATACTTAATTAATCATGACCTAGTTATTGAAATTAACCCTCTTATACTTATCACGTTTTTGAAATTTCGACATCTCTATCCCTTGCCTAGAAACTCTATGTAACATCTTCCATTTTGAGGCCCAAAACTAAGTGCTGTAGATGTGACAGTCATTTATAGTGTTAATTTATGATGACAAAATGCGGTTATGTTAGTTGTATCAATAACATCAAAAGCACAAGAATATGAACTATTTCTAGTATAATTTAAAACAAACTTTCACATTTCATTTCAAAGACATAATTTCATATTCAGTACATAATCCCAAAGTTGCCCAGGTTCAGTTAAAATATAATTATTACAAAATGTTCTAAGAGCAACATATAAAGATGCCCCGTTGGTTGATCAGAATAAATAAATAGAGGATACATCTACTGTCAATACATTCATACGACAACTGACATAACATAGTGGATGATAGTAATCAATAGATTCCTATGTAGCTAGCATTGCCTCTTGTACGTCTACAAAAGCTTTATTCAACATAACCTACTTAACTTGTAAACCCTTACTCTCAACCTAGTCAAATCAAATTTCGAGCATCCGAGAGTTTGAGGCGAAAACATAAACTTCGAGTCAGATAAAAAGTTTGGTGTGAGTAATAATATGTCATCTTAATGGATATCTAGTGAGACCATGCCGTTTAGTGGAATGGACTTTTCTCTCACTAATATCCCTCATAAAAGTATATCTTTTGCAAATCAAATTCCTGCAACCAAATTGGTTAAAATAGACAATATAAACAATAATATGCATGCATTCTGCATGTGTAATCATGACTATCCGTTAAATCCGTGGACTATCTATCCCAATGTTTAGTTTTCACAGGGTAACTACCAATCTACATGGCTGACTCGGGCCTACCAGACAAACCAAATTTCCAAAATGACTGTTAGACGAAAAATGGGTGGTCTGTTTAAATACACTTATCCTAGCGTTTACCTGACTATATGTCAATTTCATTGTTTTGCTAGGTTTACTATGAACCTAAATGTTTTGCAGGCCAACCTATAACCTATTTTATCCTTATGTATTCCTTTCTATGTGTAATTTACTTTTAGTGATAGCTTTGACAAAGCCCTACGTTCTGGAATTTTGGACTTATATCAGCTAGAGGCTAACAGTTGATGTATAGAATGCTACCTACGCCGATATCATCTGGTTTTCTAATCTCTGGGTCAATTCAACCTTTCACAATCTATCCATAAGTTGTAAGAACAAAAATCTCTTTAGTAAAAATCCTTCGATAAATACTCTTATCTATTTCCTTGAAAACAAAACTATTGCAAATGATTCAACCCTTGAAATCATACTTTAAAATAAGGAAAATATAACCTTTTACTTTATCCAAAATATTATGCTTTTACAAAATTGTATTGATGAATCTCGAAATCACTTAGAAGTTTTCTCAATTCGAAAACATAGGTTATATAACCAAATTCAATATAAAGCCTTTATGTTAATAAAATGCGGCATAGATAGTCGATGAGGGTCTTCACCCCTCTAAATATAATAAAGTCCTCGATTTATGAATACAAGGTTATATAGTTGAAGCTAACTACTTCGTATAGTATATTATAAAGCCTTCAAAAAAATTCAGAGACATTGGTGAATCTGGACATCAATGTCATAAGGAAAATAACCAGTATCATTAGGGCTAAAGTGATAAAAGGTGACAACCTAGCCTACTTTGAAAACATGTGGTAAAGATTAAAGTCGGTAGTCATTAACGTCAAAATGATAAAACACGACACCATATAGCTGAAGTTAAAAGACGTGGCTTTCTTGCCTTTCAGCGTCATTATCAACATATATGGCGTCGTTATCACTGCTGTAAGTTATTTTGAAGATGAAGAAGTAGAAGAGGGGACAATGACTTCGACATGGCACTATCGCAATTAAGTGAAAAATGATATTTATCCTTTAAAAGTAAAACTATTCCACCAACACCTTGTATTTATCAAAATACCATCGGATAACAACTTTCTTTACCAAAATCTTTTTCAGAAAACTGCCGCTGTTTAAAATTACAATTTTCAAATCAATTTGCAAACTAAATTTTTATGTCAATATTTTAATATAATGATTAAGCCTTTCTAGCTCAAAAAATTCATAATAAATCTTCAACGGTTGGAAAAAATACTCAAAAATCATAACAAATCTGATTTATTATATTCTTTAACATATAAAAATTTCGAGGCCAAAACCTTTAGTTAGTTCTTTATAATAATTATAATCCGAAATAAACCAATTTCTCCTCTTTGGAAATTCATAATAAATTCATAATTACTTGGAAAATTATAAAATTAAAACCCACTTCTAAAATAGTATTACTAACATCATATCAAAATTTCAAGTCAGCAGGGTATCATATGATAGGTTTTCTTACTTAAACCTTTCAACTAATTTCATAATTAAATCCAACTATTCATCAATAAACCTATAATCATTCAATGCATTAAAATATGGCATGATAACGTCAAAACATTTGGATTTATACTTGAAACCAAAAATAGCAATTAAAACATGAGATACATAACTATTATTTACCTTGACTAGTTATAGAAGGTTGATATTTGTGTTTTAGATTTGATTCCCCTAAGCTTTGTTATTTTTTCTAGCTTTTCTTCCTTGATAATGGCCGCCCTATTCTCCACTTTAATTTTGTTTATATTAAATGAAAGGAATAAGGAAATGAGAATGAGAGTATATGTTAAGGAGGTATGCTCCTTTTCCATTTTTCCCTTCTTATATATCCTTCTTCTTATGAACCTTCTAGTTAATTCCATTAGTTCATTAATTAAGGCTCGACCTTACTAAATCTCAATCTCCTTATCATTCTACATTACTTTATTGTTTTACCTAATTAAATATTCTAAATAATGTTAATTAAAATTAGGGCGTTACAGCCAACCCTCCTTAAAAAAAATTTGTCCTTTAAATTAACACAAGGTTCACACATCAAACGTGTACGCATATATGTAAAACATACCATCAAACAATTCCAGATAAGTATCCCTAATCCTGTCATTTGTCTCTTAAGTACAACTCCCCTCATCATCACTCTACTGGGCTTTCACTAATCTGACTGTCTTATTTCTTAGCTTCTTCTCATCCCTAAACACTATACAAATTGGATGTCTAACTATTGTCTTGTCTAGTTCTACCAAGTCTTCCAGCACAGTGGGAATTATAGTAGTCTCTTGATCTCAAACACACTTCCTTAGATGAGAAATGATAAAAACATTGTGGACTCTTGCTAAACTTCTCGGTACCTCCATGTTGTAGTGAGTTTCCCAATCCTTTCTATAAAAAGAAATGGTCCAACAAACCTAGGTTCCAATTTCCTGATTTCCTAAATCTTGCTGCACCCTTTATCGCTGATACTTGATGAAAGCATGATCTCCAATTGAGAACTCCAAGTCCTTTCGTCTCTTATCTTCATAACTTTTCTGCCTAGACTGAGATTCCTTCATTCTAGCCCGAATCAACTCAATCTTTCTATGATTTCTTTTACCATATCCGGACCAAGAACTAATCTATCTCCGGTCTCCAACCAATATACTGAAAATTTGCATGGTCTTCCATACAAAGCTTCAAAATGTTTCATCCCTGTACTAGTCTGATAACTATTGGTATATGAAAACTCGACTAAGTGTAGATGGTCTTCTCATGATCCTCCAAAATCTAGCGCACAATCTCTTAACGAATCCTCTAAGGCTTTGTTAACTCTCTCTATTTTCCTATCAGTCTATGAATGGTAAGTTGTACTCATCTTGATCTTGGCACCTAAGACCTCTTGTAGACTCTTCCACAATTCGCTAGTAAATAAAGAATCTCTATCACTGACTATACCGCTAGGAATCCAAGTAGACTAACTATATTCTTTATGAATAACTTAGCTAAAATAGGTGTCGTCCTCATTGACTTAACGGGTACAAAGTGTGCACTTTTAGTTAATCTGTTCACTATAAACCAAATACTTTCATTTTCTTTATTCGAACTTGGAAACCCGTACATGAAATCCATAGATATATAATCCCATTTCCAAACTAGTATATCCAAAAGCTGAAGCATTCCATTACGCTTCTAATGCTCGACTTTTACTTGCCGACAATTTAAACACTACCATACCCATAAGACACATCCCTTTTCGTACCTTCCCAAAAGAAACTTCTATTCATATCCTGATATATCTTAGTTTCTCCAAGGTTAATAGTAAACTTTAATAGATGACATTCCTTATGCACTTCTTTCCTTGGGTTTCCTACATCTGGAACACATAACTGTCCATTCTTTCTCAACCATCCCTATTGGTCAAGAATAAAAATCATTCAAATCATCAATCTTAGTTCCACCTTCCAGTCTTCTAATTCTTTTATCTAGCAATAGGTCATCTCTTTGCTTAGAAGCAATTTTGTCGATAAATACTAGTTGAACTTCCAAAAAAGATAACATTGCGGTACTCTGACTAATACAGCCAGTCGATCTTAACCATGCACTACAAGTAGTCAATGCTTCCAAATCTTTCCACTCCAACATTATTGCTAACACTGCATTATGATGTTTCCTACTAATCGCATCTACAACTTAATGTTCTTTTCCTGATGTGTACTCAATTCTAAAATCATAAGTAGCTAAAAGCTCCAACAATCTCTTTTGTCTCATATTCAACTCCTTCTGAGATAATAAGTACCTTAAGGACTTGTGATTTGTGTACAACTCGAATCGTTCTCCCAAAAGGTAATGTCTCAACACCATAAAATCAAAAATTACGGCAGCCAACTCTAAATCATGAGTCGAAAATCTAACTTCGTGCGGTGTGAGCTGCCCTAAAGCATAGGCAATCACTTTACACCTCTACATTAACACAACTCCTAATCATGTTCTACATGCATCAGTATACATCACCAAATCTTGATTTCCATCCAGAACAACTAATACGGTCACATTAATCAGTAAATGTTTCAGCTTCTGGAATGCATCCTTACATTTATCGGTCCAAACATACTTCATGTCCTTCCTCGTTAGCTTATTCATAGGTGCTGCTATAAGAGAGAAATCATTGATAAATCTCAGGTAATAGCCAGCTAATCCATGAAAACTCTTCATCTCAGTCACTGTCCCAGGTCTCTTCCAATTATTAATTACTTCTATCTTACCTAGATTTACTGATAACCCCTTTTATAAGAATACATGACCAAAAAACTTCACTTTCTTCTTTCAAAAATGATACTTCAAAAACTTGTCTTTTAACTGATGCTGCCTCAATGTCTCAAGCACTATCTTAAGATGAACTTCATGTTCTCTTTCATCAATCCTAGATGGAGTGATGGTGAGGGAAAATGTGATCAGTGATGGGAGGATCGGTTGCATGAATGAAATGGAATGATGAATTTGAAGAGATCGGTTGCTTGATGGAACGGACGAATCGGTTGTGGATATGGTCGGAGGGAAGGAAGTGGAATGATGAAATTTAGGGGATCGATTGATGATAGGGATTGGTTTGATTTTAGGTGAGGTTGAGTGGAGTTAGATGCTTGGAATGCGATTGAAGATGGTAGCGAGTGTGGTAGACGATGAGGAAGGCTCGAATCGACAACAAGATTGGATGGATTATTGAATTTCTCAAGTTCGAGCTTGTTAATAGTAGATGCGACGGTTATAGATGTAAATGAACGAAGTGAAGAGAGTAAGTGAAGTCCCTCGCTTATATATCGTATGCGGGCCGAACCCACAAGTCTGAAATCGACTAAGTTCATATAAGTGAAGGGATCAGATTCGATCCCATGCCTAGGGATTCATAGCAATCACCTACCAATGTTTAAAAAAAGGAGAATATAGAAATGCAAATATATTTCAACTACATGATATTGGAAATGACCCTGAGTGTATAAGCGTGCTCAGGAGCCAATGACAAGCATGTACATGAACATGCATGTGTTCATATCCAACGCTCAATTTCTTAAATCGATGGAAGTTAAATTCTAACCTAAAATTCTCAGAGCAAGAACCAGTTCAAATAACTGAGGCCTACTAACTCAATTGATTAGCTCAATGGAACCGAGCATGGAATGTTAAATGACTAGCTACAATCTAATATTTATACTGTCAAACATTGACCAAGCATCACATAGAATAGAGAGATACGACACTTCAGAAAGACAATTTGACGGAAGGATAATGACCGTTCAGGAAACTTAATGGAATCCATTCCAACGATTCTAATTTGCTTTGATTCAAAGCACATCACGTTCAAAACAAGATGTAGTTTAGGGGGCAAGGATTATCCACCTTTTGACCTGGCTATATCAAGACTGATTGGACAACTTAGACTTGATGATAGACAAGGCAAGCAGTCCAGAGAGGTGATCGTGTAGTCCATAGGTTAAGCATAGACAACAATATGAAGTAATGATCAAGCGAATCAATAGATAACTCTACGAAACATTCTAAGTATGAATTAGTGCCTCCCTTAGGTAGGGGATCGGTACCTATCCCTTTTCCTAGGCTTATGAACAACATCAACTAAAAGTTCAACTCAGTGGGAATCGGTCTAATCTCTAATAACATGAAAGAAACTATACAAACAACTTTGGAATATGAAGCTAGCATGGATGGGGACCCACATAACTGATCGGGCGCCGCCACATAGACATCTCAACCAATCAGGGTTGATCGCTCTACATTGGGAATTGGGCATCAAAATTTTCTAAGTGACCTCATCTACATCTGGAAATTCTGCCAGTGAATTTTCAGGAAGACATTCAGTCGTCTACCCCTATAAATATAGAGTTCATAGTCCATTTGAAGGATCTTTACATTGTTGTTTTGCTTAAACTCCATTGTATTTATGGATTCTAATCCGATCCCTCTTGTACTTAGAAATTCAAGTGATTAATAAAGCTATTTTATTAAAGTGAACGTAGGCATTCAATATCGAACCACTATAAATCTGTTTGTCATTATTTTCTACTTGTTTATTGGTTATTTCCTCTATTTTAATTTTGAAATGTCATCTATAAACACTTTCACAAACCTATCCAAGTGCTCTCAAAAGATGAAGTGCAACGTCGTGGAAATGAGGCATCGACTCTAAAACATAAGGTCACCGACCTTGATGCACATCGATCCTTAAGGCCCTAAATGTCATCAAACTTTTACACTTAAGTTACTTCAGCTGCTATGCCGCTTTTTATATAGAGTTGAAGATATAATAGCAGCCTCAGTGCCTCGATTTCGAAAAAATAAGGAGATGCGACATCATTTAAAACAGTGATGAAGACATGCGATATCCTCAACTCGAAACTAAAGCCTTTAAACATTTAAATGAATCACAGGAATTCCTTGCGGTCTACAATGGTTTACTGTCTTGATCGACGTCGACTAGATTGAAAACACTCTGTAACTAACTAAGTAGTTATCATGTGCTTCTTCTCGTCATCATCGACACTTATACAGGTGACACTGTATTAGGCATGGCGATGTTAAGGTGGCATGGCATTATTGTAATTCATGCAAAAACTATTCTATTACTACTAAAGGTATAAAATTTTCATCAAATTTTAGTACTTGTCCAATTTCTATTCGATAAAGCAATCATTTTGCAAATCCTTTTAGAAGTTACTACCACATTCAGATTCTAAACAATGGTTTCGTAAAAATTCCAATAACCATTATTCTATCCAAACAATGATTAAACAACCATATCTTGGAAAAAAAACATCAATCATTCGTGTATTATACATAACTGAATCCAAAACCAAAAATAGAGATGGAAAACTTATTAATCACCTTAGATTAATTATTGTAGTTTAGATTTATTGTCGCTTTAGTGTCTCTGATCTTCTTGTCCCTTAAATCCCTAGATTTTGTTCTTCTTTGCTTGAGTTATAGCCGGCCATGATACTTTTACTTTTGGTTGTTTTTAGTTTTTGAAAAATGAGAATGATATGAGGGGGATAAGGGAAAGGTGGATCTATGTTTTTTTCCCCTCTCACATATCCTTTAATGTGTTTTAAGTTTTAAAACAATCTTATTACTGAGTTCATTAAGGCACGACCTTAATATTTTCAAATCTCATTCTCCTTTATCATTCACATTATTTTTTTTAATCTATCCAATTAAATTTCCTAAATAATGTTAAACTAAAAATAAGAGTGTTACATGCTCCCCTCCTTAAAGAATTCCGTCCTTGAAATTTAATAAGGACTACAAAACAAGCATATCAAACACGCAACTAACACTAATATCTTATTGACTCCCTCTGTCTGCCCATATGTCTGACGACGATAAGAGGTACTCATCTTAAGCTTGGTACCTAACATTTCTTGTAGAATCTTCCAGAATTCACTAGTGAACAAGGCATCTCTGTCACTGACTATACTGCTAGGAATCCTATGCAATCTAAATATGTTCTTCATAAACAACTTAGTTAATACAGGCGTCGTCCTAGTAGACTTAACGGGAATGAAATGGGCACTCATGTTCAATCTATCTACCATAATCTATATACTTTCATTTCCTCTGTTCGACCGTGGCAACCCGTCAATAAAATCCATTGATATCAAATCCAATTTCTAAACCAGTATATGCAATGGCTGACGCAATCCATATGGCTTCTGATGTTCGGCACTTGTTGGCAATTTTCACATTGCTTCACCTATAAGCCTACATCCCTCTTCACACCTTCCTAGAAGAGACTTCTCTTCATATCCTGATACATCTTTGTATCCCTAAGATGAATCATAACTTTGATCGATGATATTCGCTAAGAATTTCCCTTCTTATATTTTCCACATCCGAAACACATAACAGTCCCTTCTTTCTTAACCATCGCTTATGATCAAGACTAAAATTCTTTAGACTATCGATCTCATTTCCATTCTATAGTCTTTCGATTCGTTCGGCTAATACTGGTTCATCCCTTTGTTTAGAAGCAATCCATTTAATCAATACTGGTGGACTTTTAAACAAATAACATAGCTGTACTTTGTCTGGAACTAACAGTCGATCTTAACTACACACTATAAGTAGTCAATTACCCTAGATCCTTTAATTCTGCCAACATAGTCAATACCATAATCTGATGTTTCATGCTAAGTGCATCTGCAACTTTATTTCCTTTCTCTAGTGTATACTTAATACCAAAATCCTAAGCTGCTAAAAACTCCATCCACATTTGATGTCTTATATCAACTCTTTTTGAGATAATAAATACCTGAAAGACTTATGATACGTACACAACTCGAATCTTTCTCTTAAGAGGTAGTGTCCCCACACTTTAACATGAAAATCACCACTGCCAACTCCAAATCATGAGTCGAATATCTAACATTATGTTACCCGAGCTACCAAGAAGCATAGGCAAAATACTTTCCCTCTTTATGTCAACGCAGCTCCTAATCCCGTTTTACATACTTTTGTATATACCAGTAAATCCTGATTTCCATCTAGAACGACTAGCATGGGCGCATTGATCAATAAAATTTTCAACTCAAGGAACGCTTCCTCATATTTATAGGACCAAATAAAATTCACGTCCTTTCTGATTAGCTTAGTCAAAGGCGCTGCAATCAATGAGCAATCCTTGATAAATCTCCTGTAATAGCTAGCTAGTCCAAGAAAACTTCTTATGTTAGTTACTGTCTCGGGTCTTTTTCAACTGTTAATAGCTTCGATCTTGGCTGGATCGACTGTCAACCCTTTCTTTGAAACTACATGACCAAGAAACCTCACTTCTTCAAAAATTGACACTTCGAGAACTTCGCTTTCAGTTGATGCTGCCTCAACATCTCAAGCACTATTCTAAGATGAATCTCCCGATCCCTTTCATCCTTAGAATATATCAAAATGTCATCAATGAACACCAACACAAACTTGTCTAAGTGCTCTTGGAAAATCCAATTCATAAAATCCACTAAGAAAGCTGGCGCATTAGTTAATCTGAATGGCATCACTAATCACTACGAACCATACCCGCTCGAAATGTCGTTAACAGAATACTATCTGTTTGCAAAATTGGCCACAAACACCCGATAATAGTTTTAAGAAGTGAAATAAATAAATTAGTTAAATGGAAACAAAGGAATCACCCTGAATATCAAGAAAAATGCAAAAGAAAGCAAAACAACAGAATTTACAGTGGTTCGGTGTTGATTGCCTTCATCCACTTTGAATACTCTCTTTATTGCTTCATAATTCACTTGATTACAGTTACAATCGGTAAGTAATAGCAAGAGATCAGAAAAGAACAAAAGGAAATTGGTTAGAATAATGGCAAAGTTTCACTTGCGAGCCAAGAAGAATGGTCCCTCAAAATGGCCCATTGTGCCTATATTTATAGATAAAGGCAGCCTCCAATCTGACTGAAACTTTAGCATCTGGACCCCCTCAACCATATGGGCCCACCATAAGGAGGGATAGGCCTAACTCTCAATGGATAAGGGTTGGTACCGACCCCTCCATGGGTTGAGTTTGGGCTAGTGATCCTATGGTGGCTTTCTTATAGTCTATATTGATGATGTTTCAAGTATCAAAACGATTGGATGTATGGAAGTTTAGTTTTTGTAATGTTCCAACTTGAATCTTGATTTGGCCTGGCCAATGTCGATCCCTCTTGTTCCCCCTCATATATATATATATATATATATATATATATATATATATGCTGACCCATATCCTTTGAGGGTTCTATGTCGATCCATATCTTTGGAGTGTAACTATGCCGACCCCTATCTAACGACCATCAACATGCCCATCCATCTCTATAACCATTAACATGCCAACCCATCTTTCGTAAACCATACTATGCCGATCCTTAACTCCTGAGTGCATCATGCCAATCCATCGAGCCCTTATAAACTTATGTCGACCTCTTTGTTTTCTAAACACTATGCCGATCCATTTGTTCTTCATCCATATTATATCGACCCATTTACATTATGTCAACCCATACATATTATTCCGATCCAAACACACTATTTCGACCATCTATACTTCCTCCAATTCGTAAAACATCCATGCCGACCCCTATTCCAATCAAACCAAATTTCATAATTCCGTCATCCTGCATTATCTATATGTTGACCCTATTTACCCTGGGCTAGATACAACTGTATGGAAATTATACTTTGGACAAGTGGATGCTGTCTCGTGACCATCCTTCCCATCAACATTTGAGTCCGGCCCTTGTAATCAACCTTATGTAGCAGGGACAAGGCACCGGGTAAAACTTGACCTCTAAAGTACGTCTTGTGAATAACATGATGTGCTTTGAACTGGAGAAACCTAGGTTCCTGGGATCAAGCCTATCCAAGTCCTTGGTTGATCACTGTTCCTTTGTTAACCTTCAATGATAGGTCTGATGTCACATTCGATTAGAATGCATAGATTTAGCCATATGAAATCTTCGGTTTTTCTCCTGATTTGACCTTTCAAAAAATTAAATTCATAAACCCTTTTCGTGCATGCTCAAATACATGTTTCTGTTTCTGACTTCTGGACATGTTCGGACATTCGTTGGCCTTTGCCAAAGTATTCTATTCTGTATGCTTTTGTTATTACCTAACCTTCACAGTATCGGTTGCCATTTGGGTTTTCAAATATTTTATATTTCCCTTTGCTCTCCTTCTTATCTAATTCACATTCATCATTCACGCACATCTCCCTTTTCCTTTCCATTTTTTATTACATTGTTACATATATTTATTTTTGTTCTTTTATTATTTTATCATACACACATTTTTTTAAGGGGTCGACATTGCATATGCTCATCCCTTGGCTAATATGCTTAGATAGCGGTCGGCAAACCTCGAGGCCAACCCCTTTTCAACCTTTTGGCCAGTCACTTGGTGTGACCGGTTCATCTCCCCTCCTTCATTGCCAATAAATACTCACATCTTGTTCCCCTTTCTCTTTTCACTTTAGCTTCCGAACACTTAAAACCTTTTCCTATTACTCTCAACCCAACCGAATGCTTTGAAGAAAGATAAATTTCCTCTTTCAACTTGAATTCGAGTGCAAGACAACATCTTCGACCTCCATTACCATTAATTCGTTCCTAATCCAAGCTTCTGCCTTGCAATCCAGATCGAATAGGTTTAATCTCTTCCTTACTGTGTGGTTAGGTCATGAATCTCAAGCTTGGACGTGTTTGATTGTCCATTAGGTGTACTACCTAGTGGGGTTGATTATGTCACGCGGGAGAGGAGGAGAAGAAGAAGGAGTAGGAGAAGGAGGAAGAAGAAGGAGAGAGATAAATGTGGGATCGGTTGGCGTCTTCGAAGGGATGGAGGAAAATCGAGGCCTTAGGACCGAAAAGAGGTTAGTGCCAGAGGGATCGGTATCAGAGTGATTAGAGAAGGGATAAACTAAGTGAGGGTTCAGCATGGGTAGGTTTAGGAATCAGTATGACCTGTCTAGCATAGGGATCGGCAATGTCTGTAGGATCGATAGTTGGTCTTCAGTTAAGGGATCGGTGTAGATAAGTGTCTTAATAGGGATCGGTATAGAGGCTTATCTATAGGGGTCGATTTAGGAATTAAAAAGGCGGGTTCGTCCTAGAAGCTTAAGTATACGGATCGGCATATAGGTCAAAAGGAAGGGATCGGTGCTCTCGCACAAGTTGGTCTAGGGATCGGCTCTGAGACTGCAACACAGGAGTCGGCATACACAGTAGGGATTGGTATCGACCATAAAAACTTGCTCAACTCAAATCGCCTAAACATTTATTGCACGCTGCCTTGCTCGAGCATAAAATGACTAATAACAACACGACTTGCACACTTGGACTAATGGACTTAAGTTTGAATAAATAAATTTCCAAATACTTAACATGAACTAAGAATAAAATCAGCAGAACATACTTAAACAATGGACTTAATAATTTAAAACATCAACAACAAATCCTAAAGCTTTGGTTGTTGATCACCCTTCATGTCATTTGAGGCGGTTAGCAATGACGGTCTCTCTGGACAAAACATCCAAGCTTTGACATTTCACTTTTGCTTTTTATGATTTCAAAGTGCTTACATTTATTTCATATTGCACTGCACTAGTTCACACATGACACTGGGGGAAAGGTTATTATTTCTAATATTGATTATCTACTGAGTATTGTTGACATAAATCCTAAGGCATATGAAGCGCACAACCATGATGTCTTTTGAATCGGCCGCCACCTTATCTAATAAACCTGCACCGAGCCAGCAAATAGAACAAGTAGGGGCAACTGACCCACAAACAAACCTTTTTTCTATCATCCCAATTCTTCCTATAGAAGTTATTGACCCATCTCCCATTGCTACGGAGGATGCCATCATTCTGAACAATCCGGCTGACTTACAAGTGTCCAAAATCGGCGAAGCTGCTCTTCATTGATTATATTCTATCCATAGGATTCCTTTCGAAGACGTTCTAATTCTGTCGAGGCAAGATAGATTTCACTTGCCCCCAGATGGATATACTACATGTAACAAGTTCATGTGCTAGGCCAGTTATGTGCCTCCTTTTAATTCTTTCATTTAAGAAATATTGAGTTATTTGGGGATCGCTCCTACTCAGCTACACCCTAATAGTTTTGATTTTATCCATGGCACTATCTTCTCTTCATGAACGCCCTATTTCATCCGCCAACTCCTGAAGACATCCGATACATTTTCAATTTCAAATGACGGGCTGATTGTCATTCGTACGTCTTTCTTGAATCCCTACCCAAATGCCATGTCCTTACGGGCACATGGAATAAGCTTTCCCTATTCAAACATGAATGGTTCTACGTACGGTGTCATCCAAACTTCGCGAGAAGATGGTTGAAAGGACGTAAGTGCCACTTCTACCTTCATCTTTATTTCAAAGATTCAAGTTGCAGCTTCTTCCTCAATCGTACTAATATTTTCAAATCTTTTAAGTGTCCGCCCTGGACCTAATGGCATTGGGTACTCCAGGGCTGTTGCGGTCATTCGCACTACTCCAGTAGAGGATTGAGACATCAAACTCCTCGTCACCAACAAGTTATTCTCATTATTCAGGCTGTTGGAAGATGGTCGTAAAATTGGTCTTCCTAGTAGCAAAGTGAATTCCATAGACTGTCGTCGGGAGAAGAGAAGAAATAAACAACCCCATTGTGTCCCTTGTTAGGGGAACCGAAAAGACACCGAAAAGGGGGAGATAATGGAATCGTAAGGTGTAGGGTCGAGAAACGAAGTCATAGGCCTTGGAAAAATGCCTGCAGTTGACGTGCCACATGCTAGCCAATTGCAACCTCCCCCAAAGAGTGGAAAAAGTTTGGTGTACAAGATATGAAAGAGGAAGGCTAGGACAACCCCAAAATTCGTCATAACTCCGGTTGAAAAAGAATAGTCTTCTCAACAGATGGAGAGTTCTTTGAAGGTACTCTTCAACATTCCGATCCCAGACAATTTGTTAAATTACAATTTCATTAATCTTGACGTTGATGGGCTTAACTCACCCGCTAGAAGCAGTGAAGACATGCAACCTTCTAACGAGGGAGAAGGAACTCCAATGTGTAAAGCTAATGTTACTAGTCCATCGGGGGGAAACACTAGGACACACACAAGCACTAGCACTCCACCGTCCACTTGTGATTAACTCTTCACAAAACAACTCCTAATATGCTCCTATTTGGCTTTTTACAGGTGCAATGTCTCACTTGCATGCTTTCGATCATCTCCATGGCCCTTCCACTTGATACTACTCGGGCGGGATTTCGAATCTAGAAGACGTTGAGACAAAAATGAAGGAGGGGTGAGCTATTATTCTCGAGAATTTTCTTCTTCGTCCAAAAGGAATCTCGGGCACATGCTCCAAGCCAAGGCAATCCATCAAACCCTCCTGCTCATGGCGGAGACAAATCTTCACCCTGGGGTTCCTAAGCTACCGCTCCCCACGACCAACACTCCAAGTCATCAAGCATAAGGCAATCTCATGAGCATCGCAAACATCCACTGGTTGCATCTGAACAGATCCCCCTGTTCCTGCTCAAGATTCTACCACAATAGAGAAACTAATCGAACTCAAAACTACTTTCTCAAAAATCTGCTTTGACGGGCACAAAATTCCTCCCCTCAATACACATCATTCCTGTAAGTGCCAAAGAAAGGTCATTTGCATCCATGAATGACATGTACGTCCAACATAAAGCATTCATTCACTTAGCTGAGAAAGTTTCTGATGTTTCCATCGAGCGCTAGCATGAGACCGATCGCCTTAAATTAGAGGCTGTTCATGAAAAAGATATCGTCAAACATCAAGATGTCGAGCTGCTTGAATGTAAAGCTCAACTTGCCGAGGCAAAGAAAAATGTAGAGGAGACGGTTTATGCAGTAAGACGCGTGGAGACTTCGCATAAGAGGGAACCAGATGCTGCACTTCAACGTAGTGGCAACTTGGCTTTAGAGAAAGACTCCTTACAAAAGGAAAAAGATGTATTAGCCCACCGCGTTGAGGATGTAGAAAAAATATGGTTCAAAGAGAGGGAAGAAAAAAATTAAGGCATAAGAAGAGTCGTAGAAATATTGCAAAGAGATTATCGAAACAAGGAACTTAAAGACGAAACCCGACGAACAACTCACCCAAATTAAAGTCTTGAAAGAAGCCACCCGTGAAGATGGCCGGAAAGAGGTGCTCGTAGAAGCCAGCTCCCGAGTTGAGGCAGAGACTAAATCCGGCAGGGAAGAGATCAAGAACATGTTGGATCCGCTCATTACCGAATACAATGCAAAAGTTCTCTTTCATCGCGACTTGACTTTCTAGGTGAAGGCTATCTTGAAACACTCATCGAAGCTTGGAGATCATCATAAAAATAAATAAAGAAGAGTTGGGAGTGGCAATGTTCGATGAAGAGACACTTGTGCAGGAAGTGCTCTGAGGAAATGAGCCGTCTGATTTGGCTGCCACAAAACTTCAATTCTACAAAGCTTATGCACCGACTAAGGAAAAAGAAGATATCGTAGGGTCTTTCAAAAATGAACTTCAGGGTCCTCCTATTCAGCTAGTTGGAACATCATCTTCCCAACCATGAAGCAACACATCAGTTATGATCCAGACAGGTCCGGACTTGGCCTATACTTGTTATCTCCCATCATTAAAGAAAGCATCCCGATGACTACTGAGAGCCATATGGATGTTGGAATTCCTTCGAATTAAAAAAGTAGTTTTTTCAGACGCATAATGGCTATAGACTAATGCTTGCATTTTGATGAATTTTTGTTGGCCATCCCAGTTTTGAATAACTCCTAAGAGCGATGTCGCCACGGAGCACCAAGGAAAAATGGTCGAGGCTCTGGCTACTACAGATCTGGCAGTTTCGTTTGCATCAACATTGTAGGAAGTAGATCTGGTGTGCCTTACCATTTTAGATTCATTTGTTTAGATCTTGAAAAAACTAAATAGTATCTACAAGCTTCTAAAAATGAACCTGGATCTCCTTCAGGGGATTTCTTCAATCCAGTAGCAACAAAGGTGATCCTAATAGCCTGAGAATCGATGTTCTCAGTGAAAGCACCAAAATGTTTGCTACCAAATTGGCCATAAACATCCGAGAACAGGTTTAAGTAGTGAAATAAATGAAGAAATTAAATGGAAACATAGGAATCATACTGAATATCAAGAAAAATGCAATAGAAAGCAAAAACAACATAATTTATAGTGGTCCGGCACTGATTGCCTACGTCCACTATCAATACTCTCTTGATTGCTTCACAATTCACTTGATTATAGTTACAATCAGTAAGAAATAGCAAGAGATCAGAAAAGAACAAAGGAAGTTTGTTACAATAATGGCAGAGTTTCACTTGCGAGCCAAGAAGAAAGGTCCCTCAAAATGGCTTCATTTGCCTATATTTACAGATGAAGGCAGCCTCCAATCTGACTGAAACTTCGACATCTGTATCCCCTCAACATATGGGCCCACCATAGGGGGGGATAGACCCAACTCTCAATGGATAGGGGCCGGTACCGACCCCTCCATGGGTTGAGTTTGGGCTAGATGTCCCTATGGTGGCTTTCTTATAGTCTATATTGATGATGTTTCAAGTATTAAAACGATTGGATGCATGGAAATCTAGTTTTTGAAATGTTCCATCTTGAATCTTGATTTGGCTGGGCCAATGCCGATCCCTCCTGATGCTTATATATATATGTGTGTGTCTGTGTGTGTGTGTGTGTCGACCCATCTCCTTTGAGGGTTCCATGCAGATCCATACCTTTGGAGTGTAATTGTGCCGACCTTTATCTCATGACCATTAACATGCCGATCCATCACTATAACCATCAACAGGCCGACCCATCATTCTTGAACCGTACTATGCTGATCCTTAACTCTCGAGTGCATCATGCTGATCCATCGAGCCCTTATAAACTTATGTCGACCTCTTCATTTCCTAAATGCTATGTCGATCCCTTTGTGCTTCATCCATATTATACCGACCCATTTACATTATATCAACCCATACATATTATGCCGATCCAAACAAACTATGAATACCCATCCATATTTCCTTCAATTCGTCAAACATCCATGACGATCCCTATTCCAACCAAACTAAATTCCATAATTCCGACATCCTGCATTGTTTATTTTTTGACCCTCTTTACCCTGGACTGGATACAACTGTTCGGACATTATACTTTGGTCATGAGAATGTTTTCTCGTAACCATCCTTCCCATCAACAGTCGAGTCTGGCCTTCGTAATCAACCATATGTAGTCGGGTCATGGCACTAGGTAACACTATCCTCTGCCACTCTCAATTGATGGAATCTGATCGCCAAATTTGATTATGAAAATACATTGGTACTCAACTGATCAAATATAATTCCTAGGAAAAAGATTTCGATTTTTATTATCGTCTATTAATTTAACTTACGGAATTCGATGCATAATCTTAATGACCCATTCGGTTTCTTCACGAACACTACGACCGCTCCCTAAGCAAACTGCTTGGTCTAATAAAACTTTTTCCTTTAAGTCCACTAGCTACACCTTTAACCCCTTCATCTCAGTAGGTCTCATCCTACTAGGTGGTCTAATTATGGGTTTAGTTCTTGGTACAAGGTCTATCCGAAACTCGATAGCTCATTCCGGTGGTAGTCCTGTAATTGGCTCAAATACATTTGCAAATTCTCTTACAATTAAAACCCAGTTCAATTCTTCTTCCACTTTTATGGCACCCAATAAAGCATAAATTCTTGGACTCGAATAAACAAGGTCAAAATCCAAACTTAAAGAATGGACACAAATAATTAAAAAACAAAGAGGAACTTCAGTCAATTCACAATACAATTAAGAGAACAATTCAAAGATTTGAATCAATAAGAAGGAAAAGGAATTTTCCAACAAATGACTAGAAGGGTGCTCCCCCTTAAAGAAAGTATACCTCTAGAAATATACTTGAGAATTATGATGGCTCTCGGGAACACCAAGTCGGACCCCACAAACCTTATCGAGAAACAAAGTGTTTCACGTCTCCAAAGTGTACAACCCCACCGGCACTTTTGTTTTAGTCATTTTTGATAATGGATAGCAAAGCTCAAATGAGCAGAAAATTATCTTGGATTGACAAAACACAAAAGGTGAAAAGATTAATTCCAAGGTTCGAGATATGAACAAGGAAAATAAATTTGTCCAATATAACTAGGAGGGCGCTCCCCCTGCACCAAAAGTATAAATCTAGATAAAATGTACTTAAGGGCCCATGCCACATGCACAACATTCTCAAGAACTTCTAACTGGACCTTGTTAAATCCACAGGCATCTGAATATACTCACATCAATGCATGCATGCTATAAGCACCACTAGATAAATGTGAATATATCCTAATGGGTGCGACCCACGTTACTTGGCTCCACTTGCATTTGATTTAGTTTTCACGATGTTGGATGACAATGCTCATAACAAGTGACAACTCATCTTAGATTGACGAAGCATAAAGAATAATATCAAATCGATAGTTAAGAAATTAACCATCTAAAGTAAACGAATGACTATACATGGGAATTAGATTGCATACACTTGTCATCAATAAACGAATCAACATTCAAAACATTTGATTCTTACTATGCTTGATTTTCACGTTACAAATATTTGCAAAACACTTTAAAAACACTCTTTAATAATATTCTTTTCAAGGGACAAATTATATTTGTAAGTGTATTTAGAAGATGGGCCAAAAGCAATTATCATTAAAACACTGTTTACTCAAAAACCCAAAACACTTTACATTTAAGATATTTTTTAAACATTCATTTTTAAAGGGTTCTCTCATTTATAAATTATCATTTATAAATTTTTTAAACAACATTTAATATTCCAAAAAGTAGTAAATAAATTTTAATACTTTTATTAACTTAAAATAATGTTAATCATCCTGAAAGAAAATTCGCATGCTTATGAATTTTAAACCACATTAATTATCCAAAAAGTCCATAAATCTAGTTATAATCTTTATATATATTTTAAACAACATTAATTATCCCGAAGGATAAATAAATAAATTTATAATCTTTTGTAAATTTTAGCAAAACATAAAATTATACCAAGGGTAATTGATCAACTTATAATCATTTATAAGTTCAAAACAATATTATTTATCTTAGAAGATAATAATCAAATTTATAACTTCTTTTATAAACCTTAAATCAAAACTTAACCTTTACTTTCAAAATTCTCAAAATATTTAAACATATAATATCAAACAACTTTCAAAGTGCAAAAACACGACTAAACATTTATTTAGTAAAAATACAAGCACAAAGTAAACACATACGAGAATTGAAGGAGATGAAATTTTATAAGTGATGGTATGGCAAAAATTGCTATAATGACACTTACTCAATTCAAACAGTATGTCACAAATATTTTCAACTAAACATCATTTTAAGCAATAAAAGAATATAAATAAGATGCAAATAATAGTAAATAAATAATGACAAGAAACCCCTTTGGGTCTCTCTACAAGTCCGTAATAAATCCCATATATATATATATATATATATATATGTTTTTATTTTTTCAAATTGTTTCGCAATGACCTATTCGCTATGAAACCATCACGACTTCTTCTTTTTGTTCCTACACCAAAATGGTTATTTATGCCATCCACTATCAAGTAGGAATTCAAATCCAAAAAAACAATCAAATGTTAAGAATCATTTTACTTTGTAAGCAAAAACGGTGAGTTCTTCTGCTTGATAGATATCCAAATAATCTATAGCAACATATATATTATATAATTTACTCGAAGGTGAGTAAACACGTAGAAATTCCAATATACACTTTCGCACTATGGTTTGGTCTTTTAGCCCAAAATTACACTAGCTCCAAACTCGACCAAACCAATTCCATCGCGTAGCTAATGCCACTAGAAGTACAAGCAACTGACCACGTCTGAATCTAACCTCTTACTAACAAGATATTAAATTTATAAGATTTCAAATTTTGAATAAATAGTTAATTCATTCACAAATGAACAAAACTAAACTAAACCTACACAACATCATCCACTAGGCCCAAGCCCCTCACGCCTTCCTTCTTCCCCAATTTCTGATATACATAGACACGTTTACATGGTCGTGCATGACACAATCCAATCTCCATCAATGCACTACTAAATCGACATCCTTTGATTCCATCAAGCTTCTCTCCTCTTGTGCTTCCTCCTCGACCACTCAAAACCAAGCACGGCCATTAGGTCAGAATGCGATCGAGCACCTGGATGTAATGATGCACCAGGTCACGATTCAGCATTGGTCATCACGCCTCCCTAAACTCGGCTGCTAGCTGCGATTCTCCACCACAACCTATCCAACATCGATTTAGCTAACCAACGACTAGATCTCCCTTAGAAACTAACCTTAGGGCATGTTCATCACAGTCGAACTCGCTAATCATCATCGTACCTATTAATACTTATGCCAAATCGAAGCCTAAGCTCATACGAGTTCAAAGAAATTTTTTTGTGGGTTTAGAGGAGCACGCTTCGAGTTTTGATTTTTTTTTAAAGGATGTCGCCATCGTTTTTTTCCTTAGAACGAAAGTTGAAGAAATGAGAAAGAGAGAAAGGAATGTGGCTACTGAAAAAATAAAGTATAAAGTATTTAGTTCTATTGTTTTTTCATATCTAAGGGACAAAAGCCTTCTCCACAAGTAAGTTTAATTTTTCAAGCAAACCTAGATCTTCAAGCTACACTTTACCTCAATGTCAAATCAATATTGATGGTTTTGTTTTTATTTTTGAATTTTATTTTTAAAAGGTTATAGAAAGAAATATTTGTAATACACACTACATGATATTCCATTCATGTACTAATAGCAACCGTAGAAAGAAAATACAATCGTGCACCAAAATGCCACATTATCAAAATCAACAATAAAATACACATATTATTTAATTCTATGAAATTTCAAAATCATCATTTGCTGAAAAATCATCAAACGATAAATTTAAATATTTTTCAAATTAATGATGGAAAAAATCTAATAAATTCAATTAAAAATACTTTAATCAAAATCAAGTCGTTTTATTAATAATTGATTTTCTTATTATTTATCTATACTATTTATTATCACAAATAAATTTATAAAATGAATTTACCATTTAGTGGGATTTATATGTATAACACCTAATTATTTCATGTAAAGCCAATTCGATTTGGTGTTTTCATAATCTACACAAACATAAACTTCAGATTATTGCATTTCTTATGCAACTTTATAGGGAAAACTATCAAACTATCTCTATAATGACCTTATATGTAGCAGGATTATTTGGGATGATGGATAGGTTAGATATGAGCTTGAGGGATATAGGGATACAGTTGCTAGTGTAGGTCAATGTGTTGGAGTTTTCTATTGATTTGGATAATCTGTTGAAGCTAAAGGCGAGGAGTGTTTGTGAGAGAGAGAGGTGTACTTTGGAGAAGCTATTTCTACTTAGTAAGGTAATCTTTATGAATCGGGGGCAGGTGTTCTTAGTTTGGGCATTTATGTGTTGTATTCAACTGGATTTTTATTATTTCTTGTAGGCTTATAAATTTTTTCTAAGAAAAACCCTGGTTAGTCATGATATTAATATAAACTAAATTTATCAAAGAATGATATTATAATTGAAATATATGAGACATGAGGTGGCTAAATGCTTGAAATGAATCATCTAAGCATATGCATTTGGATGTACACCTTTTAAAGCTATTGTTCTTTGATGTTTTGGTTATATACGGAAATTTTGCATATTAATGAATTTGCATCTGTAATTAATAGCATAAAATAGAACTTGAACTTTTTACTTGGAATTAAAAAAAATCGTTACAACCACTTGGTTTGAGATTAATAGAAGGCATTCAAGGCTGCAAGCACAATTTTATATAAGTTAACATGACATAAAACACAGTCCTATATAATGGATTTTTATTTAATGTTTTTTACTAAAATAGTATAAAAATCAGTATCCAGGGGATAGAACCCAAAGTTTTATATTAAGAAATTTGATGACCATTTCATCCAAAATGGAGTGAATAATACATTTCTATCAATTGAAGTTTTGTTGAATTCAGAAAAGGAAACGATGTTAACTATAAATGTGTGCATCATATGTTATCTACTTACACAAATATTATTGAAGATTTTGAATACCACCACTCCCTATGGCGTTTGTTGGATGCTATAAATTCTAAGCTTTGCTAAGCTAAACTTTGTAGGGATGCAAGAGAAATGAAGTACGAGCTTCGATTGATGATTTGCCTATGATTAAGATTTTCAAGAAATTTTAAAGGTCTCTTTCTTAAAGAATTTAATTTCTTTATCTCTTTACATTGTGAAAGTGGAATAATGAAATTATGATGAGGGAGACAGTGTAGAGTAATTTTGTATATAGTCCTTAGGAAATTTGCAAATTTATATAGTAGTATATAAAATATTCATTTACATTTTATAAATGGTTTACTAAATTATACTTGTACAAAAATATTTTCATCCTTAACCACATACTTATGCATGCTTACGCATAATAGTGCTTGCATTCTCTAACCTATTGTATTAAATATTTTCAAAACGTTCGTTTAGATTTTCTATGATATGAATTAAAGCGGGTAGGTGGAATGTTGTACATGTAATGTACTAGTCATATAGGTGCATACATATCTAGTGGCTACATACTTTGCATGATAAAACTATTAGCAATAGTAATAAAAGGAAATAAAGTAATATGTCCTACTGCTCTCAATCTACATGCATTATATTGTTTAGGTTTATGCCAGCAGAAGTGCAACAAAGTGACTTTTAGTTACCCTGACTTGGCATGGGCTCAAACAATTTTGGTCACTCGATCAGATAAAGAAATTTAAGTGACTCTTAGTCACACAACTGGAGCTCAACTTTGGGTGGCTTTTGCACTGAGAATGGAGGGACTCCAGGCAATTAAGTTAGCCCAAAGAGATGAGCTTCAAGTATTTTCATCACCTTAAAGACAAAGTTACCTGAATGACTTTAGTACCCCAGAGCAGATGAAGTCACTATAGCTTTACTAGGTGATGTTCACTTGGAATATTTCCGACTGGCCCTCTGACTTGTAATTGAAACTTTAAAATGACTTTATCACTTAGATATTTCCAAGAAAGGGAGATGATACCAAATTCTTGCTTGGTTTTCTTCATGTTTTGGTACACGAGTCTCGAGGCAAGTTGACAACGAATGGTGGATGCACAAACTACTATTTATCGAAAAAATAAAAGAACCTCTGTTATTTATATATATCACTGTGACAAAGTTTCATGTTACGTATATGGCTACATGTGTTATAATATTGCAGGATCGATCATGCATACTATGCAAATCTGCAGTTCTGATAGAGAAACACAATGATAGAATAGCAGCACCAGAGACATAGATGGGACAATGGAATACCTTATGAACAATAGGCTAATGTTGAGGTTCCCATGGTTACATGCTTTATCCGATATTATGCTGGCAAGCTTGATTTTCTAATATATTTGTATTAAATAATTACCATGCATAAAATATATGTAATCATGTTACCAGGATATCTCTTATGTATGATTTATGGTTACAGGATAGACTAACAAGATATATGGCCTTGTTGTACCTACTGATGGGCCCTATCATGTATAAGTTTTGCATGAGTCGATTATCAATAGATGTATGTCTTTACTTATCATGTTAAGCCCGAAAGGCCGTACATGATCGGTGTATCTAGCCTCAATTTATTTGCGTTAGGTGTGCGTATATAAAATTCTTTATTAATAATGTCTACAGTAGATAGGTGAACACACTTGTGTGTTCACTCATCACGCTCTGTATTCCCCTCACATAAGCCCAAAAGGCAGTGCATGGGTGGTATATCTGGTCTCGTTTTTCTGAGTTAGGCATACATAAATATTGTTAATCTCGATAAAAATTTCAAATAAAAGAGAGTAAGCAATTGAAATCCAAGCACTATTTTCACTTATTTGATTTGATTTGTTATCCAAAAGGAATAGAAATACCACTTTAAATAATTTTGATAATCAGCTAAGAATCCATTTCATAGATACATTACATAATCAACTGAAACAACTAGTCAAACTAGAGTCTATTTGTTATGATAACACTTAGTTTTTATTGGAAATTTTGACAAGTAAAAGGACTTAAGTTTCTTGATAATGACCAAAACTTATATTTAACTTATTTGTGTCAATTTGAAGTAAATCCTTCATTTGTAAATATTTTCAAAAACTTGCATTCATATCATTGTAAATAAATCTTGCATTTCGTAAATATTCTCATGTTGCATTTGGATTTTATGGGTAGTATCCGCTGAAAACTCTCACGAGACAACACTCGTCTTGCTAGGGATGCCTAGAGGTTTGATGGTCTGTTGCATACGCTCAATGCAATCGTGCTTCCTACGAAAACGGATTTATCATTTTTTTAGTTTACTCGAAGACGAATAAAAAGATAAGTGTGGGGGTATTTGATGTGCACGTAAATGTGTATATTTTTACTTCCATGTTTAATCTAATTTGATTAAATAAATAAGCTTATATGGTGTTTTCATATGTTTAAATAGAAATTCATATTATTTTCAAATCATCATTTATTCATCTTTGTATAGAAGCAAAATGGTCATTTTTGTGCATATATTAATTTGAGAAAACTTACTTAGAAATTTTTATATTATTTTGTAGGAATTTGAATTCAAATTACAAGAGGCTTCATGGAAAATATGCATGCATAAGTGGATACAAAGGAATGGGGATGAAAATAATTCATTTCATGAATCATGGAGCACCTCACCTACCCACTTACCATGATCACCTACTTAGGAGATAATGCACATGCTCATGAAGCTTAAAGTTTCATGCACATTTAAATGGATGATTATCTCATGCTAATGATAACTTGGTGACCATACTTTCTAGAGGGGTAGTTTGGGTAGTTCTCAAAGATATGTATTAGGGTTCAAACTTGTATGAATACCCCTTATATTTCATTTACTGAGCTCTTAGCCTACTCTTATCCTTTGAGCCTCATCTTTAGTTAGTTTAGTTTTAGGCTCAAAAATAAAATATAAGCTCTCTTTCTATTTCACGGCTACTTAGTCATTTTCTTCTTCTTATGTAATTTTCTTCTTAATGCAATTTTAATTTCTTGCTCTTTTTTATTTACATGCTTTTTCCTTTCATGTTAGCAGTGTATATCTTTTTATTTATGCAAGTAGAATAGCTTTTATTTTATTTTAGTTAGCTCTCTTTTTACTTAGCTTGCATTTTCTTCTAATTTTTATTCCATGTTGAATGCTACATTTGTTGAAATGATAAAAATATGATAAGCTAAACCTTCAATTTAGGGGTAATGAAGCTCTCTTAATCATGTATATTCAACATTTTGATAACTTGTGATCTCTTTTTGTGCTTAATGGAAATGTTTGATGTGGTTAAACTTGTTATTTTAGCTTTGAATTTTATAGCCTATATTGTTGATACCAAACAGGCTATTCTTAAACAAACAAAACTCAAATTGCCTCTTCACCTACATATGATTATGGTAATGAAGTGAATATTAAAATCAAAATTTGATGGTCTATATTTCTAATCAATAGTTAATAGATCATGCTTAGAACAAATTTTATTTTCAATTTCATTGCAATTTTCATGAGAGTTAAGAAGTGGTTTAATGGTGTGTTATAGTTTTGTGGATTATATTGGGCTAATTAATAGCACAAATATTCCATACTTATGATAAAAACATCAACTAAATTCACTAATGACCAAAAAAGAGATTGTAATTTCATGTTGTGTTGACTTATGTGATCAAGAAAGTGGATTTATCTTCAATTTGTCTTTTAATCTCATAGTTTTCATTCACTTTTGTTGTAGTTAGTTCTTACATATTTTCTAGCTTCAAACAATTTCAAACTCTTGGTCAATTTGATTGAATAGAATTTTAAAATCTAAACAACGACCTGTATTCCCTACATACTGACATTGTACGCCATGCGCTTGTGGTTATTTTTTTATTTAAATTTGATCGGCTATTTTCTAATCCGATAGGGATTTAGCCGTTAAATAGTGCCAATGTAAGATACATTGATACACAGAAACATATGAATATGGAAAAAATTCAAAACATCAAACAAGATCACATTCCATTTCAAAACATTTCCAATTCATTACATAATCCTATAATTGTTTGCCATGTTTGGAGAAAATATATTTATTACAACATACGCCAAGAGTGACAAATGAAGAAGCCCCTTTGGATGATCATAGTATATACAGGCAATATAACAACTTTTCCATTACAAACAACACAGCGGAATCGAAGAAAAGAAAACTTTAGATATCTATCATGCCTCATGCATGTCCCTAGAAGCTTTATTCGTCTAATGATGTACCTGAATACTTCAACTCTCAAACTACTCAAAATCAATTGAGTACCCAGGAGTTTAAGGGAAAAACATAAACTTTGAGTCACATATATAGCCTAGTATGAATAATAATCTACCATCTCAAACCATTTAGATATCTAGTGAGACCACGCCGCTTAGCGAACAAGTTTTTCTCTCACCGTTATCTTAAAACCTTTATAAAACCATATATTATGCTCCTGCATCCATAATGATTAAAACAATTCAAAACAATATGATACAATGATATGCATAACAAGTGAATCAATTTGGGATCACCCACCCCATTCATTCTGACTATCCGTCTCAATTATAGTTTCTAGGATTACTATTAACATATTAGTTTTCATAGGCTCGCTAATAAATGGTTAAATGATTATGGAATCCCTGTCCAATTACATAGTTTTCATGGGATCAGTAAGAACCTATTGGTAACTTCAATATCTTTACTCTTATCCTAGTTTTCATACGCTGACTAAGAACCTATTGGTAACTCCAATATCTTCTCTTCTTATCCTTGTACTCATGGGCTGACTAGGAACTTAACGACATCTCTTAATTTAATCCGAATGTAGTTTTCATGGGTTCACTATAAACCCATTAGCCGCTGCCAATATCAAATCATAGTTTTCGTGGGCTTACTATGAACCTAATTTTCTGACAACTTTAATTATACAGTTTTCATGGGATTACTATGAACCTATTGGCCCCTGCCAATATCTTTTCCTATACACAATTTTCATGGGCATACTGAGAACCTATTGGCCTCTGTCAATATCTACCTTTAACATTTTAGCATCCTATATTCTAGTCTTTCTGACCTCCTGGATGCAATTCTACTCATTTAGGAGTTAACTTAATTTATATTCACTATTGGGTCAACCTAGCTGGTTGTTCCGCCCTTTCCCAAAATACAGTTATAGGTCCATGACAATGCGAATATATTCATTTATGAAGAAGAAGAAAATAACTTGGTTAATCCCTTTAACCTTTTAATCAAAGAAAACTTCTTCAAAAACTCCTTTCCAAAACACTTTATTTATTTATGCCATGGTTTCCTTTAAAAATGAGATTGGGTTATTTTTTGAAAACTAAGGCTGTCAAACCTTCAAAACTTTGCTTTCGACCTCACTGGATAGCCTCCTTCAAAAGCATATAAATCTCTTTTCAATACGTTAGGCCATTGCCTTTCAAAACACTTTAAAACTTCTTTTTCGGAACCATTCGATTGTAATAACGTATTGCTTATTATTTTTTAAAAGCATAGCTTCAAAACCAGAAAGTACTCCTTTCGAAACCATCTGGTTGTGCTTAAAATATTATTTGGGTCAAAGTGAATATAAAGAAAATTATCTCTTTCGAAACCATCCTTTATCATATAAAAATATTAGGGAAAACTTGATGGCGTCAGCACCATCCCTTTCGAAAGCTTCAAATCATTTAAACAAAACATTAAAGGATATCATCGAGACCACCTTTCGAAGCCATTGCCTTCGAAACCCTTAGACCTTTTTGAAAACTTTTAGGAAGTGGCTTCAGTACACTCGAAAGGCAAAAGAATGGCAAAAATGCTTTGACTAAGTTGGCACCCCTTCTTTCGAAAGAACTATTTTATAATTAAAGAAACCCATTCGAAAGCTTATCATTTAAAACACAATTTGGCAAACCCCTTCGAAAGCCTTTAGAAAACCTCTTTCAAAAACATATGCTTCAACTCCTTTGAAGGCTTAAATAAAACAAAGGCAGGCGCTTCTCTTTCTAAAATAAATAAAGGTATCAACCCCTTTGGAAGCAATGCTTTCGACACCATGTCGTCCACCTTTCTCCAATCCACTACGTACCATCTACATAGTACCTTGTGTTTTGGTTTCGGCTTAGAGGGGTTTCGAATTGATTGAAGGCAGAAGGTCGGAGTTGAAAGGTACTTCTAAAGAAGATGGAACCAACTTTTCTGTGTAAAAATCGATCAATGCCAATTAAGGCAAATACTTTCTAACTAACCAGCCATGTGTAAACATAAGTGGTCGCCTTAAATTTTCAAACAATTTACTAAAATAACTGCTGCTAAATTTAGATCTAAACCATGGTTTAGTTAGCAAATAAGCCCTTCCATTGAGCAAACCAATATTGCAAATAAGTCCTTCTAAAATAATTTAATTTGCATAGAAAATCACTTAGGAAATCCCCAAAATACTAGAAATTCATTTTAATCATGTTATCTAACATATCAAAATTTCAGACCCAAATTCTCAATACAATTTCTGACATAAATTAATAAACCTAATTAACCATATTTTCCTTTGAAAATTCATAGTAATTTTTCCATGCTTGAAAAATTATCAAAATTAAAACCCAACTCCAAAATCATGTTTTACATAACATAAAAAATTTCCATGGCATTTAAACAACAATATCAATCAGTTTTTCCTAAAACTGTAAGGAATCATATTTGAACAATCTTGTTTAAATATAATATATTTTTGATCCGAGCATATCATCATAAAAACAAATTCACCTTTAAATACTTATGATTTAAAAAATAGAGATGGAATGAATTATTATTCACCTTGATTAAGATAAGGAGATGGGGTTGAGATTGAGATTTATTCCCCCGCTTTAATCTTTAGCTTTACTTTGATTTCTCTTCCCTTTTCCTTGTTTATAGTCGGCTCCCCCTTAATGTTTGCATTTTGTTTTTAAAATGACGTGAATGGGAAATGAAAATGAGGAACGAGAATATATATAAGGGTAAGGGTTATATGCGGCAAATTCCCATCAATTAGAAAATAGTATGATGGTTTCTCTATCTTTGGATAGTTCCTGTCAG
Source organism: Allium cepa (assembly GCA_030765085.1). Lineage (NCBI taxonomy): Eukaryota > Viridiplantae > Streptophyta > Magnoliopsida > Asparagales > Amaryllidaceae > Allium > Allium cepa. Next base: position 159,975,134 of record CM060945.1, on the reverse strand, counting down.
CTCCTATCAATCGCTTGCTAACATAATAGAACAGTCCCTGGATTCGATTCTCCTTACAAAGCAATGTGGCACTTATAGTGTGTACCAACATGGCTAAGTAGATATATAAATCTTCATAATCCACTGGCTTTGATAAGATGGGTGGCTTCCCTAAGTGGTTCACTAAAGCTTGGAATGTGTTTTTATAATCCTATGTCCATTCGAAATTCCTTTTCCCTCTATTAATCAAGTCAAAGAAAGGAATGCATTTATCAGTACCTCTGAAAATGAATCGACTTAAGGCAACAACCTTCCCATTCAGGCTCTGTACTTGTTTTATAGTCTTTGATGCTTAGATATTGTGCATAGCTTGGATCTTTTCGGGATTAACTTCAATCCTATGGGTATTAACAATGGAACCCAAGAACTTTATTGACGCAATGGTAAAGGAGCATTTCAGGGGATTAATCTTCATTTTATAATGTCGAAGGATGTCGAACATTCCTGCCAAGTCTCTAATGTGGTTGCTGGACTGTTGTGACTTCACGAGCATATCATCCACATACACCTTCATTGTTTTTCTGCTCTGATCTTTAAACAATCTGTTAAATAAGCGCTGGTAGGTCGCTTCTGCATTCTTTAATCCAAACGGCACATAGCAATATAATCCAACATCGGTAATGAAGCTGGTGTGCTCTTGATCGGGAATGTACATTGGGATTTGGTTATATCCTTAGTATGCATCCATGAAAGAAAGCAATTTGTGTCCCACGGTCAAGTCTATCAGTTGGTCAATCCTTGGAAGGGGAAAACTGTCTTTCGAGAATGCCTTGTTCAAACCGAGTAATCATCGCATGACCGTTGTAACACCCTAATTTTTTATAACATTTTCGGGAGATTTAATTAGATAAATTAAATAGAATAATGTAAACGTTAAGTGATAAGGGAATTGAGATCTGAATAAATACTTTAAGTGGTCATGCTTAATAAATTAAATGGGCTTAAGAATGCATTATAGGCTAATTAGTTTACATAAGGATATATTGGAAATTAGCCGCACATAACCCCTTACCCTTATATATATTCATGTTCCTTACACCATTCATGGTTATTTCTCATTTCACAAATATCACAAAAAAAGTAAAGAGGAGCTGGCCAATGTTAGGAAGAAAAGAGAAGTGAAATCAGAGAAAAGTTGGGGGAATAAATCTCAACATCAATCTCAATCCAATCTCCTTATCTTAATCAAGGTGAATAATAATATATACCATCTCCATTTTGTTTTATAAACATATGTTTTAGGATTTAAGATTAAATTCGTTTTTATAATGATTTGGATGATGATATGCTTGGATCATAATTTGTTAGATTTAAACAAGATTGTTTAAATGCTATTTTTCACGGTTTTAAGGGTAAAATCGGTTATATTTGATTTCAAATGCCATGGAAAAATTTTAAGTTGTGCAAAACATGATGTTGGAGTTGGTTTTTAATTTCGATAATTTTCCAAACCATGGAAAGATTATTATGAATTTCAAAGGAAAATATTGGTAAATGGGTTTATAAATTTATTTCAAAAATTATAGTGAGAATTTGGGTATGAAATTTTGATATTTTAGATAACAAGATGAAAGTGAATTTGTATAATTTTTGGGGATTTTTCCTAAGTGATTTTCTATGCAAATTAAATTATTTTAGAAGGACTTATAAGCAATATTGGTTTTGCTTAACGGAAGGGCTTATTTGCTAAATTAACCTTGATTTAGATCTAAAATTAAGTGGTAGTTATTTTGCTAAATAATTTGAAAAGTTAAGGCAACCAATCATATGTTTACACGTGGCAGGTTAGTTAGAAAGTATTTACTTTAATTGGCATTAATCAGTTTTACCCAAAAAAGTTGGTTCAGTTTTACCCAAAAAAGTTGGTTCCACCTTCTTTAGAAGTACCTTTCGACTCTAATGCTTCCGCTTCATCTCAATCAAAACCAAAATAGGTCGAAACCAAGACACATGTTATAACTTAGACGATATGTAGTGGATTGGAAAAGGACGAAAGGCTTAATGTCGAAAGCACGGCTTCCGTTGGGGTCGATACCTTTTTTGTTTTAAAAAGTGAAGCGAATGCCTTTGTTTTATTAAAGCCTTTGAAAGATTCAAAGCATATGTTTTCTAAAGAGGTTTTCTAAAGGATTTTCAAAGGGGTTTCCATCTTATGTTTTAAAATAATAAGCTTTTGAATGGGTTTCTGTACTTATAAAAAAATAAAATAAAAAACAATAATGCTTTTGAAAGTAGGGATTCCGACCTAGTCAAAGCCCTGCTGTCGTTCTTTTCCTTTCGAGTATATTGAAGTCATCAATGCCTTCAAAGGGTAGTTTTGTTTGAAAGATATTTTAAGCCACTTCGTAAATGCTTTCGAAAGGTTCTAAAGGTTTCAAAGGCAATGGCTTCAAAAGGGGGTTTCGATGCTATCCTCCAATGTTTTGTATAAATGATTTGAAGCTTTCGAAAGGGATGGTTCCGATGGCATCAAGTTTTAACCAATACTTTTATATGATAAAGAAAGGTTTCGAAGGAGATACTTTGTTTATATTCATTTTGACTCAAATGATATTTTTAAATATAAACCCAACGGATTCGGAAGAGGGATTTTCAATGGTTTTGGAAGGGATACTTCGAAAGGTTTCGAAAGAGGTACTTTCAATGGATTTGAAGCTATGCTTTTAAGAGTTAATAAATAATATTTTATTACATTCGAAAGGTTTCTAAATGGAAGTTTTAAAGTGTTTCGAAAGGCAGAGGCCTAATGTTTTGAATAGATATTTATATGTTTTCGAATAAGGTCATTTAGTGAGACCGAAAGTAACCTTTTGAAGCTTTCGAAAGCCTTAATTTTCAAAATAAATAAACCAATCTAATTTTAAAAGAGAACCATGGCATAAATAAATAAAATGTTCTGAAAAGGAGTTTTTGAAGAAGTTTTCTTTAATTTAAAAGGTTAAAGGGATTAACCAAGTTATTGTGTTGGCTTCTTTATACATACATATATATATATATATATTCACATTGTAATGGACCTATAACTATATTTTAGGAAGGGCGGAATAACCAGCTGGGTTGATCCAGTAGTGAATATAAATTAACTCCGAAATTAGTGGAATTTCATCTAGGAGGTCAGGAAGACCAGAACATAGGATGCTAAAATATTAAAGGAAGATATTGGCAGGGGCCAACAGGTTCTCAGTAAGCCCATGAAAACTATGTATTGGAAAAGATATTGGCAGGGGCCAATGGGTTCATGGTAAGCCCATGAAAACTATGTACAAATGAAGTTGTCAGAAAAATAGGTTTATAGTTAGCCCACGAAAACTATGATTTGATATTGGTATGGGCCAATAGGTTTATAGTGAACCCCTGAAAACTATATCCGGATTAAGATATTGATAGATGTCAATAGGTTCCTAGTCAGTCCATGAAAACTAGGACAAGAAGACAAGATATTGGAGTTACCAATAGGTTCCAAGTCATCCCATGAAAACAAGGATAAGAGTAAAGATATTGGAGTTACCAATAGGTTCTTAGTGATCCCATGAAAACTATGCAACTAGATAGGGAGTCCATACTCACTTTACCGGTTATTGGTCAGCCCATGAAAACTATTTAGGTTAATAGCAACCCTAGAAACTATATTGTGACAGATAGTCAAAATTAAAGGGGATGGTTAATCCAGAATTGATTCACTTGTTTTGCATATCATTGTATCATGTTATTTTTAATTGTTTTAACCATTGTGGACGCAGGAGCACGGTATATGACTTTATAAAGACTTTAAGATACTAGTAAGGGGAAAACCTATTACGCTAAGCGAAGTGGTCTCACTGGATATCTAAATGGTTTGAGATGGTAGATTATTATACATACCAGGCTTTATGCCTGACTCAAAGTTTATGTTTTCCCCTTAAATTGGGTACTCAATTGATTTTGAGTAGTTTGAGAGTTGAGGTTTTCAAGTACCTCGTTAGACGAATAAAGCTTTCAAAGACATGCATGAGGCAAGATAGCTACCTAGAGTTCTCTTTTATTTTGATTCCATTGTGTTGTTTGTAATGACAAAGTTGTTAAATTGGCTATATATACCATGATCATGCAAACGGGCATTTTTCGCTCTTGGCGCGTGTTGTAATAAATATTTTCTAGAATATGGCTAACAATTGTAGGATTATGTGATGAATTGGGAATTTTTTGAAATGGAATGTGATCTTGTTTGATGTTTTAAATTTTTTTCATATTCATGTGTTTCTATGTATCGATGTATTTAACATCACCATGTTTGGTCGCCGAGGATTAATAGATATGGATGACTGCAACATCCGTAGTCGTTAGTTTTAGGCCTCCAAGTAGGGGATGTTACATCCGCCATCTCTCATTCACCTTTATCACAAGTACAGTATTAGATGTCCACTTAGGGTAGAGGGCATCGTGAATAAACCCACTGTCATTAAGTTTATCCATCACCTCTTTAAGAGTGACAGATCTCTCCATGCCACGTCTTTCCATGCCATTAAGTCTATCGATGCCACGTCTTTTTTGTTTCCCTGGGGCATGTCTCAGGTCGATGTTTAATGCATGGCTCACAATGGTAGGCGAGATCCCACACATGTAAGAGTGAGTCCAAGCGAACACGTCGAGATTCATTTGGAGCCAACAAGTTCTTTCGTCATCAAGGGTTGAACTGCAATCCGATCTTTAGGACCCATGATGGGTCGTCATGGCTGACTGTCACGTCATTCTTTAGTTCAATCGGTGCAGCCTTGGTCTCTTTAGACTCCTTCTTGTCATCTCTCGGATCTATATCTCTATAAAGTCGACTTTGGCTCCCGAGCCAAGGATCAAGTGCTAGCTATCAATCTTCAGTGGCCTAGATGCGGATTGACTTGTCCATACCCTTACCTTTCTCCTTCCATTGAGCATCACTCAAATCAACTATTTAACAGGCATGTCCAGCAGCTTCATCACCCTGAGTAACCCCAACACCATTATCTGTCAGGAACTTTAAAGTCGAGCACCATGGGGCAAGAGCTGGCCAGAACTCAGCTAGGTCCAGTCGGCCTAGAAAGGCGTTGTATGGAGAGTAAACGTCCAAAACAACAAAAAGCAGAATTCACACTCTTTTACGGTCACCTTCTCCCAACTCTATAAGTAATTCAGCATAACTAATAGCTTTAGTTGCGGGACTATTAAAGCCATGAGTGCGGGCTTTAGATGATTTGAAGTCCTTGGCTTCCATTCTCATCTGATCATAAGCTTTTTTGAAAATTTTATTTACAGAACATCCACAGTCAACCAATATCCTACTCACTAAAGCAAGGCCGATCATGGTCCAAATGACCACTGGATCGATCGTCAGATCCTCCACCTTATCTGCTTCTCTGTTTCTAAACATGATATCATATGTCATTGTATGCTGCTGTTTTACCGGAGCTCCATCTTCCATATTAAACAGTATTCAAAATCCAGTCCATCTTATCAACCGGATGTGGTCCTTCGACTATTGTATTGATCACCACTTTTCCACCAGTCCGTGCAGGCTCCTTAGCCCTATACGGTGCTAGTCCTTGGTTGGAGTCAGATGTTCCCCACCTGCAATCCTATAGGGTTTTCACAAACTGTTATAACTTCCTTTCTCAAATCAAATTTTTGATAATATCTTAAGGATGCATGCGTTCATTTGTGTTATGCCCATAGCATTCATGAAACCGATAATATTTCCCGGTTTGTTTTTACTTCTTCATTAATTCTTTTAGAGGCAGCTTCCTGTACTGCATGGTAATGCAAGTAGACAAATAGATATTCTCCAGGGACATATTCAGTGGAGTATAGGTATTGTACATCGGAATCACAGGCTGTCGAACCCCTCTTTCATTCTCAGCTCATATCTTCGCCTTTCTTTTGTTGATTCGGTTTGTTCTCGACATTCACTTGAAATTTTCCAGAGCTATCATCAGACTGCTTTACAGCAATATTACTCTGTACTCCCTCTCCATTCGGTCCTACAACATTCTTCTTCTTAGAGGATCTAGCTTCCTCCTTCCTCAAATACTGAGCTGCCTGCATAAAAGCATTACAACGTTGTGTGTGGCTTGCTAGCTAACCAATCGCCAAAATCAGATTCTGGATCAATCCTTCTTGTCAAGGCCATCACTATTGCATGTTCATTTAGAATAATGATTTCTATAATAGCTTTATGGAATCTCTCCAAATAATATTTCAACGATTTTCCTGGAGCCTGGATCATGCTGGATAGGGACATCACATATTTGGAGAGAGTTACGTGCATTCAGAACTGCTCTATAAACCTTGTTGCCAAATCATCAAATTTAGAGATCGACCGTGTAGGTAACCTTGTAAATCATGTCTTTCTACTCCAGAGGGAGTTATGGGAAAACTTCTACACTTAGTTGCATTATCTGCTCATGCGGAATCCATCAGCAACTCATATCGCATAATGTGCTGCCTAGGGTCATTTTTTCCCTCGTAGGCAGGAATTTATGGCATGTTGAACCTCCTTGGATACTCTGCATATAGGATATTATCAGTGAATGGGGAATAGCTTCTCGAGATTCCCTAGTCATCATTGGTTAAGCCTTGGCTCTCTCTCATTAACTATCTGACCATAGCCGACAGTCCAACATTTGGATAGTTGGTTCCAAGCGGTGGTCGTGTTCCACCTCACGCGAATGGTCCAGTCGATGTCTTCAGACCATTCCATGCCTTCTTGGTTCAACATCTTCCTACTATGTATCTCGTACATTCACTTCATCATCATTCTGGGGAAGCACTTGGTCAAAATTTAACTGAAATCCATCATTGGCAGCAGTAACAGCTCCAGATTGAATCCTAGTGTACATAGGTAAGTTCCCTCCTCCGGAGTAGGGATCGGTACCGCTCCCTATGGAGGGATCAACACCTATCAGTCCTGGCAGACCATGATGGTCTACCTGTTGACGCTGCAAAGTTTCTATGCGATATCCATTTTTTCTATGGCGCCTATGTCTGTGATACTCATCTGATCAACTAGAACTCTCTAATGCCGAGTAAGGGGTAGGGTCCTCCTAGCTTTTCCTCGTTGTTGCTAATAGAGTTGGTTCATTAGGTTGATATTGGTCTGAATCTGCTAGTTTAATTATCGAGGCTATCCATTAGCTCTCTCATCATATTCTGGAATTCAGCTCTTGTAATAGAATCAGCTGGATTTTGGACTTCAACTGGTTCAGTATTCACATCCATTGGTTGACTGCTTAGGCCTCCTTGCCGGATACTAATGTTCTCATTTCCTTCCACGTTCTGAGAAGTAGATCTAGTGTTCCTCACCATTATTAATAGCTATGATTAGATTTTGCAAAGCTAAGTAGAATGAGCAAACTTCCTAAATATAACAATGGATTTCCTTCGGGGGGTTTGTGTAATGCAGTAGCAACAAAGAGATCCTAATAGAATCAAGATTCTTAATGAAAGCACCAAAATGTTCGCACCAAAAATTGGCATAACACCTAATAGGAACTTTTTAAAAAGAAATAAATAAAGAATAAAATGGAAAATAATAACAAAGAAACAGTAGTTGATTGAAAGAATAACACGCATACAATAATTTATAGTGGTACGACGTTGTTTGCCTACATCCACTTTGAATAGATTGCTTTATTAGTTACTTTATAATCTGAGTACAAAAGGGATCCGATCAAAATCCTTAGTTAAAAAAGAGTATAAAGCAACTAGCTGTGTAAAGTCTCGGAAATGAACAACTAAGGTAGTATTTATAGTTGACGATGGCCAAATATCTCTATGAAAACTTGGAAGAAAGACCCTCAAACCATATAGGCCCACAAGTGGGGTCGCATGGCCAAATTCCCAAAGAAGAGAGATCAATACCGATCCCTTATTTGGTTGAATTTTACGGTACGATCGTTATGATGGCTTCCTCATGCTAAAATATGTTGGATCATAGGTTTTGATTGCTGACATGAAACAACAATTCACGAATCTACGACTATGACAACATTCGTACTCAACGACTCAAAGTATGGTTCATATAGTTATATATTTTAACAAGAGTCATCAAATATGTACATAGAGTCTATTATAGTGCTTTGCTAAAATCATTCCTCAAGAATCATCATTCACATTCAAATAAACTTGCATGCATATTTTAATCAAAATCAAGTTTTCAAAAAATATATGGAGTGAGGCTCAAACAAGGGTCACTAGTTTAGAAGGCAAGTGCTCTAACCAAATGAGCTGTAGTGATTTTTGATTATTAACAGAATTCAGTCGACTGAACAAAGTCATTCAGTCGACTGAGTATCTATAAACAGTAATTGAACTTGTGCACATGTGTATACACGTTTACATTTTCAAATTCAGTTGATTGACCGAAAACTGCCAGTCGACTGACCATGGTCAGTACACAGATACGAACTGTTTTTTACTATCATTGAATTTTCAATCGACTGATCATTTTTATCCAGTCGACTGACCGACTCTAACAGTCATTTTGCCTGAAGAGACACTTCTATCTGCGAAGAGTTATGATTCAATTTAAAGAGATATGGCTACATCTTTTGATTGAAACTCTTCGTGAATAGTTGCAACTATTTGTTCACTATATAAACATGTTAGAATCACTTCTCAAATAATCAATTTTTATTTCGATTTCTTGCTATATTCTCTACTATCATGTGACGCCCCACCTCTATACCCACGCTAGCCAAGGACACTACGGGGTAATGCCATCAACTAGCACGGAGAATAAGGCTGTTGAGGAGCGACCATCCGTGTAATTGCTTTGTGCGAGCACCGATATGCCAGATAAAATATAACTTTTCAGCTCGAAAGGAAATCCGACATACCGACACAAACTCAAAGCTACTACACAGTGGCTATATATAATCTTCGGAAACAAATATAGAAATAAACGTAACATAAATCAGTCACAGATAATTCATATCACTAAGGCGGAAACAAGATCCACAATATCACAAAAGAATAGTTACAAGCGCAAGGCAAAAGAATATGTATACATCAATGAGTCTATATCTCAAATGTATACAACCAAAAACTATTAATCTAAGTAGTTAGCCAAAAGTCAGGATAATAATAAGCCCGGACGAGGAGTCAAGCAGAAGCACCTGTAACATCTCGGTCTGACCCGAGTATTATTTAATAAGAAAATAATAAACGGATCAGTCTAGCTATAAATATCAGATGAAATGATATAGAATAAGAGATATGACAAAATCGTATAATAACCAAAATGCCATACTATGATAAGTATGTAATTGAAAATCAACAAGAGATTAATCAATATCACAAGTATATTCTCAAAGATAAAAAGGAATGTCATACTCTATATTTTTATTCACAAAAAGTTAATGACACACAAATTCACCAATGCACAAATAATGATAAAGCTTATCAATGTAAATCACGAAAATTGGTGAAACACAAATTCTAGAAATCAATCAATAGAAATCCAGAAATCACAAAAAGGGGAAAGAGCCTTGTCACTAGAACGGGAGCATGAAAACTCACCAACACGTGTATCACAAAACGAAAAGCTATTCCATGGTTGCTAAACATTAATTTTGAGCCGAGGCTCCACTAAATCGGCCCGAAGACTATGAGCCGAAGCTCCACTAAAACGGCTCGAAGACCATGGGTCGCTACGCCACCGAGCCAAAGCTCCACTAAAAACGGGGTTTAGTCTCCCTCGCAGACAAAGAGACATTGCACATTGCTAGTCTAAATCACAAAATGATCATCAACGATCACAAGAAGTGTCAATTACACTAAGCTAGTAAATATATGAGTTTAGCTTCATGTCCCATAACCACTAGCTTAACTTAAATATTTACGAACCAATTGTAAATCTCCACTAGAAAATTGTCACAAGAGATTCAATCGAACAAGTCCAAGAATTAACCGACGAAGTAAACGCAAGCGTTTCATACCACTTGTTTAACTATGCCGTTTAATTAGATTTCTCATACAAGTGAGGTAAAGGTTTGTATATACTAATAGATTGGAAAACGGTTTAAGAAACGAGCTTTGTAATAAAATAGTGTTGAAATCGTTTTGAAGAAAGGGTTTTGATATTCGCTACTAGTATTAAAAACCTTTATATTTTAAAGTGACACATCATAGAGGTGATTGTAGAAGCAATCAATCATAAAAATTCACATACGAAGACGTGAATAAAATCCAAAGAATTCGATACTGAATCCATCAAAGTGGAAATACCCAAAAATTCCAAAAATAGAAGTTATCAAAGTTGACAAAGGTGATAACAACTAATCGGAGAAGAAGAATCGATTAACAATTGGAAAAACAAAGCAAAACGAGCATAAATAGGCAAACAGGGAAATAGGAGCAGGTCGATCGACTAAACTCTCTGAGTCGATCGACCGAAAATAGCCCAGAATGTCTCGGCTTCAGCTTCGGTCGAGCACGGACTGTCTTTGATTGTTGGGTATGAATTCCTAACACTCATTCATGTGCACTTGCTTTTGGTTTGGATTGGTTTTGTGAATATTCCAATTTTTAGTGTTTTGGGTTCAAATCTTTAAAGATCCTAACTTTGATGTTTGAACATGTTTTTGGTGGTGAATCGGAGAGCCAATAGGACTGGGTAGCCAATGGGCGTAATCCCCTAGCGTCCGTGCTCGATCGGTTGCGAATTGGGAGAGTTTGCACTTCAGTTAATAGGGTAGGAAATGCATGAAAGTGGGGTTCGGTTGACCGAACTCTCTGGTCGGTCGACCGAGCTGGAGCCCAAAACATTTTGGGCTATTTCGGTGGCCGACTCGGGAAGTCTGGTCGGTCGACCGAGCTGGAGCCTGAAACATTTTGGGCTATTTCGGTGGCCGACTCGGGAAGTCCGGTCAACCGACCTGCTCATGTTTCCCTGTTTTGCCTAGTGTGCCTATTTGTTTGTGATTCCGACTTTTATCGATCTAAGTTGATTCCAATTAGTTGTTTATGCATATTTGACCTTGATGATTCCTTTTTGACTTCATCCATGGGTTTTTATAAAATAATCTTTTAAATTGTATTAAAAGCTTGCTTCTCTAATTTATAAATTCTATTTAAAACGCATCTCTGCATTCTACAAGCAATCACAATCTATATATTGCTTGAATCTTTGAATTAATTAACATATTCTTCGATTCAAAGCAATATCTTCCTTTCTAATCTTCACACACATAATATATACTTGAGGAAAAGATTATAGGAAGGGTGTACTATAAAAGACAAATTAGTGTTATCAAGAACACAAAGTGTCAAACAACTTTATTGAAATTGTAGAAGTCCTGTTAGTTTGTATCAGGCGGAAAAATCCTCTTTGGCTGTTGAGGCGGAACAATCATGTTCGGCTGTTCTGGTGTTGTTTACCTATTCCTCCAGGTTAAACGAGGGGTTATTGAGTGAAATTCCAGATGGAAGTCTGGGACTGGATATAGAAAAGGAAGTTCGAATCAGTATAAAAACTCCTGGTGTGCTTATTCTTATTTACTTTACTATTATTATATGTTTCCGCATTTAGATTATCAAACATTCCATATTACACGATCCTAAGTGATAACTAGCCACACAGTAGTTACTTTCATTTGGTATCAAAGCCTAGGATTCTAGAGATCGTAACAACATCTTAGAATAAATGGCTACAAAGAGATCTAGTCAAGGCAATAAGAAGACGAAGAGCAATAAAGAAAAGTCAAAGAAGCAAACAAACAAATGCTTCATGGCTAAACTCATATCACAATCAGTATGCTTAGGTTCTTTATATAAAGATCTTCTGTTAGTACATGATAAATTATTAATAGATTGTAAAACTTTGAATAAAGTTAATAGAATCGCTTTAGCTAAGTTAAAAGATTATGAGCAAGAAATTTTCAATCTAAAAGAGGAAAATAAATTTTTGGTAAAACAAACAAAATGTTTTTGAAAATACCGTAGAAGAACTTGTTTTACAAAAAGATTCCTACAAAAAGAAAATGAGTTTTTAGAAGATAAAAACAATGATCTTTTTGAGGAAATCAATGTTTTGCAAAATAAAAATACTTTTTTAGAAAATTCTTTAAATAATTTTAGTTCTTTAATTTTGTCTCTTGAAAAAGAGAATGAAGCTTTAATTAAAAAGAATTTAGAGTTATCTAAAGAATGTTAGATTTTAAAAGTTAATAATAATATTTTTCTAAAAGAAGTTTGCGATTCTAAAGCAAATTTTGAAAGAATAATACAAAAATCATAACTTTTAACAACGGTAAAGATATCTTATCTTCCTTAGTTACAAATTCAAAAGCTCACAATCATAAAAGCGATTTAGGTTATGAACAAGCTAAAAGTAAAAATAGTACTATATATGCATTCTTGTATACTAATTTTAGTTCTAGTACTAGTAACCAAGATAGTTTTAAAACCAGTTATAGTCATAATAGTACTTTGTTTAGAAATGATAGAAATTATTCTTCAAGTACTAAGCTAATGACTAATAGTATTAAGATATGGATTCCAGCTAATATGATTGATCATGATAAACAACTTTATATTAGCAACTATTCTAAGAATGTGATTTATGATGAAAACTATATCTATAAAGGTTCAACCACACCCAAACGGGTATGGTTTCCTAAAAATTAGAAAATTATAAGAACCTTGGGTATCGCATGCTTTAAATGTTAAATTTTTTTGATACTTATATTATAAGTAGTAGTTATTTTGTTTTATATTGTTCTATGTTAAAAACTTATGTGGAATACAATTTATGTTATCGTATAAACTTTCCTTTTTGTCGATGACAAAGGGGGAGAAAGATATTGCTCTAATGCTATTTGCAGGAATAAATAATGCAAGCACAAATTAAGGGGGAGAAAAGATTAATTATTTACAGGAATATATAGCATAGATTCAGAGGAGAAATCTATAGCACAATTGTAGGAATATATTCTGAGGGAGAGATAAGTCAACAAAGCTTGTCGAAGATTCGTCCGTAGCAAATGGAGTTGTCATCATCAAAAATAGGGAGAATGTTGGATCATAGGTTTTGATTGCTGACATGAACAACAATTCACGAATCTACGACTACGACAACATTCGGACTAAACGACTCAAAGTATAGTTCATATAGTTATATATTTTAACAAGAGTCATCAAATATGTATATAGAGTCTAGTTTAATGCTTTGTTAAAATCTTTCCTCAAGAATCATCATTCACATTCAAATAAACTTGCATGCATATTTTAATCAAAATCAAGTTTTCAAAAAATGCATGGAGCGGGGCTCGAACCCAAGCCACTAGTTTAGAAGGCAGGTGCTCTAACCAAATGAGTTGTGGTGATTTTTGATTGTCAACAGAATTCAGTCGATTAAACAAAGTCATTCAGTCGACTGAATATGTATAAATAGCCTATTGAACTTGTGCACATGTGTATACACGTTTATATTTTCAAATTCAGTTGACTGACCAAAAACAGCCAGTCGAATGACTATGGTCAGTACAGAGATATGCACTATTTTTTACTATCTTCGAATTTTCAGTCGACTGGTCATTTTTACCCAGTCGACTGACTGACTCTAACAATCATTTTTCCTGAAGAGACACTTCTATGTATAAAAAGTTACGATTCAATTTGAAGAGATATGGCTGCATCTTTTGATTGAAACTCTTTGTGAATAGTTGCAACTATTTGTTCACTATATACACATGTCAGAATCACTTTTTAAATAACCAATTTTTATTTTGATTTCTGGATATATTCTCTACTATCTATCTCTACATTCTACAAGCAATCACAATCTATATATTGCTTGAATCTCTGAATCAATTAACATATTCTTCGATTCTAAGCAATATCTTCCTTTCTAATCTTCACACACAATATATACTTGAGGAAAAGAGTATAGAAAGGGTGTACTATAAAAGACAAATCAGTATTGTCAAGAACACAAAGTGTCAAACAACTTTATTGAAATGGTAGAAGTCTTGTTAGTTTGTATCAGGCGGAAAAGTCCTCTTCTGCTGTTGAGGCGGAAAAATCCTGTTCGTTTATTCAGATGTTATTTACATATTCCTCTGGGTTAAATGAGGGGTTATTGAGTGAAATTCTAGAGGAAAGTCTGGGACTGGACATAGAACGGGAAGTTCGAACCTATATAAAAACTCCTGGTGTGCTTATTCTTATTTACTTTACTATTATTATCTATTTCCAAATTTAGATTATCACACATTCCATATTACACGATCCTAAGTGATAACTAGTCACATAGTAGTCACTTTCAAAATATGTTTAACCTCCAAATTTAATGCCAATTGGATCAGTGGAGCTCGAGTTATTGCTTGATCTTTACTTCAATATGGTTTGCATGCTGCTTTCTGCCGATCCCTTCTTAGGGAAGTATACCGATACCTCCAACTTCATTCCCTTAAGATGCGACCTCGAGGGTGCGCTTTCTAAGATCCCTATGTCTTGCTTGAAAATTTTCGTACGCATTGGACCTGTGGATCTTGAGATATTAATTGATTTCCATAGGAATGCTCTCACTCCCTAAAACATGCCGATGCCTGTTATTGAAGCCAATTTATGTGATCCCTCGAGGTGTTGAACCATATTTCATATTTTGAACACTCTTCCTTGCATACCCATCAAGTTCCTTCAATATTGACTTCATATTACCTTCTGTATTTGACTTCTGGGCCCCATAATCATCACTCTGGAGTCATCGGCCTTGATGGTAGTCCAATCTAACTTGTGTAATTAGTTCAATATAGCTGGGTTAAAATGCCAGATATACATAATCTTATTCATAATCCCACATTCAGAGAAAATATAATTATTACAAGATACTCTAAGAGCGACATATGAAGGTTCCCCTTATTTAATCAAAGTCTAACGCTTGGCAATCATATATCTTGCAATTACATCCACACAAGCAAAATCAAACAATGCAGTAGATTAGAAAAGAACTCCTAAATAGCTATATTACCACCAGCATGTCTTCGGAAGCTATTTATCTTACTGGAAACCTAAAAACCTCTACACCTCACTTACTTCAATGAGTACCAGAGAGTCTAAGGGGAAAACCAAAACTTCGGTTTAATTAAACAGCCTGGTGTGAATAATAACCTACCATCTCGATTTAAAAATAGATATCTAGTGAGACCACGCCGCTGAGCCAAATGGGTTTTTCCCTCGCTAGTATCTTAACCAACATATCAACCATATATTGCACTCCTGCATCCATAATTACATGAAAGTATGTAATGTGGGTAAGTCTGGTTCTTCTGTCAACATAGGGTTATATCTACTCTTCGACTACCTATCTCAATCTATAGTTTTACTAGGGTCGCAATGAAATTATTAGTTTTCATGGGCTGACTAATAACTTATCAAAGCTCTTAAGGAATATTCGTCTAGAATAATAGTTTTCATGGGATCATTAAGAACCTATTGGATTCTACCAACAACAATTTCCAATCGTAGTTTTCATGCGATCGCTGTGAACCTATTATAACTCTCCAATAACAATTTCCAATCATAATTTTCATGGGATCACTAAGAAACTATTGGAACTCTCCACTAACAATTTCAAATCATAGTTTTCATGAGGTCACCATGAACCTATTGGATATCCTTAAATAACACTACTCAAACCATGGAGATTATAGGATAACTGTGAACCTATTGGACCCTTCCAATACCATATCTCATATCGTAATCTTTTGATTAGTTCAGGGCATCCTAACTCTTCTGATCTATCTGATCTTCTATATGCAATTATAATCACTCAGGATGTTACATCCAATTATACTCATTAATAAGTTAACATAGCTGGTAACTCTGCCCTTTGACATCCCAAAATGCAATCATGGGTCATGATATGTGAGTATGACAATAATAATCAAGCAAAATAATTGATCAGATAAAATAAGAACATATAGCATCAATCATTCAAATATGTTCAGTCAATTGGCATCTAATAATTACTTATCCTTAACTAATAATCCTCTTTTGTAATTTTAAATAAAAATTTAGGCTAAATAATAACTTATTCCTTGAAAACATTTATCACTATATATGATTAATCCCTTTAATTCATATTTAACAAAAGAAAATATAGCCCCTTACTTTATCCAAAATATTACGCCAAGATTTATGTTTTTATAAAATAGTATTGATAAATTTTGAAGTCTCTTAAATGTTGTTGCACCTAAAAACCATAGGCTATGAAGCCGTATATAATAAAACCATTGAATTGATAAAGTGCGGCACTGAAATTTCCTGTATAGGATTATCACTCTCTTTCTATATCTAAATCGTGTTAAAGCATCTGATTTATAAAACACAAGGCCAAAACCATTTATGGCGCTTATTATAAATACATATAGATCGTCGAATACAAGCGGCATAGTTATGGGTTGCATAATATAAAACTTTAAAACTTAGAAATATGGGAATGTCGGTATTAAGTTAAGCGGCATCATTGTCGTATGAAACCAATGTTGAAAATAGCCTATAACAGCATCATGGATGAAATAAAGTGGCATAAGAAAATAGCAACATAATTGCCCCTTTATTATGTCGAAAATAGCCTATAGCGGCACTATGGTCAAACATGGTGACATAAGAAAATAGCGGCATTGAAATCATATGAAATTGATATTTAAAACTGGTGGCATTTCTTCCTTGTGGAGTTAATGTCGTTATAGAAAGTATGTGGCATTGAAACATGTAGCATAGAACATATGCGGCATAGAAGACTAATGGCATAGAACACCAACGGCAATACCAACATCGCGGCATCAATGTCAACATTGAAGCCCCACCTTTAGTGGAATCACTGCATACCAATAAAGTTGTTATCGTATGTTCCCCTATAGGTTAGAGATGGCATGCTACATATAATGGCGCATGGAAATACCGTAATTAACAATGTTTTATTTCTTTAAAAAGAAATATCTTTTCATCAACTCCAATTATTTTTCAAATTCTTATTGGATAATAACTTTGTTTGTCAAATCATTTTTAGAAAAATGATATAGATCTGATTTCTCATTCCCAAAATAATTTGCAACCTATATAATTTATATTAATATTTTAATATAATCATTAAGATTTTGTAGCCTAATAAATTAATAAAAATTCGTAAACATTTGAGAAAAATCCTCAAAATCACAATAAATCAGATTTACCATATTCTTTAACATATATAAATTTTAGGGCCAAATATGTTATTTAATTATTTTTAATAATTAAAACCCGAAATAAATAAATTTCCTCACTTAGAAAATTCATGAAATGTTCATACTTGCTTGGAAAATTATGAAATTAAAAACCCACTTCTAAAATAATGTTTCTAACTTCACATCATAATTTCAAGTCGTTTGGGTATCATGTGATAGTTTTGCACAATTAAACCTATTAACCAATTTCATAAATAAAACTAATAATTCATCAATAAGCATATAATCATTCTAACATTCAAAACATGGCATATTAACATTAAAGAATTCGGCTTTAGTCATAAAACCGAACCTAATATATAAAAATTGAGATGGATAATCATTATTCACCTTAGATTGGTAATGGAGTTGAGATTTGATGGAGAATGTTTTTCTTAGCTTCGCTCCTTTGATTTTGCCCTTAGTTTTCCTCTTTTAAGTTTGATTAATGGTCAACCTCCTTTGAAAGTGTGCTATGGATCGTGTAATATGGATATATGATAATACAAAGTATAATTATGATAACAATACTGTAAATAGTGCAGAATAAAAAACAGTATAGTAAAATAACACTGGAGATTTTTATACTGGTTCGAAGCACTGTCATACGTCCAGTCCCAGACTCCTTCTGGAATTTCACTAAAATGACAACCCTCACTTAATCTAGAGGAACACGTCTATACACCTTTGAGCAACCGAACGAGGACTTGTGCAGCAGAATAGGATTTCACCTTAATAGCCGAAGAGGACTTTACTCGCCTGAGCAGCAGAACAGGACTTCAACAATTATAGAAAATAGTTTTGACTTATGTGTGTTCTGATAACACAGATTTGTCACTTGTAGTACACCCTTCCTATAATCTTCTCCTCGAGTATAAATATATATATATTTGAAGTATACGAAGAATAGAAAGGTATAGCATTGCTTTAATGCAGAATAATTGAAAGTATGATAGCAACTGGATTTCAAAAAGTAAGATCAAAGAGATAAGAGAATTCGATTGTGATTGAGTGAGTTGGAATGAAGTTGTAGTTCGTATTTATAAAGATTATAAAGCATCGAATGTTGGTGAAGAGTTTCGATTGAAATGTTGCGTCTAATCTTTTCGTAGAGGTTCGTATCTCTTCAAAAAAAGTCATGTCTTTTCGAAAAGTGGCTATTATAGAAATTCAGTCAACTGAGCCTCTGGGTTAGTCAATTAAATATTCAAAAAAAATTAAATTTAAATTCGTATATATATGTATATGTAACTGTGCATGCTACATAAAATTCCCAGTGTCAGTCGACTGGTTCAGAGGGTCAGTCGATTGACCTAGTTAAATTTGTGCAGTATGCACAATTTACATAAGTATATTAATTTTTATAACTTTAAATCACTTTTATAATTTAAATGTATGCTTATATATGTATAAAATATTTAGTAAATATAATGATTAAATATATAAGCTAATATATACGTAATTGAGGAGAGATTTTAACGATATTGGCCTAAGACTTATAAACAAAATACTATAGTTGATGCACAAGTTTTAAAGTCTCTTCTCCTTGTCTCTTTTTATCGTAGCAGTCGTCAAATCTGTATGTCGTAGTGATAGCTTCGTGTCATGAATCAAAACCATGTCTCAACATTCTTCCCCTTTTTGATTGATGACAACCTATGCTAAGTAGAGTTCATTTATTGAGCGTAAATCCATAAATAGATATAGATTTCGACTATATATATATAATATAAATACTTACTCTCCCTAAATCTTTGACGCTCTATGTCCTGCATTCTTATTATTAGTAATAATATTTCTCCCCCTTTGTCATCGACAAAAAAGGAATAAGTAATATGAAGTTATAATGTGAAAGATATTACGAGACAAAAACAAAAAATAATCATCCATACATTTAACTTCCATAATCAAGAATGTTTAAAATAAATAAACTAGAATGGTCATTTAGTACAAGCCATACGAATTGAAAACTAATGTTTTAATAAAAGGAAAAGAACACCCTATGCCATTGGTTACTTACCCCTACCACTGTCACCTTCATCTCCATCATCATCACTACTGCTTGCTTGATCGTCGTCAGAAGAAGACCATGTAATGACGGGTTGCTTACCCTGGATCGCCTATAGCAATTCTAGATGTCCCGAAAGAACATGAGATAGCTTGCCATAATTTAGTGAAAAATCCTTTGACATTATCAAGCTTCTTATCAACATTGATGATGTTGGATTGTAGAATTTTTTGATTACGGCAAATTATAGAGATGGATTCACGTGGTTGAAGACCCAGATTTGGAATCAAAATTTCTTCTTATTGATGACGAGTCGATCTTTGACGAGATGGTCATTGAGATGGCTCGCCATGTTGTTGTGGTTGGTCTTGAGATGATTGCCTTTGGGTCCATTCTTCAAAAGATATGATATGAGGGGGTTTAGCAACCGGTAGTTTCATCAAGGCTAAAGTCCAAGCATTCAAACATCCAATGGTAGAAACCAGTGAATCCGGTTTTGGAATCTCACAAGATTTTAGAAGACGAATGATATATTCGCCATAGTAGATTATATTCATTCTACTGTTGTTGAAGCTTAAAAATTCGTCAAGAATTAAACTCTGCCAGTTGACTTTAATGTTTCCAAAGATAGCATATAAAGCTTTAAAGTTATTTTGTAGACAAGTTCATAACTCCCGGTTCTAGGAGTTATGGTTTTCATTAGAGCGCAATGAATAATTCGTGCCTTTAGTCGTAGAGACATGGATTTGAGTTGACGCGTGTCATCTTCTAGAAACAAATGATTTATATTGTCACGTACGACCAAGTCACAATCAATAGTGACTAATTCCACACCATCATTTTCTATTTGCAAAATATGAGCCATGCGGTCTAAAGAGAAAAAGACGGGTTCCTCATATACGAGACTCCATACAAAGTCTTGTTGATTTGAAACATTTTGGTGACCCAAATTTAGGTTTGCATAGAATAATTTCACCATTATTTGATTGATTTTATGTTTGTTATCATCAACGTTAAATAATAACTCCAAATTGCTTCTTCTAGTTAACTCTTGGACGGGGTATGGAGAGAAATCAGGGGATTTAACAAACGAACCTTCGAAAATCCTTGAGTCTTGCATTCGTCTCCACCTCCTAATTGCGGTGTCATCAAATAGCCATCTTTGAATTTGTTCATTTGACGGAGGTTGAGATGATGAGAAAGCTTGTCCCTTTCGTTTAGGAGCCATGAATTTAATTTTTGGAGGAAAAAAATGGAGTTTTTGAAAGGTTAGGATTTTGAAAATTTTTGAAATCTGAAGTGGTAATGAGGAAAGAAGGTAAAGTAGAAGATAAAAGGAGTAAAAGTGGGTAGGTAAAAGCAGAAAGATGACTCAAATCTATGGCTCAGTCGACTGCCTCAGGGCTTCAGTCGACTGAAGCTGAAGGTCGCAATTTTTCTACCTTCTGGTCCAGTCGACTGAGGCTCTGAGACAGTCGACTGGCCATGTATATATAAAAAATTATGTCGCTGTGTCAGTCGAATGACCACCTGGTCCAGTCGACTGACTTGGAGAATTTTCTACGGTGAATTTGATTTTGCTGTAAATAGTTAATATTTTATATATGTGAATGTTGTAAGCTCTATTATATACTATAAATAGTTGTCATATTGATTAATGAACCAAAAATAAATTTATTCCAAGAATAACTAACATACATACATAGAGAATTTATTTGGAAATATAACAAAAGATAATGACAACTACGATTATTTCAAGGGGCTAGGCGTCTTGTATCCTTTCAGTTGCTTGCGACAAGCATTCGACTCTTTGTTGCGATCCCACGAATTCGGTGAGTATGGTGGTTGCGGTAGAGACGAAGACGATCGTCGTCTGATAGGCGAAACAACATGTTTGTCTATCGGATGTGATGATGCCCCACAGAACTTCATAGCGATGTGCTTAATGATTCCTATCCATCTGGAGTTTATTTTTTGTTTACATTTTGCGTTGTAGCATTAGTTATTCTTGCTAATAATGGTGCAGATCATCTATCTTATGCTTCATGTCCGGAGAAATGTCAATCGTCTTCTTTCCCTTCTACTTATTTGGAGTATATTCGGTGTGATAGACAACGATGGTGAATTTTTATGATCCGGAGTTTTAAGAGAGTTGTTTGAGGCAATAATTTCGATAGAATCCATGGAAGTGGAGGTGTCATTCTTAAGAAAAAATTGTTTATAAAAGCTTTACTTCAGTTTGAGAGGAAAACGAATGAAGGCTTTACTTCAGTTGGTTGCATAGAAGATGGAGTATGCATCTATTTATAGGCTAAGTTTAGGAAAAGTAGGATAGAATTGAGTGGATAATATTGAATTTAGCCAAGGAGTATGGAAATACATTAGTTTTTCTGTTGGCAGATTTATTTTGTGTAATTTTAATGTTTATAAAAATAGTAATGTATATTTTATAAATTTGAATGTGACATGTATTGTAGTATATATTAATGTTACCATATAATAAAATGGCCATACTAGACTATAACAAAAAACATCAATAGCTCAGGTGGTTAAGACACTTGGGCTATTCATAGCAGGTCACTGGTTCGAGTCTCAGCATGGTTAGAATTTTGAATTTTTTTTTTAAAAAATATTTTTGATTTTTTAGTTTAAAAAAATTATATTTTATTTATATATCTTTAGTCGACATTATACCAAGCTCACGATGCAATTTTATAAACGTATTTTCTAACAGTGGTTTAGAAAAAATATCGGTTAATTGATTTTCTGATAGTATGTAGTCTAGATTTGTCACTTCTTTTTCTACATTATCATGTAAAAAATGATGCTAATATCTCTATGTTTAGTTCTTGAGTGGTTTACTGGATATTTAGATAGATTCATAGCACTAGAATTATCGCAGTAAATTGTTGATTTTGATAAATTGATTCCAAAATCTTTAAGTGTTTGTTGCATATAAATTACTTGTGTGCAAGCTAGTGCCGTAGAAATATATTCTGCTTCACAAGTTGATAAAGAGACACAGTTTTGTTCCTTACTAAACCATGATATTAAAGATTTACCAATGAAGTGACACATACCATTTGTACTTTTTCTATCTGTTCGTGATCCTCCGAAATCAGCATCGTTGTGTGATACTAATTCGAACGAGCACTCTTGTGGATAGAAAAGTCTGAAATTTGTAGTTTTAATAAGGTAGCGTAGTATACATTTTATGGCAAGTAAATGTGATTCTTTTGGGTTAGATTGAAATAGTGCACATAAGCACACACTTACCATAATATCGGTTCTACTTTCTGTTAGACAAAGTAGTGATCCTATCATATTATGATATAGTTTTTGGTCTGCACTTTTGCCGTTTTCATCTTTATCAAGATGTGTTGTTGTGCTCATAGGTGTTGGTTTGGCAGAAGTGTTTCCCATTCCAAAATGTTTGATAAGATTATTACAGTATTTTTCTTGATTAATAAAATTTTCATTTGAAACTTGTTTTATTTGAAGTCCTAGAAAATATGATAATTCTCCCATATGGGAAATTTCAAATTCTCTAGTCATTATTTCAGAAAATTCATTACATAATTCATTATTAGTTGAGCCAAATATAATGTCATCAACATATATTTGAATTATTAATATATCATTTTTCGAATGTTTTACAAATAAATTTTGATATACTTTTCCTATTTCGAATCCAGAATTAATTAGATAGCTTTTTAGGCATTCATACCAAGCACGTGGTGCTTGTTTTAAACCATATAAAGCTTTCTTAAGATTATATACATGATCTGTATATTTCTCATGAATAAATAAAGGAGGTTGTTTAACATAAATGTTTCCTTTAATGTAGCAACTTAAAAAACACTTTTAACATCCATTTGATAGAGTTTAAACTTATTAAAACATGTGTATGCCAATAAAATTCGTATTGCTTCTAGTCTAGCAACTGGAGCAAACGTTTCTTCATAGTCTATTCATTCTGCCTGGTTATATCCTTGTGCTACTAGTCTTACTTTATTTCTAGTTATATTTCCTAATTCATCTGCTTTATTTTTAAAAACCCATTTAGTTCCTATAATAGTCTGATCTGTTGATCTGGATACTAGTTCCCAAACTTCATTTCATTCAAACTGATTTAATTCTTCTTGCATAGCAATAATCCAATTTTCATCGGATGATGCTTCCTTAGTATTTTTAGGTTCTATAGTAGAGAGGAAAGCTACATTACACATTAAATTTAGTTGATTTCTAGTTCGAACATTTGAATTTATTTCTCCAATTATATTCTCTGTAGAATGATTTCGTAGAACTCTTTGAGGAGATCTTATTGTATTAGTAGTATTTCTGTTTTCTAAATTATTAATAGTGTTTTCATTTTCTCTATAAATATAAATGATATCATCATCATCTCTTGAATTTTTTTATTATAATATTTGTTTTATTATTATTAAGTAAGTCATTATTATTATTTGTATTAGAAACAAGTTTAGAGTTTTCATTAAAAGATACATGGAGTGATTCTTCGATAGCATTAGTTCGTTTATTAAAAATTCGACAGGCTTTGCTTCAATTAGAATATCCAAGAAATATTCCTTTGCCACTTTTTGAATCAAATTTGTCGAGCGGATCTTTGGTATTTAATATAAAAAAATTTGATCCTAATATTTAAAAGTAAGATATGTTTAGTTTTCTACCGTTAAAAAGTTCGTAAGAAGTATTTTTTATGAGAGGTCTAATAGATAGACGATTCAAAACATAACAAGCAGTTGCAACAGCTTCTGCCCAAAATTGTTTTGGTAGCGTGCTTTCATTTAGTAAAGTTCTTGCACATTCTTATAGAGTTCGATTCTTTCGTTCTATAACTCCATTTAGTTGTGGAGTTCTTAGAAACGAAAAGTTATTAAATATTCCTTTCTTTTTACAATAATTATCAAACTGTATATTTTCAAATTCACTCCCATGATCACTTTTAATATTTTTAATTTTAATACCATTTAAATTTTGAATCTGTTTAACAAATGTTTTGAAATTTTCAAAGGTATCACTTTTATTTTTCATAAAGATAGTCCATGTATATCTAGAAAAATCATCAACTATTACAAATACGTACTTATTATGATTTATAGATTGAATTTGGGTAGGGCCAAATAAATCCATATGCAGTAACTCGAGTGGTTGTAATGTCGAAATAACTTTCTTAGATTTAAACGAAGATTAGTTTATTTACCTAATTGACATGAGTCACATATATCATTAACTTTAAAATTCATATTTGGTAAACCTTTATAAGATTATTTTAGAAATTTTATTTATATTTTTAAAATTGATATGACAGAATCGTTTTTGCCATATCCATGGATCATTTTCTTTAGCTATTAAGCACATATCCGAGTTACGATTAATTTTCATATTCAAAATGTAAATGTTTTTATCTCTATTTCCTTCGAAAATAAGATTTTGATTCTGATCAAGAATACTAAATTTAGTTTCAGTAAATGATATTTTAAAACCTTTATCGCATAATCGATTTATACTTAATAGATTATGTTTTAAATTCTTAACTAATAAAATATTTGTAATAAGAGGTAAATTAGATGTAATGTAATTGCTCACATCGCCTTTGCCGATGATATATCCCTTGGAATTATCTCCAAAAGAGACAGATCCTCCATCTGAATACGTAATATTTGTCGGCATATCTTTGTCTCCTGTCATGTGTTTTGAGCAACCACTATCGAGTATCCATATTCCTCTTTTCTTGAGTGGGACCTGCAAAAAATATGAGATAAAGTTGGTACCCTCCTTTTTAATAGGGTCCTAAGAGATAGGTCTTAGGAAACCAAACCCAAGTGGGTTTAGTATCCCTTTTATAAATATAATTTTTATTATTATGAACATTTTCTATAAATGAACTAATATACTTTTTATTTATTAGTTTGTTATTAGTTTTAGGTACCTATATATTTATAGTTTTAGAAACTAATCTATTTGAGGATGTGGATGTTTTGTCATACTTAACTTTATTTAAATTACTAGATTGTGAATTCTTGATTTTCTTCTTATATCCTAAACCATTTTTATTACTAACAGATTGTGAATTCTCAATTATTCTAAATAAATTTTCTCTTCCTTTATTAAAATTTGAAACATTTTTAGTGATTCCATCTAGTTTGGTCTTTAGACTTGAATTTTCTAGTTCTACCATTTTAATATTAGTTTTTAAAACATGATTTTCGAAAACAAGACTATCATTCTTACCTTTTTGAGTTTCAATTTCTTGACTCAATAATATAAGTTGAGAATTAACATTTGAAAGAGATTCCTGAGTTTTCTCAAGTTCTTCTTCTTCCAACATTTACTTCTCGTTTTTAAGCATATCTCTTTCAAATTCTGCCTTGTTCCGAATTTCTACAGCTATTTTATATTTTCTTTTAAGACTTTTTAAAGTATCTAATAATTCAGAATTTATTTCTATCATATCATCAAAAGTTAAATCACTAACCTCATTATCTTTAGTCATAAAACATACGTTAGCTTGTTCATTATCGCTGTAACTTTCACTTCCCGAAGAAGAAGAGGAGGAATCTGAATCATCCCATGTGACTAAAAATGATTTTCTTTTGAATTTTCCTTCTTTTTATTTCGATATTCTTTCTTTTGATCTGGACAATCCTTCTGCATATGCCCTTTTTTTACAGTTAAAACATTCCATAACTGATAAGGATGGTGGTTTACTACTGTTTGAACTTCTCTTGCCATTATTTCTGTTCCCTTTTCTATATTTCAAGAATTTCTTGAAGTTCTTGTAATAAAGGCTAGATCGTCTTTGTCTGAATCTGATTCTTCTTGTTCTGCATGAAATGCTATATTCTTTTTATCTTGAGCTTGAACTCTTTTAGCTTGCAAATTCACTTCATAAGACATTAGATTTCCTATTAACTCTTTGTCTGAATCTGATTCTTCTTGTTCCGCGTGAAATGCTATATTCTTTTTATCTTGAGCTTGAACTCTTTTAGCTTGCAAATTCACTTCATAAGACATTAGATTTCCTATTAACTCTTCCGAAGTTATTTTGGACATATCGTTCGCTTCTTCAATAGTGAGAACTTTTCATTCTCATTCTTCCGTTAAAGAGTTAAGAATTTCATATACAATATCAAAATCTGAATATTTTTCTCCTAGTCCTACTAATGAATGATAGATATCCTGAAATCTTGAATACATGTCATTTATAGATTCATTTTCTTTCATTCTAAAATTTTGAAACTGACTTTTGAGCATGGATATTTTGCTTTGTTTGACCTTGTTCGTTCCTTTGTGTGTAACTTCGAGTGTATGCCATATTTCATATGCAGTATTGCACATGCTAACATGGTTAAACTCATTTTTATCTAAGGCACAAAACAACATATTTGACCAAGTGAAATATTCTTCAGTAGGAATAGTATATTCTATTTGAGATATATTCCATGAATCAAAACCATTTGCTTGCATATAAATTCTCATTCGTGTGGCCCAATAGCTATAATTCATGCCATTAAATAGTGGTGGACGTGCAGTGGATTATCCTTCAATGAAGCTAGTGTTAATAATAGTGTTAATGCTAGTGTTAGTATCCATATTACTAGATTATCAGATAACTGTGTTACGGTTATATGATGACCTTGCTTTCATACCAAATGAAAGTGTGCTATAGATCGTGTAATATAGATATATGATAATACAGAGTACAATGATGATAACAATATTGTAAATAGTGTGGAATAAAAAGCAGTATAATAAAATGACACCGGAGATTTTTATACTGGTTCGGAGCACCGTCCTACGTCCAGTCCCAGACTCCTTCTAGAATTTCACTAAAACAACCCTTGCTTTACCAGAGGAACAGGTCTATACACCCCTAAGCAGCCGAACGAGGACCTAAGCCGAAGAACAGGATTTCGCCTCAACGGCCGAAGAGGACTTCACTCGCTTGTGCAGCAGAACAGGACTTCAACAATTACAGAAAATAATTTTGACTTATGTGCGTTCTGATAACACGGATTGTCACTTGTAGTACACCCTTCCTATAATATTCTCCTCGAATATAAAAATATATATTTGAAGTATATGAAGAATAGAAAGTTATAGTATTGCTTTAATGTAGAATAATTGAAAGTATGATAGCAAATGGATTTCAGAAAGTAAGATCAGAGTGATAAGAGAATTCGATTGTGATTGAGTGATTTAGAATGAAGTTGGAGTTTGTATTTATAAAGGTTAGAAAGCAACGACTGTTGGTTAAGAATTTCGATCGAAGTGTTGCATCCAATCTTTTCGTAGAGGTTCGTATCTCTTCACAAAAAGTCGCGTCTTTTCGAAAAGTGGTTGTTATAGAAATTCAGTCTACTGAGCCCCTGTGTCAGTCGACTGAATATTCAAACTAATTTTAAGTTTAAATTTCTATATATATGTAACTGTGCATGCCGCACAAAATTCCCAGTGTCATTCGACTGGTTCATAGGGTCGGTCGACTGACCTGGTTAAATCTGTGCAGTATACACAATTTACAAAAGTATATTATTTTTATAACTTTAAATCACTTTTATAATTTAAATGTATGCTTATATATGTATAAAATACTTGGTAAATATAATGATTAAATATATAAGCTGATATATATGTAATCGAGGAGAGATTATAACAATATTGACCTAAGACTTAAAAAATACTATAGTTGTTGCACCGGTTTTAAATTCTCTTCTCCTTGTCTCTTTTTATCGTAGCTGTCATCAAATCTGTATGTCGTAGTGATAGCTTCGTGTCATGAATCAAAACCAAGTCTCAACATCCTTGCATTTTCCTTTGATTGTTTTTGTGTGATTAAAAGTGAGAATGATAAGGGAGAGGGAGGGTTTAAGGGATGAAAGATAGATCTTTCCTATTTTTCCCCTCTTATATATCCTTCTTTGTTTTAAATTCTAAACAATCTTAACAATTAATTAGTTCGGGCTTGACCTTATTATTTATCAAATCTCATCCTCCATATCTTACTACACATCACATTATTCTATTTAATTTACCTAATTAAATCTCCTAAATAATGTTAATTAAAATTAAAGGTGTTATAGGCTCCCTTCCTTAAAGAATTTCGTCCTCGAAATTCTTTAAGAACTAGATTATAAGCATACAAAACACACATACAATGCTAGTATATCCTACCAGCTAAAAAGTCTATATAAAAAATATAGAACATACTATCATAATAGCTCAGAATTAATATCCCTAAGCTTGTCCTCTGTCTCCCAAATATAGTCATTCTTGTTGTCACTCCACTAGACTTTCACTAATCTAACTCTCTTGTTTCTTAGCTTCTTCTCATCTGCGACCATAACATGAACATGTTGCCTAACAAAAGTCAGATTCGGATCTACTACTAAATCTTATAATGCAGTCAGAGCAATAATAGTCTCTGGATCACGTAAATACTTCCTAAGATGAGAAACATGAAATATATTATGGATTCCTTCCAAGCTACTCGGTAACTCTACCCGGTACGAGAGTTTCCCAATCCTCTCTATGATAAGGAACCAGGGAATGGTCCAACATATCTCGACGCCGATTTCCCTGACTTTCCAAATCGTACCACACCCTTCATTGGCGAAATTAATGAAAACATGATCTCCAATTGAGAATTCTAAATCCTTATGCCTTTTATCTGCATAACTTTTATGCCTAGACTGAGCTTCCTCGTCCTAACTTGGATTAACTTAATCATCTATATGGCTTCTCTTACCATATCCGAACCAAGGATCAAAATGTCTCCTGTCTCCAACCAACTTGCTAGCGATTTGCAAGGCTTTCAATACAAAGATTTGAAGCGCAATTCTTATACTAGTTTGATAACTATTATCATAGGAAAACTCAACTAAGTGAAAATGGTTTTCCTACGACCTACCAAAATCTAGTGCACAAGCTCTCAATAAATCTTCAAGTACCTTATTGAATCTTTCTTTTTTCCCATCTGTCTATGAGTGATAAGCGATACTCATCTTAAGCTCGGTACCTAACAGTTGTTGTAGACTCTTCCAAAATTCGCTAGTGAATAAATTATCATTATCACAGACTATACTATTAGGAATCTCATGCATTCTAACAATATTCTTCATAAACAACTTAGCCAATACAGGTATGATCCTGATTGACTTAACGGGAATGAAATGTGCAGTCTTGGTCAATCTATCCACTATGACCCGAAGACTTTCATTTCCCTTGTTTGACCTTGGTAACCCATTAATAAAATCCAAGGATATCGACTCCTACTTCCAAACCGGTATATCTAAAGGCTAAAGCAATCCACTTTGCTTCTGATGTTCGTCTTTTACTCACTGGAATTCAAACATTGCTTTACCCATATGAAAGTGACTTTGCTATGGATCGTGTAATATGGGTATATGATAATACAGAGCATAGTGATGATAGCTATACGGTAAATAGTACAGAATATAAAAGCAGTATAACAAAAATAACACCAGGAATTTTTATACTGGTTTGGAGCTCCGTCCTACGTCCAGTCCCAGACTCCTTCTGGAATTTCACTAAAACAATAATCCTCACTTAACTCGGAGGAACAGGTCTATACAACACTTGAGCAGCCGAGCAAGGACCTGAGCAGCAGAACAGGATTTTATCTCAGCAACCTAAGAGGACTTCACACGCCTGAGCAGCAGAATAGGACTTCAACAAATACAAAATATTATTTTGACTTTGTGTGTTCTAAAAACATGGATTTTTCACTTGTAGTACACCCTCCCTATAATAATCTCCCCGAGTATATATATATATATATATATATATATATATATATTGTAACGACCCGCAAATCTGTAGCCCTTGAGTCAACACTATTCTACAACAATCAACTCAAGTTGCATAGAAATACGAACCATTTGGGTTAAAGAAGAAGAGGTGGAAGAAGAAAATAAAAATCAACAGCAGAATCTAACCATCGCAGGGGAATAAAATATAATAGAAAATAAGTAATCTTTACTCAACATCAAATATTTCTGTTTATATATTACATCAGCAGAGTACAACAATCACAGCTCGACATCAATACCATACAAATGGATACACAGCAACTCAACACAGCGGAATATATATATATATATATATATATATATATATATATATAAACAAGTACGAGAGTATGTGTCGTCATCCAGCTCGTCTCTTGAGCTCCATAGCATCATATCCTGTATCCTATAACACTCGGTCTGACCCGAGCATTACAGTTAAATAATAACCGAGTCAGTCTGGAATACCAGCGTGAGAAAATCACACTCAATTGATTATTAAAGTTTCAAAAATCCTTTGAAAACAAAAGCATCTCGTAAGACCACGCCACAAATAAACATGTTGGGTTTTTACCTTACGATAGCTAAAACAATTTTTTTATAAAAATCCTCTGATATTATAATAGTGTCTATAGAAAGTAAATAGAATCTAGCTGAAATGCTTGCATATCACGTTTCAGCAATAGTTGGGCACAATCAAACCGTACGGGCGCGTAGGGAAAATGGATTCCAACTAATGGCTAGGCACTGGGGTACCACCTGTCACAGTACCTGGTCTAGATCAGTGTACCGAGGAGCCACCCTAACTCCCCTGCAACACAAGACCGAAACCATCCCTTACTGGACAGTCCCGAGCAAGATCACCCCGCGGTTGGGATCAGCAACTGTCCACTAAGACAAAATAAAAGGAACATCTAGACAGGGATGACCTCACCCTCCAGTGGGGGCTACCCACGAAGCCTTGTTGCATAACCCCTGATTTTCAGCCATTCCCATTTGATGAGGCTTGAGGCTAAGCGTTACCTTTTAAGAATATAACCCTTAGAATGCCCATCGTCCACCTGACGATGTTTCGCAAGCATTCATCCATACAAGTCCGTCCCGGGTTCGAACGGAACCGAAGGCACTATTTCTACTACATCCAATTTGGAAATATCCTCAGGATTAGTAGCGACTAGCCCTTGCACTTCACTGCTCCATCTTCGAATCCAAAATCGTTTTTCACGAAAACGTACAAACCGGATCGAAGTGGTTTTGGAGAAATAAATCTCGGTCTCGGTCTCTTCGAAACGATCAACGCATTGTCCAATATTGATAGTCGGTTTTTTAACTATCAATTAATATTCACAAACAACCATCACACAAAAATTATTTATTAACTTCAAAATATCTTCACAAGATATATTTTCCATTTTCAAAACCCTTTTGAAAACAGTTTCTAACCATTCTTTCTTTTTCCCAAAATAAACTTTCCCAAATATTTTCTATCTCCACTGAAATCACCAAGCACAAAACTAGATTATTAAAATAATTTAAACACTTTGCTCTGAAATATACTTTAAAACATTTATTTTAAAACCACTTCAATGATTTGTTAAAAATACACACTATATGAATAGTTGAAAATAATGTTACTAAATAAAATATAAAACTAGATTTCCACTTTTAAAAATAAAATACTATCACTCTTTAAGTAATTATTGCTATAATAGATTAAAAGGAAATACTTACTTTAGAATTCAAATATTTAGAAATAGTAAATTTTTCAAAACCTACTTCTTAAAACAACTTTAAACTTTTAATTTATATTTCGAAAATTTACTTTGAAAACGTACTTGGTTATTCAGAGAGAAATTTCCAATCTCAATCACTTAAATCAATTCTCCAAATTGATTCCCAATTTATTCCATTTGAAATAAATTTCTTTACTTATTAGTTCATTTCAAAATTCATTAATTATGGACTTTATTCAGTTTGATTTTTTTAAAACCCTTCAGCTGAAATATACAAATGTCAGGTTATTCCCAGTTTCTTCTTTATTCTTCTTAAATAATTTAAATCCTAAATTTAAAATAAATGTCTTGTTATTTTAAACAATAACATTGAAGTTTAAGTTTCATTAACTTTCTGTTTATTTAAATTTTCCTTCCCATACGAAAGATTTATTTATTAAAATTTTAAAGTCACTTTATTTCCTTTCCAGTTCATTCGTAAATTTATTCAACTTTTCTATAATTATTTTACTTACAATTTCACTTCTTTTATTTTCATTCCCAAACTCAAATTATATATAATTGGTAATTCATTATTGCCCGATTATAACAATCAAGCCATAGCATTTAATATTTCCACATAATTCATTACAGAATATCAAATATTCAGAACAGAGAAAATTAAATAATTAAATATAGTTGAGGGGTCCAGTTGGATCCCTCCAACCTGTTTTTCCCTGCATCCACAGATGTTAGCACAATATAATATGCCAATTTTAAAATATCCCATAAGATAGCACATCACTCAATTCAACCATTCAAACAATTATTTAAATTTAATCATTTAAATTTGAATTTAAATTAACTGAGTGAGATTAACTCACCTTTGCTTTTTATTTTGCAATTCAACACAAACCAGTTGTTTTCTTCACGATTCCAGACCTTGAATACACATTATATGATTTTATTAATGTTTGAACAATCGAATAAATAAATTTCCAGTTGATAAATTAAATTTAATTAACAACAATTTTATTTAAACTAATTTTCGTTTAACAAATTAGTTTCAGAAAACACATATATACACTACTGTTTAAATTCTTTTTTTCTTTTTCTTTTTTAAATCTTAACTGTATATATACTATTTCATATTTTGCTGTATACATATACATAATTAAATCAACCAGTAAATTAAAGTATGTATATATATTTCTTAATCTATGAGTGTTTATCTCAGATTAAAATTAAAAACAAATTACCTAATACTTACTGTATATTTCAAAGACTGGATTACGTATATTTTCTGTGTATATATATATATATATATATATGATTTCCTTCCTATACATATCTTATATCGATATATGTAAATTTTGAGATGAATAAATTAGATATACCTCACAATAATTTCGAGCTCAGCATCACCTGGAAGCTCCTCCACGAGAACACGCCTCAGATCGACGCTCGAACACGTTCACTGACGATTTGCCATCACCAACCCTAACCTCCTTCTGCCTCGAACTCAGCACTGCCTCGCGCCATAACCGATGCTACCCACGCGACTCACTCTAACCCAAGGTCACAGCAACCCGCCATGGGCAAAATACTCGCGACCTCCTTCAAGCCGAAGCTCGATTTCTTTGAACCAAGCGATTGTTTTAGCCTATAGATTTTCGAACGAACTCGTTCGAATTGAGTTTCAGCATTTTCAAATGAATTGGGAAAAGGAAAAAAAATCAGGGTCGAAACTCATACCTCTTTGATTTTCTTCTTTTTTTTTAGAGGACGGACCGATTTAGATAAGGAAAGAAGATGTGATCGATTTGAGAAGAAAACGCGGCCATGAATTTTTTTGAGAAAGGCTCGGCGTTGACCTTCATTTTTATTTTTTTATTTATCGTCTCAAGGAAGATAAGGATGGAACGAAATTAAAACGGAGGAGAGTGGCGTATAAGAGAAGGTTAGATTATTAATTTGAATTTGATTAGATTATTCCAGGCATTAACCAACCGTACGACCCAACGGTAACTCCAAACAATGCGAAAATTAAAATCCGATAATAATAAAACATTACGGATCCCATGGAGCTGGTTTTGTCTAATACCGAGACTGTGTCTCGGAAGGCTACCTTTAAATTCAATTTAAAATATAAAATTTCAAAACTGAACAAATCACTGTTAAATTCAATTTGAAAATTTCTATCATTCTCAATACTATCAATATAAATTTTACAAGCCTACAAATTATTTTTAACAGACTTAAAATTCTAGATTCAACAATTTACTCAACTTCTAATTATTAAATTCAATAATTTAATTATCAAACAAATAGCGATATTTGTAATTCAAGTTAAGATTGCTCTATTGAATATAAAAAAAATTAATTAAATATTATGATTTAAATGCACGAAAATTCCGGGTTGTCACATTCCTCCCCCCTTAAAAGAATTTCGTCCCCGAAATTGCTAACTAGAAAGAATGGCCCAAAACCCATTACTTTTCCCAAAACCAAACAGTTTCTACCAAGTCAACATCTTACCAACTATCTTTTTATAAAAGACCCGTTATCACTCTTATTAACTTCTCAACTCTCCCATAGTTTCAAACAATACTATTTGTTTAACCATTCAAGTTTCAATTTAAAATCAAGTTTTGAATTATCAAAATTTTTCTAACTCCCTAAATTTTCGAAAAATTTCGCCAGCGTCTCCTTTGCGCGGCTAGCTCGGTACAACTACAAAATGGCTTTACGGCCTCCCAAATCCAAAAAGAAAACAAAAGGCCAAGTGGCTCGATCCAAATCCCAATCAAATTTCACACCGAATTTAAATACTTACCTTTTTGTCGAGCATTTCAAATTTATCTTATGAAATCAAAATCAATTCTCTTTTCCCTTTATATTACCTGCATATCCTGCTTAGCACTAATATCCAGTCACAACTTTCAACACATTTTATCGACTTTCTTACAAATGTCAATATATTTTTTTCCATTCAAATATCAACTTAGAATATATTTGTAATATCAACTTCCAATTGAGAATGCACCCCTCCTTACTTAAGTTTAGTATAAGCATTTTAAATGCTTTTTCGTTTATTTCCACCATACCACTTTAGTTTATATTTAATTCTATTCAAATTGATTCTTTTTTTTCCATACGAATTCAATTTATCTTTAACTTTGAATATCTAAATTCTATTTTTTTCATATTTATAACTAATTCATGTCATAATTTTAATTAGTTTCATTTACTAACTTATTTTAGTTTCCAATTTGAATTTGTTTGTCGATAACAAAATTTTCCAGAAATTTCAAAAAATTTCTAACTCCCAAAATTTCCGAAATTTTTTGGCAGAGTCTCCTTTGTACGGAGGAGCTTTTGCAATTTGACAAAAGAGATAAATATATATACATCGACCCACACGGTCGGAAAACAGAAAAACAGTTCATATTTCCTATTTTTATTGCGTAGGCGTACCTTATTTAGCATTTTTAAGCAAACAGCTCATTAATTTTTAGCAATAGCACAACCAAATCCAGCCACACGATTTCCAGGTACCTGTACTTACTCAATTTTAAACATGTAAGTGCCAAATATATGCAGTTTAACTATATTTTACTTAGTTACAATGGTTAAAACATATGAATTCTAAAAGAAATGCACGTCAAACATTTTCCGTAAGCAACTTATACAGTTTTCATACTAATTCCACTGTTCCAATTAATTTATAACCATTTTCATTCAATTTGAATGGTTTTCAATCCATTCGTATACAACTTCATCAATTTGAATGGTTTAAAACTCAAATGCTTACCTTAATTTATTTTTAAAACAAACTGAACTCATATTTAGTTCAATTGCTCTCAAAATCAATTCATTTTACTTCTATCAATTCATTGGATTTTAATTACTCCTATTTGCATCCAATGACAATTTATTCTATGCAGTTTGACGAGATCTATGTGAATAAACAAGTATTTACGTTTATAACCAATTTAAATTGATTTCAACTCAATTTATACTTAATTCTATTCCATTTTTAAATTTATTCACGGTCCATATATTCTCATTTTCATTGCATTTAAAGTTGAATCCATTCACTTACATTTTATTTTATTAACCACACTAGTTCATTCAAAACTATTAACAAGGGTGGTCCATCTTCCTTACCAATTAGATTTTCTTTTTATTTTAATTCATTCACGACCATTTATTTAGCTCGACCCATTCCAAGCTTACTCATTTCTAACCATTCCCGAATTAATTCAACTAAGATTTAATTTAATGGTCTTCCAATTTTACTCGTAGTCGAGCTTCTAATTATTCTCAATTGGAGTTAATTTACATAATTTATTTCGTTTATAACTTAAGTTCACTTCCATTTGATTCTTATTTATTCCATCCATTTATTTATTCAATATAATTAGTTTATCCACATTCACTTAAACCACTCTAATAAACTCGAAACATCCTATTTTCCTTATAGTCTCAAGTTATTTCAATCCCTTAATAATTTAAATGGTTTACAATTATTTATTTAAGCATTTTCATTCCATTAAATATTATCGGCAACTCACCGAATTTTATTTCAATTAAAATTTATTTTTACTTGATTTAAATCCAATCCACTATTATTAAACTTAATTTTTAGTTGAATTCAATTCAACTCTTTTCCATCTTTTAGCTTAAGTTTATTCACTCCAATTTTATACTTAAGCTCATTTCGTTTCAAGTAAATCTTTCTCTTCCATTCAATTTAATTCTATTTTAGTTAAATCTCATTTTAAAATTTACAATTTCATTTGATTTGTTATTATCAAATTTAACTTTCAGATTCAGTTCATCCAATTTATTACATGGCCATTTCCAATGTATTTCCACTTAGTTGGATTTTATTTTCAATCCAAACCATTACTATTTAAATCCATTTCCATTTATTTTTTTATTCGATACATTTCAATTATATCTAATTTGTTAACACTTCAAGTTAAATTTTAATTAATAACTCAAGTTCTGGTTCCACCATTCACTTTTTAATTTACCACCAAATTTCATGAACTCACAATTCAGTTACATTTACCTTACTGACAATTCAAGTCGAATTCAATTCATAACTTGAGTTTTATTTCCAATCTTCATTATTAACTCACAATTCAGCTTTATTTGACATTTCATTAATTAATTTATTAACAAATTAGTTCTCCCCTATTTATAGTTCAATACTTGATTTTTAATTCCAAATATCACTTCAAATTATTTTATAACCCAAGTTTTGATTTTTTATTTTATTTCCCAGTTCATCAAAAAATATTTATTTGGGTTTTTCTATCCCACTTTCAAATTTGATAAGTCACAACTTATTATTTACACAATTCCATTCCTCATAGGCTTGAATATATTATTCTTTTATTTTTAACTCAAGCCTTATGCTTATTTATAACCCAAGCATATTTTTATTCCATGCAATTTAATTCTGATTCTTTTGTAAGTTATTCAAATTTATTCACTTCAATTCCAATCCTTATTCAATTTATTTCCCATTTGTTCAGGTAAGAATTTAATTCCATTCATTAATTCAGTTGAATTTCTTATTCCAATTCAATTTTATTTAACTCAGATTTACTCAATTCGATTTCAACTTAATTCGAATACAGCTGGATATTAGTTTCAGTCTATTAATTTTCAATCTAGTTAAATTTTCTTATTTCCCCATCCAAGGTAATTTCATTTCTAACTTTTCCCTTTAAATTTAAATTCCAACATTCAAAGCTTATATTCCCTTCCTGATTTAAAAATCATCTCAATTTACAAGCTTACAATTTATCTCATCAGGATTTTTAAATACCCGTCTTTGGTTTCAAATTATTTTGAAATCTCCAACATCTCAAATCACATTTCTCAAAAATTAAACCAATCCTTGTTTTATTCCCTTAAATTTTAATTATATTTCAATTTCTAGTTAAATTTTCACTTAACAATGATAATACTTTAATATTATCATTCCTAACATCCAAGCAACCATATATTAGCTAAATAGTTTTCAAAAACTATTCTTTATATCAAAATATGTTTTTGGGTAAAATTATTTCATTTACCCATATTTAAAATAATACCGTGTCGATTTTTCTATTCAAGTGTTTAGAAACCCCTTCGATACAGTTGCGTAGACTGTGCCGACGAAGGTTCATATGCCACTCAATAAACCAATTAACACAATATTAAAACAATTTATATTCACTAACAAATACGCGCTCATATCTATTAATACGCTCAAACTCATTCTAGAGTACTTCGGACTCTAATTTAAATGAGTAATTCCCACCAGAGCAAAGGTTATCACCAACCTCGCTCTGATACCAAGTGTAACAACTCGCAAATCTGTACCCCTTGAGTCAACACTATTCTACAACAATCAACTCAAGTTGCACAGAAATACAAACCATTTGGGTTAAAGAAGAAGAGGTAGAAGAAGAAAATAAAAATCAACAGCAGAATCTAACCATCGCAGCGGAATAAAATATAATAGAAAATAAATAATCTTTACTCAACATCAAATATTT
This sequence comes from Allium cepa, assembly GCA_030765085.1. Lineage (NCBI taxonomy): Eukaryota > Viridiplantae > Streptophyta > Magnoliopsida > Asparagales > Amaryllidaceae > Allium > Allium cepa. The sequence continues at coordinate 159,936,767 of CM060945.1, read as the reverse complement.
CTGTTTATATATTACATCATCAGAGTACAACAATCACAGCTCGACATCAATACCATACAAATGGATACACATCAACTAAACACAGCAGAATATATATATATAAACAAGTACGAGAGTACGTGTCGTCATCCAGCTCGTCTCCTGAGCTCCATAGCATCATATCCTGTATCCTATAACACTCGGTTGGACCCGAGCATTACAGTTAAATAATACCCGAGTCAGTCTGGAATACCAGCGTGAGAAAATCACACTCAATTGATTATTAAAGTTTCAAAAATCCTTTGAAAACAAAAGCATCTCGTAAGACCACGCCACAAATAAACATGTCGGGTTTTTACCTTACGATAGCTAAAACAATTTTTTTTATAGAAATCCTCTGATATTATAATAGTGTCTATAAAAAGTAAATAGAATCTAGCTGAAATGCTTGCATCTCACGTTTCAGCAATAGTTGGGCACAATCAAAACCGTACGGGCGCATAGGGAAAATGGATTCCAACTAATGGCTAGGCACTGGGGTACCACCTGTCACAGTACCTGGTCTAGATCAGTGTACCGAGGAGCCACCCTAACTCCCCTGCAACACAAGACCGGAACCATCCCTTACTGGACAGTCCCGAGCAAGATCACCCCGCGGTTGGGATCAGCAACCGCCCACTAAGCCGAAATAAAAGGGACATCTAGACAGGGATGACCTCACCCTCCAGTGGGGGCTACCCACGAAGCCATGTTGCATAACCCCTGATTTTCAGCCGTTCCCATTTGATGAGGCTTGAGGCTAAGCGTTACCTTTTAAGAATATAACCCTTAGAATGCCCATCGTCCACCTGACGATGTTTCGCAAGCATTCATCCATACAAGTCCGTCTCGGGTTCGAACGGAACCGAAGGCACTATTCCTACTACATCCATTTTGGAAATATCCTCAGGATTAGTAGCGACTAGCCCTTGCACTTCACTGCTCCATCTTCGAATCCAAAATCGTTTTTCACGAAAACATACAAACCGGATCGAAGTGGTTTTGGAGAAAAAATCTTGATCCTGGTCTCTTCGAAACGATCAACGCATTGTCCAATATTGATAGTCGGTTTTTTAACTATCAATTAATATTCACAAACAACCATCACACAATAAATAATTTCCCAAATTATTTATTAACTTCAAAATATCTTCACAAGATATATTTTCCATTTTCAAAACCCTTTTGAAAACAGTTTCTAACCATTCTTTCTTTTTCCCAAAATAAACTTTCCCAAATATTTTCTATCTCCACTGAAATCACCAAGCACAAAACTAGATTATTGAAATAATTTAAAACACTTTACTATGAAATATACTTTAAAACATTTATTTTAAAACTACTTCAATGATTTGTTAAAAATACACACTATATGAATATTTGAAAATAATGATACTAAATAAAATATAAAACTAGATTTCCACTTTTAAAAATAAAATACTATCACTCTTTAAGTAATTATTGCTATAATAGATTAAAAGGAAATACTTACTTTAGAATTCAAATATTTAGAAATAGTAAATTTTTCAAAACATACTTCTTAAAACAACTTTAAACTTTTAATTTATATTTCAAAAATTTACTTTGAAAACGTACTTGGTTATTCAGAGAGAAATTTCCAATCTCAATCACTTAAATCAATTCTCCAAATTGATTCCCAATTTATTCCATTTGAAATAAATTTCTTTACTTATCAGTACATTTCGAAATTCATTAATTATGGACTTTATTCAGTTTGACTTTTTTAAAACCCTTCAGCTGAAATATACAAATGTCAGGTTATTCCCAGTTTCTTCTTTATTCTTCATAAATAATTTAAATCCTAAATTTAAAATAAATGTCTTGTTCTTTTAAACAATAACATTGAAGTTTAAGTTTCATTAACTTTTTGTTTATTTAAATTTTCCTTCCCATACTCAAGATTTATTTATTAAAATTTTAAAGTCACTTTATTTCCTTTCCAGTTCATTCGTAAATTTATTCAACTTTTCTATAATTATTTTACTTACAATTTCACTTCTTTTATTTTCATTCCCAAACTCAAATTATGTATATTTGGCAATTCATTATTGCCTGATTATAACAATCAAGCCATAGGATTCAATATTTCCACATAATTCATTAAAGAATATCAAATATTCAGAACAGAGAAAATTAAATAATTAAATAAAGTTGAGGGGTCCAGTTGGATCCCTCCAACCTGTTTTTCCCTGCATCCACAGATGTTAGCACAATATAATGTGCCAATTTCAAAATATCCCATACCATAGCACATCACTCAATTCAACCATTCAAACAATTATTTAAATTTAATCATTTAAATTTAAATTTAAATTAACTGAGTGAGATTAACTCACCTTTGCTTTTTATTTTGCAATTCAACCAAAACCAGTTGTTTTCTTCACGATTCCAAACCTTGAATACACATTATATGATTTTATTGATATTTGAACAATCGAATAAATAAATTTCCACTTGATAAATTAAATTTAATTAACAACAATTTTATTTAAACTAATTTTCGTTTAACAAATTAGTTTCAGAAAACACATATATACACTACTGTTTAATTATTTTTTAAATCTTAACTGTATATATACTATTTCATATTTTGCTGTATACATATACATAATTAAATCAACCAGTAAATTAAAGTATGTATATATATTTCTTAATCTATGAGTGTTTATTTCAGATTAAAATTAAAAACAAATTACCTAATACTTACTGTATATTTCAAAGACTGGATTACGTATATTTTCTGTATATATATATTATTTCCTTCCTATACATATCTTATATCGATATATGTAAATTTTGAGATGAATAAATTAGATATACCTCACGATAATTTCGAGCTTAGCATCACCTGGAAGCTCCTCCACGAGAACACGCCTCAGATCGACGCTCGAACACGTTCACTGACGATTTACCATCACCAACCCTAACCTCCTTCGGCCTCGAACTCAGCACTGCCTCGCGCCACAACCGATGCTACACACGCGACTCACTCTAACCCTAGGTCGCAGCAACCCGCCATGGCCAAAATACTCGTGACCTCCTTCAAGCCGAAGCTCGATTTCTTTGAGCAAGCGATTGTTTTAGCCTATAGATTTTCAAACGAACTCGTTCGAATTGAGTTTCGGCATTTTCAAATGAATTGGGAAAAGGAAAAAAAATCAGGCTCGAAACTCATACCTCTTTGATTTTCTTCTTTTTTTTTAGAGGACGGACCGATTTAGGTAAGGAAAGAAGATGTGATCGATTTGAGAAGAAAACGCGGCCATGAATTTTTTTGAGAAAGGCTCGGCGTTGACCTTCATTTTTATTTTTTTATTTATCGTCTCAAGGAAGATAAGGATGGAACGAAATTAAAATGGAGGAGAGTGGCGTATAAGAGAAGGTTCGAGTATTAATTTGAATTTGATTAGATTATTCTAGGCATTAACCAACCGTACGACCCAACGGTAACTCCAAACAATGCGAAAATTAAAATCCGATAATAATAAAACATTACGGATCCCATGGAGCTGGTTTTGTCTAATTTCGAGACTGTGTCTCGGAAGGCTACCTTTAAATTCAATTTAAAATATAAAATTTCAAAACTGATCAAATCACTGTTAAATTCAGTTTGAAAACTTCTATCATCCTCAATACTACCAATATAAATTTTACAAGCCTACAAATTATTTTTAACGGACTTAAAATTTTAGATTCAACAATTTACTCAACTTCTAATTATTAAATTCAATAATTTAATTATCAAACAAATAGCGATATTTTTAATTCAAGTTAAGATTGCTCTATTGAATATATAAAAAAAAATTAATTAAATATTCCGATTTAAATGCTCAAAAATTCCGGGTTGTCACATATATATTTGAAGTTTATGAAGAATTGAAAGGTATAATATTGCTTTAATGGAGAATATTTAAAAGTATAGTTGCACGTAGATTCAAGAGTGTTAGATTAGAAAGATAAGAAAATTGGGTGATTTGGAATCAAGTTAGAGTATGTATTTATAGAGTTTAAAAAGTTACGACTGTTGATGAAGATTTCGATTGAAGTGTTGCTCCAATTCTTTTCGTAGAGGTTCGTAACTCTTCACAGATAGTCGTGTCTTTTCAAAAAATACTATTGTAGAAATTCAGTCAATTGAACCTCTGGGTCAGCCGACTGAATATTCAAACGAAATTTTGAATATATATTTGTATATTTATGCACCTGTGCATGTTGCACAGAAATTTCTGGGTCAGTCGACTGAGCCTTTGGGTCAATCGATTGACCTGGTAATATCTGTGCAATTTGCACAGTTTACATAGGTATAATAATATATATAACTTAAAAACTTTTGTAGTATATATTTTATATGCTTATACATGTATAAATTATTTGGAAATAAGACAGCTAGATATATAAGTTAATATATACGTAAACGAGGAGAGATTTTAACAAAATTGACCTAATACTCAAAAACAAAATAATATAATTGATGCACCGATTTTGAAGTCTTGTCTCCTTGTAGTATATATTCTCTTTTTATCGTAGCAGTCGTCGAATCTATATGTTGTAGTGATAGCTTTGTGTCTTGAATCGAAACCAAGTCTCAACATTCTCCCCCTTTTTGATTGATGACAACCTGTAAATAGATATAGATTTTCGACTGCATATATAATATAAATACTTACTCTCCCTGAATCTTTGACACCCAATATCTTGCATTCTTAACATTGTAATAATATTTCTCCCTCTTTGTCATTGACAAAAAGGAATAAGGAATATAAAAGTACGAAGCCATAATGTCATAGATATTATGAAGGAAACGATCATTCATACATCAAAATACCATAAATAGGAGTCTTGAAATAATCCGAAAAGAGTGACCTTTAATACAAGCCAAAATGTTGTGAAATAAAGACTAATATTTGCATAAGAAAAATAACACCTTATGCCATTCTTTAATTACCCTATCACAATGCGATGTTTAGCCACCACTATTGCCTCCATCTCTACCATTGTCGCTACTACTTGCTTGATCATCAGAAGTGGAAGACTAAGCGAAAACGGGCTGCCTACCCGGATCACGTAGTGTAGCCGTGGAAGTGCCGGATGAGCATGAGATAGCTTTCCATAACTTTGTAAAAAATCCTTTAACCTTATCAAGCTTTTTGTCAACTTTAGTGATATGGGATTTATGAATTTGTTAGTTACGGCATATCATGGAAATAGACTCATGTGGAGGAAGGTCTGGATTATGAATCAAAATTTCGTCTTGTTGACGACTAGTTAATCTTTGGCGAGTTAGATGGGATGCTTCGCCTTATTGTTGTTGTGGTTGGTCTTGAGATAATTTTCGTTGAGTCCATTCTTCAAAAGTAATGATAGGAGGAGGTCGAGCAACTGGTAGCTTCTTTAATGCGTAATTGCTCACATCGCCTTTACCGATGATATAACCCTTGGAATTATCTCCAAAAGTGACAGAACCTCCGTCTAAGTATGTAATGTTTATCAGCATATCTTTGCCTCCTGTCATGTGTTTTGTGCAACCACTGTCGATTATCCATTTTCCTCTTTTCTTGAGTGGAACCTGCAAAAAATATGAGATAGCGTTGGTACCCACCTTTTTATAGAGCCCTAAGAGTTTGTTCTTAGAAAACCAAACCCAAGTGGGTTTAGAATCTCTTTTATAAATATAATCTTTATTATTATGAACATTTTCTATTAATGAACTAATATATTATTCCTTATTAACCTCTTATTAGTCTTAGTAACCCATATATTTATAGTTTTAGAAACTAGTCTTTTTGAAGATATGGGTGTATTATTAGACTTAACGTTGTTTAAATTATTAGATTGTGAATTATTGACTTTCTTCTTATAACCTAAACCATTTTTATTGTTAATAGATTGTGAATTTTCAATAATTCTAGATAAGTATTCTCTTCCTTTATTAAAATTCAAAAAACTTCTAGTGATTCCTTCTAGTTTGGTCTTTAGACTTGAATTTTCTAATTCTATCATTTTAATATTAGTTTTTAAATCATGATTTTTAGAAACAAGAACATCATTCTTTTCTTTTTGGGTTTCAATTTCTTGACTCAATAATATAAGTTGAGAATTAACATTTGAAAGAGATTCTTGAGTTTTCTCAAGTTATTTTTCCAATATTTTCTTCTCGTCTTTAAGCGTATCTCTTTCGAATTCTACCTTATTTTGATTTTCTACAGCTCTTTATATTTTCTTTTGAGACTCTTTAAAGTATCTAATAGTTCAGAATTTATCTCTATCATATCATCAAAATTTAAATCACTAACCTCATTATCTTTGCCATAAAGCATACGTTGGCTCGTTCACTATCGCTGTCACTCTCACTTTTAGAAGAAGAGGAGGAATCTGAATCATCCCATGTAACTGAAAAGGCTTTTCTTCTTAATTTGTCCTTCCTTTTATTTCGATATTCTTTTATTTGATCTGGACAGTCCTTATGTATATGCCCCTTTTTATGACATTTAAAGCACTCCATAACTAATGAAGATGGTGGTTTATTACTGTTTGAGCTTCTTGCCATTATTTCTGTTTCCTTTTCTATACTTCAAGAATTTCTTGAAGTTTTTGGCAATAAAGGATTGGTCGTCTTTGTCTGAATCTGATTCTTCTTGTTCTGCATGAAATGCTATATTCTTTTTATCTAGACCTTGAATTCGTTTAGCCTGCAAATTCACCTCTAGGACATTAGATTTCCTATTAACTCTTCTGGAGTTATTTTGGAAATATCGTTTTCTTCTTCAATAGGAGAACTTTTCTTTCCCATTCTTCCATTAAAGATTTAAGGATTTTGGATACAATATCAAAGTCTGAATATTTTTCTCCTAGTCCTACTAATGAATGTTTGATATCCTATCATTTATAGATTCATTTTCTTTCATCCTAAAATTTTGAAACTTACTTTTGAGCATGGATATTTCACTTTGTTTGACCTTGTTAGTTCTTTCGTGTATAACTTTGAGTGTACGCCATATTTCATAAGCAGTATTGCACATGCTAACACGACTAAACTCATTTTTATCTAAGGCACAAAATAACATATTTAGGGCTTTTGCATTAGCTTTTTTGTGTATTTGACCAAGTAGAATACTCTTCAGTAGGAACAATATATTCTATCTGAGTTATATTCCATGAATCAAAACCATTTGCTTGCATATATATTCTCATTCGTGTGGCCTAGTAGTTATAATTCATGCCATTGAATAGTGGTGGACGTGCAGTGGATTGTCCTTCAATGAAGCTAGTGTTAATGCTAGTGCTAGTGCTAGTTTCCATATTATTAGATTATTAGATAACTATGTTACGATTATATGACAACCTTGCTCTGATACCAATTGAAAGTAACTGTGTTATGGATTATATAATATGGATATACGATGATATAGAGTGTAGTGATGATAGCTATACAGTAAACAGTGCGGAATATAAAAACAGTATAATAAAAATAACAATAGGAATATTTATACTGGTTTGGAGCTCCGTCCTACGTCCAGTCCCAGACTCCTTCTGGAATTTCACTAAAATAATAACCCTCACTTAACCCGAAGGAACAGATCTATAAAACCTTTGAGCAACCGAACAAGGACCTGAGCAGCAGAACATGATTTTGCCTCAACAGCCGAAGAGGACTTCACATGCCTGAGCAGCAGAACAGGACTTCAACAAATACAAAAGATTGTTTTGACTTTGTATGTTCAAGAAACATGGATTTGTCACTTGTAGTACACCCTTCCTTTAATCTTCTCCTCGAGTATAAATATATATATTTGAAGTTTATGAAGAATAGAAAAGTATAATATTGCTTTAATGCAGAATTTTTGAAAGTATAGTTGCAAGTAGATTCAAGAGTGTTAGATTAGAAAGATAAGAAAATTCGGTGATTTGGAATCAATTTATAGTATGTATTTATAGAGATTAAAAAGCAGCGACCGCTGATGAAGAGTTTAGATTGAAGCGTCGCGTCCAAATCTTTTCGTAGAGGTTCATAAGTCTTCGCAAATGGTCGTGTCTTTTCAAAAAATAGCTGTTGCAGAAATTCAGTCAACTAAACCTCTGGGTCAGTCGAATGAATATTCAAACGAATTTTTAAATATATATTTGTATATTTGTGCACCTGTGCATATTGCACTGAAATTTCTAGGTCAGTCAATTGAGCTTATAGGTCAGTCGACTGACCTGGTAATATCTATGCAATTTGCACAGTTTACACATGTAAAATAATATATATAACTTTAAGCACTTTTATAATATATATATATATATATTATATGCTTATATATGTATAAATTATTTGGAAATAAGACGATTAAATATATAAGCTAATATATACGTAAACGAGGAGAGATTTTAACAAAATTGATCTAAGACTCAAAAACAAAATAATATAATTGATGCACCAATTTTGAAGCCTTGTCTCCTTGTAGTATGTATTCTCTTTTTGTCGTAGCAGTCGTCAAATCTGTATGTCGTAGTGATAGCTTTGTGTCATGAATCAAAACCAAGTCTCAACACCGTAAGCGTACATCCCCTTTCATACCTTCCTAGAAGAAACTTCTATTCATACCCCGATACATCTTAGTTCATGCGGGATGTATAGCAAACTTTGATCAGTGATACTCCTTAAGAACTTCTTACCTTAGGTCAACAACATCTGGAACACACAACCATCCCTTCTTCCTTAACATCCCCTCTAGTCAAGACTAAACTCTTTCAGATCATCAATCTCAGTACCACTTTCCAATCTTCTAATCCTTTCGGCTAACAACGGATCCTCTCTCTACTTAGAATAAAATAGCTCGATCAATGTTAGTCAAACTTCTAAGCAAAAAAACTTAGCAATGCTTCGACTAAAACTAGTAGTCGATCTTAACTGCACAATACAAGTAGTCAATGCCTCGAAATCCTTCAATTCGGCCAACATAGCTAACACCACCTTCTAATGTTTTCTACTAAGTGCAACTGTTACTTTATTTTCTTTCCTTGGAGTATGCTCAATACCAAAATCATAAGCTATTAAAAACTCGAGAAAACTCTATTGACTCATATTCAACTCCTTATGATAGAATAAAAGCCATAATGACTTATGATCCGTAAATAATTCGAATCTTTCCCCTAAGAGGTAGTGTCTCCAGACATTTAATGTGACAATCACCACTGGCAACTCAAAATCATGAGCTAAATATCTAATTTCATGTGGTTTGAGTTGTTGAAAAGCATAGGTAATTACTTTACCCCTTTGCATCAACACAGCTCATAACCCTATCTCGCATGCAGCACATCATCAAGTCCTAGTTACCATCTTGCACAACTAACACGAGCATATTAGTCAATAAGTGCTTTAATTTAAGGAATGCTACCTCATATTTATCAGACCAAACAAACTTTTCATCCTTCCTAGTTAGCTTAGTCAAAGGTGCTATTGTCCATGAGAAATCCTTGATAAATATCCGGTAATAGCCAGCTAATCCAAGAAAACTCCTTATCTTGGTCACCATCTCAAGTCTCCTCCAATTGTTTGTAGCTTCAATCTTATATAAAGCCACAGGCAACTCTTTTTGAAACTACATGACCAAGAAACTTCGCTTCTCTATTCCAGAAATGACATTGTGAAAATTTTACCTTTGGTAGATGTTGCCTCAATGTCTCAAGCACTGTTCTAAGATGAAACTCATGATCTCTTTCATCCTTAGAATATAATATATCAAAATGTCATCAATGAGCAATAATATGAACCTATAAAAGTGCTCGCAAAAATTCGGTTCATCAATTCCACAAATAAAGCAGGTGCATTATTTAACCCAAATGGCGTAACTAACAACTTGTACGAACTATTTTCCATTTGAAACGCCCATCAAAGGAAAACTGCCCTCCGCCATGCTCAACTGATGGAACCCTGTCGCCACATCTAATTGGGAAAATACTTTGGCTCCACTTAACTGATCAAATAAATCATCAATTCTCGGCAAAGGATATCTATTCCTTATCGTCTTCTCATTCAACTTACGATAATCAATGCATAATCTCAACAACCCATCCGGTTTCTTCACGAACACCTCGACTGCTCCCTAAGAAAAACTGCTTAGTCTAATAAAATTCTTTCCTTCAAAGTATAGTAGCTACGCCTTTAACTCCTTCATCTCGGTAAGTGTCATTCTACTAGGTGGTCTACTAACGGGTTTAGCCCTAGGTACAAGATCTATTTGAAATTCAATAGCTCATTTTAGTGGCAGTTTTATAACAAGCTTAAAAACAACTGCAAATTCCTTTACAACATAAACTCGATTTATCTCATCTTCCACTTTTGTGGCACCCAATAAAGCATAAACTTTTGGACTCAAAATCTCAACCGAGTCAATAATTCGGTCGCTACTATTAGGGTGTCTCGATAATATTTTCCTATCTTGGCAAAATATCCTACCATCATACCACTCAACCAATCCATACCCAAAATTATCTTAAAACCCACAATGTCAAACACAAACAAACTACAGGTAAAAGTATAACCTAGCAACTCAAATTCTAGTTAGTCACATCTCATCCCCAGAGTTGCACACCTTCCTATTGGATTAGCTGCCCTTAAGGAAGTAACAAGGTATGATGGATTTTAATCTAACTTATCTACCAAGAAATGAGAATAAAAGAATGTGATGCACCCCTGTCAAACAATACTGTAAATGGCATCCTATGAATCAAAAATGTACCTTTCATCACGTACTTTCCTTTCCCAACAGCAGTGGGTTGGGAAGATGACGGTTTCAAAGAAAAGACGTTTCCTTTATCCGCTCTGGTCGGCTCTGGACACTGAATCATGTAGTGCCCCATCTGGTCGCAGTTGAAACGCTTCACATCTTTTTTTTGCAACTTTCTTCCCATATCAGTTCGACACTCATGAGCAAAATGTCCTTTCTTATCGCACTTAAGGAAAATTAGATCAGCTTTCCTTTCTTGGCGGCTTCACCCATCTAAGCTCCCTTCTTCTTGAAGAACTTTCTCTTCTTACTTTGAAAGCTCGAGTCTCCATTGACTTATCTTTCCCAAAATTTGCAAGCAACTCCTCATTCCTTGTAGCCATTTCCACCACTATATTACTTTGATCTCGGAGATATGGCCTAGCCATTTAGCAGTCTCCGGCTTCAAACTCGGATAAACTTCTCATTTCGCTTATTCATATTGTCGATGGTAGCATATCCATACTTAGAAAGCTCATCAAACTTCATAGTATATTTTAACACCAACATATCCCCCTGCTCTAATTTCATAAATTTCATAAGCAAGGTTGACTTGGCTATTTTAGATAAGAATCTCTCCTCGAATTCCTTCAAAAATCTGCCCAAGTCAATTCCTCTTCCAGCACACCAATGGTTACTCCGTTCCACCAGTACAGTGCAACATCTTGTAACTGCCTTAATGCCAACGTCCTCTTCTGATCATCATTCAATCCTAGGTTAACAAAGATTCTTAAACAGTGCAATAGCCAATTCTCCACTTCAAAAGCATCTTCAGTTCCATGAAAAGGCTTTCCATGAAGACTGGTATAATATCGGTTCAACTTAGCACAGTTATTACCAACTGACACCATGGGATTAACTCCTCCCACATTTGTAGCATTCCCTCCAGCTACCCATACAGCTACTCCAGCTTCTATCATATTGATGAAGAATTGATACATAGTTCTCATATCTACCGGTGGGGTTTTAATACCTATAGTAGTTTCTGTGTATTGATTAGCATTTTCATGTCGACCTTGGTGCCTTTTGGTAATGGGTTGAACATTTCCACTGGTTATAGTGCTTCCTCCACCAAGATTCACTCTTCCGTTTCCTAATTCCATATCTTACTTTCTCGTAATCTGCATATGAGCCTTAATGAGATACAGAAGAATGGTCTAAGAGAGAGGACAAAAAATGTAAGTACGTTACTATTGCATTATCCCATACCCCAATCTTAATCTTTGACTTATTACGATTTTGTTTTCAAAAATCTTTTAATCTTTTAAGTTTTACATGAACCTACACTCTGATAACAACTTGTAAAATCCCCCACTTTGAGGCCCGAAATTAAGTGCTGCATTGTAACATCCCCTGCTTGGAGGCCCAAAACTAACGGCTACGGATGTTGCAGTCATTTACAGTTATTAATCCTCGGTGACCAAATACGGCTATGTTAGATACTTAGATATAACTAGAACACATGGATATGGAAAAAAAATTAAAATCAAAAAACAGCTTTCTCATTCCATTTCAAAGCATTTCAAATTCATTACGTAACCATAATCATTAACCACGTTCTGAAAAAATATAATTATTACAACATATGCCAAGAGCGACATATGAAGATACCCCCTTGGATGATCAGAGTATATGTTGGCAACTAAACAACTTTTCCTTTACAGCACAAACAACACAGGGGAATCGAAAATAGAAAAGAACAATAAATAGCCATCATGCCTCCTATACGTCTCCGGAAGCTTATTCGTTTTAAGTGGTACATGAAAATCTCAAGTCCCAGAAATCAATTGAACACCTAAGAGTTTAAGGTGAAAACATAAACTTCGAGTCAGACACAATGCCTGGTATGAAAAATAATCTACCATCTCAAACCATTTAAATATCTAGTGAGACCACGCCGCTTAGCGAAATGGGTTTTACTCTCACTAGTATCTTATTCAAAACTTTATAAAACCATATACCGCGCTCATGCATCCACAATGGTTAAATCATAGCAATTCAAAATATTATGATGATATGCAAATAAGTAAATCATTATGGATTACCCATCCCCATTTGTTTTGACTATCCACCTCAGTTATAGTTTCTGGGGTCACTATTAATGTAACAACCCATTATTTTGGACCATTCAAATCGACAATAATCCATACATGTCAGACTTGAATAATTCAAAATAACAGATTATAATAAAATTTGGAGCAAATAAAATCATTCACAGAATCACAGACATAGAAATATCAGAATACTTGCAGCGGAAATAAAATACCATAGTTGTTCATGAAGCTACTACATACAAACTCTCAAAACATATACAAATATCATAGTTTAAAAATGGATACAATAGAAGTCTGGATACATAAATCAATAATACAGAGACAGATACCGAATAGGAACTAACTGGAAGAAGTAGACGAATAGATAGACAGATAAGCTCCAGCTAAACTCTAGCTCCAGAAAGTGAATCCAAAGCTGTCATTCTCAGGCTGGCCCGAGCGTAAAGTAAAATACAAACACTTGAGTCAGGACATACATACTTATACAATGTAAACCAACTCAAGTGAACTGTAATAGCAATGCACAATAACTTAAAGGATGCTTGGGATCGCCCATCCTTTAAGGATCAGTCAAACCATCAATTAAGTAGTAATAACCACTGTCCTAGAAATATCTATATTAAAGTAAATAATGCAAATAACAGTGTTATCATGACTAGGGTAACGTAGAGCTATAGTAACCGCTCACCTCTAGCCACACTCTTAAAATCAAAGGTGTTGCATCAAATAATCACAAGGAAATCACATGACAAACAAAACATCGTAACCGTGGTTATAAATTTCAAAATGATTTATAATTTCGAATTAAAATCATTCATTTAAACCATTAAAAAGTGAAGTCATTATTCCTTCAAATCAAATATTCAATTTTCAAAAATTTAACCTTTTCTGAGTTCATTTATTCACTTAAACACTTTAAATATTGAAATTTCAGCCACAAATAAACTTTGATTTTAACCCTTTAAACATTACAAAAATCATATTTTAACACTCAAAATGTTCATTAAAATACCTTTAACTTATGATTTTTATAAAGTAAATTTCCTATAAATAAAATCAAATTTTCAATAATTCACTTAATAAATTTAAGTGTACAATTTCCTATTCTTCACATTTTAACAAATTTCTTAACACTTAAATTTTTATTACTACCATTTCATAAATTAAACTTAATTTCCATTTTATTTAATTTACTTAAACTTCCAATTTAAAACAAATCACAAATTTCCAAATAAAGTTATATTCCGAATTTCCATTTAACTATCCATTTATTTAACATTTTAAACCAATTCAATTTTTCTCACCTTTACTTATCAAATTTATTTTACTTTTCAAAATTCATTTTTTGGATACCATTTAACCTATAATTTTAATAATTAACATCTTTATTAGATGAACGTCCAATTATAATTATAATTCCTTTACATACAGTCAAAATCTACTGTAAGTTGCTTACTTTACTTTACAATAACTTGATGTTTTCTTTTACTTTAAATTTATTCAATTCATACCTCAATTATATTAATTACCAAGTTGAGCTTGTAATTCCATTTTTACTTAAATTCCCATTATTAAGTTAAAACAAACTTTCACACTACAACTCAAACCATCTATTAACTTATAACATTTAACTTTTTAGAAAATCACTACTTAACCATTTTAAATCCAATATAAGTCAAATTTCATATATTTTTTATTCTTTCATTTACAATACATGAAATTTATAAGAAATCATATTTTGAAATCAACCATGGGTCCGAAAAATATTTCACACCTAAATCAAGTGATACGGAAAATATCTTTTAAATCCATAATCAGTAAAATTTTCAGGTTTTGATTATTTCAAACCCACAATTCCAAGTCAAATACAAATAAATAAAAATCACCCAGGCTTATCATTTCAGCCCGTAATAATTTTTCCCTATTCTAAAGTCCGTTCGGGTATGTATCATTTCAACCCATAGTGATTCTATTCTACAGAGAACTTGTAGTGTGAGAAACAGAAATAAATAAACAATATAACAGAATAGAATATAACAGATGATGTGACAAGTTAGTAACAGGGTTTAACATCATATAAATGATACCATAGGCAGGTATAACATAATACAAAAGTTTCTACACATTCACTTGGTGTCACTTCATAATTATATAGGCATATATGTCATGTGTGAATTACTCACCTCTTTAAAGCTGGAGTTCGCAAACAACATACACAAAAGAGAATCCGGAAAGCACGATAGCACGATTTGATTCAAGTGGGAAGAAAGACAAGATGTATATCTTGTATATAATAATAAAACAAGACCATACATAATACAAATACAATACCAAAATTATTGAAACAAATTGAAATAGAGATAAACAAAGACATCACCAAGTTTCAAACAAGTTTTGCTTGCTCTTGACTCAACATGTGCTCAGCCTTAAGGAAAAATTGGTTCATTCATGACATGTTTCAGGTGGTAAAGGATCAGGTTTGGACTGAAAATAACAAGGCTTGGTCAAGAATAGGAAGGGTTTGGAAGTTACAAAGTGTGGAAGGTCAAAAGGCAAGCCTAGAAAGGGTTTTGGTTCAACTTGGGCTCGGTCAAAGGAATATGTGGGCTCAGCCGGAGGCCGCTACAGGTCAGGTCAGAGGTTAGTAATGGTGTTCAGAGGTGGTGCTTGATGGTAGTGGTGGCTAAGTAGGTGTCCGTGGCAAGCAATGAACGTGGTGTTGTATAGAGGGCTCGGTTAGCATGGTTTTGTGGAGTTTTTCATAGTTTTTGTGAAGTTTTGTTCAAGGGGAGGCCATGGAACTTTCAAGTCAGAGGAGTATGGTGGTTAGGCTATGGACTAGGTGGGGAAGAAGTGGTGGTGGTCGGTGGAGGGCAATGGCCAAGCAAAAGCATGATGGATCCAAGGCAAAAATCAAGGAAAAATCAATAAAAGTGAAAAGAAAACGTGAAAAAAGGAAGAAGACATTACCTAATTTTTTTTCAAATCTGACTTGCGTGAAAATGAAGTGGGAAAGATGTTTTTCTCATGTGAAATATGATGGAGGCGGCTAGGTTTTTGTATGTAGGGCTAAAATTGTGGATAGGTTAGAGAATAAAAAGGCTAGGAAATTTTAAAAGGCACAGTTTAAGGAAGAAAAATCTTGTATATATTTTTCTTTGTTTGCATACAAATGAAAAAAGGAGTTGAGAGACTTTGTGCATGATTGAAAAAAAGAAAAAAAAGAAAAATCAAGGCTAAAATTTTGGAGAAGTTAGGGTAGAAAATTAAGGGATGGAAAGATAAGAAGGGTAATAAATCAAAACCTAACGCATGCCTTTAATTAAAAATAGGTAACGTATCTTTAATTTAATTTGTTTCCCATCTATTTAAAATAAATATGCCAAAGGAATAATTCAATAAATACATACCATTTATATAAAAACTATATAAATAAATAAGAAAACGGTTATAGAAACGTATAAATTAATTGCTATTTACATCTTTGTATGCTACTTAATTTACAAAGTATATATCCAAATTAAATGAAACAAAAAATGGACAAATGTTGTAAACATATACATAAAATGTAATGTTACATATGTATTCACAATTATAACATGATATATCAACCAAAAATATTACTTATATTAATTAAAATAAACATGTAAAGGTATGCCTTTTAAAACAATAATGTATATATATATTTGAGATTTCTTTACAAGAAATAAACAGGGACCTAAATATTTGTCCATTTAATTACTAAATGAATGTATAAATAAGAAAAATAAGGTAGAGATAGATATTATGAAGAATGAATAAATGGTTTTAGGAAAAGTAGGAAATAAATAAAGAAAATACTTTATTTAATGGAAGCTAGAATTAAAGATAGAAAACAATATACAATCAACATTTTAACATTATAACTATACTTTAAAAATGTTTTAAAAATAAAATATATGCAAAAAATATCATGTTACACAAATTATAACATGATTTTACAAACAAAAATATTATTTATATATATTAAAATAAACAAATTTGTTAAATAAAACAATTTACACACAATATTGTAAAAAGCATAACATTCACAATATTAATCCGATTTCAACGAAACGAAAAGTAGTATTCTTGAAATTAAGTCTATTTTCATAATAAAATATAAAATTCAATAATTAAAATATTTAAATTTAAAATTTAAAAGTCAAAATTTGACCATTTTGACCAGAAATCCATTTTTTGGAAATATTCCATTTATTCAGATTTGGAATTATAATTCACACAAAGATCAAAATTTATATTTAAAATAACAAAATTTATTCATTTTAAATAAATAAAATAATGTTTTTAAATCAGGAAATTAAAATAATTAAAATATACAATTAAAGTAATTACAAAAAACAGGGTTGTTACAATTAACCTAATTATAGTTTTCATGGGCTGACTAATAACCTGTTTAAAACTTATGGACTCCTGTCCAGTTTCATAGTTTTCATGGGATCACTAAGAACCTATTGGCCCCATCCAATAACTTCATTGTTTCATGGGTTCTCCTAAACCTATTGGTACCTCCAATAATTTCCCACTTATCCTAGTTTTCATGGGTTGACTAGGAACCTATTGTCATTTGTTAATAATTTAATTCAGATATAGTTTTCACGAGTTCACTACAAACCTATTAGCCCCTGGCAATTGCATTTCCTAAACATAGTTTTCATGGGTTTAGTATGAACCTGTCTACTTGACAACTTTAATATTTAGGCATTCTACATTCTGGTCTATCTGACCTTCTAGATGCAATTCTACTCATTCAAGAGTTAATTCAACACAACTAGGTCAGCCTAGCTGGTTATTCTACCCTTTCTCCCCAAAATATAGTTATGGGTCCATTATAATGTGAATATAAATATATATATATATATATATAAGAAGAAGAAGAAGCAAACATATTAACATGATAATTCCAACACATGTGGTTTACTATCCTTGAAATCAATTTCATATAAAATATGGTTGATCCCTTTAACCCATTATTCTATCAAGGGATGCTTCTTTAAAAACTTGATACTTAAAATAATTAAATCATTTTTAAACTCCTTTATTTTAGCAATGGATTTTCCTTTAAAATGATATTGGGTTATTTGTTTTCAAAACTAAGGCATTTGAAACTTTAAAATTTACTTTCGAAACCCATGGATAATCTCCTTTGAAAGCATTTAAATCTTCTTTTCAAAACACTAAGCATATACCTTTCAAAACATCTCTTTCGAAACCATTAAACATACCTTTCGAAAATACTAAAGTATTTTTTTTAACTCTTGGAAGCATGGCTTCGAAACCTCTTGAAAGTACCCCTTTCGAAAGCATTGGGTTTATCTTTATAAAAAATCTTTTGGGTCAAAGTGGATATATACGAAAGTACTCCTTTAGAAACCTTTAATCTTCATATAAAATTGTTTGGTGAAAATTGATAGCTTCAGAACCATCCTTTCGAAAGTTTAAAACAATTAAGTAAAAAATTTGAATTATAGCTTCGAAACCCCTTTCGAAGCTATTGCCTTCGAAACCCTTGAATCCTTTTGAAGGATTTAGAAAGTGGCTTAGTACTGGTTAAAAACAAAAGATACCTTTCGAATTGGTTGATGACTTCAATCCATTCGAAAGACGTAGGGACGGTAGAAGGATTTCGACTTGGTCAAAACTACCCTTTCGAAGGCATTGATTTTAAAACTAAGTAACTCATTCAGATGCTACAATTTAAACAAGAGGCGGCAACCCCTTTAAAAATCAATTTAAAAAAACCCATTCGAAAGCATATATTTCCACTCCTTTGAAAGCATTTAGTAAAATAGGGTAACACATTTCTCTGGAAAATAAAACAAAGGTTTCGACCCCATCAAAAGCTATGTTTCGACACTGTGACGCCCCACCTCTATGCTCGCAATAACAAAGAGTATTAAAGGAAATACGGTCGGTTATCACGAAGAATAAGGCTGGATAGGAGCGGTCATCCGTTGTTAGGCCTTACACTAGTATTGGTTACCTCGATAGGAGTGGTATATATTTTTAATTTTTCATCTCTTATTATTTACTTCCATCGACATACCCAATTCTAGTATAAAACGAACTACGATGGCTCATAATAGTTTAGGACAATAAATATAATAATAACACAGATAAGTCAAATGCGGAACACAGATATAACAGAAAGCCTCATATATATATATATATATATATATATATATATAACTGAAGTCAGTTGATATACATGTGATACGATACATATGATACAACTACAACTGTCGACTCTGGAAGTTACATATACAAGTACATTATCGAATATAATATACATGAATACATATCTTCCTATACAAATACACTGACTACTATAATAACGATGACTACTCCAAAAGATATGAAAAGACTTCATAGCTCTAACAGCAACCCAAAGTAAGATATCAACAACCTGTAAATACTCGGTCTGACCCGAGTATTACATTCAAAAGAAAATAATACACGGGTCAGTCTAATTCAAACTCAGTTATTAGTGCACAGAAGCAGTAATAATTAATTAACAATTAGACGACAGTCAAAATAAATTCACCTATCTGATCCTTTAACAAGAAAATCGGATAACGGTGAATCTAACACGTAGTAGTGTTAAACAACAATTCAGCAAACTCAAATTATCAACGAAGATAGATGAAAGGATTATTAATGAAGATAATTTTAAAAAAAACATCAGAATTTCCTAATCGGCAATTAACATCAAAATCTAATTATTAATAAATAACTAGAAACTCATAATCTAATTATCAAATAGATAATTAGATAACAACAAAATGATCAAATGAAACTAAATCAATTTAAACAATTGAAATATCACTTAAAAACATCAATTCTAATTGGCTGCAGTACACGCTAGCGTGTACTGCCTCGCCAATACGGCGTATGAAATACGCAAAAGATCAATGGATCAAAAGTAATTGAAATATCAATAAAAGCAATACCGTGTGGCTGCAGTTCACGCTTGCGTGCACTGCCTTGCCACTACAGTGATGATGTACCCAATAAATACCGTGTGGCTGCAGTTCACGCTTGCGTGCACTGCCTTGCCACTACAATGATGATGTACCCAATGAAAATTCACAAGCAAACACAAGATCAAACCCGAGTTACCGGATTCAACTCAAGTGCAATAAAATAATGTCAAAGTGAAATACAGAGACCAAATGCAAAAGGTCAAGTCAGCGACTCAATTCAACTGCGGCATCCAAAACACAAAGCAGTGGGACAACTACAAAAATAGGAGGAGGGTAAGGGCACCAAGGGTATGGCACCACACACACAAGCACCAGGGCAGACTGCAACTGAACTGCATCCAACACAAGGTCACAGAGCAATGGTTCAAACATGAAATGAACCAGAGGAATGCAACTAATTTTAAGTGAATGGCTACAAGTATATGAAATGTACTTGTAAAAACTGGGTAGTGTAAACATATGAATGCAAAGTGCAGCCACATCAGACAGTGCCGAAGCAAAAAGGCAATATGTTGCTTCTTCATACAAAATATTGGACAGTGCAAACATCTAAATGCAAGTCAATGAAAACCCAGTGTACAGCCACCTCAAAAGCTACATGAAGTCAATGCAGACAAATGAACCATTGTCACGATAAATATACAGTGTAATGAGGACTACAAGGAGATGAAAATAACCAGTGTAGTGATGGAATTACAGTGATATGCAGACTAAAAATGGTAACTGGCAACAAGTGATATACCCACAAGTGCAACAGTGGAATACAAGTGCGGATCACAATATAAGCCTCAAAATGAAAGCAAAACTCATATACGCAGCTTCGACCAAAATCAAATAAACCAAACTCAAAGGAACATGACTCAACATGTATGAATGGCCTCAACATCAAAGACAGAGAAACCAAAATGGACAACAATTGCCACAGTGAAGAAGAAACAAACTCGAAGTACAAGCTAATGCAGACTGAAGAGCAAAAGTAATCTGGATCAAATGCCATCAGGTCAGAGATACACGACAGCAAGCTACCAGAATAAATGGATCAACAAAACAGCAAGTGTTCAACTACATAGATATATGCAGTGAAGCCAATATGGCAAATGATGATGAATTATATAAGTGCAAACACGTTACATAAGTACCAACCTTCGAGTCAAGCAACATAAATGCAGGCTCAAATATCAAATCAGAGTCGTGATTACCAATGTCACCAACGAACAATATATACATGTGTTCGAGGCAACATGGAAATATGTCCAAGTAGCAACCATCGTGCAACATTCATGAAACCAAAACTTCTAGAAACTTACAGTAGCCATGGCAATTGATTAGAGTCAATATTAGGCCGTGGTTCAAAACTCATTAATAAACCAAAGACAACAGCCAAGCATTTTGGAACAATCAAAGTGGTCGATGCCAACTAGAAATCAACAGTAAACGACATCACATAAACGACGACATAAGCCGAGGTCAACATAAATTTGACTATAGGCAAATTCGAGAGCAAAGAAGACAGTGTCAAAGGAAATCAAAATCGTATGAACCAAGCAGCGAGAATCAAACTAAGTCATAATCAAGTCAGAAATCATCAACGTTTACACAAATTAGCAAACACGAAATCGACTAAAAATCGAAACTTTGAGTGAGTTGAAATCATCAAAAATCATCAACATTCAAACAAAATTAAACTGTCGAAACACGAGAGGAATTAGATGTGAGTGAAGGGGATCACTCACCTTCGTTATTGAAGACCACGAATTCGACGTTGCAGTCGAGATCCATATCCATACGACCAAGCTCAAAGCAACGCAACCCTCGAACTCGATTAAAAAGGGGAAGCCGTGAATCGATGGATCGAGCGAAATAAAAACCCTAATTTGATTATGAGGAACGAACGAAAGAGTGAAGAATTGAAACCGCCACTATTATTATTATTTTTTCTTTCGTTCGAATGTTTTTTAGGGTTTAAAATGAAAAATGGGTAGAGGAGTGGGTATCCGCCTTAGCTAATAACAACGGCATTAAAATATAAGTGGCCGAGATTCAAATTTTTCAAAGCTACTAAATTCCTTAATCAAATTATTAAAGAGTCACAACCAAATTTAAAGACTTCAAACAGCAATTAGCTATCAATTTAATTGTCATTTGAAATAATTAATTTTTTTACAAGACTCCAGGTTGTTACAGACTCCCCTCCTTATAAAAATTGCGTCCCCGCAATTTTCATAATTAAAGGCGTCAATAAAAATTATTTTTCTAACATAAACTGATTAAGCTAGAAAAATAAAATCGGGAACACAAACGCCCAAGAAATCTTTTAATTTTATAAAAGAAATTCACAAATTCTCAACAAGATCTAATTACCAAATATCTAATCAGAAAACATCAAAACTGAATAAATGCAATTATCAGCACTATTCAATTATCAATCAAATAAATTGAATACAGGAATCACAAAATAGCAATTATCTAGTTATCCAACAGATAAATAGAAAACACGAACTTCATAATCAGCAAACTCTAACTATCAGCAGAGATAGATAGTAAACAACAATTCATTATAATCAACATAATCTAGAACCAATTGGAGACTAGAAAATTTCATAATCATTAAAATTAGCAAATGTCCAATTATCAAAACAATAATCAGAAAACACAAATCAGCAAATATTTAATTATCACAAACGATAATCAAACCTAATCAGCAATTATTTAATTATCACAAACGATAATCAAATTTAAAATCAACAAATATTCAATTATCAAAAATGATAATTAAATCTCAAATCACAAATATTTAATTATCTCAAGTGATAATCAAATCTAATCAGCAAATATTTAATTATCACAAACGATAATCAAACCTAATCAGCAATTATTTAATTATCACAAACGAAATTTCAAATCAACAAATATTCAATTATCAAAAACGATAATTAAATCTCAAATCACAAATATTTAATTATCTCAAGCGATAATCAAATCTCAAATATCTAATTATCACAAGCGATAATCAGAAACAACAAATATTCGGTTATCAAAAACGATAATCAAATTTCAAATCAATAAATATTCAATTATCAAAAACGATAACTAAATCAACAAATATTCGATTATCAAAAACGATAATCAAATCAACAAATATTCAATTATCAAAAAACGATAATCAAATCAACAAATATCTAATTATCAAAAACGATAATTAAATCTCAAATCACAAATATTTAATTATCTCAAGCGATAATCAAATCTCAAATATCTAATTATCACAAGCGATAATCAGAAACAACAAATATTCGATTATCAAAAACGATAATCAGATTTCAAATCGATAAATATTCAATTATCAAAAACGATAATTAAATCAACAAATATTCGATTATCAAAAACGATAATCAAATCAACAAATATTCGATTATCAAAAAACGATAATCAAATCAACAAATATCTAATTATCAAAAACGATGATTAGAACTCATATCAACAAATATTTAATTATCACAAGCGATAATCAAATCAACAAATATATAATTATCAAAAACGATAATTAGAACTCATATCAACAAATATTTAATTATCACAAGCGATAATCAAATCAACAAATATCTAATTATCAAAAACGATAATTAGAACTCATATCAACAAATATTTAATTATCACAAGCGATAATCAAATCAACAAATATCTAATTATCAAAAACGATAATTAGAACTCATATCAACAAATATCCAATTACCTACAGATAATTGGAAATAACAAATATCTAGAATCAATTAAGATAACTAGAAAATCAACATAAAAGGTTGGATCGATCCCATCAGATGGCGAGTTTTTAAGCTACGCTGCACGTGCATCTCAGAGTGGCCGAAGCCTACCAAGTACTTAACATAATTTTTGGCGCCCATCAGATTGACCCGGAGGTCCGCAGAGTGACCTGAAGGTCTAGTACCGATATTTGACCCGAAGGTCCGTAGAGTGGCCCGAAAGCCTAACAAATGACCCGAAGGTCCAGCAGAGTGGCTTGAAAGCCAAATAAAATCATCAGAATCATCAAAACAGCCGATATTTCAATTAACGAGTCCGGAATTAACCAAAATAGCAAACGCATATGTCCCATAACCACGTGTTTTACTAAATTGTTTAAATCTCTTCATCGTTTCCTTGAAAGTGCAAAATTGTGTGTTCCAAAAATAACATTTCACATTCTCAAACGGACAAGTCCGGAATTAAGCGAATCAGTAAAAGAAAGGGGTCATAGTCCTCGATTTTGCTGAAACGTTTAAATCTCTTTCTCATTCTTTTGAAAACGCAAAATGCAAACTTCTGAAAACAATTTCATTTATTTCCTAAAAGTAATAATTTACATTCTCAAACGAACAAGTCCGGAATTAAGCGAATCAGTAAAAGAAAGGGGTCATAGTCCTCGATTTTGCTGAAACGTTTAAATCTCTTTCTCATTCTTTTGAAAACGTAAACAAAAAAATTTTGAAAACAATTTTTTATTTTGAAACAATTTGAAAACCCGTGCTCAAAACAGAAACATTTGAAACAATTTCGATAAAGAAATTGTACTTCTCAAAACACCATGAAAACGAATCTCAAAATCAGCATTGCGGGATAACCGCTTGAAAAATCCACCTTAAAAATTGACGGATACTGAAGTCAAAGTGACAGTAATTTTTAAACGTCAAAATCTCATCAAAATAATTTGCATCAAAATATAATATCAGTGAATTTTCATTCATTAAAATGTCAACAAAACACCGGGCTTCAAAAATTTAGCATTGGTGTGAAAATCCCGTTATAAATTAACGGCTACAAAATACGTTTCATAACCAAGCATCGGTTCAACGTAACAAAATAATGCGGTAACGTGCAACATAAATTTGCACGTATACCGCAAAATGAACAAAGAAATCATTAGAATATATCTTCAATGAAGATAATTCAAAACAGCAAAAATCACAACAAAATTACATAACTGCAATCGCTTCGAATCCTCAAATCGGATTCGAAATTTTCAAAGAAAACAAAATAAACACAGTTATGTAAACAACAAATGAAATTTATTTCAATTTCATAGTTTGATTTTCAAATCAAAAAGGTTATCAGCCATACTCAGCGAAGACAGTCACTGTTTCCGCTGCGCACTCTGATAAACGGAACACACTCAATCAATCATCAAAACACAGTTTCACTTTTTATTTTTAAATAAAGATATTTAAAAATTTCAACATATTTTCGAAACTTTAGTTTTGACTCAAAGAACAATAAAACATCGACTAATAGTTGTAACACATGTTCCATCTAAGTTATGTTATATATTATGTCCATAAACCTCAAGCTCTGATACCAACTGTGACGCCCCACCTCTATGCTCGCAATAACAAAGAGTATTAAAGGAAATATTGTCCGTTATCACGAAGAATAAGGCTGGATAGGAGCGGCCATCCGTAGTTAGGCCTTACACTAGTATTGGTTACCTCGATAGGAGTGGTATATATTTTTAATTTTTCACCTCTTATTATTTACTCCCATCGACATACCCAATTCCAGTATAAAACGAACTACGATGGTTCATAATAGTTTAGGACAATAAATATAATAATAACACAGATAAGTCAAATGCGGAACACAGATATAACAGAAAGCCTCATATATATATATATATATATATATATATATATATATATATATATATATATATATAACTGAAGTCAGTTGATATACATGTGATACGATACATATGATACAACTACAACTGTCGACTCTGGAAGTTACGTATACAAGTATATTATCGTATATAATATACATGAATACATATCTTCCTATACAAATACACTGACTACTATAATAACGACGACTACTCCAAAAGATATGAAAAGACTTCATAGCTCTAACAGCAACCCAAAGTAAGATATCAACAACCTGTAAATACTCGGTCTGACCCGAGTATTACATTCAAAAGAAAATAATACACGGGTCAGTCTAATTCAAACTCAGTTATTAATGCACAGAAGTAGTAATAATTAATTAACAATTAGACGACAGTCAAAATAAATTCACCTATCCGATCCTTTAACAAGAAAATCGAATAACGGTGAATCTAAAACGTAGTAGTGTTAAATAACAATTCAGCAAACTCAAATTATCAACGAAGATAGATGAAAGGATTATTAATGAAGATAATTTAAAAAAAACATCAGAATTGCCTAATCGGCAATTAACATCAAAATTTAGTTATAAATAAATAACTAGAAATTCATAATCTAATTATCAAATAGATAATTAGATAACAACAAAATGATCAAATGAAACTAAATCAATTTAAATAATTGAAATATCACTTAAAACATCAATTCTAATTGGCTGCAGTACACGCTAGCGCATACTGCCTCGCCAATACGGCGTATGAAATACGCAAAAGATCAATGGATCAAAAGTAATTGAAATATCAATAAAAGCAATACCATGTGGCTACAGTTCACGCTTGCGTGCAGTGCCTTGCCACTACAGTGATGATGTACCCAATAAATACCGTGTGGCTGCAGTTCACGCTTGCGTGCACTGCCTTGCCACTACAATGATGATGTACCCAATGAAAATTCACAAGCAAACACAAGATCAAACCCGAGTTACCGAATTCAACTCAAGTGCAATAAAATAATGTCAAAGTGAAATACAGAGACCAAATGCAAAAGGTCAAGTCAGTGACTCAATTCAACTGCGGCATCCAAAACACAAAGCAGTGGGACAACTACAAAAATAGGAGGAGGGTGAGGGCACCAAGGGTATGGCACCACACACACAAGCACCAGGGCAGACTGCAACTGAACTGCATCCACCACAAGGTCACAGAGCAATGGTTCAAACATGAAATGAACCAGAGGAATGCAACTAATTTTAAGTGAATGGCTACAAGTATATGAAATGTACTTGTAAAAACTGGGTAGTGTAAACATATGAATGCAAAGTGCAGCCACATCAGACAGTGCCGAAGCAAAAAGGCAATATGTTGCTTCTTCATACAAAATATTGGACAGTGCAAACATCTAAATGCAAGTCAATGAAAACCCAGTGTACAGCCACCTCAAAAGCTACATGAAGTCAATGCAGACAAATGAACCGTTGTCACGATAAATATACAGTGTAATGAGGACTACAAGGAGATGAAAATAACCAGTGTAGTGATGGAATTACAGTGATATGCAGACTAAAAATGGTAACTGGAAACAAGTGATATACCCACAAGTGCAACAGTGGAATGCAAGTGCGGATCACAATATAAGCCTCAAAATGAAAGCAAAACTCATATATGCAGCTTCGACCAAAATCAAATAAACCAAACTCAAAGGAACATGACTCAACATGTATGAATGGCCTCAACATCAAAGACAGAGAAACCAAAATGGACAACAATTGCCACAGTGAAGAAGAAACAAACTCGAAGTACAAGCTAATGCAGACTGAAGAGAAAAAGTAATCTGGTTCAAATGTCATCAGGTCAGAGATACACGACAGCAAGCTACCAGAATAAATGGATCAACAAAACAGCAAGTGTTCAACTACATAGATATATGCAGTGAAGCCAATATGGCAAATGATGATGAATTATATAAGTGCAGACACGTTACATAAGTACCAATCTTCGAGTCAAGCAACATAAATGCAGGCTCAAATATCAAATCAGAGTCGTGATTACCAATGCCACCAACGAACAATATATACATGTGTTCGAGGCAACATGGAAATATGTCCAAGTAGCAACCATCGTGCAACATTCATGAAACCAAAACTTCCAAAAACTTACAGTAGCCATGGCAATTGAACAGAGTCAATATCAGGCCGTGGTTCAAAACTCATCAATAAAACCAAAGACAACAGCCAAGCATTTTGGAACAATCAAAGTGGTCGATGCCAACTAGAAATCAACAGTAAACAACATCACATAAATGACGACATAAGCCGAGGTCAACATAAATTTGGCTATAGGCAAATTCGAAAGCAAAGAAAATAGTGCCAAAGGAAATCAAAATCGTATGAACCAAGCAACGAGAATCAAACTAAGTCATAATCAAGTCAGAAATCATCAACGTTTACACAAATTAGCAAACACGAAATCGACTAAAAATCGAAACTGTGAGTGAATTGAAATCATCAAAATTATCGACATTCAAACAAAATTAAACTGTCGAAACACGAGAGGAATTAGATGTGAGTGAAGGGGATCACTCACCTTCGTTATTGAAGACCACGAATTCGACGTCGCAGTCGAGATCCATATCAATACGACCAAGCTCAAAGCAACGCAACCCTTGAACTCGATTAAAGAGGGGAAGCCGTGAATCAATGGATCGAGCGAAATAAAAGCCCTAATTTGATTATGAGGAACGAACGAAAGAGTAAAGAATTGAAACCGCCATTATTATTATTATTATTTTCTTTCGTTCGAATGTTTTTTAGGGTTTAAAATGAAAAATGGGTAGAGGAGTGGGTATCCGCCTTAGCTAATAACCACGGCATCAAAATATAAGTGGCTGAGATTCAAATTTTTCAAAGCTACTAAATTCCTTAATCAAATTATTAAAGAGTCACAACCAAATTTAAAGACTTCAAACAGCAATTAGCTATCAATTTAATTGTCATTTGAAATAATTAATTTTTTTACAAAACTCCGGGTTGTTACGACACCATGCCTTTCGCTCTTCTCGAATCCACTACAGACCAACATTGTGATACCTTATGTATTGGTTTTGGCTTAGTTGTTTTTGACTTGATAGGTTTCGACTTGGTTGAAGACGAAAGCATAGGGTCGAAAGGTGGCTTCTAAAAGAGGCGGAACATATTTTCTGAATGAAGTCTGATTTAATGCCATTTAAAGTGATTACTTTATAACTAACCTGCCTATTTGTAAACATCTGATTGGTTGGCATAATTTTTCAAATTCTTTAGAAAAATAACTGCCGCATAATTTCAGATCTAAACAAGGATTATTTAAAAAATAAGCCCTCACTAAGCAAAACCAATAAAACAATTAAGTCCTTCATCTAAAATAATTTTATTTCCATAGTAAATTACTTAGGTAAAATCCCCAAAAATCAAAGAAATTCACATTCAATATGTTATCTAACATATAAAAATTTCGGACCCAAATTCTTCATAAGATCACATAAATTAACTTCTAAACAAAATTATTCATATTTTACTTTGAAAATTCATAATAAATTTTCCATTGCTTGGAAAATTATAAAAATTAAAACCCATATCCAAAATCATATTTTAGATAACGTATAATTTTCGCATGGCATTCAAAATTGAATTTAAATGATTTTACCTTTAAAACCGTATATAAACAATTATCAAACAATCTTGTTCGAATCAAACATACCATAAAAATTCAAGCTTATCATCAATCAAAAATCATTGTAATGGTTTTAATCTTAAACCCGAAAATCAAATGATCATAAAAGAAAAATAGAGACAGTTTTGATTATCATTCACCTTAATTAGGATAAGGAATTTGAGATTTGATTCTTAATTAATTTCCCCTAGCTTGAATCCTTAGCTTAAGATTGATTTTCTCCTCTTTTATCCTAATCGCCGGCTTTGCTCCTCTTTGTTTACGTTTCTTTGTGTTTTGTAAAGTGAACATGAAAATGGAAAATGAAACGTGGGCTTAAGGTATTAATGAGTTATGCTGCGCAATTCCTTATATGTCCTTGTGTTAATTAATGTCCTAATTAACATACAAAACCAATTATAAGCCTATTCTTTAATTTATTAATTAAGCTCGACCTCTATTTAAAAATTTTAAATCTCAATCCCCTTACCACTTTAATGTTAATATTATATAATTAAATTTCCAAAATAACGTTATTCAAAATTAGGGATGTTACAGGCTCCCCTTCTTAAAGAATTTCGTCCTTAGAATTCCGTAAGGACTAAATATAAAACATAGCAATCATATGTAAGAACTCCTAACAACCATACTAGCCTACCTAACTAGCAACCATCTACATAAATCTAATATAGACATACCCTCGACGTAGATCAGGATAAGTATTTCCAATCCTATCTTCTACTTCCAAGTACGGTCCTTCTCGTTATCGCTCCATTGAACTTTCACCAACCTGACTGTTTTTCCTCAACCTTTTCTCATCTCTCACTGCAACCTTAACTGGTTGTCTAACAAAAGTCAAATTAGGCTTTATTATCAAATTTTCCAACCCTGTTAGAGGAATAATAGTCTTTGGATCGTGCACATATTTGTGAAGATGAGACTCATGAAATACATTATGGAAACCTGCCATACTACTCGGCAACTCTACTCTGTATGCGATCTTACCAATCCTCTCTAATTTGGAATGGACCAACATATCTCGTTGCCAATTTCCCTGACTTTCCAAATCGTACCACACCCTTCATCGGTGATACTTTAATGAAAACCTTATCTCCAACTGAGAATTATAGGTCTTTACGCCTCTTTTCTGCGTAACTCTTCTGTCTGGATCGAGCTTCCTTCATCCTTTCTCAGATAGACTCAATCTTCTTTGTCGCCTCTCTAACCAGATCTGGACTTAAGACTAATTTGTCTCCAGTCTCCAACCAACATGTTGGTAACTTGCATGGCCTTCCATATAAAGCTTCAAAAGGCGCCATTTCTATACTAGTCTGATAACTATTATTATAGGAAAACTCAACTAAATGTAGGTAATCTTCCCAAGACCCACCAAAGTCCAATACACAAGCTGTCAATAAATCCTCAAGTACCTTATTGACTCTCTCTATCTGCCCATCCATTTTAGGGTAATATGCAGTACTCATCTTAAGCTTGGTACTAATAGATCCTATAGACTCTTCTAGAATTTGCTAGTAAATAAAGCATCTTTGTCACTGACTATACTACTAGGAATTCCATGTAGTCTAACTATGTTCTTAATTAGCTAACACAGGCGTCGTCATGGCTGACTTAACTGGAATGAAATGGACACTCTTGGTCAGCCTCTCCACTATGACCCATATACTTTTGTTAATAAAATCCATGGATATCAAATCCCATTTCAAAACTAGAACCTTGAAGCAATCCACCTAGCTTTGGATGTTCGGCTTTCACTTGTTGACAGTTTTCACACTACCTAACCCAAAAGCCAACATCCCTCTTTATAAGTAGAATCCCCTCTTCATATCTTCATACACCTTGTCCCTTCAAGATGAATCGTAAATTTGGACTGATGACATTTTCCCATAACTTCTTTCCTCAAGTCCTGAACATTCGAAACACACAACCGTCCCTTCTTTCTCAACCATCCTCTTCGGTCAAGACTAAAATCCTTCAGATCATCGACTCCGATTACAACCTCAAGCCTTTTAATCTTCTCGGCTAATAATTTCTCCTATTTCTATATAGAACCACTCCTTTCGATTAACATTTATCGAACTTCCAAATAGGACAACCTGGCGGTGCTATGACTAGAACTAGCGGTCGATCTTAACTGCACGCTACAAGTAGTCAAAGCTTCTAAATCCATCAATTCTTGCCAACATAGCTAACACCACATTTTAATGTCTTCTGCTAAGAGCATCGATTACCATATTTCCTTTTCCAGGTGTATATTCTATACCAAAATCATAAGCAGCTAAATCCAGCCACCTCTACTGTCTCATATTCAGCTCCTTCCAAGAGAATAAGTACCTTAAAGACTTATGATATGTGTATAGCTCAAATTTCTCTCCTAAGAGATAATGTCTCCAAATCCTCAATGTAAAGATCACCATAGCCAACTCCAAATCACGAGTAGGATATAATAATTCATGCGATCTAAGATGACGCAAAGTGTAGGCAACCACTTTGCCCTTCTGCATCAACATAGCTCTTAATCTAGTTCTGCATGCATCGGTATACACCACCGACCCTTGGTTTCCATTTTGAACTACTAACACAGGTGCATTGGTCAAAAAATGCTTTAAATTAAGGAATGCTTCCTCTTTTTTAGACCATACAAACTTCACATCCTTCTTGGTTAACTTAGTCAAAGGTGTTGCTATCCGCGAGAAATCTTTGATGAATCTCCGATAATAGCTAGTAAGTCCAAGAAAACTTCTAATCTCAGTCACCGTCTTTGTTCTCTTCCAATGAATAACAGCTTCAATCTTATCTGGATCGAGTGACAAGCCCTTTTCTAAAACCATGTGACCAAGAAACTTAACCCCTTTCTTTCAAAAATGACATATGAAAAACTTTTCTTTTAGTTGATGCTGCCTCAACGTCTCAAGCACTACTCTAAGATGATCTTCATGCTCTCTTTCATCCTTAGAGTATACTAAAATGTCATCTATAAACACCAACACAAACATATCCAAGTACTCTTGGAAAACTCGGTTCTTCAGATCCATGAAGAAAGCAGTCACATTCGTTAACCTGAATGGCATTACTAACCACTCGTATTAATCATACATAGTCCAAAATGCTGTCAAAGGAATACTGTCCTCTACCACTCTTAACTGATGGAAACCTGTCACCAAATCTATGTGGGAAAACACTCTGGCTCCACAAAACTGATCAAATAGATCATATATTCTCGGCAAAGGATACTTATTCTTGATCGTCCTCTCGTTCAACTTATGATAATCGATACACATCCTCAACGACCCATCTGGTTTCTTCACGAACACTTGGGGTGGGCATTTAACCAAGTTAACCGTCTAACCGACTCAACCAACTTTAACCGAACTGTATTAACCGACAAATTCGGTAAACCGAACTTTCGGTTAATAAACCGACGTTAACCAACGAAAGTCGGTTTGGTTAACGGTTGACCATATAACATATATCGGTTAACCGTTAACCAAAGATAATTTTCACAATTACCCGGCAACAAATTACCCGGCAACAAATTACCCGCTCCGCTACCCGACCCATCCCAATATCGCATACAAAACAATGAAAATTGGAAACCCTAAATTTTTACCGTCCCTGCTCGCCGCTTTCAATTCAACACCTACTTCCTAGAAATTTTCCTCTGCTATTTTATTTTTCTTCATTCCTTAATCATTCTGAAAAAATCCATGTAACAACCCTATATTTTATAATTATTTTATTGTATATTTTAATTATTTTTAATCTAAGATTTTGATTTAAAAACTTATTTTACTTATTTGAAATGATTAAATTTATTATTTAAATATAATCTTGATTTTTATATGAGTTATAATTCCAAAATTTTGTAAGTTGAATATTTGCCTGAAATGCTGATTTTGGTCAAAATAGTCAAACTGTGACTTTCAACTTAAAATTTTAAAAGTTTAAAATTTTAAATTTTTTTCTTTTATTATGAAAGTACATAAAATTTTAAAAACACCACTTTTCGTTGAATTTGGATGTAAATTGTGAAAGTTGTACCCTTTACAATATTGTGCGTATATAGGGTTATTTAACAACGACTATTTTAAATTGTATAAATTACTTCTTCTTGGTTATATTTTATTTTAATATGTGATAATATGTTTTATTATGTATATTTTGACTTTTAAATATTTTTAAATGATAATAGAATTTTTCCAAAATTTACCGTATTTATTTCCTATTTTTAAAGGCTGTTTTCTAATTTTCTACCATTTTCTTCATAAAAATTATATTTAATAAAAATTTTTTTTTGTGAATGCACTTTTATTTTATTTTTTGTTATTTATTTGTTATAAATATTTTACAAGTCCATGAATATTTTCTAAAGTTCATTTGGATTTATTTCTAATTTTAAAGCCTAGTGTACAATTTTAAGCCATTTTCTTATTTTAATTATATATAATTAAAATTTATTTATTTTATGCACTCACTTTTATTTGCTGTGTTTTACTTTATTTTATTCATTTTACATGTATTTAAATTAAAGTAAATTTTTTCAAAGTGTATTGAAGTTATTTCTAATTCTTAAGTCTAGTTTGCATTTTTCTGTGCTATTTTTCTTATTTAATCATATCTAATTAATATTTAATTTTTAATATTTTGTTTATCTGTTATATTTTCGAATTTTAACTGAGATTTTAATTATTTTCAGTTATTTGGATGTATATAAATATATATGAGGAATTTGAAAGGGTTAAGAGCTAAGAAACGGAAAAACGTTTTATCCGTTTCTTTTGCAGTTTCTTCTGTCATTAATACATCAATTCATCTTAGCCATTCCTTTCCCCATCCTTTGCAGCCGACTTCCTCTTGTCATTCACGAATTTTTGAAGCCCCAAAACCCTAAAAAGCATGGCCTCCACCTTGAAGAAAAAAAATTAGGTAAATCCCTCTCTTCTTTCTACTTTTCTTACTTTCTATGCAATTTTGCCTTGTTTCTCTTCTAAGTTTGGATCGGCCTCTTCTCCATAGCCGCAGCCACAAACTCCTACATCTCTTCCATGCCTCCAACACCATCTACTCCACCAACCATGCCCATGGCTGAGCCATCTATGGTGGCCAAACCCTTCAAATTGCAACCTACATGCCTAAAAACAATGTTTTTGACCATTGTTGCCTCATTCCCTTCATCTCCACTTGTTGCCTTGCCTATATGATGTTAAACCTGACCTATATGATGTCATACCTGAGCCAAAGCATCATCATAGCCAAGCATAAGTGTCCCTTAGGCCAAGCATTGAAGTGGTTGAAGCAAGGTCCAATCTATCTTGTTCATTTGGCTTTGTATTTCAAAATTGTTTCAATGTTATTTTATGTTGAATGTTTATATATTGTCTGGTTTGTTTTGTTTTGGGTTGATGATACAAAATCATATCTTGGCTATCTTTCAACTCAAATCAAAAGTCGTGAAATTGTGCTTGTCGTGCCTTTGGAGTCGTGCTTGTATGTTGTTTTGGTCTCTAGCTTTGAAAAAGGTGAGTCTTTCTCACTCTGACATATATACTTATGAAAAGTGGATTGATGACCAATGTTTAGTAATGTAAAATGTTTATGCAAGTTAATGATGATCATATGATATGCTATGCCATGTTATTACCATGTTACAACTGTTAATTTTCACCTGACATCTGATATATGACTGTATATTGTGATATTGACTTTGTTTATATTATTTCTATAAATGATCACACTGCAAGTTCCCTGTTAGAAAAAATGTTATGGGCTGAAATGATAGGCCTGAGTTATTTTATTTATTTATTTAAACTTGGGATTGCGGGTTTGAAATGATAGAACCCGGAATTTTACTTTTTAAACTACGGATTGAAATGATACATATCTGTATCACTTGACCTAGGTTAGAAAACTATATACAGACCCGTGGTTATTCTATAAAGTGCATTGAATATTTTAAGTATTTTAAAAATATAAAATTATGAAATTTGATTTAAATAGATTTTGAAAGGTTTTAAAATAAATAAATTATGATTTTTCTATGTGTTAAAAAGGTAATTTATGAATGGATTAACTGGATTTTGAAATATAACTTATGTTTGAAATTTGGAATTTTGACTAAAAATGATATTTAAGTTACATGAATAAAATGGACTTTAATTTTATTTGAAAATGGTAAATATGATAAATTGATTTATATTTGAATTTAAGTGATTTATTAAAGAATTATTGATTTTCTATAAATTTAAGTGGTTGAATAAATGACTGTTGAAAATGAAATTTTAAAATATAACTTGACTTGAAAATGTGAAATTTGAGTTTTAACTAAAGATGTTAAATTAATTAAATAAACTGGAAGTTTAGTTAAATTTGTGAAATGGTAATATAAATCTGAAATGTTAAGTTTTAATTTATGAAAGAAACGTATAGGTTTTAATTTATGAAAGAAACGCATAGGTTTAATTTATGAAAGAAACGTATAGGTTTAATTTATGAAAGAAACGTATAGGTTTTAATTTATAAAAGAAACGTATAGGTTTTATTTTATGAAAGAAACGTATAGGTTTTAATTTATGAAAGAAACGTATAGGGTTTAATTTATGAAAGGAACGTATAGGTTTTAATTTATGAAAGAAACGTATAGGTTTTAATTTATGAAAGAAACGTATAG
Source organism: Allium cepa (assembly GCA_030765085.1). Lineage (NCBI taxonomy): Eukaryota > Viridiplantae > Streptophyta > Magnoliopsida > Asparagales > Amaryllidaceae > Allium > Allium cepa. The sequence goes on along the minus strand of CM060945.1, from coordinate 159,900,879 downwards.
GTTTAGTTAATGAAAGAACGTATGGTGTTCTAATTAATGATAGGAACATGTAAATTCCTAATTAATGAAAGAAAGGTATAAGTTTTAATTAATGAAAGAAACGTATAAGTTTTTAATTAATGAAAGAAACGTGTAAAGTCCTAATTAATGAGAGAACATGAAAGTTTAATTAATGCAAGAACGTATAAGTTTTTAATTAATGAAAGAAACGTGTAAAGTTTTAAGTAGTGTGGTATTGATTTAAATTAATAAATGTTCATTATTGTAATTTAAACGTACATTTGACACGTAGATTTTAATCAATGTAATGGTGTATTTTAAATTGATTAAAATGATAAATGTTACTTACTGTAATAATAAAATGTAAGTTGATAACATACATTTGATAAGCAAGTTTTAATTTATGTGAATGGCATACTTTAAATGATTAAAATAATAAAGTTTCTTTATTGTAATAATAATGTAAGTTAATAAGGTGCTTTTAACTTAACATAAGAATTTCGGTTTAAATTGTATATTACAGTAAGAAAGTTTATTTAACTATAAGGCTATGATAAATTGACATGTTAAAATTTTAAGCTTATCAATACTTTGATTATATACAATGTAAAGTGGAAAGTAGTACATTCCAAAAATGTTATGATTCCTTAAGGTAACATTTCCAAAATGCTATGATAATTTAAAGGAATATTTCAAGTTTAATAAATTTAAAGAAATATTCAATGATTTGAAAATTTGGGTTTTATTTGAATGATATAATATTGAATTATTTTTGAAATGGAAATGATACAATTGTGATATTGTTTTGAAATGAGTATGATATTTTGGTCTTGAAAGTATAAATTATTTGAAATAAATATCCATGGGTTATAATAACGATTGGTTGTTAAAGAGACCGGGATCGGATATTGTCTTATAGCCGGACAATACCGAAAACCACTTTAACAACTGTGTACGCAGTGGAGATTACAGAATGAAGTAGGATGGTGGCGACGTATGTTACGTGGACCCAACTCCCGTGAGTTGGCATATATGACTAAACCAGGAGCTATACCGGGCTACACAAAGGGTCGCACCCTTTCATCGAGCGTGCTCCATCGGAAACTATTCTATTACTGTTATGATTCGATTCGGTGGCGCCACTTTGATTCGGGGGTATTGTTCGAGGTGGGCGGAAGCTGCTGGCTTGCCGTCACCACCGATCCGGGAGTGCAAACGGTGTATCCACCCTGGCATTGCCTCGCGTGCCGTGTCATATCCTTATATCGAGCCCACTACGATTTTGGTTTTAAAGATCCGACCGCGTTAAGGTTCACCATCCCATTAATGCTATTTTCTATATGATTATACTTTACTGATTAGACACTACCGTATATAGCGTATATTACTACATAGTAAATAGTTTAACGGATCCTTAGAGGATGGGCGGTCCCAAGCATCCTTTAAGTTACTGATGCATTTTGTTACTGTTCACTTGAGTTGATTTACAGTTTATAAGTATTTATGTCCTGACTCGAGGGTTTTGTGTTTTGTTTTACGCTCGGGTCAGATTGAGTGAGTTAGCATTCCAGATTCACCTTCGGCGTTGGAGCTTTCCTTGAAGATCCAACCACCTATTTTGTTTCAGTATCCAGTGGTTCAGTGATGTATCTGATTTGTACCTGATGTATCCTGTTACTCTTCTGTTATATCTTATTTAACTCTGATGTACCTCATATTTATATAGTAGCTTCATGAACTACTATCTCTTTTTCTTCCGCTGCATTTTTTATATACTCTGTGTCTGTGATCTGTGATTTTTATTTACTGTATATCCTGAGAATTTCCAAGTTTTTATTTACAACGCGGTATTTTGAGCAATTCAATTCCGGCATGAGTGTCTACCTATACACTTATAATGGATGCGAATGGTTGAAAATACCGGGTCGTTACAATCCAGGTCAGTCTACTGCTAATTTCCTTTGCTAATCGATCTACAAATTCAAATATGGTGAATGCTCACAGGGAAAGGAAAACGTGAGTTTATATTAATTATGTGTTTTTTTAGTTTATATCTATTTTATTTAGTTTTTATTGGATATGTATAATTCGTTAATACTATTTTTTTATTGCATGTATAATTTATTTTTTCAGTTTTTATTGACTGTCCGATCGAAATTAGGATTAAAAAATGCTTAGTTTGTCGTTTTCCGTATAATTTGTACAAAAATGTTATTTTAAAATTTATCCGATCGAAATTGGGATATTAGGATAAAAAAGCGCTTAATTTTTTCCTTCGTATGTATAATTCTTTTTTACTATCTGTATAATTCATTGTACACAATAAAGAAATAAAGTAAGAAAACAATTCGAATGAAGAATACTTGAAATCTGTGATATTGGGATCAAATTTAAGATCATAAACTGTCTATATTTTATTTTGTTTTGTTTTTATTGACTTTTTGATCGAAATTATATATTGTTATTTTGTTCTTTGGTTTCTTCTTGGACAAAAAGTATGACAAAAAAATAAACTTGAGCCTATTATATAAAAATGATTTTTTTTAATGATTCATCTTCTTATCTTTTGTTTGTTAATTATTATGTTTCCTCCTAGCAACCATTACATATTTGGACTATATATTTGAAGACATAATGTAAAATGATAAAAGCACTTTGAATTTGCAAATTAGTTTACCAATAGCATATGTTGTGTTTAATCCAATATTGTATTATATATTCAAATGTTCTGTATCATATATGTTTGTTAATATATGTTGGACTAATCCAGTGTGTATTATATATTGGATTATACAGTATGTATATAAATATATTGGATTATACAGTATATAAACAGTGTATTAAATATTTTAATTTTCGGATTATAATTTATACAATATGCATTATATAGAACATTATTAAACTATGTATTGCATATTGCATATTGCATTTGAATGTTACTGGTGTATTATATATTGCATCTACAGTATGTGTGTATTTTTGATGTGTTGCACTTACAATATTGCATTTGTGTATTACTGATATATTATATATTTGTAACTAATATATAACCATATGCAGACTATTAATATATATATATATTTGTAAACTAACTTGTATATACTGTATATTTAAAATAACTTGTATAATAGTTGTTAGAGAACTAGGTGAACTCGGTTGGGACTATATAGTTATAAGAAAATGGTCTGCATATGCTTAGTTGGGATTATATACAAGCTTGTAGGCTATAGTTGCATAGTTCAGTTCATTTTACTGTCACGAATATAATGAACCAGCAAAATGCGTTTCATCATGCATGTTGCAAGTTTCAATATGAACTTCATATTCTTTTGGGTTACCGATTGGTCAATATCTTGAACTTTTTAATTTTTTAGCAGTTTGGATTAACTTTTTTATTCTGCATTTGCACTGTTGCTAAAACAAGTTTCCTGTCATTTTAAATATCCACCTTACAACTTATCAATTGACATTATCATGATGGAGGATACCATAATAATGGTGATTGTGACATCCGGATCCAATCTTCTTTGAATGATAGCTGCAGCCTACAAGAAAATAAACGCATATTTCATCTTTTTCATTCTTTTATAAAAATATAGAAACAACATCATATAATATGCTTGTAAACAAATGCTTGTTAACCTCATGATTACCAATCCGATACTGGTAAGCCATTTCTTCTTTTAACCTTAGTTGCATATAATGTTATAACAAAATATATTGTTATACTGAATATATTATGGGCATGTTAGTTTTTGTTTTTTTTCATACATATTTTCTTTCCTGTCCGTCCACGAACAGGGAGTGAATCGATTGGTTCATAGTATAAAATTGTGTTGTGAGAGTAGCAGTTACAGGCATTATTGTGTATCACTTGTTCATTATCATATATCTTCATGCATGTTTATTTCATTACACCTCGTGTATGTTAAGTTATTATTGCTATATATGCTTCAGTTTAGCTAACTTAGATTTTTTTACCTTTAGACAAAGACTTGGAGAATGGAGACCGAATTTGCAATATATTTGACAGTCTATAGTCTATACTAGTAACTTTATGTTATTTGGAGGTGAGTTTGTAATTGTAGTTATATTAATGAATTTATATTTTATGTTTGGACTGTGGGCTTTAAAAATTTAAATTACTAACGTAACATTTGTAAAGTATTGTTCTACGAAGTGCTAATGCTTGTAACGGTGGTCACTGTAGCGTAACGGTTGATGGCTACTGCAGTGTAATGCTTGAGTGAATAACTATAATGTGTGGCGTGTATGAAATATGAATGCTTGTAATATTGCTATGCTTGTAATGTTGTTGTGCAAACTTTGAACTTCAGTGCTTGTAATGTTCCATATGTATGAAAATTTGAATTATGTATGCAGTATAGTCGGTTAATCGGTTTATTTAACCGGTTAATCAATTAATATAATCGGTTAACCTAACTGATTAACTACAGTTTAAATTAACCGGTTTGGTCGGTAAAATTAGACCATAATTAATTGATTATCGTTAACCGAACCACTTTAATTTTTTGATTAACCAAAAATGTTAACCGATTTATTCGGTTAACCGATCGTGCCTACCCCTAAATGAAGTGCTGACCCTTGCAACTTCCTAGAGGCCAGCCTCCTCTTCTAGTCATCGTCCAAAAACAAATCAGCAAAGATTCTCTCGCAATGCAATAACCAATTCTCTGCTTCTATGACATCCTCTTTTCCCATAAATGACTTCCCACTAAGACCGGTATAGTCTCTACTCAGCTTAGCATAGTTACTCCCAATTGAAGCCACAAGATTAGCTCTTCCATCATTCCCAGCAACACCAGCACTAGCTCTTGCTTACATCAGATTGACAAAGAACTGATACGTAGTCCCCATATCTACTGGGGGATTTCCAACACCTACACTGGCATCTACATTTTGGTTAGCATTAAGTTATCGACCCAGGTTTCTCCTGGTGGGTCGAGAATTTTCATGGTTGTGGTGCTTCCTCCACCGAGATTTCCTTTTCCTGCGTCCATATCTTTTTCTCGTAAATCTGCATACAAGCCTTAGTAAGTTACAGAAGAACGGTCTAAGAGAGAAGGGAATACGTACTTATATATAAATATATATATATATATATATATATATATATATATATATATCAAATACAAGTTTGTTACTATAGCGTTAACCCAAACCACGATCTTATTTTCTGGTTCATTGGATTATGTTTTGAAAAATCTTTTAGGCTTAAATTTCTTTTAAGTTTTCATAAACCTATGCTATGATACCAACTTGTAACATCCTCTATTTGGAGGCCCAAAACTAATGGCTATGGATGTCGCAGTCATCCACAGTTATTAATCCTCGACGACCAAATACGGTAATATTAAATACATTGATATAACAGGAACATGTGGATATGGAAAAAAAAATCAATAAACAACTTTCTTATTCCATTTCAAAGCATTTCAAATTCATGACATAATCCTATAATCGTTAACCACGTTCGGAGAAAATATAATTATTACAACATACGTCAAGAGTGACATATGAAGGAGCCTCCTTGGATGATCAGAGTACATATTGGAAATTAAACAACTTTGCCTTTACAACACAAACAACACAGCGGAATCAAAAATTGAAAAGAACTCTAACTAGCTATCAGGCCTTCTACACATCTTCGGAAGCTTATTCATCTAAAGAGGTACCTGAAAACATAGACTCTCAGACTACTTAAAATCAATTGAGCACCCGAGAGTTTAGGGGAAAAACATAAACTTTGAGTCAGACATAAAGCCTATTATGAATAATAATCTACCATCTCAAACCATTTAGATATCTATTGAGACCACGCCACTTAGCGGAACGGGTTTTTCCCTCACTGGTATCTTAATCGAAACTTTATAAAACCATATATTGTGCTCCAACATCCATAATGGTTAAATCATAGAAATTCAAAATATTATGATGATATGCAAACAAGTAAATCAATTCTAGATTATCCATCCCCATTCATTTTTGACTATCTATCTCGGTTATAGTTTCTAGGGTCACTATTAACCTAATAGTTTTCATGAACTGACTAATAACATGTTTAATACTTTCGGACCCCCTGTCCGATTTTATAATTTTCATGGGATCACTAAAAACCTATTGGCCCCTACGAATAACTTGATTGTTTCATGGGTTCTCTCGGAAACTATTGGTATCTTCAATAACTTCCCCTTTATCCTAGTTTTCATGGGTTGACTAGGAACCTATTGACATCTATTAACAACTTAATTCGAATATAGTTTTTATGGGTTCATTACAAACCTATTGGCTCCTAGCAATAACATTTCCTAAACATAGTTTTGATGGGTTTATTATGAACCAGTCTATAAGACAACTTCAATATTTTAGGATCCTATATTCTGGACCATCTGACCTCCTAGATGAAATTCTACCCATTCAGGAGTTAATTCAATTTATATTCAGTATTGGGTCAACTTAATTGGTTATTCTTCCCTTTCACTCCCAAAATACAGTTATGGATCTATTATAATGTGAATATATATATATATATATATATATATATATATATATATATATATATATATTAGAAGAAGCAAATATATTAACATAATAATTCCAACGCCTATGGTTTAATATCCTTGAAATCAATTTCATATAAAACATGGTTAATCCCTTTAACCTATTATTTTATCAAGGGATGCTTCTTCAAGAACTTCATACTTAAAATCATTTCAAAACTCCTTTATTTTAGCCATGGGCTTCCTTTAAAATGAGTTGGGTTATTTATTTTGAAAACTAAGGATTTTGAATCCTTAAAACTTTACTTTTGAACCCATGGATAACCTCCTTCTAAAGCATTTAAATCTTCTTTTCAAAACGCTAAAATATATTTTTCAAAACACTTCAAAACATCTCTTTCGAAACCAATAAACATACCTTTCAAAAATATTAAAGTATTGCTTATTAACTCTTAGAAGCATGGCTTCGAAGCTTCCTGAAAGTACCCCTTTCAAAAGCAATCGGTTTATCTTTAAAAATATATTTTGGATAAAAGTGAATGTATACGAAAGTACCCCTTTCGAAACCTATAATCTTCATATAAAATTGTTTGGGAAAAGTTGATAGCTTCAGAACCATCCTTTCGAAAGCTCAAAACATTTAAGTAAAACATTTGAATGATAGCTTCGTAACCCCTTTCGAAGCCATTGCCTTCGAAACCCTCAAATCCTTTCGAAGGATTTAGAAAGTGGCTTAGTATAGGTTTAAAACAATAATAGCTTTTCAATTGGTTGATGACTTCAATCCATTTGAAAGGCATAGGGAAGGCAGAAGGATTTCGACTTGGTCGAAATAACCCTTTTCGAAAGCATTGATTTTAAAACTAAGTAACTCATTCGGAACCTACAATTTAAACCAGAAGCGATAACCCCTTTCGATAGCAATTTAAAAAGATCCTTCGAAAGCATATGTTTTGACTCCTTCGAAAGCATTTAGTAAAATAGGGAAGTTCATTTCTTTGGAAAATAAAGATTTCGACCCCATCGAAAGCTACGTTTCGACACCATGCCTTCCGCCCTTCTCCAATCCACTACGTACCAACATTTTGATACTTTGTGTATTGGTTTCGGCTAAGTTTTTTTTGACCTAGTAAGTTTCGACTTGGTTGAAGGCGGAAGCATAGGGTTAAAAGGTAGCTTCTAAAAGAGGCATAACATATTTTCTGAATAGTCTGATTTAATGCCATTTAAAGCGAATACTTTATAACTAACCTGCCTATTTGCAAACATTTGATTGGTTGCCATAACTTTTCAAATTCTTTACAAAAATAACTGTCGCATAATTTCATATCTAAACAAGGATTAATTTAACAAATAAGCCCTTCTGTTAAGCAAAACCAATAAAACAATGAAGTCGTTCGTCTAAAATAATTAAATTTCCATAGTAAATTACCTAGGTAAAATTCCCAAAAATAATAGAAATTCACTTTCAATATGTTATCTAACATATAAAAATTTCAGACCTAAACTCAATTATTCATATTTTCCTTTGGAAATTCATAAAAAAATTCCATGGCTTCGAAAATTATAAAAATTAAAACTCATTTCCAAAATCGTATTTTACATAATATATAATTTCCTCATGGCATTGGGAGTTCAATTTAAATGATTTTACCCATAAAACCATGTATAAACATTTATCAAATAATCTTGTTTGAATCAAACTTACCATAAAATTTCAAGCATATCATCAATCAGAAATGATCATAATGGTTTTAATCTTAAACCCGAAAATCAAATGATCATAAAAGCAAAATAGAGTTGGTTTTGATTATAAATCATCTTTATTAGGATAAGGACTTTGAGATTTTATTCTTGACTAATTTCTCCTAGCTTGAATCCTTAGCTTTAGATTTATTTTCTCCTCTTTTCTCCTAAAGGCTGGCATTGCTCCTCTTTGTTTACATTTCTTTGTGTTTTGTAAAATGAACGTGAAAATGGAAAATGAAATGTGGGTTTAAGGTATTAAGGAGTTTTGGTGTGCAATTCCTTATATGCCATTATGTTAACTAATATCCTAATTAACATACAAAACCAATTATAAGCCCACCTTTTAGTTTATTAATTAAGCTCGGCCAACTTATTAATTAAGCTCGGCCTCTATTTAAAATTTTCAAATCTCAATCTCCTTATCACTTTAATGTTTACGTTATTCTATTTAATTTATCTAATTAAATTTCCTAAATAATTTTATTAAAAACTAGGAGTGTTATATATATAGATGTTGCAATCATCCATAGTATTAATTTTCCGTGATAAAATATGGCGATGTTAATCAAATTAATAATCAGAAGCAGATGAATATGAAATTTTTAAACACAATTTAATAGCAAACATTCACATTTCAGTTCACAAATAACTTTTCATATTCATTACATAATCCCATTCGTAACCCCATGTTTAGAGAAAATATAACTATTACAAAATAATCTAGGAGCGATATATAATGATGCCCCTTAGCTGATCAAAGTCTAACACTCGGTGATTATATATTTATCATTACATCCATATAGACAAAACCAAACAACATAACAGATTAGATAAGAACTCCTAAATAGCTAGATTGCTTTCTACACGTCTCCGAAAGCTTATTCGTCTTACTGGAAACCTGGAAACCCTTACTCCTGATCTACTCAAATGAGTACCTAAGAGTTAAGTGTAAAAACAAAACTTTGGGTCAAACAAACAGTCTGGTGCGAATAATAACCTAACTCTCAAACCAAAATATATAATTAGTGAGACCATTCCTCTGAGTGGAATGGATTTTCCCCTCACTAGTATCATAACTAACTTAGCAACTATATAGTGTGCTTCTGCATCCACAATGGTTAAAACATAATAACATAATTATACACAAGTATGCAATGTGGGTAAGCCTGACTCTTTTGTCAACATAGGGTCATATCTACCCTAAGTTCACCCTTTCACAAAACTGACTATCTATCTCAATCCATAATTTTCTTATGGAAACAATGAACCTATTAATTTTCATGGGATGGCTACTAACCTATCAAAGCTCTTAAGGACTACCTGTCTGGAATCATAGTTTTCATAGAATCACTAAGAACCAATTGGTTTCTGCAAATAACAATTTCCAATCATAGTTTTCATGTTATCACTATGAACCTATTGGAACTCTTCGATAACAATTTCCAATCATAGTTTTCATGTGATCACTATGAACCTATTGGAACTCTTCGATAACAATTTCCAATGATAGTTTTCATTGGATTGCTAAAAACCTATTAGAACTCTCTAATAATAATTTCAAATCATAGTTTTCATAGGATCACAATGTACCTACTGGATATCCTCCAATAACACTGCACAAGCATAGTTTTTATGGGGTCTTTATAAACCTATTAGACCCTTCCAATATCAAATCTCATATCATAATCTTTTGATCAGTTCTGGACATCCTAAATCTAATGATCAATCCAATCTTCTAGACATAATTCTACTCACTTAGGATGTTAAATATAAATATACTCACTAATGGGTCAACCTAGCTGGTTATTTTACCCTTCTATATTGCAAAATGCAATTATGGGTCATGATAATGTGAGTATGATAATAATCATGCAAAATAACTAATCAAATAAAATAAGAACATATAACATCCATCATTCAAATATGTTCAATCAATTTGATCTTATAATCACTTAACCTTAGGTAATAACCACCTTGGTAATTTCAAACTTGGGATAAACAATAATTTATTCCTTGAAAACATTTATTATAATATATGATTACTCCCTTTAATAAATATTAAAGACAAGGAAATATGGCCCCTTGCTTTGTCCAAAATATTATGCCAAGATATATATGCTTTTAGAAAATAGCAATGATGAATTTTGAAGTCACTTAGAGGTTGTCGCACCTCAAAACCGTAGGCTATGAAGCCATATCTAATAATACCATTGAATTGATAAAGTGTGGCATTGATATTGCCTATATAGGATAATCACACCGAATTCTATATCTAATCCTGTTAAAGTGTATAATTTGTAAAACACAAGGCTATAAGGCAAAAACTATTTATGACGCTTATTATAAATACAAATAGATCATCGAATACAAGCGGCATAGTTATAGGTTGCATAGTATAAAACTTTTAAACTTAGAAATATATGAATGTCAGTATTAAGTTAGGCGGCATCATTGCCATATAAAACCAATGTCGAAAATAGCCTATAATGACATCATGGCTAAAACAAGGTAGCATAAGAAAATAGCGGCATCATTGCCTCTTTATAATCTGTTTAAAATAGCTTATAGCGAGACTATGGCCAAACATTGTGGTATAAAAAAAATAGCGGCATTGAAATCATACGGAGTTGATATTGAAAATTGGCGGCATTGCTGCCTTATGAAGTTAATGTCAGGATAGAATATATGTGGCATTGACATGCAGCATTGAAACATGTGGTACAAAAAAATTGGCACAGAACATATGCGGCATAGAACACCAGTGGCATCGCAAACATCAATGTCGACATTGAAGCCCCAACCTTAGTGGTTTCATTACACCAACAAAGTTTCTATCATATGCTTCCCTATATGTTAGTGATGACATGCGGCATAGATTGGCTATGGCAGTGATTAGTAGCGCATGATAATACCTTGATCAACATGAAAACTGTTTTATTTCTTTAATAAGCAACATCTTTTCACCAACTCCAATTATTTATCAAATTTTTATTGGATGATAAATTTCTTTACCAAATCCTTTTCAGAAAACTGTTATAAATCTAATTTCTCATTCCAAAAATAATTTGCAACTCATAAATTAATATTTTTACATAATTATGAAGTTTTTCTAGCCTGGTAAATTCGTAAAAATTTGTAAACATTTGGGAGAAATCCTCAAATATCACAATAAATCAGATTTATCATATTATTTAATATATAAAAGTTTTGTAATCAAAAACATTATTTAATTATTTTTAATAATTAGAATCCAAAATAAATCAATTTCCTCACTTAGAAAATTCATGAAATATTCGTACTTTCTTGGAAAATTATGAAATTAAAAAACCGCTTCTGAAATAATGTTTCTGACATTATATCAAATTTTCAGGTCATTTGGGTATCATATGATAGGTTTTCATACTTAAACATATTAAGTAATTTCGTAAATAGATCCAATAATTCATCAATAAGCGTATAATCATTTAGACATTTAAAACATAGCATAATAACATTAAATAATTCAGGTTTAATCATAAAACTGAACCAAACATAAAATACTTGAGATGTATAATCATTATTCACCTTAGGTTGGATAATGGAGCTGAGATTTGATGGAGAACATTTTTCCTTAGCTTTGACCCTTTGATTTTGCCCCTAGTTTTCCACTTCTAAGTTTGATTAATGGCATGTCTCCTTGCGTTTTTCCTTGATTGTTTTTATATGAGTAAAAGTGAGAATGATATATGAGATGGAGGGTTTAAGGGATGAAAGATAGATCAATTTCTATTTTTCCCCTCTCATATATCCTTATAAACCAATCTTAACAATTAATTAGTTAAAGCTTTATCTTGTTATTTATCAAATCTCATCCTCCTTATCTTATGACACATCATATTAATCTATTTAATTTACGTAATTAAATCTCCTGAATAATGTTAACCAAAATTTAGTGGTGTTACTTTAGGGGTATAGGAAAGTCAGTATGTCTGGTATTCTCCCTTATATATTAAGAAAATCATTGCTGGAGTGAGTAGAAGAAAAATGGGAATGCCCACCAAGCTTATCGAGGAAGACCATAGCAGGGATTTGTGTGGCTAGCTGTACATATCTTGAACGCTCTTGTTTCGATCCTAGCACAAACCTGAGCATTGAGTGGCTTGAAGGTTCTTTTAGGTGACATGCGACACGATTGAGTAGTAGGTAGTCTAAGCAGAACCCAAAGCATTGGTGGGCTTGAGGGTACTCTCAGGTGACATATGGCATGACTAAGTAGTAAGCGGTCCAGATATGACCCCATGCACTATTAGGATCTTGGGTAGTCTTAGGTGAGACGTGACATGATAGAGTAGTAGGCGGTCCCAGCATGACCCTGAGTGCTGCTGGGCTCTAGGGTACTCTTAAGTGACACGCTGCCAATTGAGGTTAGCCTAATTTTTTATATTGGTGCACCATGATGTCGTACATCGGTGTCACTTGGGGTAACAGTGCTAGTCTCGACAACAATGCATGACCTGCAAGAGGGATATGCGGTATCATGGGCAAGTGATACAAGACCGTTGTGGTAAAATCTTAACTTATTGATGCACCTCGGCACAAAGGGGAGAGACGCCTCATCCAAACTTACAAGGTAGTAGTCGTTCCCTAAACGAGGAGGTAAATGCATGGTGTTTCAATCTTGCTGGATAGCCTATTTAACCCCAGAAAGTAAGTGAATGCATGGTAATTCACTTCATGGATAACAGCCCGCAAGGAAGAGAGAGAGAGAGAGAGAGAGAAGGCTCGTTTCATCCTTTACAACAGAGGTTGGCATTCAATGACAAGTTATTGAGCACATGATAACTCATATTTATTGGATAATCTATTGAGGTGGCTAGTGGTCCTGGCGAAAACCTGAACGTGGTCTCGAGGTTCTCTTGGGTGACACACCGCCGGCTTGGTAGTCCCTAAGTAAGGAAGTGAATGCATGGTAATCTACCCTCATTGGATGGCCGCCTGGAAAGGTTCTCCCGGGTGACATGCCACCAGCTTGGCAGTCCCGTGTAAGTAATTTAATGCACAATAATTCACCCTTGTTGGATAGTCAGTCGAAAAAGAGGGGAGCATTGAATGGCTCATGCGGTCCTTGGCAGCAGAGTTCGGTAGTCTGCAGCCAAGGTAATGAGCACATAAAAATCATCCTTGGTGAACATGTTGAACAAAGTTGGCCCTAAAGTATTTGATGTATTCTTCACAAAAAAGGTATTACGTAGCCTTATAGTTTGTCTAGCTCATTACATATGATATGCTTAAAGGTGTATAGGGTTCCAAGTGTAGGGAATGCGAGTTTTGTTCAGGTGAGAGAGGCAGTAAGCATCATTTGTTAAGATGTCACTTATAATGTATGACTCCTTCCAGTTTGGGCCGAGCACTCCTTAAGACGGGTTCGTTGTATTAGCGATCACCTAGTGTAGAACTAGGCCGTCAATGATGAATTGTTGGAGCACTTTTAAGCTGTAGTGCTTGGTTATCTTCCTTTTATAGGAATCAGTGCGGAGTTCTGCTTCGACTCTTCATTTTCAACTATGTTGAATTCAAGTTTAGCTGTAATTTTTGTTTGGTCTTGTAAGTTAGACGTCAGGGTAAAGGGATGTTTACTTCTATGGGGAAGCATGGTTTCATATTCATAGGAAAGTGAGAAAGGAGTATGATCGGTTAAGGTACGCTTGGAAGTATGATAGGACCAAAGAATGAGTGACAGTTCTTCAGTCCAGATCTCTTTAGCTTTTACAAGGCATTTCTTGAGATTGGATGGTTTTACTCACAGCCTCGACCTGTCCATTGGCTTGAGCATGGGAAATGGAAGAGAAACACTTCTTAATTTTTTTCTTTACATAGAAGTCTTGAAAGAGGTTGCTCTCAAATTCAATGTTTTAACCAGTGATAATCGTACTTGATTGCCCAAAACAACATACGATGTTCCTTATGATAAAGTTGAGTATCATGGAGTAGTGACCCCAGTAAGGGACTCAGCCTCAACCCATTTTGTAAAGTAGTCGATGACAACAATGGTATATTTTATCCTCCCTTGGCACTAGACATCTTTCATATCAAGTCAATTCTGCATGCACTGAACGATTATGGGTAAGTCATACGGTAAGGAGGGTAGGAGAGGCTCTAGGGATCTTGGCAAACTGCTGACACAGGTCACACTTCTTGACGTGGTCCATAAAATCATTGATCATAGTAGGCCAATAGTAGCCTTATTGGGCGGCCTCTTTACTATGCTTTGCCCCTTGGAATGGTCCCCACAAAACCCTTCATGCGGCTCTTCCAAGATATGGTTAGCTTCATCTTCATACACGCATAGCTAAAGTGGCATGGAGTACCCCCACTTGTAAAGCTTACCATCTATGATCATGTAGTGGGGATCCTAATGGAGAATCTCCCTAACTTTCTTATGGTCCGCATGAAGTCCCTTACTTGTTAAGTACATGATAAGGGGCGTCATCCAATTATCCATAGACGGTACATCTATTTCCATTATTGTTACCTCCGGCTTATAGCAAGGGGTGCTTCAAACCTCTAAAGGAACCCAAGGAGTTAATTCTTCTGGGTTGCTTGCTGCCTTGGCCAACTGATTAGCCTTGGGATTCACCTCCTTAGGTATATGCTCTAACTTAAACTCAACGAATATGTTAATTATCTTTTTGGCTTCGGTAACATACATGGCCAATGTCTTGACATTGACTTGAAAGAGCTCACCCATTTGATTGGCAACTGGTGACGAGTTGCTGAAAACATGGATGGACTCCATGCATAGTTCCTTTGTCATCCAAAGGCCGACTAGAATAGATTTATACTCGGCTTCATTATTGATTGCCTTGAAAGAGAAGCATATCGCAATACATAGTTCTTTTCCACCAAAGTAATAGAGCCACGCCAGCCCCTTCTTCTTTTTTCGTTTAATGTCCCATCCATATATAGGCTCCAAACTTGCTGGCTTGTGATAGTCTCTCCTTCGCCGCTATCCAGGCTTGAGCACTTGGCAATGAAATCTACAACGACCAGGCCCTTGATAGAAGTGTGAGGATGGAATGAGATGTGATGCTGCCTAAGCTCGACAAACCACTTCAATAGCCAGCCTGCTGTATCAGTTCGACTAAGGACTTACTTCAAGGGTTGGTTGGTCAGGACTTTGATAGGATGAGCCTGAAATAACTGAAGTTTTTTAACTTTCATAAGCAGGCAGAAGGCAAGCTTATCTAGCCTTGTGTATCTTGTTTCCCAACCCGACATCCTCTCATTAGATTAATCGATCAACTGTTGGATCTTTTTGTTTTCTTTGATCGAAGCAACACTAATTACATGGTCAGTCACTGCCAAGTATAGATACAAATCTTTCCAGTCAATGGCTTGGATAGTACGGAGGGGTGGCTAAATGTTGCTTTGGCTACTCAAATGCCTTGGTCCATTCATCATTCTAAGCAAATGATTTTCCCTTCTTGATGTGATTGAAGAAAAGGAGACACCAGTTGGTGGATTTTGACATGAACCGAACAATTTTGTAACCATCCCATTCAAACTTTTACTTGCTTCACGGTTCTAGGGACTTGCATATCTTGGATGGCATAAATCTTGTATGATTAGCTTTAATACCCTTGGTTCTTACAACATAACCAAGGAATTTGTTGGATTGCATTGCAAAGGAGCACTTCTTCAAGTTCATCTTCATGTTGTATTGACATGGTATGCTAAGAGTCTCGACCAGATTCTATGCATGCCTCCGACATTTTAAAATTTTATTAGCATGCAATCCATGTACACTTCCATAGACAGATCAATTTGTTTAGAGAAAATTTGGTTGACTAGAAAATGATAGGTGGTGTCCATATTTCATAGCCCAAAAGGTATGCCACGATAGTAGTATAGGATAGCATTTGTAATGAAAGAGGTGTGCTCTTGGTCCTGGATGTGCATGGAAATTTGATTATACCCAGAGTAAGCATCCATGAAAGTGAGGAGGTTGCGCCCATTGGTTGAATCCATTAGTTGATCGATGCAAGGAAATGGGAAGTTATCTTTGGGGAAAATTTTGTTAAGGTAGAGAATTCAATGCAAGTCTTTTAAGACCCATTGGTTTTCTGACCAGTACTAGGTTAGCTAACCAGACCGCATATTCTACCTCCCCAATGAAGCCGTCGTCTAACAACTTTTCTACCTCCTCTTTAAGATCTTGGCACCTCTCTAGGTTGAGTGATCGGTGCTTTTGATGGATCGGCTGGCCTTGGGATTAATTTGAGTGCATTAAAAATGATCCTAGGATTAATGTCGGTCATGTTAATAAGCTCTCATGCGAAGATGTCATTACCTTTCTATATGAATTTGATTAGCTCTCTCTGACATCTAGGCTAAGTTCTACACCAATTTGAAGAACTTTGCTAGGGTCGACATAATTTATGGATATCGACTCTAGTGGAGTGGCGGACTGCCCTTAATGCTTGAATCCCCCATGTGTGGGTCAAGCGGGTCATCGTCAAGATTCGGGTTTTCTTCCAAGTTTCTTTTGCCCGGTGCATAAATTATGTGCTCTACGATGTCCTCGATCAAGGCAGACGTCTATGCATGAGTCGAGGAATTGATGTTCCCCTGGCTCTCACAAATAAGTCCGTCGACGTTGAGAGGGTAGGAGTTGCTATATGGGATGTCCCTTCTTGCAAACAGTATGCGACTTGCTCATCCCGTGATGAGATGTGGGCTTTATTTCTTTAGGAAGTGGCCAAGGAGTTAGGATTCCAGTCTTCATTATAGCACGCGGTCCTGGCATGACCCTGAGCGTTGCTGAATTCGAGGGTACTCTCAAGTGATATGTTGTCAGTTGATGTAGCTTTGTGAATAAAGGTAGACCTGGCTTGACCATAAGCATTGTTGGACTTGAGGGTACTCTCAGGTGATAGACCGTTAGCATTTGTATCTTTAAGGGAAAGGACGGTCTGACAAGGCCCTAAGTGCTGCTAGGTTTGAAGGCACTCTCGGGTGACACCTTATTATTTGTCATGACATGATAGAATAAGATATTGCTATTGGAAGGAGCTATTGTTGTCGATACTTTAGAATTGGGGGCAGTCTTAGCTTGAACCAACTGTTGATTGGCTCGATGGTTCTCTCAAGTGATTCGCCGTTGAATGTTGCAAGTTCTTGCCGAAGCATGAGAACACTCTTATTTGCTTGTTTGAGGGAGGTCCCATTCTCCCTAGCCTTCTATTTATTTCATTTGATCTCACCGATCTTGTTTTGGATAGGGATCTTTATGAGGCGTCGATTGTAGGAAACGATGTTGTCCAGTTCAGCAAACGTCAGTCGTCCTATCAAAATTATTAGTAGAAGGGAAATCATTCACTACAAAGTTTACTTAAATCTTTATAGTAAGTGATTGTCATTCGAATATTTCATAAGAGATGTGGTACTTATTGGAACAATGCCTACAACCCCGAAGCGTAAATGGGCAAGGTGCATAAGGTAAGGCTGGAGGTAGGGATCTTAAGAGACTCAAAAACATGCCTGAACATAATATTGAATGATCTACTCCCATCCACAAAGGGTCGATGCACATTCGAGTTAGTCATTACCGAAGTGATGACCATAGGATCACGATGGGCATAAGAGACTACTTCTCTGTCTTTAGCAGTGAACGTGATGGGATAAACAGATTTCAACTTGGGTGTCTTAAATGCTCCATGCTCTAAGGAATACACTTGGTCGACTAAACCCACTTCCCTTTGATAATAAGACTGTGCCTTCGGATCCTGTCGGCCACATGTATGCCTCAACATATGATTAAGATGTTGGTTTCACAAATTTGTTGTTGGGTTGTTAGGGTAGGATGGCTGGTTGTTGTAGTTGGTCCTTAGTTGCACTTGATCTCGCACAAATTCTAATAGTATTCCTTCTTGGGTATGTCTTTCAATCTTGTCCTTGAGCACCCAACATTCGTAGGAGAAGTGGCCATTGATTTGAAAGAAATGATAGTATTTGCCGTTGTCACGAGGGTCTTCCCTTCTTCTGCCTCTGGTGGCGCTCGATCATTGACATTGCACTTGGTTCCGAGTTGTGAAATATATTATCTCCATATTCCTATTCAAAATAGCATATAGTTAGCATAACTGAACCTATATTGTGTGCTACTCTCTACATGCCTCTTGGTGTTGTTTTGCCAACCACTAGGTTAACGATTGGTATTTTCACGATAACATGCTTGAGTGGTATGTCGGGTTTCATTGTCGATGTTAGAAAGATCTGCATCCTTCATCCTCATTTTGTTATTTGCCCATGATATAAATCAGTTGGGACATAGCCGGCTGCTTTTGAAGCTCTCTCCACTTTCTCAATTTTTATCTAACCCTGAACAAAGGGCCATGACCAGGCACTTTGTGATAGCACCCATTTCCTAGATGGATTCTTTGTCGATGCGATTAGAATATGATCGAAGACTCTTGGTTGGACCAAGGTCCATTGTTACCTAGCTCGCTAGCCATCGTGTTGGTTTTTGAAGTGAAAAACCTAGTCTTGAAGTCTGCACATATCTGGGCCCAAGAATGGATGTTGTCTAGTTGGAGATATAGCAATCAATGTAATGTCGATCCTATTAGAGTGGAAGGGAAGAGTAGGCATTTTCCTAGGCTAAAAAGCTGGCTGACATGGGGGATGGAGTTGGATGCAGTAATGTGCTTAGATGAGTCAGCACTCCCATCATACTTGTCAATGGATTGCAAAGCTATAGCCTATGGATGTAAGTGTTCAATATATCCTCAAAAAATGCCTCACCATTCTCATCATTTGGAAAATCTTTTCCCCCGATGTTCCAGGACTTCATTCAGTTGAGCTTTCGAAGAAGGATGTTCATTTCCTCCCAAAGGCCAACATCAGCTTGCTACGAGATTATCCATCCAACCACCGACTATGGGCTGAATTGCCCTCTTGGTGGAGTGAGAGATCGATGATGGGAAGGAGAGTGACGACGATTGTCTGGGGTGAGGGAACTCCTGTCTTTGTGCAAAGAGTGCGATCGTGAATCACCAGGCCGTCGTTCTCTTGATCCAGGCCTGGTTGCACCCCTATGGGATCGGGAATGCATCAATGCATCCCTTAGCTCTCCACCGAAGGCATGGGTGCCACCACTAAGATAGTACATACCTCAAATCTTGAGCTCCTTTTGTTGCCTAAAGACGCTAAAAAACTGACCGTCATTCTATTAAACGAGAGAGTAATGTCTATGTTCTTTGTGCATGGAAATCTCAGGGTTAATGTCAATAATTGTACTTGGCACACATGCAGCATATCTTCTTGAATGGACATGAACTTCCACGATTAAGGTCTCCAACACAACCCTGCATCAAGCCTCGTTGATGTTCATAAGGTCATAAGAATTAGGAGGGACATGTCAAGGAGGAGTCGGTTCAACCATTGGAAGGGGTAGTGGAATGAAGTTCACAGTTGACTGGGCGTCTAACCCCATCCTCAATTCATTCATCTCGTGGGTTAGAGTTCCCACGTTGGTCAATCATTTGAGCACACTTCACCACATGCCATTACAGAGCCCAAAAAAGGATTGGCGGCATTGGAGAATGTGTTACCATTAGTTTCAAGTTAATTAGAGTTAATGAGTTTGTTCTCACTAGTAGGATTTGACATGGTGAAACGGGAAAAGAGTGTGTAGAGAAGAAAAAGAGAAGAAAGGTTAGAGATTTGAGGGGAGGCCTTCCTACTAGCATCAAAATTTTGACTAAAGAATTAGCCAACCTCAAAATTATACTATCGCATTGTGTTAGCAAAAGGTTACTGGCTAACACTAGGTTTAAAAATGTAAATAAGAGTAAAGCAAGCAGTAAAAACCCACCCTGAAACAGGCCTAAATTATGACCCAGAAAAGGCCTATCGATATTTAGATCCATTCTAAGGCAAGCTGCTGGTAGTAAAAATAAATAACATTGCAGAGCCATAACTAAACTTTTGAAACTCACAACTGATAGAACAAAATATAATAGTAAAGTGTGCCCATTTATTTGAAAACCGTAAAATGTCATAACACAAAATCTTATAAAAACTGTAATATAATATCTGTTACGATAATTGTTTAAATCCATGGGTACAGCTAAAAGCAGATAATAATAAATACTGCCAGTAGCCAAGATTTTCCATCTTTTAACCATCTTCACCCCCATCCCTATGACCTTAACCTATGTTGTAATGAGGAGCGAGTCAAAACAACAAGTGTCTGGTGAATAAAAACCTTGAGTCTCACCTTTTCAGTACTTGGGCAGAATATATCAAAATAAGAATATGTCTACGAACATAAAACCATTAAAATCATTTAATATTTCTTTATAAGAAAAGGAGGTGGGTCCAACCACTTAATACCTTCCATTCCAGAAGTAGATCCCATATCCCAATCATATGTCATAAATAGATAATAATGAGAGAGAGAGACGGTACCTAAGCCACTTAATACTTCCCGATGGAAATAGGCAGACCCCGACATTTAAGACCTATTTCCAAAAGTATGGTCCTCAATGGTACTATTTAGCTAACATTATATGGAATCTCATAAGTCACTTAATACTTCCAAGTAGAAAATTTGCAGACCCCATCATTTAAGACCTATTTCCAACAGAGGACCTCTGTAGAGATACCACCTAACGTAACCCCTTAGTCATTTAATACTTCATCTGGGGAAAAAGGCAGGTCCAACCACTTAAACCTCAAACTCTAAAGACAGCCCTTCGTCTTATGGCCCATACCCATTATGACATCTCACATTAGTCCGCTATTTATAAGAACGGGTAGCTAGATTAGCTGGGAAGATTTCCCCTACAAAATTTGGAACTAACCTCGTGTCATTACAAATATTTATCATAAGGATATCTCACATCAATAAAAGTGTCACAACTGATGGTAGCCTCAAAGTAAATATATATATATATATATATATATATATATATATATATTCATCTCACAGTTTCATAAATAAGGCCTTATAAGGAATCTTCCTTATTAAGCCTTAAATAATAATTAGACTATATAAGACTCCTCTAATTTTTGCCTCAAAATTAGTTAACTTCCTAGTAGGTGAAATAAATGTAAATAAATGCCTAACTAACTACACTACAAACGCAATAACTATATATTAATTATGTAAATAGAAATAAATAAATATTCGCGCCTAATAAGTTCTAAACGCATGGATTTTACGCTCTAAACTAGCGTTAAATGTCAATTCCTTAACCAAATGTAATTACGAGTCCTTTTTCTTCAAATTCCCAAGATTTCATGGGATTCTAATATCCAAAACGAGTAATAAGATTCATAACCAAAACTGCAATAATAGACTTCTAAATAAAAAGAAACTCAATTTATTACACCAATTCAGTGGAATATCTTAAACAATAAGAATTGCAATCTAAAACATCCAACTCCTCTTTTACAAAGAAATAGATAAGAATAAGTGGTGTAACTACAAATAAAATTCATAATCTAAACCCCTTATTTTATTGAGGAATCATAATTTGACCCAAAGAAGAAGGAGAAGTGGAATAGCCTATGAAATTATCAAAAATTGCATAAACGAAACAAATTCCATCAAATTAATGTAAATAACTGGGAATCTCAACATAGAATTGACATATCAAATTAAAAGGAATTTTGGATGATTTTATTTATAACGTTTTCGAAATCCCAAAATCCCTATGGCATATTCAAATCCAAAAATAAATATACTAAACAATTGCTGAAAAGAAATACTAAGGTTCCCACTTACAGATGAGCCTTAGCATTACTCAAATGGATTTGTAGCATTTTGATCTCTTCTAGAATCCCTCTCTTTTGATATATATAAACACACACAATATGGAAGCGGTATATATATTCATTAGATTCAAAATAATTCGAGAAAAATAAGATATAAGTTGAGTCCTTACCTGAATTTTCCACGATGTTTTTGTATCTTATTAGAGAGATAACAATGGTAGAGTTTTGTGTATTCTCCAAAATAATATGAATAAAAGTGGAGAGGATAGGATTATATTTATAAGAGTTGAAACGCACAAGAACCATAGTATGGAAGTAGGTATGAAATGGGTAGATTTGGAGTGCATAACCGAATAAAATAGGGCTTAAAACCCTAGCTGCCACTGGCAACTAATGTTGCCAAGAAGTCGATCTCCCTTGGGTGACCGGTCAACCGCTATGGTCGACCGGTTGACCTATTCAAGTCGACCGCTCTTCTATTAAAGGACGTTTATTTATTTATTTACGTTGCCCTATTATTTTATTCCCTAATTAACTTTTTAACATTAAGCGTTAATTAACATTTACTTAGCTCCCAAGCTAATTTTTAAAATTTAAACCCTAAATTTGATTTCTTATTTGAATTTGAATTCAAATTAAATTAATTTAAACTTGAGAACTTCAAATGCTCATAACTTCTTTGTTTAAGCACCTTTTTCAGCATATTAAAACAGATCGGAATTTCGCCACAAATGCAAAGGAATCGCTTTCGCCATCAAATTTAAAATTTTATAAAATTTCCATATCCAACCCTTAGCGTATTTAATTTAATTTAATTTACTCCATTTATTTACAGTTCATTTTACAGATATTACATTCTTCCTGTTAGAAAGGATTTCATCATGAAATCTTTCAAGTGGTGAACAACATAACGCATAATAACATCTATGTTATAAACCAAAATATCTACACAACCATCTATTTAACCAGTAATGTAATGTGATTATGTACCGCAGACATACTAAAATGACCTCAATCCTAGTCAACCCTAGTATGAGTGAGTAATCGTGTCATGAAAGTATGTAAGCAAATACCCTAAACATGCATAAAAATTTCTACATGAGTGTAAAGTAGTTGTGAAAAAGTGTAGCAACCATATTATACCATCTAATCTAGCAACCATGATATAACCAAAATCCAAATTTTGGAGAGAAAATTTTCCAGAGAAATGTTTTAGACGAAGAGTCCTCATGCCTTCCATTAGATTTTCTTATCATTATACCGAACCAATCTAATTCTTTATTTCGGAGCCTCCGAGTTTCATGCTCTACGAAGCATGCAGTGTCATGGGGCTATTAGCTCCTCTCAAAATCTCCAATTGATTAGGCTCGACAAGAATTTTTATGCTATGAAGGTATTTTCTCAAATGCAAAAATATCATGGACTCCAACCAACATAAAAGTTTTCTTGTTTTTCCCTATATTGGAAAAAGGCGTAATAAATCCGGTGCCTACTTTCCAACTATCCAAATCATACGATGTCTGATCAATTCTGACTTTCCAAAGTCTCGTAATACAAATCTGGTCTTAGTAAATTTATTAGTAGTTTCCCACCCTCAAGTTGATGATTTGAAAGGCCTCCCTAAAACAAATGCTTCAATGGTGCCATACTAATCGTCCATTGATGACTACTATCCCATTAAATTCTACTAAGGGTAAGCGCTACTTCTAAGGTCCTCCAAAGTCCAAGATGCAAGGTCTCAACAAGTCCTCCAAGTTCCCATCAATTCCTTCGGTTTTCCCATCGGTCTTCGGTCGGTAAGCGATGCTCCGATTTAAAAAAATTCCTAAAGCTACTAGCAAGCCCCTCCAAATTTGCTAGTAAACTAAGGGTCCCCATCACTAACGATGTCGAGCGCAACTCCATAAATCTTTATTGGAGTGCTGCGGTTCCATTGCTTCTAACGGAAAAATTCTACTATCTTCTTATTAATCTTTGATCAATAGAAAATTCCATTCTAATTTTATACATTTTCTCTTTTCCTTACATGGTGGCATTTTGTGAGCTAAATCCCTTATATTCCCCCAAAATCTAAAGTTTTGAGATTGAAATATTTACTCCCTTTAGGCTGCTAACCTAATTTCCTCGTTAACTTCTAGTTTTACATATAGTCTATCGCTAGTTAAGTGTTCCCATAAATTTCCTTAAAACTTTGCTTTCCAACATATATCAAGTGGTTTAAATCCCATCCATAAAGTCAACACAAGAATAAATGGGAATATATCTTATATAACATCATCTACTTTTCCAATAACGAAGGAAGACAACTAGCGACTATAATCCAAGAACTCCAAAAGAAAATTTTACCAGAAAGTTGCCATTTATTATCAGTTAATATAAATGGTGTTGAGGTCCTAATACTCCTTTCTAAACTAAGATTGGCTATCTTTAATATTCAATTCCATTGCTACCCATTTTCTTGATTTCCCCCCATTTTTCAATCTTTAATAAATGTGGTCCATTTATTGCTTTAATTAATATCCATAGCAGCTGATCACTACTGTAAGAATTGGACCATTTCCAATTAATTCTTCTTCAATCTTTTTAACCTTTTTTAGGTTTCCAAAATCCATTTATTACTCAAATTTCTTTCTTCCACAAATGGAATATCAAGTTTCCTTAATCAATTCCTCTTTAGATTATTTTTTTCTCTCATTAGTTATAAATTTATTGCCTATTAAATTTGTAATTAACATCCATAAATCCTAATCCGTCAATTACTAGCTAATACGCATATTTTCGTAGTCTATGTTATCTATATATATTCTAGCCATTTAGTGTAGTTGTACGATATCTATATCTAACTACTAATTCCAGAACTAGAATACTCATTTTTATATTTTAATTCATCGAAGTAATCCTTTCAAAAAGAGTACTGTTATAAATTAACCACAATTAAGATTTTTTTTGCTTCGTTTAAAATTACAAGGAATCATTTCTTTCCTATTATCGAACTGAACAGCGTAAACAATGGAAAGAAATATTTATCACTTATTGATGTGTACGTAAATATATATATTTTTACTACCATATTTTATCGAATTAAATTAAATAAGTGATCATATTAGGTGTTTTAACTTGTTTAAAACAAAATTCAAATTATTTCAAATAGTCACATATTCATCTTTATCCAGGGGCAAAATAATTATTTTTGTGCATATATTAATTTTCTAAACTTTAATTGAAAATTTCTATGTTATTTTATAGGAATTTAAATTAAAAACAAGTGGCTTCATGAAGATATATACATGTACAAGAGTGAATACAATGGAATGAAGATGGAAATAATTCAAAGTCATGATCATGGAGGACCCCACCTACCCACCTTCCTTCATGTACAAATTAGAAGCTAATCCACATGCTAATAGCCATTACACTTTCATGCACACTTAATGGGTGATTATTGAAGCTAATAATAACTTGGCCACCACACTTCCTGCAAGGGCATTTTGGGCATTCCTCAAAAAATGGATTAGGGTTTCATACATGTATAAATACCTCTTATGCTTCATGTAACCTTCTACCTCTTAGTTAGTTTTTAGCTTAGAAATAAAAGAAATCTTCTCTTTTCTTTTCATGCATACTTAGTCATTTCTTTCATGTAATTTATTTTTTTATGCAACTTTAATACATTGCTCATTTCTTTTCTTGTTTACTTCCTTTCATGCTAGTGGTGTAGTTTGATTTTAATGCAAGTAGATTAGTTTTATTTCTTGTTCATTTGGCCTTCATTTTCCTTTCTTCTTAGTTTCACGTTGCAAGCCACATTTGTTGATTTGATAACAAATATGAGAGGCTAAAAACCTTCAATTTAAGGGTAATGAAGCTCTCTAATCATGTAGCTTCAACATAATTTGATAATCTTTGCACTCTTTTTGAGCTTCATGAAAAGTTGATGTTTATGTAATTTTTTTTTGGTATTGAGGTTGATAGCCTATGTTGTTCAAAACAAATAGGCTATGCTTAGTCATATGAATCACAAAATGTCTCTTCATTTACATATGATTATGGCAATGAAGTGAAATTCAATCAAAATTTGATGATCTATATTTCTAATCAATAGTCAATAGGCCATACTTAAAAGAGATTTTATTTTCAACTTCTTGTTATTTTTCATGAGAATTAAAAATGGTTTAAAGGTTGTGTTATAGTTTGATGGCTTATGTTAAGCTAATTAATAGCATAAATGAGCCATACTTATGATAAACACATCATTTAAACTCACGTATGACCAAAAAAGAGAGATAATAATTTCATGTTTTGTTGAACTATATGATAGAGAGAGCGGAATTATCTCTACATTGTCATTTACTCTCATATTTCTCTCACTTTCTTCTTGTCATTTTTCTTACATTATCTAGCTAATCACTTTCAACTTTGTTTATTTGATTGATTTGAAAGTTAAAATCTACAATTCCATGTGGATCGACCCGTACTCGTCACGTACTAACTTTTGTACATCATGCACTTGCGGTTATTTTAATTCGAAATTTTTCGACGGTTTTCTAATTCGATAGAAATTCCATCATTAAGCACTTAAACATCTCTTTCCTTTAGTATATTCCTTGTTACTTCAAACAATGCACTTTTACAAGTATTTTGGAATTGGATAATTTATGGAACTATGTGGAAATTACTCCAAGATTAAAATATAGAAATTCATATTCTATGGCCAACCGTATTCACAATCCAATTATAGATGTGGAATATCTTTACACTTTACCAACTTCTTCAAGTAAAGGTTTGGGACTGACTTCAATTTTCTAGACCAGGTTGTACATTCTATTTCTATTTTACTCATATCCAAATAAAGCCCTTAGTCCATCCCACCTACGTCATGATCTGTATCTACTCCATAAATTTTTATAAAATCATAATTTTCGCATACAAAATAAAATATCATAAACTTATTTAAAAATGAGCATTTAGTACTTTATTTCTTGCGATACTTAATATATGAAGTATCAAATTCAATATCTCCATCTTTGAAATTTTAAATTTTAATAAAAACCATTATCATAGATTCAAAATTCCATTGTTCGCATAAAGGAATAAAATAATCTCCCTTTCTAAATTTATCTGTATTAAAAAGTTTTTTTAAAGTTAGACTTTCTAATTTATGGCATTCAAAATTCTCTTGGTTTTCCGAAAAGGAACTTAAGAAAAAATTTCCTTTTCAATAGCTTGCTATAATAAGTATTTACTCCTATTTAAAAATAGGAAATTTAACACAAAATGTTCAAGAATTAATTATCTTTCCAAAATAACATGTCAAATCATTTTTGTTTCAAAGAGTTTTCTAGCTATAAGAATTATCCTTTACAAAATAGTGAATTTTTCACATGCATCATTTCAAAATAACAGTTATTTTATTTTAAAGAATATAAAAATATTTATTACCTTATTACTCAAAATATACTGTTATTTGATGAAATATAGCTCGTACCTTTGCTCAAAAACTTTTAAATTATCTTGCAACACTTTTCTTTATCAAATCCAATATTATTATTATTCAAATAACTTTTGTATTAAAATTAGGAAAAATATATAAAATTCTCATTTTTACATAAATGCTTCTCCTTATACAAAAACTTCTCATTTGTTTATCAATCATCATTTAAATCCAATCAATGATCAAAGATACCTTTTATAACTTTATACGATAGAAAAATAGATGGAGTAGACAAAGATAACTTCTATCTTACTCTATTACTCCTTAATATCTCATCTACTAGAATTCACAATTTTATTATTACTTAATTTCCAGCTATTATTCTCTTCATCACCTTATACGGGAATGATCACCTTCCTATACTATCAGACATTACTTTCTTTCTATTTATATCCCAAAATAGGTGTTATTTCTATTTATAAACCCCTAAAAAAAATTCTAAAGAAAGAAATTTTAGGTTTATAAATAAGGAAAAATAGAAGGATCATAGAACTAAAAATTGAAATCTTTTTAATCAAATTAAAAGGGTTAACAAATTAGAATGTTTCAAGGCATTAATTTACAATTAAAACCATCCACCATTTTGTCTTAAGGAAATTCACCGCTTTTAAAATTTGCATTAGCTTTCCAAACTTTTCCAAAACTAATGGTGGTATATTTCCAAAGTTATCTAAAACCATAATTATATTTCTAAAAGTTTCTAACTTATACGGCCTTTAAGAAGTTATAGAGAAAAGAACTTTCAAATTTAGTGCATAGAATTATAACATAGAAAAGTAGAAGAAAACATAAACAAGGAAATTGGAAGCTTTTCTAATTCAATCAAATTTTAAATCGAGAAGTTAATAAATGGAAACTTTTTTTTTCAACTTCTCGAGTTACCAATTTTTTAAGTTAAATTCACCTACCAAAAATGTTTCACCTCCCTTTTAAAATTTACAACCTCATTTCAAAATTTATAAAAAACAAACGGTGGTGTAATTTGAAAGTCGTTTATAATTACTTTTTATCAAAAATTTCTAACTTATAAGATTTTCATTTCAAATCTTTTGAAAGGCACATTCAAAATTTTCTAGGGGTTTTCAAAGAAACCTTTTTATCAAATTATGTCCCAAAAGGTAGGATTGAAATTTGTTCTTTCTATTAAATCTTTGTACTCTACCCTTTAAAAATCTAATTTTCTCCTTGTGGTGATAAATGTATTCCTTCTTACGGAAGTTTGCTACTTTTCTCACTTCCCTATTTTATTCATACATAATACCTTTATTTGTTACCTCCATACATGTTGAGTTATCCCTATTGATTGTTAACTTAAGGGACATTTTCTTGAGAATATTTTTTTCCTATCAACCTTTCCATCTACGATCACCCCTATTATTAAATATGTCTATTGGGTCCATAATGACAAAGAAGACTAGGTACTATCAAGGAGTCAATTACTATCCAACTTCAAGGGTGCATCCATCGTTGAGGTCATGCTCTCTCTAGTATGCTCCTAAGATATGATCTCCGCCCCATGGGTAATCGGAGTAGGAGTAGAAATTACTTTTATTTATTCTTCCAACTTATAGTCGCCTCTCCCATCCTTTCGGAATATTGTTGCACTATTTCTACAGCCGAAATTCGTATAGTTAAGCGTAAATTCAAAATAAGTATATTATAGTATGGGTTTTTAAAAAATATTTTCAAAAATAGTTTTCAAAAATAACAAGCACGCCACTCATACGTATAATATACTTTCCCGTTGATCGGGTAACCTAGGCTTTGATACCAAATGTAACAACTCACCCCGAAACAGGCCTAAATTTCGACTCAGAAAAGGCCCATCGAGACAAGGATCCATTCTAAGGCAAGCTATTGGGAGTAAAAAGAAATAACATTGCAGAGCCATAACTAAACTTTTAGACTCACGGTGGATGGAACAAAATATAATAGTAATGTATACCTATTTATTTCAAAACCATAAAATGTCATAACACGAAATTCCATAAAACCGTAAATAATATCCATTACAACAATAGTTCAAATCCATGGGTACACATGAAAGCAAATAATAATTAATACTACTTCTAGCCAAGCTTTTCCATCTTTTAAGCATCATCACTGCCATCACTCCGTCCTTAACCTGTGTTGTAATGAGGGAGGAGTCAAAACAACAAGTGTCTGGTGAATAAAAACATCGAGTCTTACCTTCTCAGTACTTGGGCAGCATACTTCAAAATAAGAATATGTTTATGAAAATAAAACCATTAAAATCATTTAATACTTCTTTATAAGGAAAGGAGGTGGGTCTAACCACTTAATACGTTTCATTTCAAAAGTAGATCTAATATCCTGATCATACGTCATAAATAGCTAATAATGTGAGAGACGGTAACCAAGCCATTTAATACTTCCTAATGGAAAATAGGCATACCTTATCATTCAAGAACTATTTCCAAAAGTGTCCTTCTCAATAGTACTATCTAATTGACATCATATAGAAACTAATAGGTCAATTTAATACTTCCAAGTGGAAAATAGGCAGACCCCGTCATTTAAGACCTATTTCTAG
This sequence comes from Allium cepa, assembly GCA_030765085.1. Lineage (NCBI taxonomy): Eukaryota > Viridiplantae > Streptophyta > Magnoliopsida > Asparagales > Amaryllidaceae > Allium > Allium cepa. Next base: position 159,870,803 of record CM060945.1, on the reverse strand, counting down.
AAGCGAAACTCTGTAGAAATACCGCCTAGCATAACCCCTTGGCCATTTAATACTTCATCCAGGGAAAAAGGCGGGTCCAACCACTTAATACATCAAACCCCAAAGCAGACACTTCGTCTTATGGCCCCTACTCATACTAACGTCTCACTTTAGTTCACCATTTTTATGAATTGGTAATTAGATTAGCTAGGTAGCTGATTTCCTCTACATAATTTTGAACCAACCTCGCTTCATTACAAATATTTATCTTAAGGATATCTCACATCAGTAAAAGTGTAGAAAATTGTTGGTAGCCTCAAAATAAAGGGCAAACTTTCATCATGTAACTCTATTGACCTTGCATCCCTATGACTTAACTCAGTTTATTGCACCAATTCAATGGAATATCTTAAACAATAAGAATTGCAATCTAAACCCCATATTCTATTCAACTCCACTTTTACAAAGAAATAGATAAGAATAAATGGTGTAAATTATGTATAGAAATCATAATCTAAGCCTCTTATATTTGAGGAATCACAATTGACCCAAAGAAGAAGGAGAAGTGGAATAGACTATGAAATTATCAAACATTGCATAAACGAAACAAATTCCATCAAATTAATGTAAATAACTAGGAATTTCAACATAGAATTGACATATCGAATTAAAAGGATTTTTGGAGGATTTTATTTATCATATTTTCGAGACCCAAAAATCCCTAAGGCACATTAAAATCCAAAAATAAATACACTAAACAATTACTGAAAATAAATTCAATGGTCGATCGATTGACCTATTCAGGTCGACCGCTCTTTTATTCAGGGACGTTTATTTATTTCCGTTGTCGTATTATTTTATTCCCTATTTAACTTTTAATGTTAATCATCAATTAAATGTTTACTTATCCCCTAAGCTAGTTTTTGTAATTTAAACCCTAAATTTGATTTCTCATTTGAATTTGAATTCAAACTAATTTAATTTAAATCTGAGAACTTCAAACACACATAACTTCTTTGTTTGAGCTCCGTTTTTTTCATATTACATATGGAAACAAATCAGAATTTCACCATGAATGCGTGGAATAACTTTCTCGGTCAAATTCCAACTTTTATAAAATTTCCATATCTAACCCTTATCATATTTAATTTAATTTACTCCATTTATTTATGGTTTATTTTATAGGGTGTTACATAAGCAAATGTTGTAAATGACATAAGATGTGGAGTGATACGACCAAGTTTACCTACGTCCACTATGAAGGTCACTTGCTACATTCATTTTTAACAATTACAAGGAATTACAATATGTAAATTTCCATAGTTTAGTCACTTTAAATGTGAATATTTAATATAATTTTAAATGATTAATGTCAACCCTCTTTTGAGCCAAAACAGATTTCAACTAGACTTAGAAGATTCAAACGAGGGATGAAAAGACTTGAAAACTTGGAGGCACGCTTAAAAGGACTAGAGAATTTAGCTTAGGAAATTTGGTTGGAAAGTTGGCCAAGTCCTTAACTTAATCCTATGTTAAGGCCTTAGGTCAATCTTGACTTAAGTCCTTAGGTCAACCCTTGGTTAAGGATTTGACTTGGTACTGAATTATCACTAAAGCATCTTCAATTGGACATAGGAGATTGAAACGGAATCGAAATAACTTTAAATTTGGCAAAGGAACTTAGAAAAGGAAAAAGAAGGACATAGGAAAATTTCACCATGATTGGGCCAACAATCGAAACTCGGCCCCAAATTAAGGACCTTAACTCAGCACCGAGTTTAGGATTTGACTCAGGCCGGCTTGAGTCTTCCGGCATGTTTTTGCATTATTTCCTAGTCATCATTGCTATTGGACCTCTGACTATGTTGTACTATTCCTCAATAAATACGAACCTACTTGCTACCAGAAAAGGGGTTTCTTTCTACTGGATCTCCTTCAACACTCTTAGACTTAAAGCTTCCATTAAACTTTCTTCACTTCTATTCTCCTCAAATAACATTCTTAACCCCATCATAAATCTAGGATCCACTAGATTGTGGCTAGATCAGATCTAACAAGTTATAATCCAAAGTGAGACCAAATAAAAAAGATTGAAGTGGACGTATGTTGGAGATTACGCAGAACCACTATAAAAACTTTTATGTGTTCTTTTCTGTTTTGTACTTTTCCCTTTTGCTTTCATCTGAACTGGTGCTTTCATCTGATATGTAGGTGTTGATCCACTTTTTGGGTTAACATTTTGGTGATTTCACTGTGAACCAAGATCAAGATTTGAGGACTTGAAGCTTGAATATGAGATTTGGAGAAGATGAAGAGGTCTAACACAAGATCTAGGGTTGGAGGAAGTCAACCAGAGACTGGGGGCAGTCAGGATGTGCCCTTAAATTCTCACCAATCCATCTATGTAACCAAGGAATAGATGGAGAGAATGATGAAGGAGATGCAAGATGGGATGATAACTAGACAACATGAGATGTTGGAAGGATTTTTTTTTCAAAGGATTGGAGAACAAGGAATAACTAGAGCTGCAGGAATTCAAAACAAAGGACAAGGAGTTAATGTAGGAGCATCTAGAGTTGGAGCGGAGCAAACAGGAACCGTGTCCCTACTAACAGAATGGCTTGGTACCAACCTAAATCAAATTGATACTGAAAGGATTATACTGGGGAGTAACATTGGTGTGACTACTAGAATGTTGGGAATGGACAATGATGGAGCTAAAGCACAAATCAAAATGTAAATGCATAAAAACTGGAGGGATATGTGCTAGAATTTCCCCGTAGGAATGGGGGAAAACAATAAAAATAGAGCTGTATATTAGAACGCTAATGTGTAATCAAAGGAATATGTGTTGGACTATGTGCTAGAATTCCCCTAGAGGAACAAGGGGCAATGTATTGCTTTTGGATGGAGGCCTTCATTGGACGGTGAAATTCAGCTTCCTGAGTTGGTAAGGAGAATGATTAGATGGACCCCCACGTTGAATATGCGAGTATACGATTTTTTTTAATGATAATAAACATATATACATTCATTTAAATGTATTTGTTAGAATATTATTTAATTTTTCATAGATTAAATAAATATTTGCTAAATAAAATAAATAACACAGAATTTGAATTCAAACAGAAATTTTATTCAAACAAATATTTATTACAATTTTTGAATAGTACAAATTTCAAGCTCTCACTATATATATAAACAACTTCAGTTACAATACAACTTTGATTACACCATGATTCACATTTACATTTGACCTCACCACATATCACTCATTCACTCAACTCGTATTTTATCTTCAACTTTATTCCAGATTGAATCCAGCATCTGAGCAATCTGTAAAAATAAATATTGACACGGCAAAATTGAAAAGGAAATATTTTTGCAGTACAAAATAAAATGTAATTTTGAAAATAATATTTGCCTCGGTTATTTGTATTGTTCGTCATCATTTAAATTTGAATTCATCATACACGTACATCTTGTGACATGCACAGTGTATCACCGTACATGCCATAAGGCCATGCACACCGATATATACACTTGATAAAATTACAGGGACAGGTGAGCACAGGCCAAACCCAAAACGCCGGGTTCAACTCAAGTGTAATAAAAATAATGTCACAATATCAGCACAAGGTCAAACCCAAGCTCCAAGCTGGATTCAACACAGGTGCAAGTTCATGAAAATGGTCAAGACAACTAAAACAAGCCTCGACTAAAATCCAAATATACAAATGCAATATAAACCAAACAGTGCATAAAGGCAGTGGTACAAACTACATGAAGACAATGCACAAACATATATATACATATGTATATACACATGTATACATACATGCAGTGACAACATACATGTCGACCAGGCTGCACATTGAAGAAAATATGCAAGCAAGTAGCATAAGCCGAGACAAAATCAAGTTCAAAAATATTAAGAGAAGATGACAACAGTGGAGCAGTGGACCACAATGAAACCAAACCAATATGCATATACAACTACAAGTGAAATAAAGTGGATAATACAAGCCAATTCAACATGCTTAGTTCAAGTGGATAGCAGCTACAACTACAAATGCACTTGCAACTGAAACTGTCTCGAAGTAATTGAAAACAAATGCAAAGACCAGTGATGCAACTCAATACATCAAAGACCAGGAACCAAGTACCAAGTGTACCAGTTCGATATGCGATGACCAGAGAGAAGCCAAAGCTATTGAACAGCAAGTGATACAAAAACAACGCCAAAACTGTATGCAAACTGCCCAAATTGATAAAACATTCATATACAAGTTTCGCTGACTCGAAGGAGCAAACATATAGAACAAAGGATAGTGCAATGCAGACTTGTTAGCAAGACCACAAATCCAAACCAAGTTCAACAGTCAAAGCATCATCAACAAAGTGAAACTACATAGTCAAATTGGACTATATCAGTTCATACATGCGTGACAAGCTACTAATGAATGCAACTCGAGCTCCAGACCACTACATGTCTAGAACTTAAGACTACAACTACAAAGAGAAAATATACAACATACATATGGTTGCAGTTACAACCTAAGCATGCAAATACAAAGTGAACCAGACTCGAGCACAGTTAAAGTTCAAGGTAAACTAGAGGTAGCAACATGAAGTAGAAGTTAACAAGCACAAAACTCAAAACAGGAAAAGGCTAAAGTAAAACAGTAAATGCAACTGTATGTCAAACTGCTCCATACGAGTTCAAACACGAAGTATGAAAACAATAAACTAGTACAATGTGAACTAGCTCGAATGAATCAAGTACATACACAGAAATGCACAATGAAAATTCACAAACAAGTCAAGTATGCTACAGGACGCAAATGACCAGAGGCAATAAACATAAATGGCTAGAGTCGAGAAATAAACACTGTCAAACAAAGTCAAAGCTGATGTCAACAGAGCAAAATCAGGAAGGTTCAAAAATGAACGAAATCAATCTGCAAGCATCAGAAGAAGCCGTGGGTCAAAAATCAAAAAAAACCAAAATTAACACCGTGGTAGCCAAGAAATCAAAATCAACACCATGTCAATCAAAAAATCGTAAATATACGGAACTGATAAAGTTAGAATCAATCTCAAGCATCCAAACGAAGGTCGAATGGCCGAACAAAGTATTGACGAAATCAAACAACTATCATATGAAAGAGAAAATAGGGATTCGAACCCTATATAAACATTATCATCATCGGCTTTCAAATCCATCGAGTTCAAGTACAAAAACATTAAAGCACAAAAGCATAAATTACATACCGAAGCAAAAATTGAACTCGTCGAAGCAGCCGAAGTGAGCAATGAGGAAACGATCGATCAAAGCTACAAACGAATAACCACTTAATCGATCAATTTAAAGTCGGCACTTCAAAAAGCCCTAATTTTTAAAAACGAATGAGCAACGAAGAAGCTAATATTTTTCACAAGGAATGACCGCCATTTTCACAAAAAAGAACGGAGCAAATAAAAGAGGAACCAGGCCGATAAAGAAATAAAAGAAAAGGGGCCGGCCTTTATTGTCTTATAATTATAATTGGGCTTAACCTTTTAAATTAGGGTTTCATTTTATTTGTTTTAAATTGTATTTTTCTTTTGAAAATTGTGTATTTACTAGTCGTGTGACTAGGGGACAAACTACATGGCGTAGTTTGAGAATTCGCAACTTGGTGGTTGAGTTGTGGCAGGGTTTTGAGCGTAGAGTTAAGGCTATTTGATAGCGGGTGTCGCGAGTTTACGTGTGTAAGCGTCTGACTGCTTAATTTCTAGTAGAAATCTTGGGGGCAACACTTAGGCAGGGTTTTGCCGAAGCTGGGTAAATTCTGTGTCGTTCTATTTCTGTATTTATTATTCTACTATTATATGTGCTGCTATTATTTTGATAAATCTGTGTTGAAATAATTTTATAAGCTTCCACAATAAATTTTTATAATTAATAGCACCGCCCTATTCATCCCCCTTCTAGGGTGAAATCGATCCTATAAGTGGTATCAGAGAAAGGTACAAAAGCTATTTTTGTATTAGAAAATTTGATTTCTTTTCAAAAACCAATTTTTTTTAAAAAAAAATAATTTTTAAAATGCCTTCTTTTAATACTGTTTTTGCTGAGGGTCAATCCATACTTAGACCACCAACGTACAGTGGTAAATATGCTTGCTGGAAAAACAGGATGGAAATTTTTCTGAAAACCATTGACGCTTGGGATATTGTTGAGGCAGTATATAGAGCACCAACTATAATTGTAAATAATTAGGAAATAAATAAACTAAAGGATCAATGGACAGATCTAGAAAATAAGTTACAGAATACTAATGCCAAAGCTATGAATTCGATTATTTTTTCATTAGATCAATTTGAATTTAATAATGTCTCACATAGTCTAACTGAGTAGGAAATATGGCACACACACTAGAAGTGACTCATGAAGGAACATCTTAAGTCAAGGAATCTTGCCTTGCCATGCTGAGTAGCGAATACGAGAATTTTACAATGGCCAAGGAAGAAAATGTTAAAGAGATGTACGGACGGCTTTCCAATATCGTATACAAATCAAAAGCTCTCGGAAAATCATACACGGAATTGGAAATAGTCCGAAAAATCCTCAGAGTCCTTCCACGAAGATTTGAAGCAAAAGTGACTGCCATTCAAGAATCGAAAGATTTAAAACAAATCAAAGTTGAAGAATTCATCGGAAATCTAACCACTTATGAGCTAGAAATGAAATTCAAGGAAGAGCGTGAAGAAGGAGATACTCGAAAGAAATCAATAGCTCTCAAAGGAACAACTGAAAGTGATGATGATGACGATGATGATGGAGCAGCAGAGTCGGAAATGGTAATGAAGAAATTAAAAAGGTGGAACCACAGATACGGAAATCCAGCTCTAAATCAAAAATTAAAAAGCAGAATAATCAAAGTTTTAGATAACACAGAACAACGAAAAATCATCTGTCGTAAGTGCAACCAACCCAGACACATCAAGCCCAATTTTCCTCAAAATCGACGTGACTTTGAAAAGAAATCAAAAGGGAGAAATTTTGCAGCCACGTGGAATACAGGTGATGAAGATAATAAAAGTACTAGCAGTGAGAGTGAGAAAGCAGATATGTGCCTTCAAGGTAATATAACCGATAGCGACGATGACGAGCCAAGCGAGGTATCAAAACTTACTCACTGTGAATTACTTATATATTTCCATGAAGTAAATGGATGTTTTGAAAGACTTAGGGAGAAATATGCTAAAATTGAATCACAAAGAGATAGTTTGATAGAAGTAAATGACCAGCTTGAATAATTAGTTAAAACTGATCAAAGTAGGATCCCTAAGTGTGATAAGTGTCCAACATTTGAAGATGAAATTAAAAAATCAGAAATTAATATAAAATCACTTGAAAATGAAATTTTGATTTTGAAAGAGAGTGAAAATACTAGGAGCGAAAATTCTATTAAAAGGTGCACACAATTGTTAAACGGAAATGAATCTCTCAAAACAAAAGTCCAACAACTGTCAACGACTTTAGATAAATTTTCAAAAAGTGAAAAATCGTTGAATATGCTATAAGGAAAACAAACTGTTAATATAGTTAGACAAGGACTTGGATATAATCAATCTGAAAATGTTAGAAATGAAATTAATCAAGTCAATTCAATGTGCACAATTTGTAGAAAATTTGGACACAATCAAAATAATTGCTGGTATAGACCCAAACATGTGAAAACTATACCAATTTGGGTTCCAAAAGGCACAAATATAAAATCTCTCAAAGTTCAAAAAATCTGGGTGCCAAAAGGAACATATATAAATAGTTTTGGGTCTCCACAAAATTATTTTTCAAAATATTCTGCCACTAACAATCATGGACCTATAAATACAAATAGGTCACAAAAAACTTTTATCGTGTAGGAGTGGTGGCAGGCTAAGGAACAACAACAGTGTTATCTGGATTCTGGCTGTTCCAGAAACACAACGAGCAACAAAGCAAAGTTCCTTAGCCTAGACAAAGGTGACAGAATCACAATGGGCAACAACGAAAAATTATCGTAAAGGTAAAACAGGTAATGGTATATTTTAGACGATATATTAAATGTGATAATCTGCACCGAAGTCTGAATTAAATCAGCCAATAATGTGATGATGAAATAAATGATGATTTTGATTCTGACTTATTCAAAATTGTTGGCCAATTATATTCTTATGCTAAGAACACTCTAAAATCTCTAGAGTCTTTAAATTACTTTATATATACTAGTTTGGATTAATAATAGTGTTTTATTGGATGATAATACATTGGGTTATTTTACGGCTGATTCTATATTCACGGTTTTTTGATTATTTACACGGTTTCAATTCAAATTCAAGAGAGTCATTTAAAAATCTGTTAAAATTGATTTTGAGATATTTTGTTGCACACTTCATGGTTTGGTCTATCAAATTCAATTAATGATAATTTTGAGTGAAAGAGAAATTCAGATGCAGATTACACTGGTAATCAAGTTGATGGAAAAATTACTAGTGGAACGTGATTTATGGTGAGACATTTAGTAACTGCATCATTTTTTAAAGAAAATATCTGCATATTTTTCATTTTATATGGCAGAAATGTTTTATCATAAAACCCCTTCTAAAATATCATTTTTGACCTTGTTTTCAGATTAGTCATTTTTAGAAAAATTGATTTTATAATTATTTCTGAATATGATTTTAAATGATTACATTGACTAATCTGACTCCCTAATGATTATCAAAAAGATAAATAGTGATTGAAAAAGTGATGAGTGTTAATATTAATCATATATTATAACTCGAGACGGTATAATTAGTAAATTTCTTTAGAAATTTAAACAAGAGTTATAAAACTTTTTGTTGGTAAAAATTCCATCACCATCTCTATTTCTATCATATTTCTAACGATCGTCACTCATCAAAATTCAATATAGTTTGTCAATATGTGGTACTTTAAATAGGAATCATTCATTTTTCATTTTATAATTTTTTTCTAATAAAAATAATAATAATAATAAAATAAAATCCAAAGTATTCACTCTCATTTAAATGTCCTCACGGTTATGCATTGGTGAATTACTTGAAATTTGTTATGTGCTTCCATGCTCGTTTAAAAGTCCTCACGGTTATGCATGTATGGAACGCATATCAAAATTGATTTTTTAAATAAACAAGTTGATTCTAATCCCATTTAAAAGTCCTCACGGTTATGTGTGGTTAGAAGATACTTGAATTCGTTTTTTAAAATAAAATTGGAATACTACTAATCTCATTTAAAAGTCCTAACGATTATACACGGTTGGTAGATATTCAAATTCCTGATATAAATATACCACAAATAGACACAACTGTATGGTTTTATATGATGATATCATTCTCATCATTCTAAAAGTGGAATATGCGCCTAACAGAGTATTTATGATTTTTGTTTGATTTTTTATTGAAGTTTAATATTTATATTCGATTGAGTTTTAATGTTGTATTAATATCTATCACTTTATCTCTATTTTCTCTAAAACTATTACTCTTTTGCTGATAACAAAAGGGGGAGAGAAAAGTTATGATTTTGACAAATAAAGGTCAAATATTTTCTATTTGCATCTAGGCTCATTTGCATATTTTTAATTGTATGCATATATGAAGGGGGAGCTTTGTGTAGAGAGGAAGCATTCAAATAGGAGGAGCAAACTGAATCATCAAATACAGTTAACAAATTCAAAATCTTAAATATATGTTGGTTATCATCAAAAGGAGGAGATTGTTGAATATGCGAGTATATGATTTTTGTTTGATGATAATAAACATATATACATTCTTTTAAATGTATTTGTTAATGTACTATTTTATTTTTCATAGATTAAATAAATATTTGCTGAATAAAATAAATAACACAGAATTTGAATTCAAACAGAAATTTTATTCAAACAAATATTTGTTATAATTTTTGAATAGTACAAATTCAAGCTCTCACTATATATATACACAACTTCAATTACAATACAGTTTTGATTACATCACGATTCACATTTTCATTTGACCTTACTACATGTCACTCATTCACTCAACTCGTTTTTTATCTTCAACTTCATTCCAGATTGAATCCAGCATCTAAGCAATCTGCAAAAATAAATATTGACGCGGTAAAATTGAAAAGGAAATATTTTTGCAGTACAAAATAAAATGTAGTTTTGAAAATAATATTTGCCTCGGTTATTTGGGTTGTTCGTCATCATTTAAATTTGAATTCATCATACACGAACAGCTTGTGACATGCGCAGTGTATCACTGTACATGCCACAAGGCCATGCACACCGATATATACACTTGATAAAATTACAGGGACATGTGAGCACAGGTCAAACCCAAAACGCCGGGTTCAACTCAAGTGCAATAAAAATAATGTCACAATACCAGCACAAGGTCAAACCCGAGTTCCAAGCTGGATTCAACACAAGTGCAAGTTCATGAAATGGTCAAGACAACTAAAACAAGCCTCGATCGAAATCCAAATGTACAAATGCAATATGAACCAAACAGTGCACAAAGGCAGTGGTACAAACTACATGAAGACAATGCACAAACATATATATACATATGTATATACACATGTATACATACATGCAGTGACAACATACATGTCGACCAGGCTGCACATTGAAGAAAATATGCAAAGCAAGTAGCATAAGCCGAGACAAAATCAAGTTCAAAAATATCAAGAGAAGATGGCAACAGTGGAGCAATAGACCACAATGAAACCAAACCAATATGCATATACAACTATAAGTGAAATGAAGTGGATAGTACAACCCAATTCAACATGCTTCGTTCAAGTGGACAGTAGCTACAACTACAAATGCACTTGCAACTGAAACTGTCTCGAAGTAAATGAAAACAAATGCAAAGACCGGTGATGCAACTCGATACATCAAAGACCAGGCACCAAGTATCAAGAGAACCAGTTCGATATGCCATGACCAGAGAGAAGCCAAAGCTAATGAACAGCAAGTGATACAAAAACAACACCAAAACTGTATGCAAACTGCCTAAATTGACAAAACATTCATATACAAGTTTCGCTAACCCGAAGGAGCAAACATATAGAACAAAGGATAGTGCAATGCAGACATGTTAGCAAGACCACAAATCCAAACCAAGTTCAACAGTCAAAGCATCATAAACAAAGTGAAACTACATAGTCAAACTGGACTATATCAGTTCATAAATGCGTGACAAGCTACTAATGAATGCAACTCGAGCTCCAGACCACTACATGTCCAGAACTCAAGACTACAACTATAAAGAGAAAATATACAGCATACATATGGTTGCAGTTATAACCTAAGCATGCAAATACAACATGAACCAGAATCGAGCATAGTTAAAGTTCAAGGTAAACTAGAGGTAACAACATGAAGCAGAAGTTAACAAGCACAAAACTCAAAACAGGCAAAGGCTAGGGTAAAACAGTAAATGCAACTGTATGTCAAACTGCTCCATACCAGTTCAAACATGAAGTATGAAAACGATAAATTAGTACAATGTGAGCTAGCTCGAATGAATCAAGTACAAATACAGAAATGCATAGTATGCTATAGGACGCAAATGACTAGAGGCAATAAACACAAATGGCCAGAGTCGAGAAGTAAACATTGTCAAACAAAGTCAAAGCCGATGTCAATAGAGCAAAGTCAGGAAGGTTCAAAAATGACCGAAGTCAATCTACAAGCATCAGAAGAAGCCGTGGGTCAAAAATAAAAATAAAAGCCAAAATCAACACCGTGGTAGCCTAGAAATCAAAATCAACACCGTGTCAATCAAGAAATCATAAATATACAAAATTGATAAAGTCAGAATCAATCTCAAGCATCCAAATGAAGATCGAATGGCCGAGCATAGTATTGACGAAATAAAACAACTATCAGACGAACGAGAAAATAGGGATTCGAACCCTATATAAACATTATCATTATCGGCTTTCAAATCCATCGAGTTCAAGTACGAAAAGCATTAAAGCACAAAAGCATAAATTACATACCGAAGCAAAAATTGAACTCGTCGAAGCAGCCGAAGTGAGCAACGAGGAAACGATCGATCAAAGCTACATGCGAATAACCACTTAAACGATCAATTTAAAGTCAATACTTCAAAAGGCCCTAATTTTTATAAATGAATGAGCAACGAAGAAGCTAATATTTTTCATAAGGAACGGCCGCCACTTTCACAAAAAGGAACGAAGAAAATAAAAGGGGAACCCGACCGATAAAGAAATAAAAGAAAAGGGGTCGGCCTTTATTGTCTTATAATTATAATTGGGCTTAACCTTTTAAATTAGGGTTTCGTTTTATTTGTTTTTAATTTGTATTTTTCTTTTGAAAATTATGCATTTACTAGTCGTGTGACTAGGGGACAAACTGCGTGGCATAGTTTGAGAATTCGCAACTCAGTGGCTGAGTTGTGGCAGGGTTTTGAGCGTAGAGTTAAGGCTAGTCGATAGCGGGTGTCGTGAGTTTACGTGTGTAAGCGTTTGACTGCTTAATTTCTAGTAGAAACCTTGAGGGCAGCACGTAGGCAGGGTTTTGCCGAAGTTGGGTAAATTATGTGTTGTTCTATTTCTGCATTTATTATTCTGCTATTATATGTGCTGCTATTATTTTGATATATCTGTGTTGAAATAATTTTATAAGCTTCCGCAATAAATTTTTATAATTAATAGCATCATCCTATTCACCCCCCTCCCTCTAGGATGAAATCGATCCTACAGCCCAGATCAAAGCTAAGAGGACGTGAATAGGAATCAGTTTACTTCCAATATCCGAAATGCGAGAATCCTCCCAATTTCAAGCTTTCGACGTTGGAATGCACGTTAGAAAGTTGGATCCTACAATTCATCTAATGAGATACATCCGACATATAGAGGTGTGAGGTGCTTCTGAGGAGGTAATGGGGTGGTGCTTCCCATTATACTTGATGGACTTGGCAATAATATGGTTTCAGTTGGAGAATGGGTCCATTAGCATGTGGATCGATTTGGTGAGTATGTTCTTAAGTAGTTCAAAGTTCACATCTCGTGATCGAAGAATGTGATGACGCTATCAAGCATGAAACAAAGGCCTGAAGAAATCTTAAGAAGCTATCTAAAAAAATTCAATGTGGCAACTGTAGCCATTGGTAGGTCAGATCCATCTACAATCTTAATAGAAGTGGCATCTGGAGTCGCGAGCAAGACCAACTTCAAAGTTGCACTGGAGAATGATCCATTGATAAATCTTGTAGAGTTCTTCCATGAACCTAAAAGAAATTTACGTCAAGACGATGTCGAAGCTTAGGATGCTTAAGTTAACGTTGTGTATGATAGAGGACTATCCAGAGCAGGAAATGGAAAAAAACAAAGGAAAAAAGGAAAGCTGATGATGACTTTAGGGAACCAAAACAACAAAGGAGGGAGCTGAAATTCTCTTCCTGCACTAACTTGACAGAAACTTCGAAGAGGATATATTTGGATGCTAGGGGGCAGATCCTCTATTGGAAGCCAATTAGGAGAGAATCTACTGATTGGAAGAAATGATCTAGAAAGTTTTGCATCTTCCATGAGCTGGATGGACATGAAACGAACGAGTTCTGGCACCTTTGTGATCTAATAAAAGAACTGGTTCGGAGAGATCAACTGCAACAGTATGTGAGGAACTGAACTGCAATGGTGCAGCCAAAGAAACCACCACCTATAGTGAATACGTCAAGGAATAACCAAGGATCTAGTCCAAGGCTCAAAATCTCATTATTAGGATGAACGGGATTCAAACTCTATTCTCGCGCTTCACTTTTCTGTTTCTTTTCTTGTATTCTTTTTTCTGCATTATTTAATAATGACAATAACCTCAAACTACTTACATGTGTGTGGGATCTAGAACGATCCTTAGGCACGCTCCGAGTCAGATGCTCAAGATGACTATCTAAGATGACAATAACTTTAGACCACTTACACATATATTAGACGTATATTGGTCTCTGGCATTCTCTGATTCAGATGTTTGAGATGAATGCTTAGGATTTTGTTTGTTTGCTTTACTTTGATTTGAATATTTTACTTTTGAAAAATCCACATAAAATTTAATGAATGATATTGATCATTTTTAAGTCCCATTTTGGGAGACGGGGCCAGAGTGTAAGGTGTAAGTCCCCCTCGCTGGAGAGTGAGCAGATGTGCTTGTACGGATTGGATCACTTTAAGCTACCGTCCGAAGGGACATGACCAGAGTGCAAGAAGTAAGTCACCTCGTTGGAGAGTGAGTGGATGGGCTTACTTGTCATTGAGTCCCCTTGCATAAGGGTTAGTGATTGGGTTTAGAAAGGACTCAGAGAGGTCAAGGGTAGGTCCCCTTATTGGAGAGTGAGAGGATGAGCCTACTCTTTTGTTGGGTCCCCTTGCTAGAGAGCAAGCAGATCAGACTCAGCAAGTGACCACCAAAGAGATTGAACCCCATAGTGGATGAAGAACAATTCGGAGAGATCAAGTCCTAGATTGGAAGATGAATGGTCCAATGAGACCATGCCTCGGAGTAGATGCAAATTAGATAAAAGGATTTGGATGCCTTGCTATTGAAGAAAGGAAGATAAGCTATGGGCGAACGTGGGATGACTTGGATTCGAGAGATGGTACTTCCAAATGATAGATCATGGTTCATATACCCAGAAAGCTTGATTTGCATGGCCGACAAGCTTGATTTTGATTGGACCAGTTGGAGAGTTAGACTAGAATAGTCGAAGAACTCAACTATTGGAATTTGATTATGGATTGCTGGAACTTGTTCTTGAGCAAAGCATACCTTACATTCGAAAGGAGTACTTTAGAGGGAAAATGTTAATCCTCTTTTGAGCCAAAACAGATTTCAATTGGGCTTAGAAGATTCAAACAAGGATGAAACGACTTGGAAAATTGGAGGCATACTTAAAAGGACTAGAGAACTGAGTTTAGAAATTTTGGTTGGAAAGTTGGCTAAGTCCTTAACTCAACCCCAAGTTAAGGCCTTAGGTCAACCCTGAGTTAAGGACTTAGGTTGACCCCGTGTTAAGGATTTAAGTTGATACGAGTTATTATTAAAGCATCTTCAACTGCACGTAGAAGATTGAAAACGGAATCGGAATGACTTAAAGTTTGGCAAAGGCACTTAGAAAAGGGAAAATAAAGACTTGGGAAAATTTCACCATGACTGGGTCAAGCACCTAAACTTGGCCCCAGTTAAGGACATTCACTTGGCACCGAGTTTAGGATTTAACTCAGCTCGACTTGGGTCTTTTGGCATGACTTCGCGCTATCCCTTAGACTTCATTGATATTGGGCCTCTAACTCCATGTTGCACAAATCCTCTATAAATACAAACCTACCTGCTACAAGAAAAGCGATTTCTTTCTGTTGGATCTCCTTCACCGCTCTTAGTCTTGGAGCTTCCATTAGACTTTCTTTACTTGTATTCTCCTCAAATAACATTCTTAACTCCATTGTAAATCTAGGATCCACTGGATTGTGCCAGATCGGATCTAATAAGTTGTAATCTAGAGTGAGATCAACCAATAAAAAAGTTTAGAGTGGATGTAGGCCAAAGAATATGTCGAAGAACCATAAAAACTTCTATGTATTCTTGTCTATTTTCTTCTTTTTCTTTTACTTTTATCTGAACTGGTGCTTTCATCTGATATCTAGGCGTTGATCCACTTTTTGGGTTAACAATTAAATAATGGATTTTACAACTCATATAGACTTTATTTTAAGTAATACCAATGATAGTAAATTTGTCTTGAAATTTTGTTTACAAAAATAAGTAGTTCGGAGAAAGATCGAAAATATGACCGAAAAATCATTTTTCGGATTTTCGACTTCTCGTCGAACAAAAGTTGTTCAAACTTGTTGGGCATACTAATATACATATGTAACAACCCCAAATTTTCAACCATTCACATCCACTGCTAGATTTGAATTGCTCAAAATACCAGATTGTTAATGTATATTTGGCAAAACTCAACATATACAGTAAATAAATAAATCATAGAATCACAGACACAGAGTAATATACAATATGCAACGGAAACAAAATGAATAGTAGTTCATGAAGCTACTATATATCAGAGTTAAATAAGATACAATAGAAGTTTAAAATACAGTAGTCAAATACAAGAATCGGAATAGATCACAGGAATCAACCGAATAACTACAAGTAGAAAAGATGTAGATGGATCTCCAAACGAAGCTCCAACTCCTAAGGTGAGTCTCAAAATGCTGTATCACTCGGTCTGACCCAAGCGTAATGCAAAACACAAAATACTCGAGTCAGGATTTACATTCTTACATCAATAAATCCAACTTAAGTGAAATAACACTTGAAATACAAGTAACTCAAAGGATGTTTGGGATAACCATCCTCTAAGGATCCATTATGTAGTAATATACGCTATTATAATAATGTCTACAGTAAAGTAAACTTTTAAATTAGCGTTAAGGCTTTACGTTTTCCACCTTAACACATTTTATATATTCCCATAACCTATATAGTACTGTAATCTCCCCCATACTGGGCGTCGTCAGAGGGCACTCCATAGGCATGGTACAAAACGAACTCGTAGTGGGCTCAATATGGTAGGTGACATAGCAGAACTAGACAATGTCAGGGTAGATATACCAATTGTACTTCCGGGCTGGTGGTAACGCATAGCAGCCACTACAGCCCACCTTGGAAAACACTTCCAAATAAAAAAAATCAAGTGTGGCCACCAAATCAATCACAAATTCAGAATAAGTATCGAAGGAATGTGTCCGATCGGAGGAGCTACCTCACTTGGCCCATCAATTTCTTCTGATTTAGCCAACATATGCCAACTCACGGGAGTCAGTCCACGTATATATCAGTAGAACGTCGCCACCATCCTACTTCATTCTGGAATCTCCACCGCGTACACGGTTGTTAAAGTGGTTTTCGGCATTGGCAGAGAGTATGACAACTTCCGATCCCAGTCTCTTTAACAACAAAACGTTATTATAACATCACGGTCATTTCAAAATAGTTTATACTTCAAAATCAAAATATCATTGCCATTTAAAACCATATGAATACGATATCATTTCTATTTCAAAACTAAATACGATATCATTTCCATTTCAAATATATCCTTTTCCAAAATCATAGAACTTTCAAAGTTATAACACTTTCGAAACCAAACATTTGAAATTATAACACTTTCAAAACATAATACTTTGAAATTCATAACTTCCACCACTTACAGTTTAGAAATTAAAATGGTATATATAAGAAAATAGTTTATAAAGTAAAATACTTTATGTAAAAGAGTTATAAGTTAAAATAGTTTATATTAAAATAGTTTATATAAAATAATAGTTTATATTAAAAATGATTTATATTAAAATAGTTTATATTAAAATAATTTATAAAGTAAAATATAAAATAGTTTTAAATATAATTTAAAATGCTATATAATAAAATAGTTTTCTCAAATTTCACAAATCTATTCAAATTAACTCGAATTCCAAAAATTTAAATTTAATCAAATACAAAATCGTCAATTTCAGTTTATTTTAGTTTTTTAATAAACCATTTCAAATTATATCGATTTCAAATACAGATTTATAACCACAAAATAAACCATTTCAATTTCAATATTTTCAAAGCTTAAATATTCAAACATTTCAAAACTAGATTTGATAGTTCCATATATATATATACACACACATCAAATTCACTTTACTATTATTTATCTTGAAATATTTACTTAATCATTCAAATAACATTTAAATAAAACTTCAAATTTCTAAATAAAATTAAATATACCATTTCAGTTTATGTAAATTTGAAATATTCAATTAAATCACGTTTTATCAAATCAAGTTATAAAATCATATCTTTAAAATCCCAAATTTAATAAATTTCAAATTAAACTTATTTGAGTATAATTCTTAAATAAATTCAATTTCAAAACCTTAGAAATCATTTGAAAATATATATATATATATATACATAGACCGGTGGTGTCTGTATATAATTTTCTATCATATGGTCAAGTGATACGGATATTTATCATTTCAATCTGCAGTTTAATATATATACGGGTACATATCATTTCAACCCCGCAATCCCAAATTCAATTCAATGAAAATCGCTTGGGTTTATCAACCCATAATGATTTTCTATTATTCTACAGATTGTTTGGGTATGTTTCATTTCAACCCATAGGGAATTCTATACTAACAATGAACTTACAGAGTGATAACAAGTATGATAATAATATAACAGGCAAATATCATCAATATAAATAACAGATAATGGTGTCATATGTCACAGGTGAAGAGATACAGATGATAGTATATATATAGCAATGTAAATAACTAACAATAGCATATTTCAATTATTGTTTCAATTGAAATCAAATTTAATAAATATAAGAACATTAATCGTGAGTGATTGCTCGTCTTTTGAGGCTAGAGAAGTTCGCCAACAGAACAAGCTACGAGTTCCAAAGTATAGCAAGATTGGCACAATTTTATAGACAAGCTGATAAATCGAAATAAAACAAATCAAATCAGAATAGGGTCGATAAAGATAATTGGTACACGCGAACTTATATAACTATATAAAATTGTTTGTATGTATATATATATATATATATATATATAAAGTCATATTCTAGTCCAAATATATATTGAATTAAATATATATATGGTTTTCAAAAATCATAATTTTTAAATTAAAACACAAATATAAAATCAAACATACATACAATATATAGTTGAAATAAATATATATATATATATATATATTAAATAATCAATTCAAACATATATCTCAAAACTAGTAATTTAAATTCAGACACATAAACGAGGTCTCTATATATAAATATATACAAACAACTTATTAGAAAAACTAAGCTTGACTTACTTATATGTATATATAAACACATACAGTTTCATATAAACACTTATACATCTTTAAACAAATACGGTCCTAAAATGTATGTATATAAACAACATACATATGATACTATAATATTGTAAGCCAGACCCATTGTAAACTTCGTTGAATATAAATGAAAACAGCAAGCTACGGCAACCTATATATAAAATAAACTATTATATACCTTGACATAAAACACAACCGACTAATATACATAAATATATTTAACAATATTTGTTATAACGATACAACTTACTTTATAATATATAAAATCCATATAAAATATAAAGATCAACAGTTCTCAACTATATACGTATGTAACTTAATCTTTTACAAACTCAAAAAAACTATTATATAACTTATACAATAATTGGAAACTTAAAAATCTATGTATACATATTAAAACTACTTCATACAGCAACATATATGTATCCCTATATGTAAACTATATAAAAAAACAAATAAGCAATATAATATATATACTAATATACCCAGAGAAGTTGCATGCCAACGAGAAGTGGAGGGGAGCATTGGGTCTGGCTGGTTGCGGCTACAAGGCGTGATGGATGAGGCTATAGATTTGGGCGGGCAAGGTTGGGTTGCCACTGTCGAATGGTGGCGAAGCATGCACAATCACGAGCTTGGCAAGGCAATGGATTTTGGCTTCTGCAAGGAGGTGGAACATTATGCGAAGGAGAGAACGAGGCGGGGGGGAAGAGTTGGTGGTTGTTGCTTCGGTGACTTCGACCAGATAGGTTTAAGCAAACGCGAGAGGAAGGAAAAGAAGAATGTGGCCATGTTGGGTTGACAGTAGAGATGGAAATTAAAATTGGAAGAGGAAGTAGATGGCTACAGAAAATACAGTGCTAGAATATATATATATATATATATTTCTCTGAAAAAATGAATAGAGAATAAAAGTGGAACCGACTAGAAATAATATCAAGCGAAAAGATGAATGAGAAAGAGTCCAGTTGGAATTCAGAAATAATTATGATTTATGGACATTCATTATCGCGAGACTGGACAATGGAAGGACACCGGGAAAACCAAAATTTTGGAACCGATACGATTGACCGTTTTATGGTTTCCGCTGTATACCGGACTTCAAAACACGGAATTGAATATACCGCAGAGATCAGCATGACGAGATGATCAAAACTGTAACAAACGGGAATTTTCGAACTTTCGAAAATTCGACATCGATACTCACTTTATCGACTGCCGAGAAATCGAAGGCCAAAAACCCGAAATGTTATGGTTTTTTAAGAAAAAGAATTTAAGAAAAGAAAAGAGAAGAAGGTAGAAGAAGAGAGAAAAATTTTAAAATAGAAGGAAAAGAGAATAGGGAGGAAACGGAAAACAAAAAAAGATAGAAAATAGAACAGAAAATACAACAGAACAGAAAACAACAGAACAACATCAGAATCTCACAATTCGCAGCGGAACAACATATAATAATAAATGAATAATCTTTAAACAAAGAACTATATCAGTTATTACATTATATCACATTTCATTACATCATATCATCAAAGTGTACAACAACAACAAATAGTGCAGCGGAAAAAGAAATACTATATAAACTAGTAATACGCCATGCCATCCAGCTTGCCTCCAGCAACTCCAGAATATCCAGAATATCCTGATAAACCTTAACTCTTGACTGCCCGTGTGAAAATTGGTGGGCACCCAGAGTTTAGGAAGGAAAACAATAAACTCCAAGTCAGTCATGTGACTGGTGTGAGAACTCAAAACAGTTTATTTATCTTTAAAATCAAAATAGAGGAATATTTTTAAATTCAATTCGCAATGCTTTTAAAAATGAGACTACCATAAGGCCTCCCGCACACACACACAATGCAAACGCAGAATCGGAGGAGATTTCTCCTTATGATAGTCAAAGATGCTTGATACGCATTTAAAAGAACATTTCATATTATTATTAGTGCATAGTGTAGGAAAAATTTATTTCGAAAGTAGAATATAAATCTTAGCCAGCATAGACATTCCGAACTATGCCTACTATAGCTAACTATGTTCAATAGCAGGTTACCGCCACATTCCATAGCAGGTTATACAACTAAAACCGTACAAGTCTCGTATTGTTTCTTTGGATTTCCAACAAATGGTCAGGCCAAGGAACTTCCCATTGCCACATGAGAATGCCTCTGGAAAGACATCCCCGAGAACCAAACCGGAACTCTGCCAACACAAGGCCGGGTTACCCCTAACTGAGTAACTACTGACACGAGCACGCCATTCCCCGATCGTAAACGACCTTTCTCACGGGATCCCGATAACCAACAACCACAAAGTAATAAATTCGTAGTAACCACATAGGTTAAATATCTGGGCTCCATACCATGATACCACCTCTATCCAGAAGGAAATGTACATACCCTAAAGGGTGCTACCCCTCATAACCTTGCCGCATCTTTCCTGTTTTGACCATTTTCGGGGTGTGAGGCTCGACGAAGTCACGTCCACAAAAACATACTTTATACAAAAGCCATGCTTTGGGTCAACAAATGATCAACACAATGATCACCAAGATAGACGATCAAATAAACGATCCTATCACAATAATCAACACAATGATCATTTCAGCAACACTCAGCATGTCACATTACCAAATTGGGAATATATCGCTGATAACTTCAACTATATAACCTCTGAGCTCGTACGTCTCAGAGAAGGGTGTTAAGCTAAAAGAATAAATTCTTCGCCACCAACAGAAATATATTTGAAAGAAATCGGCTTTATATCTCAACTTGTAATGTCAGACACACAATCCATACAAGTCTGTTCCGGGCTCGAACAAAACCGAAGGCACTTACAAAGAAGTCCTTGCAATCCGGATATTCACAATCCTGATCGGATTTCCCATCACTTAGGGAGTCTCTATACCGCTGCAACTCAGTGCAGAGACAATCGACAGGTCATCCTATCGCTCTCGCAAATACCGGGTCTTCAACACCGATCTTCAAATGCAATTTACAACGACGTATCACATATTCGGAATGGGTTATACGACCCCATGGTCCTTTCCCGGTTAACCCGAATAGTGAGCGCTTATTCAAAAATAAGTGTAGCATTCACATTCAAACAAATCACATCAATTACCCATTCAAAGGGAAATATTGATAGTCGGTTATTGAACTATCAATGGATATGCACACATCACCAGTTTCCAAATAATTTTCCAAATTATTTATTTTCCAAAATATCTTCACTAGATATATAATTTCAATACTTCAAAAATAAATCAATATTTATTTTTACACAAATTCCACTTCCTTTATAAATTCCTTAGTGAATTTATAATTCCAAGATATCAATGAATATTCGATTTCAATTATTCATTTCAATTTTCTTTTCAATTTATCTTCAAAAAGATAAATTCTAAATATCACTTCATATTGGAAACAATTCCATACTTATTTAATAAGTAATTCACAAATTTTATTTATTTTCAACACTTGGAAAATATTCAATATACTCAAATCGAAATTAAGTATATATTTCATTCTTTAAGGAAATCATTCACTTAAACATATTTATTTGGGCCAAAACGAATGTTACGTAAAACATCGTTACGACAACCCAAAATCACTAGTATAGGGATTCGAAATTTAAAATAGATATATAATCCCAATACTATACAAAACATTTCCTTTCGGAAATCATTTACTATAACAACAGTGTTATAGTCCATCATCTCCTTTTATTTCTCGAAAACGTTTATTTTCAACAATAAATGTTGAAATCTATGGTTTCGAATCTCAACATATTTAAAACATCGTTAGATTGTTTTAATTCAATTCAAAATATCACATTCTAAACAATTTCTTTAACGTAATATTCACTATTTAAAAACGTGAATATACTCCATTAACAATTTCATCCTTTTATTCATTTTAATTCAAAGGATTATTCATATTTAAAAATGTGAATATAACTCCTTTTATAGGTTTCAACAATTTACTTATCAAAATAAGTCATTTGCGAATTTATAAAACAACGTTTATAAATTCCATTTCTATTTATTTATAAAAACTTCCTTTTTATAAATTCTTTTATTAACCTATTCCAGTTTATAACTCAATTATAAACTAAAAGTTCATATTATAAGTTAAATGCTTATAAAACGATTATTTTACAAAAATCGTTCCTTAGAATTTCATAATTATAAATCTTATAACTTATAAGATTCAATTATTTACCCAAGTCTATTCTTTTAATAACTTTACAAATTTTATAAACCTACTGTTTATAAAATTCCATTTATAACTTCACAGTTTATAATTCTATAAATTTCATTCATTTATGAAATTCATTTTCACTTCATTCAAACACTTATAAAACTCGTTTTAAAATGTCCATATTTCAATTTATAAATATCCATTTATAAATCTCTTAATATAAATCAATTTATATTATTCTTTTTAAACGTCTTTAAATTCCTTTAAAAACTTCTTCCTTTTGATTCATAAAATAATTAAATTTTATAAATCCTATATTTTAAACTTTTCACAAAAAATTCTAAAATATCTCGATTAAACTATTTTATAAACTCAATAGCATCATATTCTCAAAAATCAGTTTTTAACTATATTTCACAAAAATCATAATTTTTATAACATTAAAAATTATAACGTTTATTTATTTAAAATGGATCAATTCCAAAATTATTTTATAAAACGTATACTTTCTAAAATCACTTTAAAATCATTTTAAAATTCCAAATTTGGTCCAATGATGCTACACACCAAATAGTCAATCACGACTACAACGATATCATATATCGATATGAAAATCCATCAAATATCAAAATATCTGAAATCAAATAAAAACTGTTGAGGAATCCAGTTGGATCCCTCCAACCTGTTTTCCTGCATCCAAAAACATTAGCACAATACCAATTTCGCTCCAGTACGAAATTATCGCGGTATATGTTTTTAATAAATATTATCCGCTTAATAATGGCGCAATAGGGTCTCATCCGCTAAACAAAAAATGCGGGAAATCAATAACTCCAATATATACATATGCCAATATATATATATTGCTATTATATATAATACCAATTTCACTGTTTATGAAATATTCGCGGTATATGTTTTTAATAAATAACATCCGCTTACTAACGGCGTATAATGTCTATTTTAACAATCAATAGATATCAATCAACATTCAAACATGCATTCAAATATTTTAAATCTAACTATTTAAAATAAAATCGAAACTGATTCGATTGAGTGAGAAGTTCTCACCTTGATTTTAAATTCCGTTTAGCGATTTATTTCGAATAAAATTAAACGGACGTTTAATTTTACCCAAAATTCTCACTAACTCCAAACGACTCCAAACCAACTCCATCGCGTAGTGCTCGTCCATACGATTCCAACGCAACTGAGTTTGCATTTTTTCGACCTCGTATGAAAAAGTTATGAATTGTTGAAGTTTGTACACGATTTATATAAACAAATCAACATAATTTAACTAATTTCAAACTCAACTTAATCAAGACCGTCCACTTCTACCCCAAGCCCATCAGGCCCGTGCGTCCCCACCCCCCTTTCTTCTTCATCTTTCACGCATCCATCTCCAGGACAACACACGCATAACAAAACCCATAGCACAAATTAGGTTTTCAATTTGCAAACTAATTACTCGATGAAACTCGATCAAACCACCGCCACGCGAAAGCCCTCGACAAGAGCCATACTCGGCCCTAAGCTCATAGAGCTCGGCCATCCCTGTAGCATGCAGTTCGAGGCCGAACTCCAGGCCTTTGAGCCCAATTTGCCGCCAATCCGAAGCTCCAAACACGATCATGACCGTTGGATAGATGGATCTTGGCATGCTCTTCAATCTTCTAGTTGAAACTTTAGCCTAATTGTCGACGGATTGAAAGATAAAAGAGAGGGAAGGGGAGAGTTTTCTGGCCATTCATTGGGGAGGGTGGCGGCTAGGGTTTGATTAGGGTTTTATTTTATTTTTTTTAATTTATGAGGATGGTGGTGTCTATTTATAAAGAAAAATCGAACACTATTCATCCGGAAATTCCGAACTCCGATTTACGCGCCGAAACTGACGTACCTAGGGTTTATCCCGCGTTCCGGACACAATGGAATAGGTTTCGGAAGCTAATTCGGACATCTGTGCGAGTTATGGCTATAAACGCTCAATTTAAATTAAACCGATTTAAATCGATTTCTAGGCGTTTTAATTTGTACCGGACAAACGGTAAATCCAATTGACTTGAAATTTGAAACCTTACAATAATATCACATTACGGATCCGATGAAACTGGTTTCGTCGAAATCCGAGACTTTTTGAAAAATGGCTATTTTCACTCGTCAAATTAAAATTAAAAATAATTCGATGCGTTTCGAGCTGCCACGATAAAACGATAGCTCCGATTGACACGAAAATTGAAATCCGGTAATAACTAACTATTACGGATCCAATGGAACTGATTTCGTTCAATTCTGAGACTGTTCAAAAATTGACTATTTTACAGTCGATTATTAAATATTAAAATATTCAATTTTCACAAATTAACTCTTAAATTGATTTTAAAAGTTCTAAAATATCATTCTAACTCCAATATGATAAAATAAAATTTTACAAATCATTTTCAATCATATTTAACTCAATTTTCAATTATTTCCATAATTTAACATATTAAATTATCGATTTAATAATCCAATTAAATCCAATAATTCAAATAAAATTTATTTGACTTATAAATTCACTTATTAATATTTAAAATTAATTAAATATTCATATTTTAATTAATAAAAATTCTGGGTCGTTACAATCTTCCCCCCTTAAAAGAATTTCGTCCTCGAAATTACAAGTAAGAAAGTTATAGAATTCTATTAACTTTCCAAAATTCATAGTTAAACTTCTTACAATAACTTTACTAAGTTTTCAAATCATACTTAGTTATCTTTTCAAAAACAACTACTATTGTTTAACTTTCAATTCCAAAATCAAAGTTAAATTTTTCAAAATTTTCCAATTTTCTCAAATTTTTCTAACGCCTTAAATTTTCGGAAAAATTCGCCATAGTCTCCTTTGCGCGGCTCGATCCGAAAAAAAAATGACAGTATATATATCACAAATATACATCTCATCAAGTAATGAGGCATCCCGAAGAGAAAAAGTGTAAAAGTACGATATTTAATCCGAGATATGTACCTTATATTTTATTAGCAAGCATATACGGCTAATATAGCGCAAAAGCGAGCTCCAAATGCGAAGCAAACGCGATCCGCACCTACTAATTACTCAACAAACAACATGAGAACATGCATATATGACAATAGTATCAATATACAACATATAGCAACATAATTACTATATATGTCAACATAGCAAATGAAACATATTCAAACATCAACCAACTAGCATTCAACAAATTCATAATCAATATATATTCATTTATATTCTCATTAATATTAAATGAATTGGTTTTCAATTTAATCACCTTTGATTCATATACAGTGGATGATCTTTCTAACATTCATTTTCAATTAGTTTATATTCACTAATTTATATTCAAGTTGGTTCACTTCCAAAACAAATTCAATTCTATTCAAATTTATTTACTTCTAATTTGAATTCAATTACTTTAGCTTTAAATTTCACTAATTCACTTTCATTAATACTTAATGAATTATATACAATCAACTAACAATCATATAACAACCAATGTATATATAATTACAACCAAATTCCTTTGCTTATCAATTGGTTTAATTTAATTGATTTTCATTCAATTATTCAACTTTCTAATAACATTAGATTTTGATGAATTACACTTATAATCATTATTTCATATCAACTTAATTTACATTCAATTGATTATTATTCAATCCATTCATTTATATAACTCAAGTTTATATTCATCACTTAACTTTATTAATTTTACTTTGATCTAATATCAACTTCATTCAACATCTCTTAAGTTATACTTCATTTTACTTTAAATTCATTTTCATTTACAACTCATATTCATAAATATATTCATTAGTTTCACTTCTCATATATATATAAGTTTATTTCACAATTGTAAATCACTTTAATTATAATTCAATTCTCATAATTATTTTTACTTATACAATTTTTTCTTTTATTTAGATTATTCAAACATCTAAACAATCAACTTATATACTTTAATAATTCTGAAAAATTATTCCTTTATATATAAAATATACTCAAGGTAAAATTATTTCATTTACCCAATTTAAAACAATATTATGTCGATTTATCTTGTTTAAGAGTTTAGAAACCCCTTTCTACGATAGTTAGCTAGACTACATCGACTGAAATCTATAAACAATCAACCGATAAGTCAACACAATACAAAACAATTTTATATTCACTAACAAATACGCTCTCATAACTATTATTACACTCAAACTCAATCTAGAGTACTGCTGACTCTATCTCTAATGAGTAATACCCAACAGAACCATGGTTGTCGCTTAACAATAAGCTCTGATACCAAATGTAACAAACGGGAATTTTCGAACTTTCGAAAATTCGACATCGATACTCACTTTATCGACTGCCGAGAAATCGAAGGCCAAAAACCCGAAATGTTATGGTTTTTTAAGAAAAAGAATTTAAGAAAAGAAAAGAGAAGAAGGTAGAAGAAGAGAGAAAAATTTTAAAATAGAAGGAAAAGAGAATAGGGAGGAAACGGAAAACACAAAAAGATAGAAAATAGAACAGAAAATACAACGGAACAGAAAACAACAGAACAACATCAGAATCTCACAATTCGCAGCGGAACAACATATAATAATAAATGAATAATCTTTAAACAAAGAACTATATCAGTTATTACATTATATCACATTTCATTACATCATATCATCAGAGTGTACAACAACAACAAATAGTGCAGCGGAAAAAGAAATACTATATAAACTAGTAATACGCCATGCCATCCAGCTTGCCTCCAGCAACTCCAGAATATCCAGAATATCCTGATAAACCTTAACTCTTGACTGCCCGTGTGAAAATTGGTGGGCACCAAGAGTTTAGGAAGGAAAACAATAAACTCCAAGTCAGTCATGTGACTGGTGTGAGAACTCAAAACAGTTTATTTATCTTTAAAATCAAAATAGAGGAATATTTTTAAATTCAATTCGCAATGCTTTTAAAAATGAGACTACCATAAGGCCTCCCGCACACACACACAATGCAAACGCAGAATCGGAGGAGATTTCTCCTTATGATAGTCAAAGATGCTTGATACGCATTTAAAAGAACATTTCATATTATTATTAGTACATAGCGTAGGAAAAATTTATTTCAAAAGTAGAATATAAATCTTAGCCAGCATAGACATTCCGAACTATGCCTACTATAGCTAACTATGTTCAATAGCAGGTTACCGCCACATTCCATAGCAGGTTATACAACTAAAACCGTACAAGTCTCGTATTGTTTCTTTGGATTTCCAACAAATGGTCAGGCCAAGGAACTTCCCATTGCCACATGAGAATGCCTCTGGAAAGTCATCCCCGAGAACCAAACCGGAACTCTGCCAACACAAGGCCGGGTTACCCCTAACTGAGTAACTACTGACACGAGCACGCCATTCCCCGATCGTAAACGACCTTTCTCACGGGATCCCGATAACCAACAACCACAAAGTAATAAATTCGTAGTAACCACATAGGTTAAATATCTGGGCTCCATACCATGATACCACCTCTATCCAGAAGGAAATGTACATACCCTAAAGGGTGCTACCCCTCATAACCTTGCCGCATCTTTCCTGTTTTGACCATTTTCGGGGTGTGAGGCTCGACGAAGTCACGTCCACAAAAACATACTTTATACAAAAGCCATGCTTTGGGTCAACAAATGATCAACACAATGATCACCAAGATAGACGATCAAATAAACGATCCTATCACAATAATCAACACAATGATCATTTCAGCAACACTCAGCATGTCACATTACCAAATTGGGAATATATCGCTGATAACTTCAACTATATAACCTCTGAGCTCGTACGTCTCAGAGAAGGGTGTTAAGCTAAAAGAATAAATTCTTCGCCACCAACAGAAATATATTTGAAAGAAATCGGCTTTATATCTCAACTTGTAATGTCAGACACACAATCCATACAAGTCTGCTCCGGGCTTGAACAAAACCGAAGGCACTTACAAAGAAGTCCTTGCAATCCGGATATTCACAATCCTGATCGGATTTCCCATCACTTAGGGAGTCTCTATACCGCTGCAACTCAGTGCAGAGACAATCGACAGGTCATCCTATCGCTCTCGCAAATACCGGGTCTTCAACACCGATCTTCAAATGCAATTTACAACGACGTATCACATATTCGGAATGGGTTATACGACCCCATGGTCCTTTCCCGGTTAACCCGAATAGTGAGCGCTTATTCAAAAATAAGTGTAGCATTCACATTCAAACAAATCACATCAATTACCCATTCAAAGGGAAATATTGATAGTCGGTTACTGAACTATCAATGGATATGCACACATCACCAGTTTCCAAATAATTTTCCAAAATATCTTCACTAGATATATAATTTCAATACTTCAAAAATAAATCAATATTTATTTTTAAACAAATTCCACTTCCTTTATAAATTCCTTAGTGAATTTATAATTCCAAGATATCAATGAATATTCGATTTCAATTATTCATTTCAATTTTCTTTTCAATTTATCTTCAAAAAGATAAATTCTAAATATCACTTCATATTGGAAACAATTCCATACTTATTTAATAAGTAATTCACAAATTTTATTTATTTTCAACACTTGGAAAATATTCAATATACTTAAATCGAAATTAAGTATATATTTCATTCTTTAATGAAATCATTCACTTAAACATATTTATTTGGGCCAAAACGAATGTTACGTAAAACATCGTTACGACAACCCAAAATCACTAGTATAGGGATTCGAAATTTAAAATAGATATATAATCCCAATACTATACAAAACATTTCCTTTCGGAAATCATTTACTATAACAACAGTGTTATAGTCCATCATCTCCTTTTATTTCTCGAAAACGTTTATTTTCAACAATAAATGTTGAAATCTATGGTTTCGAATCTCAACATATTTAAAACATCGTTAGATTGTTTTAATTCAATTCAAAATATCACATTCTAAACAATTTCTTTAACATAATATTCACTATTTAAAAACGTGAATATACTCCATTAACAATTTCATCCTTTTATTCATTTTAATTCAAAGGATTATGCACATTTAAAAATGTGAATATAACTCCTTTTATAGGTTTCAACAATTTACTTATCAAAATAAGTCATTTGCGAATTTATAAAACAACGTTTATAAATTCCATTTCTATTTATTTATAAAAACTTCCTTTTTATAAATTCTTTTATTAACCTATTCCAGTTTATAACTCAATTATAAACTAAAAGTTCATATTATAAGTTAAATGCTTATAAAACGATTATTTTACAAAAATCGTTCCTTAGAATTTCATAATTATAAATCTTATAACTTATAAGATTCAATTATTTACCCAAGTCTATTCTTTTAATAACTTTACAAATTTTATAAACCTACTGTTTATAAAATTCCATTTATAACTTCACAGTTTATAATTCTATAAATTTCATTCATTTATGAAATTCATTTTCACTTCATTCAAACACTTATAAAAACTCGCTTGAAAATGTCCATATTTCAATTTATAAATATCCATTTATAAATCTCTTAATATAAATCAATTTATATTATTCTTTTTAAACGTCTTTAAATTCCTTTAAAAACTTCTTCCTTTTGATTCATAAAATAATTAAATTTTATAAATCCTATATTTTAAACTTTTCACAAAAAATTCTAAAATATCTCGATTAAACTATTTTATAAACTCAATAGCATCATATTCTCAAAAATCAGTTTTTAACTATATTTCACAAAAATCATAATTTTTATAACATTAAAAATTATAACGTTTATTTATTTAAAATGGATCAATTCCAAAATTATTTTATAAAACGTATACTTTCTAAAATCACTTTAAAATCATTTTAAAATTCCAAATTTGGTCCAATGATGCTACACACCAAATAGTCAATCACGACTACAACGATATCATATATCGATATGAAAATCCATCAAATATCAAAATATCTGAAATCAAATAAAAACTGTTGAGGAATCCAGTTGGATCCCTCCAACCTGTTTTCCTGCATCCAAAAACATTAGCACAATACCAATTTCGCTCCAGTACGAAATTATCGCGGTATATGTTTTTAATAAATATTATCCGCTTAATAATGGCGCAATAGGGTCTCATCCGCTAAACAAAAAATGCGGGAAATCAATAACTCCAATATATACATATGCCAATATATATATATTGCTATTATATATAATACCAATTTCACTGTTTATGAAATATTCGCGGTATATGTTTTTAATAAATAACATCCGCTTACTAACGGCGTATAATGTCTATTTTAACAATCAATAGATATCAATCAACATTCAAACATGCATTCAAATATTTTAAATCTAACTATTTAAAATAAAATCGAAACTGATTCGATTGAGTGAGAAGTTCTCACCTTGATTTTAAATTCCGTTTAGCGATTTATTTCGAATAATTAATTTTACCCAAAATTCTCACTAATTCCAAACGACTCCAAACCAACTCCATCGCGTAGTTCTCGTCCATACGATTCCAACGCAACTGAGTTTGCATTTTTTCGACCTCGTATGAAAAAGTTATGAATTGTTGAAGTTTGTACACGATTTATATAAACAAATCAACATAATTTAACTAATTTCAAACTCAACTTAATCAAGACCGTCCACTTCTACCCCAAGCCCATCAGGCCCGTGCGTCCCCACCCCCCTTTCTTCTTCATCTTTCACGCATCCATCTCCAGGACAACACACGCATAACAAAACCCATAGCACAAATTAGGTTTTCAATTTGCAAACTAATTACTCGATGAAACTCGATCAAACCACCGCCACGCGAAAGCCCTCGACAAGAGCCATACTCGGCCCTAAGCTCATAGAGCTCGGCCATCCCTGTAGCACGCAGTTCGAGGCCGAACTCCAGGCCTTTGAGCCCAATTTGCCGCCAATCCGAAGCTCCAAACACGATCATGACCGTTGGATAGATGGATCTTGGCATGCTCTTCAATCTTCTAGTTGAAACTTTAGCCTAATTGTCGACGGATTGAAAGATAAAAGAGAGGGAAGGGGAGAGTTTTCTGGCCATTCATTGGGGAGGGTGGCGGCTAGGGTTTGATTAGGGTTTTATTTTATTTTTTTTAATTTATGAGGATGGTGGTGTCTATTTATAAAGAAAAATCGAACACTATTCATCCGGAAATTCCAAACTCCGATTTACGCGCCGAAACTGACGTACCTAGGGTTTATCCCGCGTTCCGGACACAATGGAACAGGTTTCGGAAGCTAATTCGGACATCTGTGCGAGTTATGGCTATAAACGCTCAATTTAAATTAAACCGATTTAAATCGATTTCTAGGCGTTTTAATTTGTACCGGACAA
Source organism: Allium cepa (assembly GCA_030765085.1). Taxonomy (NCBI): domain Eukaryota; kingdom Viridiplantae; phylum Streptophyta; class Magnoliopsida; order Asparagales; family Amaryllidaceae; genus Allium; species Allium cepa. Next base: position 159,838,273 of record CM060945.1, on the reverse strand, counting down.
ACGGTAAATCCAATTGACTTGAAATTTGAAACCTTACAATAATATCACATTACGGATCCGATGAAACTAGTTTCGTCGAAATCCGAGACTTTTTGAAAAATGGCTATTTTCACTCGTCAAATTAAAATTAAAAATAATTCGATGCGTTTCGAGCTGCCACGATAAAACGATAGCTCCGATTGACACGAAAATTGAAATCCGGTAATAACTAACTATTACGGATCCAATGGAACTGGTTTCGTTCAATTCTGAGACTGTTCAAAAATTGACTATTTTACAGTCGATTATTAAATATTAAAATATTCAATTTTCACAAATTAACTCTTAAATTGATTTTAAAAGTTCTAAAATATCATTCTAACTCCAATATGATAAAATAAAATTTTACAAATCATTTTCAATCATATTTAACTCAATTTTCAATTATTTCCATAATTTAACATATTAAATTATCGATTTAATAATCCAATTAAATCCAATAATTCAAATAAAATTTATTTGACTTATAAATTCACTTATTAATATTTAAAATTAATTAAATATTCATATTTTAATTAATAAAAATTCTGGGTCGTTACAAAAACGGTATACATAGACTGGTGGTACGATCATTTAACCAAAGTCGATATCGATACTAGAAATGCTGCTAAAATGTCAGAAATAATATAAACGAAGCAATAACAGTCCAAATTTGAAGAAACGAAACTTGACATCTCTCCCAGAAGATGATTTACAAATTTATTGTATAAAAATATTCAGGTTTGGAAAACATTTTATTATCATCAAATATTAACCGATTTAATTGAAATAGAATTACACAATAAAATAAACTTTCATATTATCAGATGAAAAATTACATTTGCTATGTTAAAATAGACGTATTCCAAATATCAAGTTTATATTTCAAAATTTTATTATTTAAAATTTCACAAAAATTCAGTCAATTAAATAAATAAAACTGCTAAAATTTACGGGTCGATACACTCTCCCCCACTCAAAACTTTTCGTCCTCGAAAAGGAAAGAGGTAGGAGAATAGAAACAACCAGAAAGAAAAATAAATTGAAAAACAAAATAAAACAAGTAATTTGAACCATATAATTTCGTTTTAAATTAATTAATATTATATAATTGATTTTTAAATGCAAGGTATTTCAATAAGTTGATTTAATTCCAATTTATAAATTCCTTCGAACAAAATTTATTTTATTTATCTCATTTATTATTCAATTAACTTACTATTCTATTTATCTCTATTAACACTTTATAATTAAATTTTAAGTGTATTACATTTATTACAACCACTCAAATTTCATTTATGATTTCCTTTAACATCATTTTTCCTTGTAAATTATTCAATTGCATATTCAACTTCTGAATGATTTAGGTAAGTTATATATTGGAAAGTAACTGAGTATTACACAAGTAAAATTTTCCAATTCAAGTTTTAAATATTTATTCAAAATTTTAACTTCATTTTAATAAAAACATCCATTAACATAAATTTAAGAATAAAATTTTCGATTCATTCAACCTTTTAGAGATAAATATACATATATACTAAATTAATTTATAAATATATCAAATCAAATTTAAAATCATATACCTATATATAATATATATAAATCAAGTCATACTTCAGAAATTAAATTAAAATCCATTTTTTCTTTTTAAAACAGAGTGTAGCAAAGCTACAGAATGGTCACTCCACTCTGAAACTCGAAAATGAATGTCGATAATGCTACAGTCATCACCGAAATTATTTTCCAACGATAAAATGGGAGAGTGCTGATTTAAACATTTTTAAAATTATTTGGAAATAATTTCTATTCGAAAATACTTTTAATAATATGTATTTTAAAAATTTAAAACAGAAGTTTGAAATCACTGGAAATTAAATTCTCAAATTCAAAAAATTCATTTAAATTCCAAATCAATTTATAAACCATGTTTATATTTTCATTTATAATATGGCAATTGTCAATGGTTAAGAAAATAATAAATGAAAATCAAATATTATCATTTTCATCAACCAATTCAGTTAACTATTTAATTACAGAAAATTTACTTATATATGTATAATATAATCATATAGAAATTTGTTTCATTTACTAAATTCGAAAACAATATAGTGTCAATTTTTTCTGTTCAAGTGTTTTGGCGATCCTATCGATAATATTGATCATATGAATCGATTGAAAACCCAAATCAACATTAACAACTCAAATAGTACAATATTTAAAACAATTTAAGTATTAGTAACACTCCCTTACTCGATGATACAAAATGGATTTCAAAACAAAGATAGGGATTCAAATTAAGAGGGATTTTAATCAGGAAGAATTCAAACTAATAAGATAGATTTGAAATAGAGATAAGATAATTAGTACAAAGGAGAGGGGATGGATAGACCAATATAAGTCGCGAGCAACCTTGACCGGGTCAACCGTGACTTTAAGAATATGATCGATGCAGAATTCTAAGGCAAAATCGACGTTCGATCGCAAGAGATAGAATTCAGGCATAGCAGGAGATAGATAGCATCGTAAACCAAGGATGCAGAAATCTTCGGTGAATCAATGCTTGTTGTAAAGAAGTTACACCCCTTTACAATCATTCAGTGGAGCTATGGGATACTTCGGAATCAAGAAAAATTTGAAGATGGGAAGACAGGAGTAGATTTCACAACGAATAGGGGAGTTTCATAATTAAAAGGAAAACAAAGTCAAAGACGAAAAGATTCAAGCTCGAACGAAGATGATTCTGTAATTAAATTTACCCTATATGCTAAGTTTTGCCCAAAACCAAAGCTCTGATACCAACTGTAAAAGTCAGATATTTTCAACCATTCGCATCCACACATGCCAGATTTGAATTGCTCAAAATACCATATTGTTAATTTATATTTGCCAAGATTCAACATATACAGTAAATAAATAAATCGCAGAATCACAAACACAGAGTAATATATAGTATGCAACGGAAACAAAATGAATAGTAGTTCATGAAGCTACTATATGTATCAGAGTTAAATAAGATACAACAGAAGTTTCAAATACAGTAGTTAAATACAAGAATCAGAATACATCATAGGAATCAACTGAATAACTGCATGATGAAAAGATGTAGATGGATCTCCAAACGAAGCTTCAACTCCAAAGTTTAGTCTCAAATGCTATATCACTCATTCTGACCTGAGCGTAACGTAAAACAAAAAACACTTGAACCAGGATTAACATTCTTATGTCAATAAATCCAACTCAAGTGAAATAACAACTCAAATACAAGTAACTCAATGGATGTTTGGGATAACCATCCTCTAAGGATCCGTTAAACTATCTACTATGTAGTAATATATGCTATTATAATAATGTCTATAGTAAAGTAAACTATTAAAATAGCGTTAAGGCTTTACAATTTCCATCTTAACACATTTTATATATTCCCATTGTTTATACAGTACCGTAATCTCCCCTATACTAGGCGTCGTCAGAGGGCACTCCATAGGTATGGTACAAAACAAACTCATAGTGGGCTCGATAGGGTAGGCGACACAGCACAACTAGGCAATGCCAGGGTAGATATACCAATTACACTTCCAGGCTGGTGGTAACGCATAGCAGCCACTACCGCCCACCTCGGAACACACTCTCAAATCAACAAAAATCAAAGTGGCCATCAAATCAATCACAATGCCAGAATATAGTATCGAAGGAATGTGTCCGATCGGAGGAGCTATCTCACTTGTCCCGTGTGTCCGATAGGAGGGGCTACCTCACTTGGCCTGTCAATTGCTCCTGTTTTAGCCACCTTATGTCAACACACGAGAGTCGGGTCCACGCATATACCTTATTAAAACGTCGCCACCATCCTACTTCATTCTGGAATCTCCACCGCATACCCGGTTTTTAAAGTGGTTTTCGCCATTGGCAGAGAGTATGACAACTTCTGATCCCGGTCTCTTTAACAACTAAACATTATTATAACATCGCGGTCATTTCAAAATAGTTTATACTTCAAAACCAAAATATCATTGCCGTTTAAAACCATATCAATACGATATCATTTCTATTTCAAAACCAAATACGATATCATTTCCATTTCAAATATATCCTTTTCCAAAATCATAGCACTTTCAAAGTTATAACACTTTCGAAATCAAACATTTGAAATTATAACACTTTCAACACATAATACTTTGAAATTCATAACTTGAAAACATAACTTCCACCGCTTAAACAGTTTAGATGCTAAAACAGTATATATAAGAAAATAGTTTATAAAGTAAAATAGTTTATATAAAAGAGTTATAAGTTAAAAAAGTTTATATTAAAATAGTTAGTATATTAAAATAGTTTAAAAAAATAGTCTATATTAAAAATGATTTATATTAAAATAATTTATATTAAAATAATTTTTAAAGTATAATATAAAATAGTTTTAAATGTAATTTAAAAATACTTTATATAATAAAATAGTTTCCTCAAATTTTACAAATCGATTCCAAATCAACTCGAATTCCAAAAATTCAAATTCAATCAAATATCAAATCATCAATTTCAATTTATTTCAGTTTTTCAATAAAGCATTTCAAATTATCTATATTTCAAATACAGATTTATAATCACAAAATAAACCATTTCAATATTTTCAAAGCTTAAATATTCAAACATTTCAAAACTAGATTTGATAATTCTATATATATATGTGTGTGTGTGTGTATCAAATTCACTTTACTATCATCTATCTTGAAATATTTACTTAATCATTCAAATAACATTTAAATAAAACTTCAAATTTCAAACTTAAATAAAATTAAATATACCATTTCAATTTATGTAAATTTGAAATATTCACTTAAATCACTTTTAATCAAAAATAAAGTTATAAAATCATATCTTTAAAGTCCCAAATTTAATAAATTTTAAATCAAACTTATTTGAGTATAATTCTTTAATAAATTCAATTTCAAAACCTTAGAAATCATTTCGAAATATATATATATATACATTGACCAGCGTTGTCTGTATATAATTTTCTATCCTATGGTCAAGTGATACAGATATTTATCATTTCAACCGTAATTTAATATATATACGGGTATATATCATTTCAACCCGCAATCCCGAATTTAATTCAATGAAAATCACTTGGGTTTATCATTTCAACCCATTACGATTTTCTCCTATTCTACAGATCGTTCGGGTATGTATCATGTCAACCCATAGAGAATTCTATACTAACAGGGAACTTGCAGAGTGATAACAGGTATGATAATAATATAACAGGCATATGTCATCAATATAAATAACAGATAATGGTGTCAGATGTCACAGGTGAACAGATACAGATGATAGCGTATATATAGCAATGTAAATAACTAACAACAGCATATTTCAATTGTCATTTCAATTGAAATCAAATTTAATAAATATAAGAATGTTAATCATGAGTGATTGCTAACCTTTTGAGGCTAGAGAAGTTTGACAATAGAACAAGCTACGAATTCCAAAGTATAGCAGGATTGACACGAATTTGATGGACAAGCTGATAAATCGAAATAAAACAAATCAAATCAGTAGAGAGTCGATAAAGATAATTGGTGTACGCAAACTTATATAACTATATAAAACTTATATATATATATAAAGTCATATTCTAGTCCAAATATATATTGAATTAAATATATATATGGTTTTCAAAAATCATAGTTTTTAAATTAAAACACAAATATAAAATCAAACATACATACAATATATAGTTGAAATAAATAAATAAATAAATATATTAAATAATCAATTCAAACATATATCTTAAAATTAGTAATTTAAATTCAAACATATAAACGAGGTCTCTATATATAAATATACACAAACAACTTATTAGAAAAACTAAGCTTGACTTACTTATATGTATATATAAACACATACAGTTTCATGTAAACACTTATACATCTTTAAACAAATACGGTCCTAAATGTATGTATATATATAGCATACATATGATACTGTAATATTGTAAGCCAGGCCCATTATAAACTTCGTTGTATAAAAATGAAAACAGTAAGCTACTTCAACCTATATGTAAAAAAAAACTATTATATACCTTTACATAAAACACAACTGACTAACACACACACACATATATATATATGTATATATATTTAACAATATTTGTTATAACGATACAACTTACTTTTTAATATATAAAGTCCATATAAAATATAAAGATCAACAGTTCTCAACTATATATGTATGTAACTTAACCTTTTACAAACTCAAACAAACTATTATATAACTAGAAACTTAAAAATCTATGTATACATATTAAAAATACTTAAAAATCTATGTATACATATTAAAAGTACTTCATATAGCAACATATATGTATCTGTATATGTAAACTATATAAAAAATAAATAAGCAATATAGTATATATATATACCAATATACCCAGAGAAGATGCATGCCAACGAGAAGTGTAGCGTAGGTGGAAGACGGAGGGGAGCAGTGGGTCTAGGTGATTGCAGCTACAGGGCGTGATGGATGAGGCTATCGATTTGGGCGAGCAAGGTCAGGCTGCCACTGTCGAATGGTGGAGAAGCATGCGCAATCACGAGCTTGGCTAGGCAATGGGTTTCGGCTTTAGCAAGGAGGTGGAACATTATGGGAAGGAGAGAACGAGGCGGCGGAGGAAGAGTTGGTGGCTATTGCTTCGGTGACTTCGGGCAGATAGGTTTAAGCAAATGCAAGAGGAAGTAAAAGAAGAACGTGGCCATGTTGGGTTGACAGTAGAGATGGAAATTAAAATTGGAAGAGGAAGTAGGTGGCTACAGAAAATACAGTGCTAGAAAATGTATATTTTCTCTGAAAAAAATGAACAGAGAATAAAAGTGGAACCAACTAGAAATAATATCAAGCGAAAAGAAGGAAGAGAAAGAGTCCAGCTTGAATTTAGAAATAATTATGGTTTATGGCCATTCATTGTCGCGAGACTGGACGATGAAAGGACATCGAGAAAACCAAAAAATTTGGAACCGTTACGATCGACCGTTTTACGGTTTCCACTGTATACCGGACTCCAAAACACAGAATTGAATATACTATGGAGCTCAGCATGACGAGACGATCAAAACGGTATACATAGATTGGTGGTACAATCATCTAATCAAAAGTCGATATCAGTACCGGAAATGCTGCTAAAATGTCGGAAATAAGATAAGCGAAGTAATAGCAGTCCAAATTTGAAGAAACGAAACATAAAATCTCTCTCAGAAGATGATTTACAAATTTATTGTATAAAAATATTCTGGTTTGGAAAACATTTTATTATCATCAAATATTAACCGATTTAATTGAAATAGAATTACACAATAAAATAAACTTTCATATTATCAGATGAAAATTTACCATTTGCTATGTTAAAGTAGGCGTATTCCAAATATCAAGTTAATATTTAAAAAATTTATTATTTAAAATTTCACAAAAATTCAGCCAATTAAATAAATAAAACCACTAAAATTTACGGGTCGTTACACACTCCCCCACTCAAAACTTTTCGTCCCCAAAAAGGAACGAGGTAGGAGAGTAGAAACAACCAGAAAGAAAAAATAAATTGAAAAACAAAACAAAATAATTAATTTAAACCATATAATTTCATTTTAAATTAATTAATATTCAATAGTTGATTTTTAAATTCAAGATATTTCAATAAGTTGATTTAATTTCAATTTATAAATTCCTTCGAACAAAATTTATTTTATTTATCTCATTTATTATTCAATTAACTTAGTATTCTATTTATCTATATTAACACTTTTAATTAAAATTTAAGTGTATAACATTTATTACAACCATTCAAATTTTATTTATAATTTCCTTTAACATTATTCTTAATTGTAAATTATTCAATTGCATATTCAACTTCTAAATGATTTAGGTAAGTTATATATTGGAAAGTAGTTGAGTATTATACAAGTAAAATTTTCCAATTCAATTATTTCAGGTTTTTAATATTTATTCAAAATTTTAACTTCATTTTAATAATTGAAAACATCTATTAACATAAATTTAAGAATAAAATTTCCGATTCACTTCAAGCATTTAGAGATAAATATACATATATACTATATATATATATATATCAAATCAATTTATAAATATACCAAATCAAATTTAACATCATATACCTATATATAATATATATAAATTAAGTCATACTTCAGAAATTAAATTAAAATCCATTTTTTTCTATTCAAATAGAGTGTAGCAAAGCTACGGAATGGTCTCTCCACTCTGAAACTCGAAAATGAATGTCAATGATGCTGTAGTCCTCATCGAAATTATTTTTCAGCGACAAAATGGGAGAGTATTGGCTTAAACCTTTTTAAAATTCTTTGGAAATAATTTCTATTCAAAAATACTTTCAATAATATATATTTTAAAATTTTAATACCAAAGTTTGAAATCACCAAAAATTAAATTCACAAATTCTAAATTTTAAATTCATTTAAATTCCAAATCAATTTATAAACCATGTTTATATTTTCATTTATAATGTGGCAATTGTCAATGGTTAACAAAATAATAAATGGAAATCAAATATTATCATTTTCAACAACCAATTCAGTAAACTATTTACTTCAGAAAATTTACTTATATATATAATATAATCATAAAGAAATTTGTTTCCTTTACTAAATTCGAAAACAATATTATGTCAGTTTGTTCTATTTAAGTGTTTTGGAAATCGTATCGATAGCAGATCTGACGAATTGATTGAAAACCCAAATCAACATTAACAACTCAAAAACCACAATATATAAAACAATTTAAGTATTAGTATTAAATACACTCCCTCACTCGATGATGCAAAATGGATTTCAAAACAAAGATAGGGATTCAAATTAAGAGGGATTTTAATCAGGTAGAATTCAAACTAAGAAGATAGATTTGAAATAGAGATAAGACAATTAGTACAAAGGAGAGGGGATGGGCAGACCAATATAAGTCGCGGGCAACCTTAACCGGGTCAACTGTGACTTTAAGAATATGATCGATGCAGAATTCTAAGGCAAAATCGACATTCGATCGCAAGAGATAGAATTCAGGGCATTGCAGGAGATAGATAGCATCGTAAACCGAGGATGTAGAAATCTTCGGTGAATCAATGCTTGTTGTAAAGGAATTTCACCCTTTACATTCATTTAGTGGAGCTATATGATACTTCGGAATCAAGAAAAAATTGAAGATGGGAAGACAGGAGTGTGTTGGATCATAGGTTTTGATTGCTGACAAAAATTCACGAATCTACGACTACGACTACGACATCATCCTGACTCAACGACTCAAAGTATGGTTCATATAGTATATATTTTAACAAGAGTCATCAAAAATGTATATAGAGTCTAGTAAGTGCTTTGTTAAAATCTTTCCTCAAGAATCATCATTCACATTCAAATAAACTTGCATGCATATTTTAATCAAAATCAAGTTTTCAAAAAATGCACAGAGCGGGGCTCGATCCTAGGCCACTAGTTTGGAAGGCATGTACTCTAACCAAATGAGCTACTGCTGTTTTTGTTCATCAACAGAGTTCAGTCGACTGAACAGGAACAGTCATTCGACTGAAACTGGAACAAATTTATACACATGCACAGTTTCAGTCGACTGAATTTCCTGCACAGTCGACTGAATTTTTTCCTGAAAATTTTTCTTCATATTTTCAGTCGACTGAATCTCCTGCTCAGTCAACTGAATTTGAACCTGCGAATTTTGCATGAAAGGACACCTTCTTCTTCCCAAGAGTTGCGACCATTCCTCAATAGAAATGGAAGCTTCTCTTATCTACAACCCTTGGCAATACATGCATCCTTTTTACAACTATAAATACATGGTTCAAACATCATTCAAGACATCGAATTCTCTTACTCTAATCTATCTATTTCTTGATCATATTTTCTAAACATTATCAAAGCAATCACTACTCTCTTTGCTTGAATCACTATTTATATTTAATATATTTGATTCATAGCAAATTCGTAATTCCTTAATCTTCACAAACATATTTCATATTCTTGAGGATAAGATTATAGGAATATTGTACTACATTAGACTCATTAGTGTTGACAAGAACACAACAAGTCGAATATTGTATTTTAGTAATTGAGTTGAAGTCCTCTTCGGTAGTTGAGGCAAGAAATCCCGTTCGGTTGTTCGGGTAAGTTGTAAACCTATTCCTCCGGGTGAAGTGAGGCTGTTAGTTAGTGAAATTCCTAAGAGAAGCTTAGGGACTGGAGTAGGACGAGAGGTCCGAACCAGTATAAAATCCTGGTGTCTCCTTGCATTTACCTACTTTATCCACCTAGACTATTTCATTATTCCATATTACACGATCCTACCGTATAGCCCACTCTTTCAATTGGTATCAGAGCCTGATATTCTAGAGATCGTAACAACATCCTAGAAAAATACATTAATGATTATTTTGATATGGTAGTTAATAATGAAAATTATATTTATAAAGGTTCAACCACACCCAAGTATGGTTTCCTAAAATTTAGGAAATTATAAGAACCTTGGGTATCGCATGCTTTAAATGTTAATTTTTTTTCTGATACCTTACATTATAAGTAGCAGTTATTTTGTTTTATATTGCTTTATGTTAACACTTATGTAAAATATATTTTATATCATCATATAAACTTTCCTTTTTGTCGATGTCAAAGGGGGAGAAAGATATTGCTCTCTAACACAATTTGCAGGAATAAACCATGCAAGCACAGATTAAGGGGGAAAAAGATTAAATAGGAATATATAGCATAGATTCAGGGGGAGAAATCTATAGCACAATTACAGGAAGATATTCAGTGAGAGAGATATGATCAACAAAGCTTGTCAAAGATTCGTTCATAAAAAATGGAGTTGTCATCATCAAAAAGGGGGAGAATGTTGGATCATAGGTTTTGATTGCTGACAAAAATTCACGAATCTACGACTATGACATCATCCTGACTCAACGACTCAAAGTATGGTTCATATAGTTATATATTTTAACAAGAGTCATCAAAAATGTATATAGAGTCTAGTAAGTGCTTTGTTAAAATCTTTCCTCAAGAATCATCATTCACATTCAAATAAACTTGCATGCATATTTTAATCAAAATCAAGTTTTCAAAAAATGCACGGAGCAGGGCTCGAACCTAAGTCACTAGTTTGGAAGGCATGTACTCTAACCAAACAAGCTACTACTGTTTTTGTTTATCAACAGAGTTCAGTCGACTGAACAGGAACAGTCAGTCGACTGAAACTGGAACAAATTTATACACATGCACAGTTTCAGTCGACTGAATTTCTTGCACAGTCGACTGAATTTTTTCCTGAAAATTTTTCTTCATATTTTCAGTCGACTGAATCTCCTGCTCAGTCAACTGAATTTGAACCTGCGAATTTTGCATGAAAGGACACCTTCTTCTTCCCAAGAGTTGCGACCATTCCTCAATAGAAATGGAAGCTTCTCTTATCTACAACCCTTGGCAATACATGCATCCTTTTTACAACTATAAATACATGGTTCAAACATCATTCAAGACATCGAATTCTCTTACTCTAATCTATCTATTTCTTGATCATATTTTCTAAACATTATCAAAGCAATCACTACTCTCTTTGCTTGAATCACTATTTATATTTAATATATTTGATTCATAGCAAATTCATAATTCCTTAATCTTCACAAACATATTTCATATTCTTGAGGATAAGATTATAGGAATATTGTACTACATTAGACTCATTAGTGTTGACAAGAACACAACAAGTCGAATATTGTATTTTAGTAATTGAGTTGAAGTCCTCTTCGGTAGTTGAGGCAAGAAATACCGTTCGGTTGTTCGGGTAAGTTGTAAACCTATTCCTCCGGGTGAAGTGAGGGTGTTAGTTAGTGAAATTCCTAAGAGAAGCTTAGGGACTGGAGTAGGATGAGAGGTCCGAACCAGTATAAAATCCTGGTGTCTCCTTGCATTTACCTACTTTATCCACCTAGACTATTTCATTATTCCATATTACACGATCCTACCGTATAGCCCACTCTTTCAGAGTGGATTTCAGAACGAATAAGGGAGTTTCTAAATTCAAAGGAAAACAGAGTCAAATAGGAAAAGATTCAAGCCCAAACGAAGATGATTCTGTAATTAAATTTACCCTATATGCTAATTTTTGCCTAAAACCAAAGCTTTGATACCAACTGTAACAGCCTGATATTTTCAATCATTCGCATCCACACATGCTATATTTGAGTTGCTCAAAATACCAAATTATTAATTTATATTTGGCAAAACTCAACATATACAGTAAATAAATAAATCGCAGAATCACAGACACAGAGTAATATACAATATGCAGCGGAAACAAAATGAATAGTAGTTCACGAAGCTACTATATATGTCGGAGTTAAATAAGATACAATAGAAGTTTCAAATACAAGAATCAGAATACATCATAGGAATCAACTGAATAACTGCAAGCTGAAAAGATGTAGATGGATCTCCAAACGAAGCTCCAACTCCAAAGGTGAGTCTCAAAATGTTGTATCACTCAGTCTGACCCGAGCGTAACGCAAAATACAAAACACTCGAGTCAGGAATAACATTCTTATATCAATAAATCCAACTCAAGTGAAATGACAACTGAAATACAAGTAACTCAAAGGATGTTTGGGATAACCATCCTTTAAGGATCCGTTAAACTACCTACTATGTAGTAATATACGCTACTATAATAATGTCTATAGTAAAGTAAAATATCAAAATAGCATTAAGGCTTTACATTTTCCACCTTAACATATTTTATATATTTCCATAGTCTATACAGTACCGTAATCTCCCTCGTACCAGGCGTCTTCGGAGGGAACTCCATAGGTACGGTACAAAGCAAACTCATAGTGGGCTCGATAGGGTAGGTGACATGGCGCAACTGGGCAATGCCAGGGTAAATATACCAATTACACTTCCAAGTTGGTGGTAACGTATAGCAGCCACTACCGCCCACTTCGGAACACACTCCCAAATAAAAAAATCAAGCGTGGCCACCAAATCAATCGCAAAGTCAGAATATAGTATCGAAGGAATGTGTCCGATTGGAGGAGCTACCTCACTTGGCCCGTGTGTCCGATCGGAGGAGCTACCTCACTTGGTACGTCAATTGCTCCTGTTTTAGCCACCTTATACCAACTTACGGGAGTCGGGTCCACGTATCTACCGTAGTTGAACGTCGCCACCATCCTACTTCATTTTGGAATCTCCACTGCGTATACTGTTGTTAAAGTGGTTTTCGACATTGCCAGAGAGTATGACAACTTCCGATCCCAATCTCTTTAACAACCAAACGTTATTATAACACCGCGGTCATTTCAAAATAGTTTATACTTCAAAACCAAAATATCATTTCCATTTAAAACCATATCAATACGATATCATTTCTATTTCAAAATCAAATACGATATCATTTCCATTTCAAGTATATCCTTTTTCAAAATCATAGTACTTTCAAAGTTATAACACTTTCAAAACCAAACATTTGAAATTATAACACTTTCAAAACATAATGCTTTGAAATTTATAACTTGAAAACATAACTTCCACCACTTAAACAGTTTAGATATTAAAATAGTATATATAAGAAAATAGTTTATAAAGTAAAATAGTTTATATAAAAGAGTTATAAGTTAAAATAGTTTATATTAAAATAGTTAGTATATTAATATAGTTTACATAAAAAATAGTTTATATTAAAAATGATTTATATTGAAATAGTTTATATTAAAATAATTTACAAAGTAAAATATAAAATAGTTTTAAATATAATTTAAAAATACTTTGTATAATAAAATAGTTTCCTCAAATTTCACAAATCGATTCCAAATCAACTCGAATTACAAAAATTCAAATTTAATCAAATCTCAAATCATCAATTTCAATTTATTTCAGTTTTTCAATAAACCATTTCAAATTATATCGATTTCAAATACAGATTTTTAACGACAAAATAAACCATTTCAATTTCAATATTTTCAAAGCTTAAATATTCAAACATTTCAAAACTAGATTTGATAATTTCATATATATATATATATATATATATATATATATATATATCAAATTCACTTTACTATTATTTTCTTGAAATATTTACTTAATCATTCAAATAACATTTAAATAAAACTTCAAATTTCAAATATAAATAAAACTAAATATACCATTTTAATTTATGTAAATTTGAAATATTCACTTAAATCATTTTTAATCAAAAATCAAGTGATAAAATCATATTTTTAAAATCCCAAATTTAATAAATTTCAAATCAAACTTATTTGAGTATAATTCTTAAATAAATTCAATTTCGAAACCTTGGAAATCATTTCAAAATATGTGTATATATATATACACACACATTAACCAACAGTGTCTGTATATAATTTTCTATCCTATGGTCAAGTAATACGGATGTTTATCATTTCAATCCGCAATTTAATATATGTACGGGTATATATCATTTCAACCCGCAATCCCAAATTCAATTCAATGAAAATCGCTTGGGTTTATCATTTAAACCCATAACAATTTTCTCATATTCTACAGAACGTTCGGGTATGTATCATTTCAACCCATAGGGAATTCTATACTGACGGGGAACTTGCATGATAATAGGTATGATAATAATATAACAGGCATATATCATCAATATAAATAACAGATAATGGTATCAAATGTCACAGGTGAATAGATACAGATGATAGCTTATATATAGCAATGTAAATAACTAATAACAGCATATTTCAATTGTCGTTTCAATTGAAATCAAATTCAATAAATATTAAAACGTTAATCGTGAGTGATTGCTCGCCTTTCGAGGCTAGAGAAGTTTGACAACAGTTCAAGCTACGAATTCCAAAGTATAGCAGGATTGGCACGAATTTGATGGACAAGCTGATAAATCGAAATAAAACAAATCAAATCAGAACAGAGTCGATAAAGATAATTGGTATGCGCAAACTTATATATAACTATATAAAATTATATATATATATATATAAGGTCATATTCTAGTCCAAAAATATATTAAATTAAATATATATATATACACACACATATGGTTTTCAAAAATCATAGTTTTTAAATTAAAACACAAATATAAAATCAAACATACATACAATATATAGTTGAAATATATATATATATATATTAAATAATCAATTCAAACATATATCTTAAAATTAGTAATTTAAATTCAAACACATAAAAGAGGTCTCTATATATAAATATATACAAACAACTTATTAGAAACACTAAGCTTGACTTACTTATATGTATATATAAACACATACAGTTTCATATAAACACTTATACATCTTTAAACAAATACGGTCCTAAATGTGTGTGTGTATATATATATAAACAACTTAATATGATACTGTAATATTGTAAGCCAGGCCCATTATGAACTTGGTTGAATATAAATGAAAACAGCAAGCAACAACAACCTATATATAAAATAAACTATCATATACCTTTACATAAAACACAACCGACTAATATACATATATATATTTGACAATATTTGTTATAACGATACAACATACTTTATAATATATAAAATCCATACATAAAATATAAAGATCAACAATTCTCGATTATATACGTATGTAACTTAATCTTTTACAAACTCAAACAAACTATAATATAACTTATGCAGCAACTGGAAGCTTAAAAATCTATGCATACATATTAAAAATACTTCATACAACAGCATATATTTATCTATCTATATATAAACTATATAAAAAACAAATAAGCAATATAATATATATACCAATATACCCAGAGAAGATGCATGCCAACGAGAAGTGTAGCGCGGGTGGAAGACGAAGGGGAGCAGTGGGTCTGGGTGGTTGCGACTACAGGGCGCGATGGATGAGGCTATGGATTTGGGCGAGCATGTTCGGGTTGCCACTGCCGAATGGTGGAGAAGCATGCGCGATCACGAGCTTGGCTAGGCAATGGGTTTCGGCTTCGGTAAGGAGGTGAAACATTGTGGGAAGGAGAGAACGAGGGGGCGGAGGAAGAGTTGGTGGATGTTGCTTCGGTGACTTCGGCCAGATAGGTTTAAGCAAACGTGAGAGGAAGGAAAAGAAGAACGTGACCATGTTGGGTTGACAGTAGAGATGGAAATTAAAATTGGAAGAGGAAGTAGATGGCTATAGAAAATACAATGCTAGAATATATATATATTTTTCTCTGAAAAAAATGAACAGAGAATAAAAGTGGAACCGACTAGAAATAATATCAAGCAAAAAGATGGAAGAGAAAGAGTCCAGATTGAATTCAGAAATAATTATGTTTATGGCCATTCATTATCGCGAGACTGGACAATGAAAGGACACCGGGAAAACCAAAATTTTAGAACCAATACGATCGACCGTTTTACGATTTCCGCTGTATACCGTACTCCAAAACACAGAATTGAATATACTGCAGAGATCACCATGACGAGACGATCAAAACGGTATACATAGATTGGTGATACGATCATCCAATCAAAAGTCGATATCGGTACCGGAAATGCTGCTAAAATGTCAGAAATAAGATAAACGAAGCAATAGCAGTCTAAATTTGAAGAAACGAAACATGACGTCTCTCTTAGAAGATGAATTACAAATTGATTGTATAAAAATATTCTGGTTTGGAAAGCATTTTATTATCATCAAATATTAACCGATTCAATTGAAATAGAATTACACAATAAAATAAACTCATATTATCAGATGAAAATTTACCATTTGCTATGTTAAAGTAGACGTATTCCAAATATCAAGTTAATATTTCAAAATTTTATTATTTAAAATTTCATAAAAATTCAGTCACTTAAATAAATAAAACCACTAAAATTTACGGGTCGTTACAACATATGTGCACATACATATACAAATAAGAAAACACTTTTTATAGTTAAAAGGACTTATCTAATCATATTTTAGAAGGTACTTAAGTAATTAAGTAAGAAAGGACCTTTGATCCTTATTTTATGTTTTAAAGTACAAAAAGGACCTAAGAAAAAGGAGGAATAATGACCTAGGTAGCCTAGGGGAGCACATGGTGATGAAGGAGGGGTATGTTTTGGTAATTTTCCATTTTACAATTCTTTAATACAACCCCTTCTCTTCATTTTTCTTTCTTTACTTCATTTTAAAACTTAAGTTCTCTTCTTCTTCACTCTTCTTCCACTTAAATTTCATAAAAAGAAAACTTCAAAAATACTTCTTTTTCTCCTTTAAACACTTAAACGAGCCTCTATAAATATGGACAACGCTCTCTACATCACAAAATTACCAAAGTCGAACCCAAAACTCCCCTTAATAGTCATGGTCGAAAATAAATGAGGTCCCCCAAGTCTTTGAAAGAAAGTTTTGCAAGAGGAGGCTAGGTCCGTGTATTGGTTGCAAGGTCGCAACAAAGATGTAGTAGCTTGATTGGAGTTCGTGTTTGTTTAAGTGAGTTAAATTCACTCAAAAGCATCCTTAAAAATGAATTATTTTGTTGTACTAATTTATGTTGCCTTACTTATGTGAATAATTGTATGTAGTGATTATTATTGTTATTTGGCTTGATTTCTACTTAGAAGAAGATGACAAATAAAGAATAGCCGTGGGACTAGTAAAAGAAAATGGAAGTTGAAGTGTTCATAGCAAATAGGTCACGACGAAACACTTCGAAGTGAATATGATGATTTACTGGGGACTCTTGTTGTAGAGGGAATCTAAGGAGTTCCTCATGTTGTTGATTATTATTTATATGTACTCTAGTTTATGTAAATGATTATGAATGTTGCTTGGTTTAGTCATCCAACTTGTGGATGGTTTTTATGTGACATCCAAATCCCGTGCTCTTTTTAAAAAAATTTACCATTTTGTTTTCTAAGGATGTTAAAAATACTTTTATGAACTCGACTCTTGTTTTCAAAACTTTTGACAAAAGCATTTTAAAGAAGTTTGGAATTCATTTATATAAAAATTATTTACTTTTATGGAAAGATGTTGCCTTTTTAAAAAGCTTTGGTTTTAAATAAATGATTTTGGAAAGTGTTTTCAAGAACAAGTATATTGGAACTCTTGGATCCTATTTTATTTTTAGACTTCGAAGTATGGAAACTTTTCCTGTTGGGCGAATTCTCACCCAGAAGATTTCGAGACCAAGAAGCGTCAGTTTCACCCGGATTCGCAACCTCCATTCCATCCGGTTCCTAAGTCCGTTCGGCAATTCAAGGGCTTAAAGTTTCATTCGGCAATGAAGGGCGAAATCTCATTTACCTCATCCGGTTCAAACTCATTCGGCATATCTCATCCGGTCCAAACGCATTCGGCATACCTCATCCGGTCCAAACTCCAACCTCGGCCTCCTCCGAACCAGACATTCTCCATGTCCTAGCCGGACCATCCCACACCTACCGAACCAAACATCTTCATCTACTACCGAACGAGGCCACTGCCGATCCATATCCATACTCCTACCACCGAACCACCACTGCCGAACCAAGCTATGCCTGCAACCGGTCCACTCACCACTGCCGCACCAAGCTTCGCCGAACCAGAACGCTACCAGGCCAGATTGCTTCAGCCCGGGCCCACCAACAGCTATATACATCCAAGACCCCTGCCCCCTACCTCACTCTATAAATAAAGGGGTAGGGGTACAACAATGGCAGACAAGTTTGAGAGCTCAAGCACGGAAGGAACTTTCAAACTACTTTCGTATACTTGTACACAAAGCATTGTACTTGTAATCTGAAACAAAGAAGATAATATCATATAAAGTGGACGTAGGCACATTCTGGCCGAACCACTATAAATCTGCGTGTCTTTTACATTTCAGCCCCTGCTTTTTTCATATTTACATAACTTATCTAAATCATTAAGAATCACATAAAATC
This sequence comes from Allium cepa, assembly GCA_030765085.1. NCBI lineage: Eukaryota > Viridiplantae > Streptophyta > Magnoliopsida > Asparagales > Amaryllidaceae > Allium > Allium cepa. Next base: position 159,819,295 of record CM060945.1, on the reverse strand, counting down.
AACTAAATCACACGACTTGGAGGTGTTTGCCCATTTTTTGCGCAAACATTTTTGGTGCTTTCATTGAGAGCTTCGAACTCGAAGCTTCAGCTTCCCTCATTCAACCTTCTTTCCCAATAGCACCTTTCATTGCCTAGGAAACATGACTTCCAGACCAAGAAAAGACGCCAACAAGGGAAAGAACGCTACAACTAGCAGTGCTCCAAATCCAGTAGATCCAGATCAAGAGAACCAACCCACTACAGCAGCAGTGCCACATGTAGATCAGGCAATTCCAATAGCCCCTGCCGCGGAACAACCGGCAGTAATCACTAGAGCAGACCTAGACAGAGTTGTGGTGGAAGTAACTAACCGCTTCGCATCCCAACAAGAAGCTTTGGTGAACCAACTCATGTCACGCTTGAGGGATGTCGAAGAATCCAACCGCAACACTGAATCATGGGATGAATCTCAATCTGGAGGATCTCGGAGACAGCAAAGGTCTTCCCTCTTCGAGGAAGCCATCAACAGGAACAACAATGATAGGGGCCGCGCCCGGACTCAGCCCGAACTCCGACTCGAGGAAGCGCTTGGAACCGAACCCAGCGGGGGAGGCGCCAGGCGAGTGTCGGATGTAGCTGAGCCAGTCATGCCACCTAATCATAGAAACCCCGCTGAACGAAGCCGAGCTAGAACCCAGCCCGAAGTTGACCCCATGGAAATGCCCGAAACAGAGCCCCACAGGGGAAGATCAAGGCAGGGGGCAACTGTAGCTGGTCCTAGCATGCATCCGAGCAGCCAGAGGCAACCACTGGATAACGTCAGAAGTGATAGACTATACCATCCCTACAGGTCATCTGGACGAGATCGATCCCGCAGGGAAGAACCAAATTCATTTCTATCCGCTCCAAATTCTGATGAAAGAATGGCACGACTATTCAGAGAATGCGTCCAACGGGAGCAAAGGGACCGAGGAATAGGCGCTAGGGTCACCAGCCCCTTTACCCGCAATATCGAAACTGCCATCACCCCCCGGGAATGGAAAATGCCAGCCATGGAACCTTACAAGGGAACTTCCGACCCCATCGTACACTTACAAAGATACACCCAGCATATGCTCATGAGCGGAGCAACAGAAGGGGTGCTGTGTAAATGCTTTCCGCTATTCCTAGCAGATCTAGCTACCTCCTGGTTCTGCCATCTACCCCAAGGATCTATCAGCTCATGGGAGATGTTGAAAGAAAGGTTCATTAGCCAGTTCCGCATCCATGTAGAACAACCCAAGGATGCTTATTCTCTATCCAATGTTAAACAGAAATCCGGAGAGACACTGCAACAATATCTAACTCGGTTCAACGCCGCAGCGGCCGCAGTCCAAGATGCCGATGAGAAACTCACCCTAATGGCTCTCTGTAGCGGTGTACATCCAGATACCAAGTTCGCAAGAAGACTAACTAAGGAAAAACCAGCTACTTTACCTGATTTCTTCCATGAAGCTGGAAAGTATATGAGACTTGAAGACGCCGCCACTGAGAGGCAGTCAGGGCAACAAGGTAAGACAACTTCGGACAAGATTCCCGCGCAACCAAGGACATTCGAAGAAATGAATCTAGAAACAATGCTGGGGGCAAGAAGGTTGAAAAACGCCAATATCGACCAGGACCGAGATTTGACTCCTACACTTCTTTGAATGAAACCATCGAAAACATCTATCTAGCCACTCAGGGCGAACTCGGATACAAGCGCCCCCCGCACAAGAAAGAATCTGATAACGCCCTCAAGTCTGGAAAGTTCTGCCGCTTCCACGAATCCCACGGACATGACACCAATGAATGCCACCATCTCCGGGACTTGATCGAAGAACACATCAGGAGAAGAAGGCTGGAACGCTATGTGAAAGGTCAAAACAGGACTCCAACTCCTGCCAATGAGAGCTCAAAGTGACCCCTCCCAGAAGTAAGCGGAGGGAATCGCAACACCAGTGGCTCTAGTCAAGAGAAGATAGTGGTCCATACCATCTCGGGAGGACCACACATCGCCGACAGAAGCTGGGCAGAGATGGAAAGATACGGCAAGTCACTTAGAAATGCTGAAGGCTATGTTAACTCCATTATGGAAGAACGCCACCCGAAACGGAAAGAGAGTGAGGACATCGTGTTCAGTAAGCGTGATTTAGAAGGAAGACAGTATCCGCATATGGATCCCATGGTCATCTCTGCCTGGTTCGGTCCAGCTAAAGTTTTCCGAATTCTAATAGACACAGGAAGCTCCGTAAATATCCTGTTCAAGCATGCTTTCGACAAAATGAAGCTGTCAATGAAGGATGTGTCTCCCTGCAACAAACCCCTGCACGGTTTCACTGGAGATGCGAAAATGCCCCTCGGGCAACTTGACCTCTTCGTCGAAATAGGAAGTCATCCCCGCTCCGTTGTATGAAAACAAACGTTCGTACTAATAGAAAACCACTCGGCCTACAACGCCTTCTTGGGAAGACCAGCCTTGTCTGACTTCCAAATTGTCCTAGCCCCGTGGTGCCTAAAGATGAAATTCCCAACAGATGACGGAATAGGAGAAGTTGAAGGAGATCAAGACGCCGCTCGAGATTGCTATGTAACTGAACTTCGCAATAACCATAGAAAGAATAAAGGGAAAGATGCAGAGACTACTCTCTGCATGAAAAGCTTGGAAGCATAGCAACTAAAGAAAGCCCCTCCTCTTCGATACACCAGCGATCCTTTCAATGAACTAGACCCCAGGGATAAGGAGGAGGAGGCTACCGCTGAGCCTGCAGAGGCCATGGAATTCGTATCTGTAGACAAACATGATTCAAACAGACTATTAAAAATAGGATCTCAGCTAAAAACAGAATTGAAGGATCAACTCATCGACTTTCTCCGCCACAACTTAGATGTATTTGCGTGGACACATGCCGACATGACAGGAATCTCCCCAGACATAGCATGCCACATGCTGAACATCGATCCCACCAGGGCACCGATAAAGCAGAAAAAGAGAAGCATGGGAGCAGAACGATCAGCAGCCCTCGACGAGGAAGTAAAGAACCTACTTGCTAATGACTTCATCCGAGAAGCCATCTACCCCGAATGGATAGCTAACCCGGTACTAGTAAAGAAAGCTAATGGGAAGTGGCGAACATGCATTGATTTCTCCAACTTAAATGACGCTTGCCCGAAAGACTGCTTCCCGCTCCCCCGAATCGATCAACTTGTGGACAGCACTACCGGGCACGAACTTTTATCTCTTATGGACGCATACTCCGGATACAACCAGATTCCCATGCACGCTCCCGATCAAGACCACACTAGCTTTATCACTGACCGGGGATTATATTGTTACAAAGTCATGCCTTTTGGACTCAAAAATGCCGGAGCCACCTATCAACGCCTCGTCAACAAGATGTTCGCGGAATTAATAGGACGAACGATGGAAGTATATGTGGATGACATGTTGGTAAAGTCCAGGAAAGCCGACGATCATGTAAGCCACCTGAGCGAGATGTTTCAGGTACTTCGCCGATATGGAATGATCTGAATCCTCTAAAGTGCTCCTTCGGAGTGTCATCGGGAAAATTCTTAGGATTCATTGTCCATTCCAGAGGAATTGAAGCAAACCCTGAACAAATCCGGGCTCTAAAAGAAATAAGGATACCTTCCACCCGAAAAGAAATGCAGAGCTTAAACGGAAAGGTGGCCGCCCTAAGCAGATTCATTTCCAAAGCAACTGACAAATGCGTCCCTTTCTTCGAAGCTCTCAAGAAAGACAAAGGAAAGTTCGAGTGGACCGATGAATGCTTAAAAGCCTTCCTTAACCTGATCGAACACCTTCAGAAACCACCAGTACTTTCAACTCCGAACGAAGGTGAAGAGCTATACCTATACCTCGCTGTATCATCTCATGCTTTAAGCGCTGCCCTAGTAAGAGAAGAAGATCGCACGCAACGCCCGGTGTACTTTATAAGTAAGAGATTTACGGGGGCAGAAGCTAGATATCCTAAACTTGAGAAATTGGCATATTGTTTATTGATCGCGTCACGAAAACTACGACACTACTTCCAATCTCACTCCATCAGAGTTCTAACCGATCAGCCACTAAGACAGGTGCTCCATCGTCCCGACACTTCTGGACGACTCCTCAAATGGTGCATTGAACTAAGTCAGTATGACGTCACCTACCATCCTCGCACTGCTATCAAGGGGCAAGCCCTGGCCGATTTCATTGCCGAATTCACTACCAACGAAGGCAAGGATCAGTTTGAAATAGCAAAAAACATCAAGTGGAACCTCTTTGTAGATGGAGCATCAAATGAACAAGGCTCGGGGGCAGGTATTGTGATAATCACCCCCAGGGGAAGAAAGCTGTACTATGCATTAAGGTTGGAATTCGCGGCCACTAACAACGATGCGGAGTACGAGGCAGTAATAGCGGGATTGGAGCTTGCCTTAGAAATTGGAGTCAATTCTTTATGTCTTCATAGTGATTCTCAACTTATCGTAAACCAGGTACTAGGAGAATTCCAGACACGAGGAGAACGACTCACAGCATACCTAAAGAAAACCAAACTGCTGCTCGACCAATTGGACCATTATCTAATCAAACACATTCCTCGAGAAGATAACCAAGAGGCCGATGAACTAGCAAAGCAAGCTAGTATGAAGAATAGCACCATTTCCGGAGCACTAGCCATCTCAAGGCAACTAGCCCCAAATTTTGAACAAGTGAATCTGATAACTACAATTGAAGAAGCAACTTGGATGACTCCTATCCGGGAATATTTGCAGGACGGCACACTACCAGACAAACGTGATGAAGTCAGGAGAATTTTGAGGAAAGCTCCCCACTACACAATACAAGAAGGCATCCTCTATCGGCGTGTCTTCTCTAGCCCCTTATTCAGATGCGTCGCTGGAAGGGAAGCCAAGGAAATCTTATTCAACATCCATCAAGGTAGTTGCGGAGATCACACTGGAGGGCAGACTCTGGCGAAAAAGATACTCCGATATGGATATTACTGGCCCACACTAAACAAAGACGCCTTAGACTTCGTCAAGAGATGCGACAGATGTCAGAAATTTGCCAAGATTCTTCGACTACCCACAAATGAGATTACTCAAATGACCAGCCCTTGGCCCTTTGCTGTATGGGGAATTGATTTAATTGGCGAACTGCCAACGGGCAGGGGCGGGGCCAAATATGCTATAGTGGCAGTCGATTATTTCACCAAATGGGTGGAAGCGGAACCCCTAAATAAAATATCTTCAGCAAAAGTTATCAACTTCTTGATCAAAAATATTCTGTGCAGGTACGGAGTACCACTCAAGATCATATCAGACAACGGACTCCAATTTGATAGCGAAGAATTCACCGACTGGTGCCAAGAGCATGGAATTCATAAAAGCTTCTCATCGGTAGCTTATCCTCAGGCAAACGGACAAGTCGAAGCTGTCAACAAAATTCTCAAAACCCTAATCAAGAAGAAACTCGAAAAGTCAAAAGGCGCTTGGGTGGACGAACTTCCTACGGCACTTTGGGCCTACCGCACATCTTTCAGAACATCAACGGGACATACTCCTTTCTCTTTGGCATACGGATCGGAGGCAATGCTCCCTGTTGAGGTTATTGTTCCTTCCCACCGTAGGATCCACTACAATCCAGAAGAAAACGAAGAACTCCTCCTCATGTCTTTGGATCCGATTGAGGAAAGGAGAAACGATGTAGCACTCAAAGCAGCAGCTCACAAACAGAAAGTGGCAGCACTATACAACTCCAAAGTCAAGCATCGCATCTTACAAGAAGGAGATCTTGTTCTCAGGCGAATCTTTCAGCGCCCCGGGGCACTGGACCCCATCTGGGACGGACCATATGTAATTCATAAAGATCTCCACAACGGAGCTTATATTTTGTCAACAGTGGATGGAGAGGTATTCCAGAGGGCATGGAACATCCGACATCTCCGTCGATACTTTTCTTAACTTGTACTGCCCATATGAAATGAATTAACAAAGAGAATCAGTGGACGTAGGCGTTTTCATGCCGAACCACTTTAAAAATCTTGTCTCTTTTTAACTTGTTTCTTTATATCTTGGCTGCTTGTTAAGCTTTATCCTTTTCTGTTGAACAAAATCTTATGGCATCTCCACTCAAGACGCACAACGGCCTCATCTGGACAAGACCTAACAGGTACGCTACGATTCTATGCACTCGCCAATGAGACTCTTTTGCTCCAGCATCCCTCTGCTACGGGTTAACTCATTGCTCGCGCCTGCCCTCAAAGCCAACTGTAATGAGCCGATTATAAGTCATCATAAAGGCCGACTATAGCCGATGGCAGCTCATTACGGCGTTCGGCTCGCCGGCAACCGTGAACCTACTTTAAGCCCCAACATAAGGTGTGGCCAGCCAGGGGTAGTTCACGGCCAACGGCACCCACGCTAGCCGGCCACGGTAAATCGAATAATACCCACGATTACGGACCATAATGGTTCGGGTAGTTACCGTGCGCGATCTCGGCTCCGATGTGTCTTAAGTGCGGCTGTGGTAAAAAAGAAAACTCCCCGCGGAGGCGTAAGATGGGTGACAAATGTCTCCAAGACCCACAGCTAGGGAAAGTGACTACAAAACCCGTTTGCCACGAACTTAAGCACATCGACGGCCTTCCGTGACTGGAAGTTTTACTTTTTCTATATTTCCATTTCATTTAAATACTTTTCTCCTATCCTGTATAACTAACTCTAAAGTACAGGAAACCGAATAGGGAGCATTCACTCATGAGAATCTAAGCCCGCGTACTGGGTGGCAAGGTACTCAGATATATTCATGATCAGTTACACAAGATGCTCAAAACTACCGCCTGCAAATAAAACATGAAGGGCGGTACTCTCGTCTCTTGTACATAGATGCATAACTATACCTTATTCATATGTCACACCAACATTGCAAAACATGAAATTACATTTCAAGCAAAGGCTTAACATCAAACACAACTAAAATCGCAGGCATATACATGGTTATACTTCACATGCAGCACATCAAAATGACAACAACATTTAAACATAACAAAATCAGCTTATATTATGAAATCACACCAAGTTATTCTCTGCAAATAATATTATTATTACAGTCACATCAATGTTTTGGACTAACGTAAACAACAGTAAAAAAAAAGAAATAAAAAGCAGCCGAATCCGGACGAGTAACCAGCTACGTCCACACTCCATCGCCAACTTCCCAAGCCTACTTGGCCGCAGGGCCGGAACCCCCAGCATGTTGATCGGAAGTTCCACCTGTCCAATTCAGAAAAGGAATCCATTAAACAAACGATAAACGATCAAGTTATGGAAACCCGGAAAGAAAAGGAAAAGAGAAGAATAACTCACCAGCGTCCGCCGCTTGATCCTCATCCTCCAGTTGCACACCCGCTTCCTCCGCAGCAAGCAACCGCATCCCCTCCTTCACCGCCACTTGATCCTCTTTCGAGAACTGAGCAGTGACCACATCTAGGCTAAAAGCCACTCCACCTTCCTTGCCCGCATCGACCCTGGCCTCCTCTAAAGCCCGGAGATATATCTTGGCCATGACCCGGGGATAGTCATCCATCCAAGACAAGCTGCCCTCCTTCCAAGTGCGGAAGTACATGTCCTGTAGCATCTCGTCCATCATCCCCTCATTCTCCTCGAACTCCCTCACCCTGGCCTCGGAAGCCTGCAACTTGGCGACAGCGGCATCCCTCTCTGATCGGTATCTCGAGCAGTCAGCTTGGAGAGACCTCCTCATCTCCCCCATCTCCTCCTTTAACTTGACTTGAGCCATCTCCGCGGCCTCAAGCCTCCCAGACAACTCCTCTACCTGCTCGAGATCCGCATTCCGAACCTCATCCACTGTCGCAATGGCCATGTCGATCCGCTCCTTACAGGCGGCCTCCATCTTCCGTAATTCCGCCCTACTAGCCTTTTCCATGGTCTCTTTCAGACGCCTGGAGACTTCCTCGTGCCGAGAAATCTGAACGGCTTGACCGGCAAGCTATTCGGCCTGATCAGCAACCTTCAGCCGCAACCGAATATTAGCACTTCCAATCTCCTCCCCGGCCTTAACCAATTGAGCATGATACTTCATTAACTTCTTGGTCTCCTCAGCCACCCGATCAATATTAGCCTTGGCCTCGTCTCTCATGGTAACTACCCGAGTGGTAAGCAGATCAAGATCTAGAGACTTAGCCTCGTCTAACACTCGTACCATGGGGTTGCGGGGAAGGAGGTGCTCGCCCGTGGCCTCATCAAATGAAATATCCCGAGAACTTGGGTCTAAATCAGGATGACCAGCAAAGGGGTCACGAGGCACATCAGGACGCCTTATACGGATAACTGTGGGATTCTTGAAAGGAGGTGGAGGGGGGATAAACTCCATGCTCTCCTCCGTGGCATCACGAGGAGGTTGAACAGGAAGCTGCGGACCAGGGGAAGGCTCAAACAAAGAACGACTCCTCTTCTTTTTCTGAATGCCCTCTTCGATGACCCCAAGAAGAGGACGGTATTTGACCACGTCCCCAGTACGACCAGTGGGAGGCTTCGCAGAAGCTCTCATCAACTTGAACTGTTCGAGGCGGTGTCGAACGTCTGGCGTTTTAACCACCTGGCCTGCCCCTGGAATAAAGAACAAGTGTTACGAACATACAATGGTCCACAATTCAGGAAACATGTTAAGTAAAAAGAAAGAAAAGTGTGAAGGCACGTCTATTATACAAACCCTGCGGAGGAGTGGGGTACTGCAATAAGTCCTGAATCTCATTCCAGGACGGGAGTGAACCATAAAATATTTCTAAGTCCTTATCGAAAATGGAATCGACAGAGGACAAAAGTTCACCTTGCACCGCCGAAGTCACCCTGGCTGAGGAACCCCTGGGGGATAGATCGGCACCGACCCCGACCTTGCCAGTCTCCTTTGCCTTCTCCGCTCCCGATTCCCCTTCCGATTCCCCGAAGGCCTGGCGGAGGGCCTCATCCAGCTCAGAGTCTTGCCCGGAAGTTAAGGCACCAGCACCACTACCACCCTGACCATCTCCATCTCCTCCGCCTTCCGACTCTCCTTCCATATCGCCTCCTTCGCCCTCTTCCACACCTTCCTCCTCCGGAATGATCGGGCAAGTACTGGGAGAGGGGCCCTCCGATTCTTTAAGCTTCTTGCCCCCCGCGACGAGATGCTGTGCAAAGGGTTTTCTCTTGCCACTCTTCACCGTGACCCCCTCCTTAGCTTTAGCAGCCTTCTCCTCAGCCGTGTCCCTCTGCTTAACAACGGACTGGTGCGGCTGGATCAAATTGTACTCCAGGAGGGTAGCGTTCCTGATCAGGAACGAAACCGACCTGTCCCGCGCAGGAATGACCTTTATTCCAGCAGCCATCCGCGCCAAAGAATCATCTTCCATGACGGCAATGCCACCTGTCGCTAGCAAGAAATAGAAGCGGGTCAGAAGAAACACTACAGTCAGAACATGGAAAATATAAATGAAATTAATCTTACAGCCGGAAGTGAAAAGGCGGAAAGAAACAGAATCGTCCTTGACAAAGAACCATTCCTTCTTGAACATGGTGAACTTTGAATATAAGTCCAAGACCGGTTTGAAGGGCACGGCCGCTTCCAGACTAATATACGGAGACCCCTTCTTGTAGCCCCTCAGGTTATACAAATACCGAATTTCCCGGTTAGAAGAAGGGCGCCCGTATCTCCTCTGGAAGATGACGAAGAGGCTTACCAGAATGGCATAGGAGTTCGGCTGAAGCTGGAATGGAGCTACTTTCAAATATGTGGTAAAGCTGACTATCCAGGCGTTGATAGGAGGGATAGCACCACACATGCAATGGTACCTGCTGTAAGCGAAGTAACCTTCGGGGGGATTATACGGCACCACACCCTCTCCCGGTAGCTGCATGAGAGCCCTGTCTATCCCAAATGAACGAGAGATGACATCAAGTTGCTCCTCCTTTAGGGAGCTAGGAAAGCAATCGGCCGGGGAGACCAGAAGTTCCTGTGGACCATATCCGTCCACCAACGACCTCGGAACAGGTCGATGCTGCCCAGATCCTGATTGGGCTGGGGGCACGGAAGAAGACTCGCCTCTATCTTTGGATTTCCGCCTATCTGATCGTGTTTCCGCCTTGCGAGACATTTATCTGCATACACAGAAGCAAAAAGACAGGTTGTTAGAACAAAGAATACAGAGATGTAAGCAAAAAAGAATGCATAAGTCCGGAATTCTGCTAAAATATCAAGTTCATTCGGCAGTGCAAGTAAGTTCATTCGGCAGGGAGATAATAGGTTCATTCGGCACTAAGAGTCATTCGGTATACATGTCATTCGGCACTAAGAGACATTCGGTATACATCCATTTGGCACTAAGGCCTAAGGACCATTCGGCATTTGAAGTCCTTCGTACGTATTCGGCATAAGCACATTCGGTTATCAAGTTCATTCGGCGAAAGGGGATATACCTGATTCGGCAAAAGCTTGGTTCGGCAAAGGGTTGGTTCGGCTATGAATTGATTCGGCTCTCTCTGATTCGGTGAAGAAAACCTAAGGGGGTATAGCCCCTATATATAGACTGGAGGAGCACCACCGGACCATATGGTTCGGCATACCGGACCAACCATATGCCGAATGAAAACATCCATCCGGACCAGCCAAACACCGAATGACGTTGTCTCCACCAGCGAAAATCAGAAGCAGGGGGCATGCAAAGCGCCTCACTCAGATAAGTACCGGACTCTAGGATCTACTGATAAAATAGAGATTATGATAACGATGAATAAGTAGTAAATCTCCCACTAACATGGGTTAATCATTTACACATGTACGCGACCACGAACGGTCCACAGGCATGCTCTGAATGGCTATTGACCCTATCGTCGTGAGAATTTACACTTTAACATCCTTTTAAAACTCATCGGTTGAATGGATATTTGGTTCTGATAATTCTGAAATGGCTAAGCTACTTACACATGTACGGGGTCGCGAACGATCCTTAGACATGCTCTGAGATGGCGATAAACCACCCTGACAAACGATCCAGGAACCCACTCGAACGTGGGTCTGGCATCGATAATGCTAAGCCCCCTCGGGGCACAGTTACTCGCCTCGAATGGCACACGACCTCGAACGGTCACATCTCGCCCCGAACGGCACAATTCACTTCATCTCAAATATTTCGATCCCGAACGGTCGTCATTTGAAATCACATTAAAACTGTAAATTCCTTTGCAGGAAATCAACAGGATATGAACATCCAGCTCATTGCATTACAAAACACGCCTTCCTACCGCAAGGCATGAGAACACCAACAGGATATGAACATCCAGTCCACAGCATTACAAAACAAGTCTTCCTACCACAGGGAAACAAAGCGCGACACATGCAAGCACGTGCCCCACTTTGGGGGGCAAATGTTGGGCGAATTCTCACCCAGAAGATTTCGAGACCAAGAAGCGTCAGTTTCACCCGGATTCGCAACCTCCATTCCATCCGGTTCCTAAGTCCGTTCGGCAATTCAAGGGCTTAAAGTTTCATTCGGCAATGAAGGGCGAAATCTCATTTACCTCATCCGGTTCAAACTCATTCGGCATATCTCATCCGGTCCAAACGCATTCGGCATACCTCATCCGGTCCAAACTCCAACCTCGGCCTCCTCCGAACCAGACATTCTCCATGTCCTAGCCGGACCATCCCACACCTACCGAACCAAACATCTTCATCTACTACCGAACGAGGCCACTGCCGATCCATATCCATACTCCTACCACCGAACCACCACTGCCGAACCAAGCTATGCCTGCAACCGGTCCACTCACCACTGCCGCACCAAGCTTCGCCGAACCAGAACGCTACCAGGCCAGATTGCTTCAGCCCGGGCCCACCAGCAGCTATATACATCCAAGACCCCTGCCCCCTACCTCACTCTATAAATAGAGGGGCAGGGGTACAACAATGGCAGACAAGTTTGAGAGCTCAAGCACGGAAGGAACTTTCAAACTACTTTCGTATACTTGTACACAAAGCATTGTACTTGTAATCTGAAACAAAGAAGATAATATCATATAAAGTGGACGTAGGCACGTTCTGGCCGAACCACTATAAATCTGCGTGTCTTTTACATTTCAGCCCCTGCTTTTTTCATATTTACATAACTTATCTAAATCATTAAGAATCACATAAAATCAACTAAATCACACGACTTGGAGGTGTTTGCCCATTTTTTGCGCAAACATTTCCTATTTTAAGGATAGAAATGGCTGTTGAGTCAAGATTTGAGAGATTATGATACCCCAGCTTCAACGGCTTCATTTATAACCAATGAATAGTGCTAGTTTGAAATCGAAGTCTAGAAATAAGTTTACAAAGTCGGTTTTCCGATTGTTTTAAACAAGTAATTTCTTTATCTATGTCATTAAGTAACATAAAACAATTATGACAAGTAGTGCTAAAATGTTGACAGTTTATGGAAAGTAAGTCATCTTATATTTAGCACTAAAACCCGATGAGTAGACGTTCCTCTATTTATGAGATCTAGGATTAGAGTGTTTTAACTAAGGTAAGGCTAGGAGCAACCAGTGCCTTGACGTACCTGGATTTGTTTTTAGGCTAGGGATAAAGAAGTCGTAATGTTAGAAGTGTGATAAGTATAAGAAGGTTAATTTTGGCTTCGTTTCTAGGCAAGGGATAAAGAAGCCGTAACGTCAAAAGTGTGATAAGTATAGAGGGTTAATTTCTATAAATAGGTCATGACTAATTAAGTATATGGAAGGTACTTCATCTTATACTTAACACTAAATTTCAAGGTATGGAAGCTCGTTTCTATCTATGAGAATTAACAATGTTGTTGAGGCTAGGTTAGTACTCTAACTTGTCTGACTTTACTGTTAATCGAGGGATAGTACGGTGTTAAAATCGAAAAGTAGTGATAAGTATATGATGTCTGATTTCCCATGTGTAAACTATACACTTACATATATGGTGGTTTGTCCACTATCAATAATTTGACCTATTTTAACTTGGGAAGTAGATACAATTTCACACGATTCGAGATCCTCTTGTGAGAATTAATTCCTATGAAATGTAGTTCACATTTAAGAATGTATATTCGAGATCCCCTAGAGGGGACTCTTATATTTGTTCGCATACTTCTAAAGAACTGGAATTAGTTAACCAGGAATTCATCCTTTAGTTTGGAGACACCGGTTTTGGATAAATATGGTTTATCTGAACCACTTTAAACTATTAAGCGCTTCGTGTTCTGAATCATTGTGAAGTATGCTATGATGTTGTACTACTTATCCTGAGGGTGATTCGAAAATGGAAGTTAGTAGGGTTAATCTGTTTATTCGATCCCGGGATAACTTATATGGACGAATGCTAGCATTGCATTGTTGCCTAGAGGACAATGTTAGCATTCTAAGATGAGTTTTCTAAAATGGTAATCTTGCCTCAAGCCTCATACCCATGAATGACTAAAATAGGGGAGATACAACAGGGCTGTGTGGCTCGCTACCATTAGGGTATGATCGTCCTTGAGCTAGATCGATATATTTTTAGATGTATGCTTTGGACCCAATATAGTTGTTGGTTGCAACCGAGAGATGATTATATTCGGTACTATCCAGGAAAAGGGTAGGTCGATTCTGTGTTGGCAGAGGTGCAATGTTTGTAGCTTCGGTATATTTTCTCTAGAGGTTTACTATGCGGTAGATAGTCCCTTGCCTTGTCGTTGCATGGAATCCATTTTCCAATATGTGCCTTTTGAATTGTATACTAAATATGCTTTTGAATGTAGTTAATGTAACTATTCTGACTATAATGGTATATTTATTTTCAACTCTAGACATTATCCATAATATCTCTATTTTAAGTACAAATTAGCGTAAGGTAAAAATCCATCCGTGTTCATGTCTGGCATGGTCTTACGAGATACCATTATCTTTTCTTAAACCATACGTTTTGAGTTTACTCAAACCGAACCTATGTCTGGCCCAGAATTTTCTTTCTATGCCCTAAACTCTTGGATACTCTAATTTTTGAGTAGCGAAGCAGTCCAGGTTACGCATTTTGGAGGAGCATAAAGTAGGGTGCTTCATCCGCTATCTAGTTATCTGTTTTATTTCACTGTTGTTTGTATATTGTTATGTATCGGCATTGTGGGAGCAGGTAGTTATAACTGACCCTGGCTAAAGTTAACACTTATTATAACTCAGATGTTTCATTTTGGGAGCGACTGTATGTACTATCTTATGTTCTATTATATACGATTTCCATGCATTATGAGATTCTATATTTCTTTCTTCTTGTCTTTCATTTTCTTTTATCCCAATGATCTACCTTTCAGATGCCTAGATGATTGGACATGAATACCAAGGATGTATTAAGTGTCGTCTTTAGTAGTAAGAAGGCGAATCGTTACACTTGGTATCAAAGCTTAGGTTGAGCTAATACCTAGCCCTTAGTTTGGGTCAACTCATTAGAGGTAAGGTTACTAATACCCTAGATTGAGTTTAGTCTACAAGAGTGCATATTTGCAATTTTTATTCGAATATATATATATATATATATATATATATATATATATATATATATTTGAGTTATTGTGATCAACATTGATATGTTTGATTTAAAACCCTTTTTCCTAAGTTAATCTCATCCATATATTCAAAGTTATCTTACTATATTTTGGTAGTAAGAGATGAGTATTAAAGGAAGATGAGGAAGGGGAACTGGCAGTACTACGGCTATCAATGGTCGACAAATGTTGGTGGGTAGGAGTGGTAGAAGAAGTGGCACATGTGCAACCTTGAGTTAACTTTGCATCCCTACGCAAAGACAATTTGGGCGGGAAGCCGTTTAAAGGCATAGAGTCTATTCTTGAAGTCCAACCTTGGCTTCTTTCTTGCGAGAAGATCTTTAAGGGGTTGGTATTAATGATGAGCAAAAGTGCTTCCTAACATCTTGGCAATTGCAAGAGGGAGCTTCGACGTGTTGGGATTTAATTACCGCTTATGTCCTAAAGGATAGCTTCTCTTGGACAAGGTTTAAAGAAGTATTTAAAGATCAGTATATGCCTGCAGTAGGGAAGACCCATTTTTACAGAAGCTTTCTAGATCTTAAGCAAGGGAAAATGATGTAACTGAGTACGAGACTAAGTTCAATGAGTTGTCACATTTCGGGTCAGGACTTATTGATACTCCCTTTAAAAAGAATGAAATGTTTGTAGCTGGGACGAGGGAAGAATTTCATGAGCAGATGACTGCACACCTGAAAGGATCTTTTGTAGACCTCGTAGATACAGCTTTGCGTTATGAAGTCCTTAATAAGAAGAAGCCTGCGGCTACACCAAATAACGACAACAAACCTAACAAGAGGAAGTTCGATCAGCGATGAATGAAGCAGTAGGGAGGAAAGCCAGGAGGAGGGGCTTAGGAAAACCATCACAAAGATCTTATTTGTAATGTTTGTAAGTAGAAGGGCTATATTGCAAGATTCTGTAAGAATCCTAGAGCTTAGAAGCAGCATAGATGTCCTACTTCTCCAATGATTCAAAAGACACTCTGCTACAACTACCAGCTGCCAGGGCATATGATGAAGGATTGTCCGCTAATGAAGAAGGGTCGGCAAGTTAAAGTTTATGTCATTAAAGATGAATCGTCGATTTCAGAGGATGTAAAGGGAAAAGGATTTCTTGAAGGTACTATATGTGTTAATGGCATTATAGTACGAGTACCATTTGACACTTGGGCTTTCCCACGGTTTTATTTCCAAAAGATTAGTTGATAGATTGCAACTTTCCCCAAGGATTGTAGAAACCCATATTTATGTATCTAACCCATAAGAGGTGCAACTAATCCATATATGATTTGTAAACATGTACGAGTTACTTACCTTATCTACCATTTTTCATGTGACATGTTTATTCTTGATTTTAATGGGTTTGAAGTTTTATTCGGAATGAATTGGCTGACGAAAAATTAAGTTGTCTTAGATTGTGTTGGGAGGACGACATCTTTCAAAATCAAAATTATGGTAATCAAAATTATAAATTTACCCTCGAAGGCCTAAAGCTTAAAGACTTAAGCAAATGTAAAGAAAATAAGAAGATCTGGTCAAAAGTATGCATCAGTATCGATCCATTAAGTCTAGGATCTTGTGTAATTTTGACTCGTTCTTGGCCTTGACTTTTCAGATCCGACTGTTTAAGCGATTCAAAACTAGATCTAGTGATTCCGACGCATGGATTCGTTTATAAATAACAAATTTCAACACTTTGAAAAGAACCTTTGATCAATTTTTACAAGGAAACCGTATCAAATTCGAAAATAAGCAAATTGACTTGTAATTTGATTGTAATAGTGAGATCTATCCAATAAAAACCTATAAAATGGACGTAGACCATGAAATTTGCCGAACCACTGTAAAAATTCGTAGATGTTCCCTCTTTTGTCATCACTTTCTCACATTTAATTTCGTTTTTCGATCATTTTGGAGTGTTAGATCAATATTTTGGCTAACACCTTATAAATTTATTTTCTATGCTTTTCTTATTTATAGGCGTCGTGTTTCTTTTCAAATTAAAAAAAACTAACGTTACATTGCGATTGAAAAGATCGTTTCCTTTTTATTTATCAAACCGACCGTTATGGAGGTTTGCTTACTGTCACTGGCCAAAATTAATTTTTCTGAAGCCAAAAAAACGTGGATCTTGTCTTATCGAGGTTTCCCTAAAAACGTGTATCTTGTCTCATCGCGGTTTCCCTACAAACGTGGATCTTGTCTCATCGCGGTTTCACTAAACTTTCTCCTTTTATTTCGCGCATCAAAGATTCCAAATTCAAATCTATTATGATTTTCAAATTCCAAAATTTCAATTTCAAATCGACAATTTTGAATGCTTTGTTTATTATTTAAATTTGAAATTCATATGTTCAGATTCAAATATCAGTTTATTCTTTTTCAACATATTATCACTTAATGTTTAAGTAATATTAACAAAAAATTTAAATGTATATTTCTTATCAAAGTTATACAATTGAACGGTCGGTTTCTTCACCGTTGCGCGATTATACTAGTTTATTTATATTTATTTCAGTGTACTTTACATTATATTCCTAGTCCTAGTCCTATGGGAAACATGATAATAATAATTAAAAATAAATAAATCGAAAGACCTACATCGCACCAATGCTGTGAACCCGAGTTAACATTGTCCGTAGCGCCGAACTTTCTAGAAACTCTCTTCTACTCGTTCTGCTAGAACTCTCTGGTCTTCTTTCAAAAGTTTAAATACATAAATCGTTTCTTCTCCATCCTCCTCCCGTTACGCTCACAGAATACCCTGTTTTACATCAAATCAACCATACATACATGGCCGATGAAGCAAAAGCAAAAGGCAACGCAGCTTTTGCGGCTGGAAACTTCAACGACGCAATAAAGCATTTTACCGACGCCATAGCACTGTCCCCTGCCAACCACGTCCTCTTCTCAAACCGGTCCGCAGCCTACGCCTCTCTGAATCGCTTTTCCGATGCTCTTTCCGATGCTAAGAAAACGGTCGAGCTAAACCCTAACTGGGCCAAAGGCTACAGCCGCCTTGGCGCAGCCTATGTGGGTTTAAACAACATAGAAGAAGCTATTGAAGCTTATGAGAAGGGTTTGGCTATTGATCCAAATAACGAGGCACTGAAGTCTGGATTGTCCGATGCAAAAGCGAAAATGAGATCTAACGGTGGTGGGATGAATCCGTTCGGTAAGATATTTGAAGGGCCGGAGATGTGGGCGAAGCTGACGGCAGATCCGACTACCAGAGCTTACTTGCAGCAGCCGGATTTTGTGAAGATGGTGCAGGATGTGCAGAGGAATCCTGGGAGTATTAATATGTATTTAAGTGATCAGAGGATGATGAATGCATTGGGCGTTTTGCTTAATATCAATATGCGAGGTGCAAATGGCACTAGTGATATGGAAACTGAATCTAAAGCGAAGGAAAAGGGAAGTGAGAGTGTGAATGAGAAGGAGAAGAAAGAAGAGGTTGTGCCAGAGCCGATGGAAGAAGAGGTGATGGATGAGACCGAGAAGGAGAAGAAGGAAAGGAAAAAGGAGGCGCAGAAGGAGAAGGAAGCAGGGAATGCAGCTTATAAAAAGAAAGATTTTGATAAGGCGATTGAATGTTATACCAAAGCTTTGGAGCTTGATGATGAGGATATTTCCTTCTTGACTAACCGTGCCGCCGTTTACCTGGAAATGGGAAAGGTGAATTTTTCTTCATGGTTTTTATTCCTTTTCATGTTTAGCTGCTTTAGCTTTTTACATTTGTAAACAAGTATTCTTTACGTATTTTCTTTGGCCATACCCAACACAAACACACCAACACAACACTCTACATTTTAATAACATATACAGTATATTCATACCAACCCTAAACATTCAACTCCCAACGCAAGCATTTTCACTTCTACCCAAACACTGGGCATAACTATTGAACCAACCAATTTGCATTGTGCTTAAATGACCAAACAAGTATATGTGAGTTCTCAGCAGTAGAATTGCAATTCACACCCATTTACAATGCTTTAAAAGTGCCAGCTAAGCTAAATGGTTTTTTAAGCCGACTAAGCTGGTAACATTGGGTGTTGCTTTTGTTGCTTGAAATTGTTCAACCAACTTTTTTGGGGTGCTAGTTGCCCGGCCACTTACCCCGGTTGGGAATGCTCTAACGGATTTCCAACCATAAATTGCATCCGTGTACCTCATCACGTTCTCAATCAAATGAACCACACATGATAATAGAAACTAAAATATGAAAATCATGATATTGTCGTGTTACTATTACTACTACTACTATTATTATTGAATTATTTTTTGTTTTTCAAATGGCTCTTGTCGTGCACATTTAGACCCGACAACCAATATCAAATCTAAACTTTAGTCGAATCAAAACGGGCAATGGAAGCAATTCAAATTTTGTTTGTTTTTAGTATCACTACACAAGTACAAGAGATTCGCTACAACATCTGATTTGCTCAAACATAATTTTCTTTAGTACAACATGTTATTGTGAAGGAAGAAATGTTTTATAGGAGAAATCCTAGTTGTTTCTCTTAAAACCTAGCCTTTTCTATATAGTAGAGATCTTGGATGCCAAATATTAAAATTGGAAATTTTGTAAAACACCATTGTTTATGCTTCAAAATACACGGTCATCTCTTTTCAAAAACTAGTTTAAAAAAACCCATATTTTTTGTTTTAGCACATATGCAAAAAAAGCTGCAATTTTTTTTTTTTAGAAAAAGCTGCGAGTATTTGTAGGAAAAATTGTAAATATTTGAAGCTCCTTCACAACAAATATTTGTAGAAAAATCCGCAAATATTTGCACTTCTAAAAAATGTTTTGATCATATAAACATGTGACTAAAGCTTTCACAAAAATAATTTTGTTTATCGAAAATAAAAGTAAGGGTGTAATTTATATAATATGTTTCTAAGGAATGTTTTTTTCACGTACGAAACGTGAAAATTCGCACGTGAAAATTAGGGGTGGATCCTATTTTCCAATATTCAAAATACCTGAATCATCCCATAATGCTCGATGAAACATCCTATATGGCCTTCGTGGGTTCTGCCTTGATGAAGAGCAAATGCCAGTCGATTGGTGTGACTTGGTATGACTTGTGGAATCGACTGAAGCTGCTTGCAATGCAAATGAACAATGCAGGTTTTGTTCAAAAATTGCATTTTGCTAACATTTTGCAATCAATTCAGTCCAGATTTTGCAGTAGGTTTCAATATGCATTCACCTTCAAACCATCATAACTTTTACATCATGGATGCAAATTGCGAACTGTTTGAACAGACAGAAAGCTAACTCTAAACTCTTCAATTTTATATATAGCATTGTTAAAACTTAACACTCTACCTAAATGCTATATGCAAAATATCATCTCCACTTTGATGCACACGACAACAATTAAGTCAAATACTGACTTTCACCTTCAACCAACCTCGCCATCGACAAACATACAACTCCCCATACATGGCATCTAGTAGTTCGACAAGCAAACCAAGTTCGATACTGCTTGAACTTTCCAATCAGTAACTCAAATTCTATGTCCCACAACAATCATCATAAATGAAGTATTCCTTTTACCGCCTTTGTTGCATTCACCAACTTCAAAGCTGATTTTCTTCGATTTTCTTCGATGACGTAGTTCGAATCATTATAGCTTGCCAACGCGAAATTTATATCAACCGCACCAAATAAATACCATGTTGTGAAGTTTGTATAAGATCTCAATATAACCTTCCCAAATTACTCATATATCGATTAACCACTCTGCTGATTTTTACAATATCCAGCTTTGTACGCATCATGACGTACGTCAAACTATCAAACGCGGTAGCATATGCTATCCTTGCCATATAAGTCTTGTCCTTCGAAGTTAGCGAACTTGTACCGAAATTTTGTATGTAGAAGTTGGTGTATTTGTCATCTTTGTTTTATCCATGCTAAACTAAGCAAGCATCTTCTTAATGTATTCTCTTTCAGTCAAAACCTAACTCAAAACACTTTGATCCCTTATAGTTTCCATGTTAAGATTTTTCCTGTTTCACCATCATCCTTCAAATTTTTGATCCGAACACATTTTCAATCTATGATTTCATCTTTGTTTTAAAAACAATGAGCATATCATCCACATATAACATCTAGCAACCATTTCCAGCTGCTTGAAATATACACAAGTTTTCTTGATGTTTCTATAAAAGCCAATATCAAGCGTTCTTCGTAAAACTACAACTTATTAAAGCTTAGCCTATCGATCATTTTTCGCTTTCAAAAAATGTTTGGATTTTTTTTCTTTTGAAACATGATCTAATCTCAAATGTCACAATATAGTAACATTCAATTATAAGTTGCACCCTCAAGGTGGTATGCACCTTGGACCTTTACACACTCATCGATACAAGTGCATGTCTGATGCTTTTGTCGTGATACATTTTCATTAATCTCATCTAACCATTGCCATTGATGATCACAAGTATGTCCTTTTTCAGACGCTTGTTCTTTCAATAGTCGTGCTTCTTGCACTTAAAAGTACGTTGAATAGTATCGAGCTTCTTAGAATTTTATCATCCTCAATTGCCCTTTGGCTTTCTCACTTTTACCTCTTTCTACAAACAATCATGACCGTTATTTTTGCATTACTACCATCGTTCAACTCATTCATTTGATAATGCAACTCGTTGCTAAGAAGATCCGTTTTGACATCACTAAGCATGCTAAGCATCAAAGTCTCACGCTTATAGATCAAATTATTTGAGAATCATGTATACTGTTCTGGTTACGAACACAATTTTTAGCTCGTTTGGTGTGAAGGGAATATCCATATTTTCACGGAATTTAATCACTTTAATCACTGATTTGTAATTGTCAAAGGATGCATGGAAAAACTAAGATAACTGTGATGTAGTCCAAACTTGTGTAATCAATAAAGTGTTTAATGGTTAAATAACGGTGAAGATGTAAAATGTTATAATGAAGATAAAATGAAGGTATAGCATAAAGTAATTGTGGTATAAAAAGCTATAAGCACAAAAGATGTATTTGAGATAAAATCCAAGTCTAGAAACGGACTTATTATTAGATCCACATCGTGTTCGATCATTTATATCAATATTTAAGAATATCCTGATTCATTCGGTGCATATTTGAAGACTAGAGATAATATTCAACTTACTTTGAATGTTTGGGCTGTGAATTTATAAGCCAATACCCTAAATTTTGTTAATTTGGTCTAAAAGAGATCTTATTAATTTGATTCTTACTCCCTCATTAAAAATGTTAAAGTGTGCACTAAAAAACCCTTATTTAGCAAGCATAACGTTAAAATAGTCGACCATTAATTAAATCCGTTATTTGATAGTGCTAAATTGTTGAAGCATGGAGGTTGAAGAGCGCCAAGTGCTTTAGTGGGGTTTTAACCCGTAGATCCAAACTTAGATTTATGTATGTGATACAGATTAGAAGTATAATGGACATACCTGGGCACAAATAATTAGAGATAATGTAAATTTATCTGTGATCAGCAGATTAATATTATAGTATGTATGTATGTATGCTGTGTTTAGATTGTATTCAACAACTTTCTCGTAATTCAGGATGCTGAAACCAAAGTGCTTGTAAAAATCAAGGCAGATTGGCCATACTGGTAATCCTTTATAGATCAGCACAGTCATTTAACTGGGCACAAATATAGTGCCAACTGGAAAAGTTTAGCCACATAATGATGAGTCAGGAGTAGGTTGAACATTTATATATCTTGATAAAGTAAAAAAATAGTATCGACCAACTTGTTTGAGATGCTTTTTCTTTTTATACTTGTATACTTGTGCAAACAAACAAATAATGTTTGTGAGTGTGCACATGCACAATTTGGTTTGACAATAAAAATATATACCACAATAAAGTGTTCACATAAAATGGTTTAAATAAAAACTTTTCATCATCTTGGGAAGGATGGTTGCCGCTCTGATGTCATGCACAGTTTCGCTATTCTATGAACATGAATGTTCTAAAGTGATAGTTAAGTCAAGACTGTTCCCATAAAATTGCATGTTATGGTATCCTTTATGTACTTTTTATCTTGATATATGTGTGGTCTGATGGATCTCAATTTTCTGTACTTAAACTACAGGATACTGAGCATCTTGATGTCATGTGAAATGTACTATAGAAGTTTAAAGAGTAAGCATGCAATCAGGGGCTGCCCTATAGCCTGGGTTGCCCTAACCATGCCTTTTTTCTCCCTTTTAGGAAACAGAAAAAAAATTATAGTGACACTGACAATTGGTAATACTATTATGATGTTAAAAATGTGTTGCCAAAACATTTGTAGTGCCTATATTGTAGCAAAATTAATAAAAAAAGGCTTACACCTTTATGCCCCAATTTTATTTAATGCATAAAACTAAATTCACTAGGTATAAGAAATTTTTTCGCTCCAATGGTAATAATTTATGCAAATTTGTAATAATTTTAAGGAATATGGTGATATTTTATGATGGTTTTTATAGTTTTCCTCGTCCAATAAAAGAATTTAAGCAAATGTGTAATAACTTAGATTTTTTACATCAAGGAGGGCTAGTCTAAGTTGTTATGTATCTTATATATCTTTTTGTATGTACGTTATTCTTAATTGTAAACTAAGCATAATGGTAAGCTCTCATTATTGAAGCAGGTATCCCTTCCTTCAATAATATTAAGAATGAAAGATAAAAATGTTGTCCTAATCTAGATTGAAATAAACAGTAGAATGAGAAATTTAAAATAATAATAAAATGCACGGGATGGTTCTTTTTTTCTTTTCTTTTTTTTCCTAAAAAAATTGTGAAGGAAGGGTTATAAATTTGTGCTACAAGTAGCAATGGTCCAAGATAAGCATAACAACCAGTACTTATTTACAAGCCCAAGCATCAGCCCAATGCAAATACACGGGATATGAAGTCGGTTAAACAATGATACTCCTTCCATTAACGCAACGACGTCAAACTCCTCGAATAACTGTCGTGAGCTAAAATATTGATTAGCATGAGAAATAAAAAGATGGAAGAACTTTAAGCAAATAAATAATAAATAATTATTTTGGACAACAGGACTCTTTTAAATTATTATACATAATTTACAAACAAAAGTTCCATAATTTCTGAAAGCACAAATTTATCAACTGGATGAATTCATTCTGGATTTTAACTCACCCATTGCACAACCATTATGTGTTTTCCATAATTATTAATGATGACTCCATTAGATATGGTTGAATTGGATGGATTCATTTAGGACTTTAATTAATGATGTTTAGGACTTTAATTAATGACATCACAAAACATTAACCACAAATCATTTAGGACTTTAATTAATGACTCCATTAGATATACTTAACTTTTCATTACCATCATAAAGCATTAACCACTTGACTACACATCTTTCATTAATTTAATTGCTTATAAAATAATAACAAGAAAAAGAAAAAGAAATAAATGTTGCCCCAGCCCTGGTTGGTTTCTCCAGCCCTTTGGCTTGGTCGGCTGCCCACTTGACCGGTCTTGAATTCGGTGTCCCTGATTTGAAGAAACTACACCGTTCACCACCTTTAAATTGCTTGTTTAGGATACAGGCTAGAGGATACAGAAATTACAGGAAATACATTTTCTTCGTTTTGACAACATTCTACTAGTAGAATCCTGATTTGGATGAGGTTGCTAGTTCTTTGTTCTTAAGTATTTCTATTTCTAGCTTCACTCAAGCTGTGAAGCATTGGTGGAAATTTAATAAATAAAATGGATCTAGGTACTTTAAGGACTTGGATACTATGCAGAACAAACAATAATGATAGTAATAGTGATAATGATAGTAATAGTGATAGTAATATTCTGATGTTAACAGGGATTTTGCATCCCTGATCTTGATGGATGCGATTTGAGGTACAATGAGATGGGTTGATTAGTTGGTTTTATAATTGAGTAGTTTGTGAGCTTTGGTAGATGAAATATGTTATTTGAATTTCAGATCTGTTATTTATTTTGGGTAAGAAAAGGGAGGAGAGTATATTTTGAGTTGGAATAGCACAGTTTGTCAGTTTAAAACATTTGTGCGTTTGACCGCAATCACAAAAGCCAGGGGTCAGCTAATCTGTTACTGAAAATAATTTGGTCATGTTTCACCTGGGTTTGTTTTTGTTTAAGTAGTGGTGCTTGACAAAACTATACTTAGTATCCTATTCATTCCTAATTTGTAACTAGAATCTGCTTCTTCGATGTTTTTCTTTCTTTCTTTTCTCTTATATGTTTCTGATGGAAGACCATGATACATTAAGGATGTAATGCCAAACTTTCTCTATTGTGGTTGTACATGAATCATAAAATTATTCGGTTTTGTATTAAATGGTTAATTGCTCCAAACTGAGTATATTATAGCACGATTAATGCTTATTTCTTGTGTGCAATAGTACGAAGAGTGCATCAAAGACTGCGACAAAGCAGTGGAGAGAGGGAGAGAGCTTCGTTCAGACTTCAAGATGATAGCAAGAGCGCTGACCAGAAAAGGAAGCGCATTGGTGAAACTGGCAAAGACTTCAAAGGACTTGGATCCTGCCATAGAAACATTTCAGAAAGCATTGACGGAGCATCGTAATCCGGAAACGCTGAAAAAACTGAACGACGCAGAGAGAGCAAAGAAGGAACTAGAACAACAGGAATACTTCGACCCTCAGCTGGCCGATGAAGAGCGTGAGAAAGGTACGACTTTGTTTGTGCTCACTGTAAATATGTTGATGCTACCTATTGATGATAGGTCGGTGAGCAAGTGAGAGCAAAAATGATGAATGCTTACTCGATGATTTCAGGCAATGAATATTTCAAGCAGATGAAATATCCAGAAGCAGTGAAACACTACACGGAGGCACTGAAGAGGAATCCACGAGACCCAAGGGTATATAAGCAAACCTCAAGCTTGTTAGCTGTACTGGTATAGCTACCAAAGGCTTTTATTTTTATTATTTTAAAAACTATTGTGATGTACATGCGTGCAGGTTTACAGCAACAGAGCTGCCTGCTACACAAAGTTGGGAGCTCTTCCCGAAGGTTTGAAGGACGCTGAGAAGTGCATAGAATTGGACCCGACCTTCACAAAGGGATACACAAGAAAAGGAGCAGTCCAATACTTCATGAAAGAGTACGACAAAGCTCTAGAAACATATCAAGAGGGTCTCAAATACGATGCTAATAACCAAGAACTTCTTGATGGCGTTCGAAGGTAAAGCAATCTGTACATGCATGCAAACCGTTCGTTGCTGAATTTCTTTGTTGTTTGAGAATATGAACAGTAATGAAATATAATGAAAGTTGATCGAAACTCTTATTTGGACAGTAGTAGAAAAATAGAAAATACGGCTCATGTGATTGTGAATTGAACAGGTGTATAGAACAGATCAACAGGGCAAACAGAGGCGATATCAGTCCCGAAGAGTTAAAAGAAAGACAGGTTATTTATCCTTCCTCGTTGTGTATTATGTTTGTCCCTGAAGACTTTTTTGCACTGTTATTGAGCTATGTTTTTGAATAAATGTGCAGGCGAAGGCAATGCAGGATCCAGAAATCCAGAATATCTTATCTGACCCTGTGATGCGACAGGTAAACTCTTTGCTTTTCTGTTATATTTAGGTTTTGTATGACATTTATCTGTGTATTAATATGCTGAAATGTTGTTTTAGGTGTTGGTGGACTTCCAAGAAAATCCAGTGAGTGCCCAGAATCATTTAAAAAACCCGCAAGTAAAGCATAAGATTCAGAAGCTTATCAGTGCAGGCATCGTTCAAATGAGATGAAAATGATAAACACAGACTCTGATATCTTCTTTATGATTAGGTCGTAAACTCTTGCATTTGTGAATGTAATCCATTACATGCTCTTCTTTTGTCAGCTCCTTCTTTAGCGTGCGTGGTTGCTGTTTTACATGGTGGACTGTATGATTTTGGGGTATAATCTATTGGTCTTTCAATAAATATTCCTACTTAATTTTTGCGCTCCTCTGATTTCAATTGATCCTTTTTCTTTTTCAACTCCTTACATTTCTTCATGGGCGGTTGCTTGTTAGAACGTTGCTTACCTTGATTGTATGTCTACTGCGTGATTATTGTTACTGCTATACATGCGTTAGTTCTTGGAGATGCGTACTTTGTCCCCCACTTGCTCGCTGCGGCTATTTGCTGTATATTTGTTTATTCGGATAGGCCCCTTTCTCCCAAAGGTTCCAAAATCTAATTACGTTGGAGTTTCTCGTGCCTGACTCTAGACATACTGGTTGTTTTCTTGGGATTTTTTTACAACTTCTATGGATCAGGACCGAATTATTTACTTGGTCAAAATTCGCCTTTTGGTTGAACTCATGTATAGCCAATCCACAGCCTTTGGCCAATTACAACGCTTGATTTTAGTCCTTTCCCTCCAAATCCCTAGATTCTTGCATTTTCCCCCAAGTTCACCTGTACCGATCCGTCCCACCATCCATGATCTTCACCTTGCTTTGGGGTTGTCATAGATTTTCCCTTAGTCTATGCCCTATGCTTGACACGAGAAATTATTTACACCGACTCATAGCTTCTATTTTCACAACAATCCGTTGCTTTGCTCATTTGACCAACTTGTATCGGTTGGTACCAATCTACGATGGATCCGCATCAATCCATACGCTCAAATTTTTTTTCGTTCTTGCATCATTTTAGCAACTCGATCCAATTTCCGTTGTTGCTTCTAATCTTTTCGTATCCGTTGATTCTAACTTCCCTAAGCAAAATTTTCTAAATATAAGCATAAAATAAAAACGAACAGCATACAATTCAAACAACAATGTGAACATCAAACATGCATATCATGTCTAATATTTCAATTGAGCCCAGTTGTTCATAAATATATTCCCTAGACCCTAATATATCAATTTACACTAAACGACATCTTAATTAGATCCAATTAACATAACCATACGATAACATATGCTACTCGGATCTGATAACGTCGTAATTAGGCCCCAATAACCACATGACAACCATGGTGTGAGTCTAACAACATCCCTAAGTATATACATAAGTATAGACCGTAATACAATTAAAGGTAGCCTTTCAGTCATCTAGAACCTTTTGCAAGAGGTAAATTTTTTCAAACAAACTCGGATCTAATGTAGATCCGTTGTGTTGAATTGAACCTCTTCAAAAATGATATTTGCTTATGTTGATATGTTGTTCTTGCCTTGATTCAAATTTGAGATAGGTGTCTAAGAAAGTATGTCTAAGGAGAATGCTACTCTAACTAAGCAGTGTCCTTATGAATGAAAAACCACCCTTATTCATGACTATCACCCGCCTTTTCGAAGTGGTTTATTTTTAAGGTATGACCTGAGTAGAAGGCCCAAAAGATTTATGCCTTAGGTTAATTCAAATATGCATATTTGAGTATTATATATTTAGTCTTAGCTAATTATAACAATAATAACGTCTAATTGTAAAGGCAAAGTAAAGTATGTGGCATATACTATTATGTCACCAGGTAAAGTCCAACCAGCCTCTAATTTGGGTGTATGTAACCGACACTTATGTCTATCTGTCACGAGCGCTATGTGTGAAGAGCATTATCTCAAAAACCACACATTTCATACACTTATTTATCATCCCTGCAGATTCACATTTGTATTGAGTATAGTGGAACCTTATACTCTAGGGTGAATGTGTCTATCGTCCGAGAGCCCCTCGGTGTCTCGCTTTCATGCTCTTAACACCACACACAAAATTATGTGGAGTTTTCTTGCTAAGTATCGTAACCTACTGTCTTGCCACAGATGAGCATTACTCATCTAGTGGCCATCCACTCTTAAGTGGATGCCATCAACTACGAGACACGCATTTACGAATAATAATAATGATAATAAGACTTATTACCCATTCCTCTTCTCTTCGATAAATACTATGTAACCAACGCTAAGTCGTACGGATGTAGACCCAAAACCTATAGTCTTACATCTTGAGTTTGTTTGTTTGTTCATGCCAGCCTATTGTTATACCACCCGACCACCCCTATCAGCTCGAATTTCAGTCTTTCAATTGCAGTTAAAAAACCAAAGCATCCAGATTTTTCCTAAAACTTCACAAAACGGACAACATGTTGTATTGAGCACAACGTTCGAAGTTTTGTTGAATTTAGACTTTATATGAGGAAATATGTCACTTTGAAAATCACTTCACATTGCTCAATTCTCCTCTGGCCTCCCTAGAAAATTCCTCGAGTCAGGCCCGATGCTACTCCAACACCTCATCGATGGCTGACCCCCGATCAATGCTCTTGACCCGTTTCTTTACACTTAAAGTCGTGTACACCCGATCCACATCCTTTGGCAAATCACATCATCTGTCTTCGGTCCTTTCCTTTCAAATCCTCGATTCTTATGTGTTTTCCCTGAAGTTCACCAACACCGACCCATCCCACCGATCCATGCTCTTGACTTTAGTTCATGGTTGTCATAGATTTTCCCATAGTCCACCCTATGCTTGACCCAAATTTTTTTCAATATCAATCCATAGCTCCTATCTTCAGGTCTATCCATTTCTTTACTCATTTTGTCAACATGTATCGGTTGGTATCAATCCATAATGGATCGGTAGAAAATTTTCATTCTTACGCCATTTTAGCAACTCGATTTAATTTCCATCGATGTTTCTACATCCCTTTCTATCCATTGAGCCTGGCTTCCCTATAAATATAAGCATAAAATAAAAACAAACAAGCATATAATTTGAACAACAATGTAGAGATTCAAACATGTGTGTCCTATCTAATATTCCAATTGAGCCTAGCTGTTTATAAATACATTCCCTCGATCCTAACATATCAATTTGCACTAAAAACATCTTAATTGGATCCCGTCACATATTTAGGGTCTAGTCATAGCAAAACCATATAATAACATATAACTCATTTATGGTGTGAATCTAACAAAATCTTCAAGCCCAATTCATATAAATAACCATATGCATGATTATCGATCATAATACCATTAAAGATGGTCTTCCACTCACCCAGAACCTTCTACAAGAGAAAATTTTCAAACAAACTCAGATCTAATGTAGATCCGCCGTCCCGAATTGACCTTGTTCGAAAATAAAATTTGCTTATATTAATACGTTTCTCTTGCTTTGATTTGAATTAATATGATTTTACTTTAGTTTTAAGGATTTTATTTTGGTCGATAGATGGATTTATTTGAGAGCAAGTTAGGGAAATGAAGATGAGGGGTGTGGAGATGTAGTTAGTGATTTGTAAGGTACATATGGTAGCAATATAGATCTGGCCGAAATTAGATAGCCTAATGGGCTGGGCTGAAATTGATCAAGTGTTGAAAACCTGATCCATTTTAGAAAACTCTTATTTTGTTCATTAATCTCTCTTTATTTAAGTCTTTAATCCCGCTCCATAACTTCAAAAGTAGCAGGTCTATAATCTGTTTTGACTGAAAGAATCTCTCATATGCAGCGATATTGGTTCAGGCCTTAATTCATTAATTTGCAAAAACTTCATTTTTATATTAATGGTTTAATTATTAAATTAACTACTTTAATTTCTAGGTGTGAATTTTATGGATTATTACAATACATCACACCAGGGAGGGGTCATACTTGAAACCCCTGTCGGGGTTGCCCTTGCCCGAGACAGAGATGCTCATGTCATGCCTGCTAGTGACTTTTTCCACGGTGCCCCTAAGCGAGTCCCATTTCGTAAGGTTCGTACTTTTCATTGCCTGCTTTCTCCCAAAAGGCAGTTTTCCTTCTAACAACTTAAGGCAGCGGATGAGGAACACAATTTGTGTTTCGACCGCCGAAGCGGTAAAGGGAAAGCAAGGGACATCAAGCTAAAGGAATTCTCATTCCAGCGATCCCAACAAGAAGTCTCAAGACTTCGCTCCCGTAGGAGGCGAGACCAACACTCTAAGTCTTCTTCCTTGGATGGATACAGAAGGTCGCATACCCCTGTTTGGTGTCATCGTTCACCATCTCATTATCGATGCTAAAGATCTCCTTCCCATAAGACATAGTAGGACCCTCCACCTAGCAAGGGCCTTGGCCCATCAACAGGGACCAGACGTTAGTCTTAGAGAAGAAATGACATAACTTAGAAAAAAGGTGCTTAGAATACAAATCTGAAACCGAGGCGTTGAGGGCCTCTCCAATGAAGAAAATAAATAACTATTCTTAGAGGAGATATTGTAACACCCCCTATCCAAAGGCCCAAAGCTAAGCGCTACAGATGCTGCAGTCATCTATAGTATTAACTTCCGACGACTAAATATGACAGTTGATAGTATCTATAATATAAGAAGCACTTGAATATGAAACAAATCACAGATTTCAAAACATAATTTTCCATTACATTTCAAAACACATGTTCCATATTCAAATTACACAATCCCAAAACGTTTCCCGGCAGTGATCAAATTTACTTATTACAAAATACGTCACGAGCGACATATGATGATGCCTTCTTGGTTCACCAGAGTAATATAGTCATAATTGACTTAATACACAGCACAAATAACAACAAAACAAGAACTACAGCTCCAAAATATGTAACGACCCGCAAATCCGTACCCCTTGAGTCAACACTATTCTACAACAATTAACTCAAGTTGCACAGAAATACGAACCATTTGGGTTTAAGAAGAAGAGGTAGAAGAAGAGAAAACAAAATCAACATCAGAATCTAACCATCGCAGCGGAATAAAATATAATAGATAGTAACTAATCTTTACTCAAAATCAAATATATCAGTTTACATACATTACATCATCAGAATACATCAGTCACAACTCAACATCAATATCATACAGATGGGTACACAACAACTCAACACAGCGGAATACGTATAAATATACAAGTACGAGAGTACGTTTCATCATCCAGCTCGTCTCTTGAGCTCCACAGCATCAGATCCTGTATCCTATAATACTCGGTCTGACCCGAGCATTACAGTTAAATAACACCCGAGTCAGTCTGGATTACCAGCGTGAGAAAATCACACCCAATTTATTATTAAAGTTTCAAAAATCCTTTGAAAACAAAAGCATCTCGTAAGACCACGCCACAAATAAACATGTCGGGTTTTTACCTTACGATAGCTAAAACAATTTTTATAGAAATCCTCTGATATTATAATAGGGTCTATACACAAGTACTTATAAAATAGCCGAAATTGTTACATTATTAAATTCCAGCTACTAGCCACAAAAGTGGGTAATACAAACAAAACTCGTACAAGGCTCGTAGGGAGAATGGATTTCCAACTAATGACTAGGCACTGGGGTACCACCTGTCACAGTACGGGGCCTAGATCACCGTACCGAGGATTACTCCCTTCATCCCCTGCAACACAAGGCCGGAACCATCCCTTACTGGACAGTCCCGAGTGAGATCACCCCGCGGTTGGGATCAGCAACCACCCACTAAGCCGAAAAGGAAATAAGGGACATCTAGACTGGAATGACCTCACCCTGCTTGGGTGCTACCCACCTAACCTTGCTGCATATCCCCTGATTTTCAGTCATTCCCATTTGATGAGGCTAAGCGTTACCTTTTAGAACGTTTCACTTAGAATGCCCATCGCCCACCTGACGATGTTTCGCAAGCATTCGTCCATACAAGTCCGTCCCGGGTTCGAACAGAACCGAAGGCACTACTCCTACTACATCCATTTTGGAAATATTCTCAGGATTAGTAGCGACTAGCCCTTGCACTTCACTACTCCAGCTTCGACTCCGAACACGTTACACGAAACGTACAAACCGGATCGAAGTGGTTTTCGAGAAATAAATCTCGATCCCGGTCTCTTCGAAACGATCAACGCATTTGGCCAATATTGATAGTCGGTTATTTAACTATCAATTAACATTCACAACATCCATCACACAATAAATAATTTCCCAAATTATTTATTAACCTCAAAATATCTTCCCAAGATATATTTTCTATTTTCAACCCTTTGAAAACAGTTTTCAAAACCATCTTTTTTTTCAAAATAAACTTTTCCAAATATTTTCTATCTCCTCTGAAAGTCTCCAAGCACAAAACTAGATTTTAAAAATAAAATTTAAAACACTTTACTTTAAAATATATACTTTTAAAACATTTAAATTAAAACTACTTTAATAAAAAAAAAATTTAAAATACATACTATATGAATATTTGAAAATAAAGTTACTAAATAAATGTAAAACTAGATTTCCACTTTTACAAAACAAAACACCAAATCACTTTTTAAATAATTACTACTATAATAAATTAAAAGGAAATATTTACTTTAGACTTAAAATATTAGAAATAATAATTTTTTTTCCAAAACATACCCTTTAAAAAAAACAATTTTAAAACTATTAACTTATATTTAGAATTACTAAAAAAAACGTTCTTGGTTATTCAGGGAGAATTTCCAACTTCAATCAATTGAATCAGTTTCCAAATTGATTCCCAATTTATTCCATTTGAAATACGTTTCTTTAATTACTCAATTCATTTCAGAATTCATTAATTATACACTTAATTTATTATTGTTATTATTTTCCATTTGATTTTGAATCTTTTAACTGAAATATGCCACTTTCACTTTTCCCAATTTCTTTTTTTTTTCATTTCCACAGTTTAAATCTTAAATTCAAGAAAAGCTTTGT
Source organism: Allium cepa (assembly GCA_030765085.1). Lineage (NCBI taxonomy): Eukaryota > Viridiplantae > Streptophyta > Magnoliopsida > Asparagales > Amaryllidaceae > Allium > Allium cepa. The sequence continues at coordinate 159,786,024 of CM060945.1, read as the reverse complement.
TCTATTAATTAATAACACTGAAATTTAAAATTCGTTAACTTTCTGTTTATTCAAATTTCCTTTCTATACTCAAGATTTACTTATTAGAAATTTTAAAGTCACTTTATTTCTTTTCCAATACATTCTTAAATTTATTAAAATTTCAATAATTATTTACTTACAGTTTCACTTCTTTTATTATCTTTCCAAAATCCAATTTATATATTTTTGGTAATTCATTATACCAAATTACATCCAATCAAACCATAGCATTCAACATTTCAATATAATTCATCATAGAATATTAGATAATCACAACAGAGGGTATTAAATAATTTAAATAAATGTTGAGGGGTCCAGTTGGATCCCTCCAACCTGTTTTCCTTGCATCCACAGACGTTAGCACAACATTATTTACTAATTTCAGAATATATCATTCTATAGCACATCAATCAATCAATTTCAACCATTCAAACAATTATTTAAATTTAATCATTTAAATTTAAGTTTAAACTGAGTGAGATTAACTCACCTTTGCTTTGTTTGTACAATCCATTCCAACCCGACTTGGTTTCTTTTTCAGATTTTTGACCTTGAATAAACAATTTATATGATTTATTAATATTCAAACTTATCAAAAACAAATTTCCAGTAACTAAGCTAAATTAAATAAGTTTATTAAATACATTAATTACCCTAAACAGTATTGTAAAATTCCTTTGGTTAATAAAACTTTCTGCTTCAACTTATATAAAATTTCCAGCAAATAATCAAATAAAATTTCCTATTGTAAATATATATTTTAGTTTCCCAAAATAATCTACATCGGTTTTAAAATCTAATTTTACGCAAACCTTAAATTCTCATATAAATTTTATTTCTTTTTCCCCAAAATCCTATACATGTATATTATTACTGTGCATTGTTTATTTTATTTTTCCTTGTATAAACTTTCCTTAACCATATACACATATGTATATAATATATTTATATTTATACTTCCTTTTGTAAATAAACAAAACATGATTTTTTTTCTTTTTCTGTAATTTTATTATTCTGAAACAGCATATACCAGAAAACTGTATAAATCCAACTCATATAAATTTAAATCTAAACCAGAGGGTTAAGATATTTTATTTTCTTAATCTATTCAATTATAAATATAGATTTAAAAATAAAAAGAAAATACCCTACTGCCCAAATTAATTATTGTCTGCTTAAATATATTTAAATCAAAATACATGTATATATACACACACGTGTATATATATATATATATATATATATATATATATATATATATATATAAATGCAGTTAAACCCTATTATAAATTCTATTTACTTTCTGTATGAATCATTCAAAAATTTAAATAAAAACAATACCTCCACTCACTCGAATCGAAACCATGACTTCGCCCAGCATCATGAGAGAAACCCTACTGCCCAAATTACACCGCTTCCTCTCTATCCATCGCGAATGAATGCAGCCACCAATGAGGCACACCCCGAAGCCTCGATCCCTACCCTACGCGATCGCTTACAATCGAAATGCGGCGACAAGACCCAACGAAACCCCTTTTGCTTGAAGACTCGATCTTGCCTTAACATCAGTTCGAAAGGCATGAGAAGGGTTTCAGTAACACTCGGCTTCAAAAATTTCGAAGGAATCTGATATGCTCGTTCGCCCTAAACAATGATTGAATCGCGACCAAGGATCGAATCGACGCACGATTTATTTTGATTTGATTTTTATGTTCGATTCGTTGTCGATTTGAACTGCAAGGAGGAAAGGGCTTGCGATCCAGATAAAGTCAATAATTTTTTTTTTCCTCTGCCATTTTTATTTAGGTTTATAAATGAAAGAACGAAAAGGGGCTTCAGCTGATATTAAATCGGCTGTGAAAGTAAGAAGAAGGAAGTGATTAAGGAGAAGGGAGCGTACAAAAGAAGTTGGCAGTGATTTTGAAAAGAGTTGTAAAAGATCTGATGGGAAAAGGGAAAGACGAGACTACAGCGTGAAGGAGGGGTTTGGGTACGATGCTTGTCGGTTAAGACTTGACTCTGATGTGAATAAATTTCTGTTGAGGTTGACCCGGATGTGTGTCTATATATATATATATATATATATATATATATATATATATATATACTTAGTTAAATTTGAAATTTTCGATATAAACTCCACGCGTTTATTTATCGTACGGTCACATGACAACTCCTAGCACTACGAAATTTGAAATCCGGAAATAATTAAATATTTCGGATCCAATGAAACTGGTTTCGTCTAATTCCGAGACTGTGTCTCGAAAGGCTATTTTTAAATTCAATTTAAACGATATAAAATTTTCAACAGGACAAACCACTGATAAATTTCAATTTTACAACTTCTATTACTTCCAGTGTTATTAATATAAATTTTACAAACCTTCAAATTATTTTAACAGGCTTTAAAACTCTAGTTTCAACATTTTACCCAACTTCAACTTATTGAATTCAAAAATTTGACTATCAAATAATTGGTGGTATTTGAATTCGAGTTAAAATTAACTTTAAAATATTTAAAATCAATTAAATATTCCAATTTCAATAGCTCAAAAATTCTGGGTCGTCACATTCCTCCCCCCTTAAAAGAATTTCGTCCCCGAAATTACTAGTTAGGAAGAATGATCCATAACTCATTTACTATTTTCTTACCCCAAATAGTTTTTAACAACTTGCTCAAATAAATCTTTTTATCAAAGACACGCTAACCCTCTTCTAACCTTTCAAACTTATCCAGAAGTTCCAAATAGCATTACTTACTTATCATTTCAAATTTAAATTTACGTTCAAATTTTAAATTATCAAACTTTTCTCAAAAATTTTCTAACTCCCTAGATTTCCGAAAAATTTCGCCAGCGTCTCCTTTGCGCGGCTAGCTCGGTACAACTACAAAATGGCTCAACGGCCTCCCAAATCCAAAAGAAAACAAAAAGCCAAGTGGCTCGATCAAAAACCCAATCAAATTTCATATAGAAATTTTAAACACATACCTTTTTGTCGGGCCATTTAAATTTTATCTTCTTAAATCAAACATCAATTTCCTTCTGCTTTTAAAACACCTGTATATCCTGTTATAACAATAATGTCCATCCACACGTTCAAATCATTTTGCATTACTTTTACACAAGTTTCAACATTTGCTTTATTTAAGCCCGTACGATGCACATATATCATCCGTACGCAATATCTAATTCGATCGTTTGCTCGATCACACAATTTCACTTCCGAACTAGTATCGTCCACCCGACTTCCTAGTGCGGACACAGATCTGGTTTCTTGATCAGAACCCGTCATTCTCCTTGCATAGCTGTAAACTATGATAGAGAATTTCCAGAATCAATCAAAACTCCATATCCAGGTTCGCCGTCGAAAATCGAGTGAAAAATCCTAACTCGGATCGATAAATTTATCTCAAAATTCTGTGCTCGAATTCTGGATCATTGCTATGCGAATAAATAATATACGTACACCTTACGTAATTAGCCCAATTGGTTTTAAGCTATACCAATTCTCTTTTATTCACATTCTAAACTATCAGTTTAGTTCCCATTCAATTATCCACTTGGAATAATTTTTCTCAATACCCAATTTACTTAAGAATTTCATTTTTCATTCCCTAAGTTTAATTTGAATATTGTATATAATTCTTATATAAATCTTCATTTTACTATTGAAGTTTATTTTCATTACCATTCTCTTTGCCTTTACAATTTCATTTAAGTTTAAATTTTGGTTTCCACTTTGAATATTGTATTAGTTGCACTTACCAATTAATTTAAATCTCAATTAAAGTTTATTTGCAAATTTTACTTCTTTAGTTTCTTCAATTTCATTCTCTTTGCATTTACATTCCAATTAGATTTCAATATCCAATTTCAATTTTATTTGTTTAGCAAATTTAGATCATTTGCCGTTAATGAAAATTTTCGAGAATTTCAAAATTTTTCTAACTCCCAAAATTTACGGAAAATTTTGGCAGAGTCTCCTTTGTACGGAGGGACTTCTGCGATATCGCAGGATGCACAAAAACATATATACATCGGCCTCAGGCCGGAAATCAATATACATCGACCCACACGGTCGGAAAACAGAAAAACAGTTCATATTTCCTATTTGTATTGCGTAGGCGTACCTTATTTTAGCATTTTTAAGCAAGCGGCAATTCATTTTAGCAAATTGCGCAATCAAATCCAGCCAAACGGCTTCCCTGAACCTGTACTTACTCAATTCAAACATGTAAGTGCTATATATATATAATTTCACTTATTTTCAATAGTTAAACACATGCATTACATAACTAATGTACATAAACAATTTTCATAAGCAATTTATATGGTTTTATAGCTAATTCAAATGCTTTCAACAAATTTTCAAACCACTTTATCGTATTTAAGTGACTTACACTCAATGGTCACCTAAGCTTATAATCATTTAAATCGATTCCAATTCAATTTACATTTAATTCCATTCCATTTTAATTTATTCACCCCTCATCCAATTGCATTTTATTTCATATTCGCCAAATTTTCATTCCAAAACCTTTTTATTTAATCTCGACAATCTTCCATGTCTATATACCATTAATTCAACCCAAACTTTTATTGAATGGCTTTTGAAGCCAAGCTTCAATTAGCTACAATCTTAGGTGGTTTTACTTCGATTTATTCAAATTGCATAAGTTAAGTTCAATTCCATTATATTTGATTCTCATCAAATTCTATCCAATTCAAATTGCTAATTCACATTCTCAATTTATCAAAATAATATCTATGCACATATTTAACTTGTTATATTCATATTGGATTTTATTGGCAATTCAAATCATTTCTATTGTAATTCAATTCCAAACAGCTTCACTTCATTTTTAATTTACTTACAATTCCATGCTGAATGTATATTTATTACTCAAACTTCACTTTCAAATTCTATTATTTATTCACAGTTCAATTTTTTTATTTAACTAATTCAAGTTCCATTTAGCCAATTTAAGTTCCATTTCCATATTTCATTTATCAATTAATTATCAATTAGTTTATTCAAATTTTATACCCAATATGTGATTTTTTTATATCAAAATCACTTTAACTACTTTAGTGGAGTTCAATCTATTTTATAATTTAAGTTTTGGATTTTATTCACTTCCCAGAATTCAAAACTATCTTATTTTGGCTTATATATTCCACTTCCAATTTTTATAACTCACAACTTATTTATATCCATTCTTTTATCCATTAATAATCAATCCCATTTACATCTTTACCTTTAACTCGGAATTATACATTTTATTTAGCCAATATATTTTTTATTATTGTTCCATAAACATTTTAAATAAGATTCTAGAGTTCTAAACAATTTCAAAAATTTCAAAATCACTTTGATATCAACTACACCCCAAAATCTTTTGGCAAACTCAATTATCTTTTTGAATTTCAAAATCAAACCCAATTCACAGCCAATTTCATTTTAAAACAATTTGGAAGCAATCTCCCTTTTAGAAGCTCGAAAATGAACATCGACGATGCTGCAGTCATCACCGAAGTTATTTTCCAGCGACCGAAAGAGAATTAAATGCTTTTATCTCTTTAAAACATTCCAAATATTTTAAACCCCAAATCTCTCCATATTCGATTCAAAAATATTCCCGAAATAATACCACTATTATTTTTCCAAAACTTTAAAAACCATTTCCAAATCCAAAGGAATTTAGATTTTTCCCAAAAATTCCAAATTGCAATTCCTTTAAATCTATATTCAAACATTCTCTGGAATTTTATCTCATTTCAATTTCAAAATTATAATCACCTTTACAGTTTACATTTACAAATCTCATTTGTATATGAAGTTTATTTCAATTTATAAATTACATTTATAATCTATATTTCAAATTCCATTTGTTATATAAATTTATTCTCCAACTTTGGTTATAAGTTTTCAATTGCTACACAATAGTGTTAAGAATTTAATTATTATCATTCCTTAACAATCAAGCATCCAAATACTATAATACTTTACAAAAATTTATATCTTTTATATACAAAAATAATTCAGGTAAAATTATTTCATTTACCCTATTTTAAAACAATACTGTGTCGAATTGTTCTATTTAAGTGTTTAGAGATCCCTATCAATAACGTTAATTACTCGTATTGACCAGAATCCATAAACTACTCAATAAACCAATCGACACAATATAAAACCGTTTTATATTCACTAACAAATACGCGCTTATATCTATCAATACACTCAAACTCATTATAGAGTACTACGGACTCTACTTGAGTAATTCCCACCAAAGCCTAGGTTGTCGCCAACCTAAGCTCTGATACCAAGTGTAACGACCCGCAAATCCGTACCCCTTGAGTCAACACTATTCTACAACAATTAACTCAAGTTGCACAGAAATACGAACCATTTGGGTTTAAGAAGAAGAGGTAGAAGAAGAGAAAACAAAATCAACATCAGAATCTAACCATCGCAGCGGAATAAAATATAATAGATAGTAACAAATCTTTACTCAAAATCAAATATATCAGTTTACATACATTACATCATCAGAATACATCAGTCACAACTCAACATCAATATCATACAGATGGGTACACAACAACTCAACACAGTGGAATACGTATAAATATACAAGTACGAGAGTACGTTTCATCATCCAGCTCGTCTCCTGAGCTCCACAGCATCAGATCCTGTATCCTATAATACTCGGTCTGACCCGAGCATTACAGTTAAATAACACCCGAGTCAGTCTGGATTACCAGCGTGAGAAAATCACACCTAATTTATTATTAAAGTTTCAAAAATCCTTTGAAAACAAAAGCATCTCGTAAGACCACGCCACAAATAAACATGTCGGGTTTTTACCTTACGATAGCTAAAACAATTTTTATAGAAATCCTCTGATATTATAATAGGGTCTATACACAAGTACTTATAAAATAGCCGAAATTGTTACATTATTAAATTCCAGCTACTAGCCACAAAAGTGGGTAATACAAACAAAACTCGTACAAGGCTCGTAGGGAGAATGGATTTCCAACTAATGACTAGGCACTGGGGTACCACCTGTCACAGTACGGGGCCTAGATCACCGTACCGAGGATTACTCCCTTCATCCCCTGCAACACAAGGCCGGAACCATCCCTTACTGGACAGTCCCGAGTGAGATCACCCCGCGGTTGGGATCAGCAACCGCCCACTAAGCCGAAAAAGAAATAAGGGACATCTAGACTGGAATGACCTCACCCTGCTTGGGTGCTACCCACCTAACCTTGCTGCATATCCCCTGATTTTCAGTCATTCCCATTTGATGAGGCTTGAGGCTAAGCGTTACCTTTTAGAACGTTTCACTTAGAATGCCCATCGCCCACCTGACGATGTTTCGCAAGCATTCGTCCATACAAGTCCGTCCCGGGTTCGAACAGAACCGAAGGCACTACTCCTACTACATCCATTTTGGAAATATTCTCAGGATTAGTAGCGACTAGCCCTTGCACTTCACTACTCCAGCTTCGACTCCGAACACGTTACACGAAACGTACAAACCGGATCGAAGTGGTTTTCGAGAAATAAATCTCGATCCCGGTCTCTTCGAAACGATCAACGCATTTGGCCAATATTGATAGTCGGTTATTTAACTATCAATTAACATTCACAACATCCATCACACAATAAATAATTTCCCAAATTATTTATTAACCTCAAAATATCTTCCCAAGATATATTTTCTATTTTCAACCCTTTGAAAACAGTTTTCAAAACCATCTTTTTTTTCAAAATAAACTTTTCCAAATATTTTCTATCTCCTCTGAAAGTCTCCAAGCACAAAACTAGATTTTAAAAATAAAATTTAAAACACTTTACTTTAAAATATATACTTTTAAAACATTTAAATTAAAACTACTTTAATAAAAAAAAATTTAAAATACATACTATATGAATATTTGAAAATAAAGTTACTAAATAAATGTAAAACTAGATTTCCACTTTTACAAAACAAAACACCAAATCACTTTTTAAATAATTACTACTATAATAAATTAAAAGGAAATATTTACTTTAGACTTAAAATATTAGAAATAATAATTTTTTTTCCAAAACATACCCTTTAAAAAAAACAATTTTAAAACTATTAACTTATATTTAGAATTACTAAAAAAACGTTCTTGGTTATTCAGGGAGAATTTCCAACTTCAATCAATTGAATCAGTTTCCAAATTGATTCCCAATTTATTCCATTTGAAATACGTTTCTTTAATTACTCAATTCATTTCAGAATTCATTAATTATACACTTAATTTATTATTGTTATTATTTTCCATTTGATTTTGAATCTTTTAACTGAAATATGCCACTTTCACTTTTCCCAATTTCTTTTTTTTTTCATTTCCACAGTTTAAATCTTAAATTCAAGAAAAGCTTTGTTCTATTAATTAATAACACTGAAATTTAAAATTCGTTAACTTTCTGTTTATTCAAATTTCCTTTCTATACTCAAGATTTACTTATTAGAAATTTTAAAGTCACTTTATTTCTTTTCCAATACATTCTTAAATTTATTAAAATTTCAATAATTATTTACTTACAGTTTCACTTCTTTTATTATCTTTCCAAAATCCAATTTATATATTTTTGGTAATTCATTATACCAAATTACATCCAATCAAACCATAGCATTCAACATTTCAATATAATTCATCATAGAATATTAGATAATCACAACAGAGGGTATTAAATAATTTAAATAAATGTTGAGGGGTCCAGTTGGATCCCTCCAACCTGTTTTCCTTGCATCCACAGACGTTAGCACAACATTATTTACTAATTTCAGAATATATCATTCTATAGCACATCAATCAATCAATTTCAACCATTCAAACAATTATTTAAATTTAATCATTTAAATTTAAGTTTAAACTGAGTGAGATTAACTCACCTTTGCTTTGTTTGTACAATCCATTCCAACCCGACTTGGTTTCTTTTTCAGATTTTTGACCTTGAATAAACAATTTATATGATTTATTAATATTCAAACTTATCAAAAACAAATTTCCAGTAACTAAGCTAAATTAAATAAGTTTATTAAATACATTAATTACCCTAAACAGTATTGTAAAATTCCTTTGGTTAATAAAACTTTCTGCTTCAACTTATATAAAATTTCCAGCAAATAATCAAATAAAATTTCCTATTGTAAATATATATTTTAGTTTCCCAAAATAATCTACATCGGTTTTAAAATCTAATTTTACGCAAACCTTAAATTCTCATATAAATTTTATTTCTTTTTCCCCAAAATCCTATACATGTATATTATTACTGTGCATTGTTTATTTTATTTTTCCTTGTATAAACTTTCCTTAACCATATACACATATGTATATAATATATTTATATTTATACTTCCTTTTGTAAATAAACAAAACATGATTTTTTTTCTTTTTCTGTAATTTTATTATTCTGAAACAGCATATACCAGAAAACTGTATAAATCCAACTCATATAAATTTAAATCTAAACCAGAGGGTTAAGATATTTTATTTTCTTAATCTATTCAATTATAAATATAGATTTAAAAATAAAAAGAAAATACCCTACTGCCCAAATTAATTATTGTCTGCTTAAATATATTTAAATCAAAATACATGTATATATACACACACGTGTGTGTGTATATATATATATATATATATATATATATATATAAATGCAGTTAAACCCTATTATAAATTCTATTTACTTTCTGTATGAATCATTCAAAAATTTAAATAAAAACAATACCTCCACTCACTCGAATCGAAACCATGACTTCGCCCAGCATCATGAGAGAAACCCTACTGCCCAAATTACACCACTTCCTCTCTATCCATCGCGAATGAATGCAGCCACCAATGAGGCACACCCCGAAGCCTTGATCCCTACCCTACGCGATCGCTTACAATCGAAATGCGGCGAAAAGACCCAACGAAACCCCTTTTGCTTGAAGACTCGAGCTTGCCTTAACATCAGTTCGAAAGGCATGAAAAGGGTTTCAGTAACACTCGGCTTCAAAAATTTCGAAGGAATCTGATATGCTCGCTCGCCCTAAACAATGATTGAATCGCGACCAAGGATCGAATCGACGCACGATTTATTTTGATTTGATTTTTATGTTCGATTCGTTGTCGATTTGAACTGCAAGGAGGAAAGGGCTTGCGATCCAGATAAAGTCAATAATTTTTTTTTCCTCTGCTATTTTTATTTAGGTTTATAAATGAAAGAACGAAAAGGGGCTTCAGCTGATATTAAATCGGCTATGAAAGTAAGAAGAAGGAAGTGATTAAGAAGAAGGGAGCGTACAAAAGAAGTTGGCAGTGATTTTGAAAAGAGTTGTAAAAGATCTGATGGGAAAAGGGAAAGACGTGACTACAGCGTGAAGGAGGGGTTTGGGTACGATGCTTGTCGGTTAAGACTTGACTCTGATGTGAATAAATTTCTGTTGAGGTTGACCCGGATGTGTGTGTGTATATATATATATACTTAGTTAAATTTGAAATTTTCGATATAAACTCCACGCGTTTATTTATCGTACGGTCACATGACAACTCCTAGCACTACGAAATTTGAAATCCGGAAATAATTAAATATTTCGGATCCAATGAAACTGGTTTCGTCTAATTCCGAGACTGTGTCTCGAAAGGCTATTTTTAAATTCAATTTAAACGATATAAAATTTTCAACAGGACAAACCACTGATAAATTTCAATTTTACAACTTCTATTACTTCCAGTGTTATTAATATAAATTTTACAAACCTTCAAATTATTTTAACAGGCTTTAAAACTCTAGTTTCAACATTTTACCCAACTTCAACTTATTGAATTCAAAAATTTGACTATCAAATAATTGGTGGTATTTGAATTTGAGTTAAAATTAACTTTAAAATATTTAAAATCAATTAAATATTCCAATTTCAATAGCTCAAAAATTCTGGGTCGTCACAAAATAGCTATCTGTCAACCTCCTACTTGCCTTCGGTAGCTTTATTCGTATACAACTAAGAACCTGTATACCTAAACCCTTAGCCTACTCAAATCAATTTTAAGCATCTGAGAGTTTAAGGACAAAACATAAACTTCGAGTCATACATAAAGCTTGGTGTGAATAATAATATACATCCTGTTTATTAATGTTAAGTGAGACTACGCCACTTAGCAGAACGGGTTTCCCTTCACTAACATACTTTTAAAACATACCTTTCGCAACTCTTTTTCCTATAGCCAAAACTAGTTAAAAATGTAAAGCGTCATTATGTAAACATACATATCAGGTAGCAAATAAACTATCTGCTCTAACACTATAGTTTTGTTTGGTTAACTACTAACATTTGGCTGACTTAGGCCTACTAGACAATATAAACAAAATTTATCTAACATCTGTTAGAAACTTCTCTTTTGGATGGTCTGTCTTTAACCGCCTGTTAAATACTTCTCTTTTGGACGATCTGTCCCTAACTTAATCACCTCACAGGGTCATCTAATCCTAATGGTTTCGTGGGCTCACCTGTAATGACCCACCTTTCTGACCTCTAGAAACGACAATTAATACATCCTTGGTGTTCGTGTGCTGTTGCCCAAGCATTGGAAAGATGAATCATCATGGGGTAAAAAAAGAACAGAATAGAAAATCTAATAACGAAACTGCTAAATAAACATAACAGAAATATACATCAGGTTACTCCTTAACAGGGAGTTATCAGAGTTACACAAAAGTACTACAAATTAGCTTAAGCAGTTATAATGTCCTGCCTTTACAAATGCTAAAACAAAATACACTTACACAGACTAAAAAGTACGGCGGAATAAATATATAAGAATATGAAAAGCCTCCTGCTAGGACGTCGTCTTTAAAGCGCTCAACAAAGACCTTCTACTTTCGGACTACTCAAATAAAATGAGTATCCAAGAGTTCATGGAAACAAACAACTCGAGCCAGGCGATTTGTCGGTATGAGTAAAACTTTAAACGAAGATATGTAATTAAACACTAACATATGAGACCACGTCGTTGAACACGGAACGAGTTTACTCTCACTTGAATCAACATCCAAACGTGAAGAATGGATAAATAATTAAACATCGTGAAGAGTGGTTGACTCTTCTCGATTAAATTAAGGAAACAAATTCAAAGGTTTGAATTAAATAAGAAAGGAAAATCTCCAACAAATGACTAGGAAGGTGCACCCCCCTTGAAGTATACCTCTAGTATTATACTTATGAGAAGCTCATTTACTCTGTAACACTTCTCGGAACCCTCCAAGCCGAACCCCGCTATACCTTACCGAGAATTCAAATATTTCACATTAATAGCGCTACCGAATCCAATCTAGATGGGACGTGAAAGTATCCTGATGGGAGAAACCCACATAGCTTGGCCTCCTCTCGCGCTTTGGTTTTAGTCAGTTCCGACAAAGATATCAATGCTCAACAGAGCAATAAATCGTCTTAGAATGACAATAGTAAAGAAGCTGAAATAATCGACAGCTAAGGAAACAACTGTCGAGGATATAAAATGATCGTATATGAAAATTAAGTCTTGTATAATTAGCACCACTCATTGAATTCAAACTTGTATTATTTATTGGTTAACAATAATACTGGACAAGTCAAGGTAGTGTTACCTCAAAGTCATGTCTCACAATTATTCTTATCTTTCAAAATAACAACAAGCCTATTTCTCCGATATTTAATGCTAATTTTACAAATTAAACATTTCCATATAAGTGAATTGCTTTACGGAAATTAATTCATTTCCGTAAACAATTCAAACTTTTCTTTTAAAAACCCGAATTCGTACTTAGTTTCACATTACAAGTATTAACTTTACAACATTTTATTAAAAGAGTTTAATTATTTTGAAACATCATTATAAAAAAGGATTTATCCACTTAAAACATCCATATTATACTCACTAATCTACTTAAAAACTTCATTAATTAAGTTGATAATTTCACTTTAATGGCCTTTAATTTAAAAGGGTAAATTACCTTTTAAAAGATCATTAATTCAATTAATAATATAATCAATTAATTTTAAATTAAATAATAATTAAATATCATTAGTTTAAACTTGGAGGTTCAAAGATGGAAGATCTACTCACCATAACGCTTACTAACTTGAATGGTAATCACACTAACTCTCCGAAAATCACTAGGATTAAGCTTTAACTTGATTTAGTGGACCTCTAATGGGCTTTTGGGCTCCGCCTAGAGCATGTGGGGCTCGACCATAGTGGGTATGTAGGGGTAGGGTCTTGTTTTATGGAGAATGGTTTTGTTCTGGCAAGAGGAGAAGTGTAGTGGAGGAAGAAGTTGTTTTAGTAAACTTACTTCAGGAAGAAGTGAAAATAAATGATTTTTTTTTCAAATTTAAAAGTATTTAGAAGCCATGAAAACATAGAAAAGAACCTAAATGAAGTTTTGAAAATGAAGGTAGAAATGTGAAATATAAGAAAAGAATTAAAAAATTAACTTTTATACTAATGGATAAATCAAATTACCAAACCACCTTTAAAGGACATATCCTCCACTCCATGCTTGCCATGTCATCGCCCTTGTCTCCTCCTTACCGACATGCATTTAAAATTCAGTTTGCCAAAATATCGAATCATGTCTAAACATGTTTCATTTGATGTGACATTTGCCTTTTTGTTTTAATTTTAAACTTAGGAAATTGTCACATCGCATTTTTTTCTTAAGTTATAAATAAATATGTGTTATCATTTATAAATCCTAATTTGTTTTATAAATGTTTTTTTATGTCTACTAAAATGTTCACAACATTTCGGACAACTTTTAGAAGATGTAAAGTTGAAAAATAAGAAAATGATTTTTGGTCACATTTTCAGTTTTTCTTCGAACTAAATATTTTTGTAAACAAATTTGAAAAACTATTTCACCATCGTTATTTATTACCAAAAAATGAGTTTTATTTTAGTTAAAAATCCATTAATTAATTATAAAAAATATATTAAATATCCATATTTTAAAGAGGTTAAATTATAGGTTGTTACATCACCAATAACCCGTCTTTATACAAATATATATTCCCATCTGTGTGTAATCATAATTTTTTTCTTACCTATGACAAAGCCCTACACACTGGAATTTTGGACAAAATTAGCTGGGGCCAATAACTAATGTATATGGCACGACTCTATAGCAATCTCATCTGGTATTCTAATATCCGAGTCATTTTTACTTAGGGATCCCTACCCATAATTTTCCTAGAAAACCTTTTCAAAATGATTTAATACCTTTAAATCATACTCATACAAGGAAAATACATATATGCATACACACACACCCTGTGCTTTACTCAAAATCACCTTGCCATGTTATACACACATTACTCAAACCTTAGTTGATGAAAACGTTTAAGCGCTTGAAAGTACCCCTTTGAAAACCAAGTAAAACCCTTCCTTTATCTAGGCCGAAAGGCCAAAACTTTCCTTTCGAAACCATTCTCAAACCTTTTGAAAACATTAAAAACCTTCCTTTCAAAAGCTTTAAAAACCTAAGACATCTTTCTCTTAAAACCTTTAAACTTTGCCTTTAGAAACCCTTGAAAATACTTTTCCTTTCAACCCTTTCGAAACAATCAGAAAAATATTACCTTTCGACTCCTTCGAAACCATTGGGGAACAGCCCTTTCGAAATCAATTTTGTAAAACCTTTTGAAAGCATCAAACCTTTAGAAAATCGGACCATCCGAAAGCATTTCGGTTCAATTTAAATCATGTGGAAAAACACCTTTCAAAACCATTTAAACCTTCTCTTTCGATAACCATTGGATTATACTTCAATAGAACAAAAGGGTCTATAAAATCATTTTAGTCGAAAGCCTACCTTTCGAAAGTATCCCTAGGTAAAGAAGTGATGGTGTCGAAACCACCTTTCTGAAAGCATTGGAGAAGTGGATAATTTTAAAATCTAAGTATACCCTTCGAAACCATTGATTTTGAAAGGTAGAAAGGCGGCAGCTAGAGGTTTTCTTCAACCCATTCGAAACATTTTCTTTAAAAACGTTTGACTTAGTCAAAAGCCAACCGAATCTAAAGCTATCCTTTCGAAAGAAAAGTAGGCGCTATTTCAAGTTAAAACAAGGCATTCTTCAACCCTATCGGAACCTAGAATTTCGAATATGTACCTTTTTCCTTGATCCAATACGTTACGTACCAAGTAACCGGATACCCCATGCACACTGGTTTCGAAAGCATGGTGGCGAAACGTCCTAGTCGAAACCCCTGGTGCTGAAAGTGGTGGAACATGCTAAAACCATGCGAATTTTGTTTTTAACTTAAAAGAGAAACATTTTCACTAACCTGATATTTGTCAAATTTTCATTGGTAGCTAAATATCTTTTTCAAAAGTGCTGCCAATATTTCAAAAATAAAAAATAATTTTAACTTATAAAATACCCCTTTTCCTTTTATAAATATATAAAACATTTAAGTCGCATACCTTAAATAATCTTATATATTCATCAAAACACTTAGGAAACTTTTATAAAAATTTAAGAAAATCCAATTTAATATGTTTTCTAACATATATATTAATTTCAGACCCAAATAATTAATTATTTAGCCGTAAATAATTTAAACCCCTAATAACCATTTTCTTCACTAGAAAATTAATATAAAATCCACATTAATTTAGAAAATTATTAAAACTGTAACCCATCTCTAAAATATTATTTCTGATCTACATTAAATTCATAAGGCATTTGGATGTCAATTAATAGGGTTTTCATATCAAAACATATCATAAAATCAATATGAACATGCATAAATCATTAACAACTATATACAAACATTTAATCATTCAAAACATGGCATAAACATGCAAGAAAACTTCGGATTATCCTTAAAACCAAAAATCATAAGAAAAGTGAGATGTAATAATTATTCACCTTAGCTTCGAGATTAGAGATGTGAGATTTGAATGATTATGATGTTGATTAAGCTTTCCATTTATCTTTCTTTTTCTTGCTCTTGAAAATGGCGGTCGGCCTCTCCTTAGTTTTAATTTTTTTAAATGAAATGAAGTGATAACCCACGGCTAAAGGTTTAGGGTATTAGAGAGCCTTTTTCCTATTTTACCCCTTGCTTATTTCCTACACAATTTATTTATGCTATCTCGTTTTGATTTACACATACAAATGGCATGGCTACTCTTAGTTAGATCAAATCTCAATCCCTTAGTCCACATTATTTTATTTTATTTAGCTAATTAAATATCCTAAATAATGTTATTAAAAATATGGGGTGTTACAGACTCTCCTCCTTAAAAAATTCATTCTCGAAATTACGATAAGGTACACAACAAATCAATCAACAAGGTAAAACATACCATCAAAACAAATCAGGATAAGCGTCTTTGATCTCGCTCCCAGTCTCTTAAATATAGTCTCTTTCATCGTCGCTCCGCTGGACTTTCACTAGTCTGACTGTCTTGTTTCTTAGCTTCTTCTCATCTTTCGCGACTATCCGAATCGGCTTTCTAACTATGGTCCATTCCGGTTCTACTACTAAGTCCTCTAACACTGTCGATGCTATAGTAGTCTTCGGGTCTCTAGCACACTTTCTAAGATGAGAAACATGAAAAACATCATGGACTCCTACCAAACTGCTCGGTAACTTTATTCTATATGCGAGTTTCCCAATCCTCTCAATAATATAAAAAGGTCCAACGAATCTCGATGCTAACTTTCCCGATCTTCCGAATCTAATCACACCCTTCAGCGGTGAAACCTTAATAAAAACATGATCCCCAACAGAGAACTCTAAATATTTCCTTCTTTTATCTGCATAACTTTTCTGCTTAGACTGAGCCTTCTTCATTCTAGCTCGAATTAACTCATCTTCTCTTACTAAATCCGGACCAAGAACCAACCTATCCCCGGCCTCTAACCAGCAAATGGGTGATTTGCATGCCCTCCCATACAAAACTTCATACGGTGTCATTCCAATACTAGTTCAGATAACTATTGTTATACGAAAACTCGACTAAACGTAGATGGTCTTCCCATGATCCTCCAAAATCCAATAAACAAGCCCTCAACAAATCTTCCAAGATTTTGTTAACCCTTTCTGTTTGCCTATCGATCCATGGATGGTGAGCGATACTCATTTTGAGCTTGGTTCCTAAAAATCCCATAGACTTTTCCAGAACTCACTAATAAACAAAGAATCTCTATCGCTAACAATACTACTAGGAATTCCATGCAGTCTAACCACATTCTTCATAAACAACTTCGCCAAAATAGGTACCGTCCTACCTAACTTGAATGAAATGAGCACTCTTAGTCAGTCTATCCACTATGACCCATATACTTTCATTCTCCCCACTAGACCTTAGCAACCAATCAATAAAGTCCATAGAAATAGAATCTTATTTCCATACCGAATATCCAATGGCTGAAGCAATCCACTTGGCTTTTAGTGTTCGGCTTTTTCCTATTGGAAATTCAAGCATTGCTTAACCCACAATCCAATATCCCGTTTCATACCTTCCCAGAAGAAACTCCTTTTCATATCCTGATACACTTTAGTTCCTTTAGATGGATAGTGAACTTCAAACGATGGCACAACCCCAAAACTTCTTTCCTAATGCCTCTTTATTAAGAACACACAACCTTTTTTCTTTCTCAACCACTTATTTTGGTCAAGACTGAAGTCTTTCAAGTCATCGCTCTCCATTCCTTCCCTTAACTTCCTGATCTGTTCAGCTAAAACTGGATCCTCCTCCTGTTTAGAAGTAATATTCTCGATCAATACCGTTAGCTAAAACTGGATTCTCTTCCTATTTAGAAGCAATCTTCTAAAGAATACAGGTTGATTTTATGAGATGTTACACATTTATATGAAATACTCTTTCTAAAGATTTAAGCTACACCCTAAGCAATAATATATTGTACACGTTTTTACTCCATCACCAATATATCACTTAGATATATAAAACTCAATCAATGATTAAAATTCTAATAACAACTTATAATTTATTGCAAAGTCCAACATCAAAGTCCATAGTTCAACTCAATTATATTTATCGATCAACCATTTGGTTTGGCTAAATACTTTGACTTTAAGTTGAATACCAGTTACAGTGATACTAACCTTCCATTCGAGAGAGATCGATCCTCACTTAAATAGTATTTCATTTAAAGTGGATAAATTTTTACCTAATTATGGCCTTAACGATCATCATTGTCATGTGGTTAAGCATAATCAAAGTATAGTTTAGACACTTATGACTGTAGTATTCTCTATCTGAAAGGCTATTTTCATATCGTTACATCAGATCTTTTATTTTACTTTATTATTAAAATACACTCTCGACGAGTCCTTCTGTAATTGTTCCAAATAACAACATGTATGTGACCCGATAATACTCCACATAGTCGTAAGTAATTCACCGTCCATCGTATGGAGAACATTACATATACTGGTTTCAATAGGTATATCAATATTGTATTCTCAACACATCTAGAATTAGAATATTTAAGGACAAGTACTTATTCGTTGTAGCACAATACTCAGGATTATGAACACATTCGTAACTGTAGTCTACTATATACTATTTCTAAGGATTTTGAACTTGTAAATATTTAATGTATTTACAACATTACATGTACCCTAACATAATAATATATACAGAGGAAATAAAATTGATAGTTTATTTCAACTATGATTTGCTATAAGAGTTAAGTTATAAAATTAAATTACATAATTGTCTATAAGACACTATTAATTCTATCAATAAATATGTACTTATCCATTTGCATTGATATTTTTTCAAAGATTTACTTGCAACTGATGCATCTTACTTTATTTTTTTGGTATATATCCAAATTACTGATTTCATTAATATACATAAAATCCATTTTGGACTTATAGCATCATGTCAAACGATAGAGTTTATACTCTCCATGTCACATAGGTACTTTCCATGTCAAATGAGCAATCCACTTCCTGACCATCACTACGAAATTCGTAATTTTTTTACGATATAAGGATTTCTTGTTAAACATTTTAATAAACTATTTTTTGATCTTGGTTTAATCAGTTACTTATATAATCAGTTGTAAAGTTAAAATTTTGGATTTTATCCAAATCTATCACAAGACCACTAATTTTCTAGAAAGAATTTTTTCATACAAAGCGACGTGTCTTAAAACTATAATTTTTTTTCGAAATGTGATAAAATATGCATCTACAGAATTCTAAGGATTGCATACTCTTACATAAAGCAACTCAAATTATTGCACTAAATCTTGAACTTATGTTATCATGCATGATTCATTTACATTAAATCACATTAATATTAATTTGATATGATGAATTGTTTCTGATCTAAAATAATTTTATTTTAATTAATTTTTGTCATAGTTAACGTGGGACATCATATGTTCATATATAAGATATATAATAAAGATATCATAGGAAATGTAATTTTCAAAAACCTAGTTTTGTTAACGTTATCACATAGACACATAATATGCGATAACTATGATTTATAATCGCATAAAAGATGTATATGTATTATTGAGCATGAAATATATGTTATATACATGGTATTTCATATAAAACATATTTAAATATACGCCAAGCATATTCAATCATAGTACACAATTACACACACATACACACAAAGATATACATGCGTTATTTTTATCACATTACGTATTTGGTTCCTTATGCAATCGATATTGCATAATTGTTATCACAATACATTATTTGATTCCTAATGGTAAGAATTCCTCCCGATTCATTTATAAATTCGTGCACACAAACATCTTACATTGCAGACACTAATCAAGATGTTGTACAACCTTTATACTTGAATCTGCCATAGCATATCATTTGAAGCCTTTCAAAATTATAACTCCTTATTAAATGATGAACATAAATATTAAGATTGACTTACTATTTTCAATACCACTTTACGAGTTTGGGTCTGAGCTCTCCTCCATAAGAAATTCTTGTCTCCCTAAACAATGTTCACTTGAATTTGGTAGTTATTTGCTTATCGTGTATCGTGCATTAGCAATAATTGGTCTGCTAAATAAAATAATGTATATGAAGGATTGTGTTGTCGATGCACAAAGATTCCTTCTCATATGCTTCTTTTCATTGTTGTGCAACGCAGTGAAATTATAATACCGAGACTACGTACATCGATGGGACAATCCTGATATCCTTTAAATTAGGTACATAGTATACCTCTTTGAAGTCCTTTATAGAGAATTAAACAACCAAGGTTTAACTGCTTGTAACATAAGTACATATCACTAATCATTAGCATGTTGTTACATAATATTAGCATGTTTTAGTACCTTTATATTTTTTTAAATGCATGCTTTTCATATCCTCCCTTATTCTGAAACTCCAATGTGTCGCAGTCATCTTGGAATTATCTTTCGGCAACGGAGATGAGATCAGATATATTAAACAGTTCTTAATTAAACAAAGCAGATATGCGCTAAAAATCAAGAAATACATCATTGCCATTCAAGTTTAACGATTTAATTCCTATTATCATTCCCAAGTAAGGGTCAAAAATATAATACAATATAGTAAATAGCGTCATGTCCAACATATGAATATGTTGACACGGACACTTAACACGGCAAAATCAAATTAACATACCTAAGCCTTTTGCTCTGTTTTCGGATTGCTTTATTCATCCATCCCAAAAGAAACCTATCTAAGCCTACAAACTCAATCTACTCGAGCGAGTAAATATGAGTTTATGAGGAAAATAATAAACACGGGTCAGACATAAATTCTGATACGAGCAATATATTATCCTATGGATAAAACATAGTGAAACCACACCGCTAAAGCATAGAATGAGCTTTCCCCTCACTATAACACAACATTCATCTAATCAGCTTTAACTTTAAGCATACATTATCTTAAGTGTTTTACACATGACCATGTTCAAATGTAAACTATTTGGAATACTAAATAATATCCATTCATGAAACTAACCCTAACCAAATACCATAGTCGCGACTGCCACTAAGGCCTTAATCCTTCTACTAAAGATGTATGGTTAAAGTCCTAACTTTTGACTGTCATATAGCCTTATGTTTATATAGTTTACTAAATTATGACAAATACACTAATGGTCTTGGTTGCCACTTAAGCTTTATACCATCACTATTGCACTTCGACTATCACCCATGTCCTCATGCCTACTTTGTTTTTGTATTTTGGTTGCTACTTCAGGCCGTACACCAATACTATCATATTTTTGTTCTCAATCTAGGCATTATACCTACTTTGTCCTTGGTTTGTTGACTGCTACACCTAGCCTTTCATCTTCCATCGTTCCCTTGATTGCTACCCTAGGCTTTACACCAACTGAAATTATGTTCCGGACAGCTGCCACTTAGGGCCTTACACCACACTTTCGATTGCAGTTGCCACATTAGGCCCTTACACATATGCTTTCATGTTTCGAATGACACACCCGACCACACACCTACTTCATTCTTGATTGTCACATCAGCACTAGACCTACGCTTTTCTGTTTCGAGTGCCACACCCAACCTCATGCCTACTTCGTTCTTGATTGCTACATTAAGCCTTACACCTATGCTTTTGATCTCTTAACAATCACTCCAAGCCTTATATCATCAACCGAACACACTACTAACCATATACTATTATGCTTTCTAGTTAGTTGATCATCAAGCTAGCACGAGTCCGGCTTCTATTCAGTTCACATTTTCTACTTAGCACACTATCATCAATGTTTAAGTACTAATTTCAGTTATCTTAACCTTACCATATGATTCAGCCTTTAGAAGTAACTAGTTCTAGTTTCAAACATCCTACCGAGAGCTAAATAGCTCTGAATAATCACTACATCTAATCTTGTCTGGGAATCCTATCTTGGTTTAACTTTAGTGACTTATGATATTTACTTCCTTAAATTCCGAAATCCCTTCCTTCTCCCATAGTTCCTCATTTAACCGCCTCCATGTCCTCGGTCTACCTTTGGCCCTTGAGTTCTCTTTCATTTAGTAAGCTTAAAGGAACACTTCATAATTGTCCTTACTTAAGTCGTTTTACTTAGGTTTCGATTTAATACTCTCGACTAGGCTCTACTACTCTCAATATACATGGGGGACCACCGTCTGCATGTCTAACAATCAGTTTACACATGTCAATTTTTTATTTGTTTGACCTAGTCCTTTCTGACCATTATTAAGTACTTTTCTAACATGTTCAGCCAAAAATTATAGATATGGTATATCGACTAATTAATTAATACTTTATTATATTTAAATGAGTCTCGATTCCAATTATTTACCTTTTATCTCCCCATCACGACCCTTTGGCCAAGCCTAATTACTTTCGAAAATTTCTTATATTATATCCAAAAAGTCATAGAATATATTTATATGTATTTTCTTTTACAAAATTACTCAAACCCCATATTTCTACTAATTTTCTATAACATATGGTTCCCAAATAATTCACATTAATTCATTTACTTACAGAAAAATTCTATAAACCGAAAATCATCTCTAATAATATAATTCCAACATCATAATATATTTTCATCGGGTCAATAAGTATGAGGAACATTAGTTATTAATTCGGCCATCGGCAATTTAGGGAGGAAAATGGAATTAAAGAATATATTACTCATCCATATTATATATTTGATTGATATTGTTAGTTGATCTTCTTTCTTTTCTTCTTATTTTTTCTTTAGGCCACAATCAACAATAAGAGCTTCAAAGCTTCTATTTTAGTTTTGATGGTAGAATGAAATGAAAAGAGGAAGTTCTTATCACCCGAATACTTCACATATATTATTCTTCAATTTTAAGATTAAATTGTTTAAAATCCAATTCAACATGATTAATTCTTGAATTAATTATATTAATTTACGGAGTGTTACACTTTCTCTGCATTTTGACTGGAACTAACAATTTGATTTCTATCAAAATACTTGTTCGAATCTTGTTCGAGACCATAGAATGATAATCGACAAAGTAATTTCGTTAAAATCAACAATGGATTTGATGACATATTTTCCTATCAACCTTACTTTAAGTCTATACTTCTCCCTTTAAATCTATACCTCTCCCACGTTGATCTTTTTATCAAAGATTCACTTGCAACCGATGAATCTTACCTTTTCAAGTACATTTTTCAAAATCCAGATTTCGTCGATGTATATGGAATCCATTCGAATTTAAAACATCGCATGAAAATGTAGTTTATATTTTCAATGTCTCATAGGTACTCTCCACTTCAGATGATACAATCCACTTTCTTGTCATCACTAAGAAACAAATCCATAACCGAGAAACTATTTGTTTCTTTAACAGTATGCATGAATGTAGGATTTCCTGTTAACATTTTAGAGAACCGTCTTTTAAGCTTGGTTGAACAAGTACTATTCAAACAATTAGTTCTAATATTATAATTTTGACCCTTATTCAAATCTATTGCAAAGCTACTAATTTCTCTAGAAAAGACGTCATCTCTTAAAATAAAAATTTTGTTTCTCGTAAAATAAGCATTCGTAGAATTATTGGGAACTGGGAACGTATATTCTCACATAAAACAACTCAAATTCAATGAAGCAACATTGGTAAATTAGATTCTTTGGGAGAAAGGGACCTGTCCAAAGAAAAAAATATACACCAGATAGCTGCAGTGAGTGGGAGACAAAGGGAGCATGAATCCTAGTTGCAGTACACCTTTATAATGTTTGTAGAGTAGCATATTATGTTCGTTATGTGTTAACTCTTTGGTTGTAGGGATAGTTCAGGTATGATTCATATACCCTTTTTTCTTACTATATCAACATGTATAGTGTTTTGGGATTCATTAATCGCTTACACCAGACTATTATCTAACTCGAAGTTTTATGCTTTTCTTCTTATTATCCGGATACACTTAAATTAGTAGAATAGATAGCAGGTCTAGGTGAGATGAAGTAGTTGCGTAAAGAAAGAGATGGATGGAGCTTTCTCATGTTATATATGGATTACTATGCTTATTCTGATGTACAACATTGTGGAGCTTTGACACTGTTTTCCAATTATTATAAGACAGTTATTTGAGTTTATTTCAACTTTATATAACTCTATGGATTTATGCTCCAATATTTGGTTCACTTAGTTATTATCGTCCCTCCTATTTTACATCTATGATGTATATTGTATTTTATTTCATGCACTCTAAGATATACGATGGGTTCTGTAATGTTTTATGTTTTTCACTCGTAATAATCATCCTACATGGGTCGAGCACAACAACAGTGCACTATTTTGTTATATTGGGTGCTGGTGGTGTAGGACGGTCGTTACACCTATGATCGAAGAAAGGTCGAAAGAAGGAAGGATTGGAGATTTACCACGATAACTGAAGGAATTATTTAGCGATTTAAAGAGGCAAATTTTGCAATCCTGGCTTTGAACTTTGGGCCATCCCTAAAGGGTATTTTGTTATGCTCCTAACGAATGTTTATTCTATGATTGTGCTCGTCATGTGCATTTTCTTTGTCTCCCCAACTGTCCTCTTCATCATTGTTGGATGGATCAGCCTCCTCCATCCTCATGATGTCATTAACTATTTGAAAGAAGTCGGTCAAGGAAAAAGCTAACTGCTTTTGCAGCTCTTTCCCTATTTTGGAGTGGCATCTTACCTGAAGAAAAGGACGATCACCAAACCATTCTTATCCATTTCCCTGGCACATGTTGATTCTTTATTGAAGAAGTGAAATAGGAGAGGAATGACTCGTTAAGCCTTGCCTGATGTTTGGCCATTATTGTTTTGCATTGGAAAAGCCAAACAATGAGTCTTAAAGTTGGTGCACAATTGACCGTAGGATTGGATGTTGCCTGTCTATAGCTATAGGAACCAATGGGAGGCCGGCTTGGATAAATAAAGGAGAATAGCAGACATTTAGCATTGCTGGAGAGTTGGATGCTATGATGATTAAGTTAAAGGTTATGATCTGATCAGACATGTCAGTACTCTCATCATACATTTCAGTAGGAGGCAAAAATGTCTTCAATGAACATAGGTGCTTAGTATATCCAATGGTTCTTTATTTTCTTCATTGGAGAGGCCCTCAATGCCTCGGTTTCGGATCTGTATTATGAGCACCTTTTTTCTAAGTTATGCCATTTCTTATCTACGACCAAGGTTCACCCCTTGTTGATGCGTCAAGGCCCTTTCTAGGGAGGGGGCCCCACTATGTCTTACAGGGAAGGAGATCTTTGGCATCGATAACGAGATGCCGAGCGATGACACCGAAAAGGGGTATGCGACCTTCTGTTTCCATCTAAGGAAGAAGACATAGAGTGTTGGTCTCGCCTCCTTGGGAGTGAGTCTTGAGACTTCCTGTTGTGATCGCTGGAATGAGAATTCCTTTTGGTTCGTTGTCCCTTGCTTGCCCTTCACCGCTTAGGCGGTCGATACACAAATTGTGCCCTCCATACATTGCCTTAAGTTGTTAGAAGGAAGATTGCCTTCTGAGAGAGAGAAAGCGATGAGAAGTATGAACCCTGGACAATAGGACTGGCTCAGGCCCAGGAGCATCATGGAAAAAGTCATTAGCAGGCACGACATGGGCATCCCTGTTTTGGGCAAGGACAACCCAGATAGGGATTTCAAGTATGATTCTCTCCCTGATGTGATGTATTGTAATGATCCGTAAATTCACACCTAGCAATTAAAATAGGTAATTTAATAATTAAACCACTAATGAAATATAAAAAGGAAGATTTTGCAAATTAATGAATTAAGGCCTGAACCAATATCATTGCATATGAGAGATTCTTTCAGTCAAAACCAATTATAGACTTGCTATGTTTGAAGTTATCTAGCGAGATTAAATACCGAAATAAACAAAGATTAATGACCGAAATAAGAATTTTATAAAACGGATTAGGTTTTCAACACTTGATCAATTTTAGTCCAGCCCATTAGGCCATCTAGTTTCGACCAGATCTATATTGCTATTGTATTTACCTTACAAATCACTAACTACATCTGCACACTCCTCATCTTCAATTCCCTAACTTTCTCCCCAAGAAATTGATATATAAATCATTTAATTCTCTTTCTCATACGCCCGAATAGTGCATAAATGTGTATTTTATATTTAAAATAATTTACTTGAGAAAATAAGCCTTCAAAACCACTTTTCAAAATTGATTTTGAAATCAATATTTGAAAATTCCCTTGTTATAGAAAATAAATAGAATTTATACCTTAAAAATAATTTAAAATATTATATAATAATTATTTTAAAAACCAATTTATTTTAAAAAATACTTCAAAATCTTATGGAGAAATCCGTGTTCAAAATAAATGAAAAACAAAGAAAACACTCAAAATCAATATTAAGTTCAATTCAAATTTAAATTTCAAATTCTCCAAAACTTAGCTAGCCTATTGATAGGCATCATAGCCTTCCAACACAATTAGAAAAATCACAAAAACTGGATAGAAGAAGCAAGTAAAACAGTCAGGAACAAACAGCAAAACTCATAGGAACAAGGTGTAGGAACACAACACCTTAGGTCGACATTAAAACCAAAGTAAAATCATATTAATTCAAATCAAAGCAAGAGAAACATATCAATATAAGCAAATCTTATTTTTGAAGAAGGTCAATTTGGGACAGCGGATCTACATCTGATTTAAGTTTGTTTGAAAATTTTATCTATTGTAGATGGTTCTGGGTGAGTGGAAGACCATCTTTAATTATATTATTATCGATAATCATGCAAATGATTATTAAATGAATTGGGATTGGAGATCTTGTTAGAATCACACCATAATTGAGCTATATGTTATTATATGGTTATGTTATGATTAAACCCTAAATATGTGATGGGATCCAATTAAGATGTTTAGTGCAAATTGATATGTAAGGGTCTAAGAAATGTATTTATAAACACTTAGGCTCAATTAGAATACTATATAGGATACACATGTTTGAATATTTTCCTTGTTGTTTAAATTATATGCTTGTTTGTTTTCATTTTATGCTTATATTTATGAAATTTTGCTTGGGGAAGCTAGGCTCAATGGATAGGAAGGGATGTAGAAACATCGTTGGAAATTAGATCGAGTTGCTAAAATGGTGCAAGAATGAAAATTTTCTACCGATCCATTATGGATTGATACCAATCGATACAAGTTGACCAATGAGCAAGTAATGAATGGAACTGAAGATAGGAGTTATGTAATGATATTGAAAAAATTTGGGGTCAAGCATAGGGTGGACTATGGGAAAATCAATAACAACCACGAACTAAAGTCAAGAGCATGGATTGATGTGATGGATTGGCATTGGCGAACTTCAAGGAAAACACATAAGAATCTGAGGATTTGAAGGGAAAGGACCGAAGTCAGGTGATATAATTTGCCAAAGGATGTGGATCGGGTGTACATGACTTCTAGTGTAAAGAAACGGGCCCAGTGGTGAATTTTGGCTGAGTAAATGTTTTGGTACCGATCCATAAACGTTATGAAAAATACCCGAGGAAAATAGCAAGCACGTCTGGAATCGAGCTAGAGAAATCTCAAAGTGATTATTGACCAGTATTGAGCATTGATCGGGGGTCAGCCATCAATGGGTGTTAGAGTCGCTTCTGGTCTGACTTGAGGAACTTGAAGAATTTTCAAGGGAGGTCTGAAGGGCATGGAGCAATGAGAATTGATTTTCAAAGTGACATATTTCCTCGTAAAAAGTCTAAATTCAACAAAACTTCGAACGTTGTGCTCAATACAACGTGTTGTCCGTTTTGTGAAGTTTTAGGAAAAAATTGAATACTTTGGTTTTTTTAGCTACAATTGAAAGATCCAGCCTTAGACAATGATCTCGAGCTGATGGGGGCGGTAAGGTGGTATAACAATGGACTGGGATGAACAAACAAACAAACTCAAAATGAAAGACTATAGTGGGTCTACATCTGTGCGATTTAGCATTGGTTATGTAGTATCTAGCGAAGAGATGAGGAATGGGCAGCAAGTCTTATTACCTTATTATTATTGTTATTATTCGTAAATGCATATAACGCAATTAAGGGCATCCATTTAAGAGTGGATGGTCACTAGATAAGTAATGCTCATCTCTGGCAAGACACTAAGTTACAGTACTTAGCAAGAATACTTCACATACTCTTGTGTGTGGTGTTAAGGGCATGAAAGCGAGACACCGAGGGACTCTCGAATGATGGACACGTTCACCCTCGAGTATAAGGTCCCACTATACTCAATACAAATGTAAATATGAAAGGATGATATATAAGTGCATGAAATGTGTGGTTTTTGAGATTATACTCTTCACACATAGCACTCGTGACAGATAGACATAGGTATAGGTTACATACACCCAAATTAGAGGATGGTTGGACTTTACCTGGTGACATAGTAGTATATGCCACATACTTTGCCTTTACAATTAGACGTTAATAATGTTATAACTATTTCAAACTAAATATATAATATTCAAACCCGAATAGTGCATAAATGTGTATTTTGTATTTAAAATAATCTATTTGGGAAAAGAAGCCTTCAAAACCACTTTTCGAAATCGATTTTGAAATTAATCTTTGAAAATTCCCTTGTTATAAAGAATAAATAACTTTATAGCTTAAAAATAATTTAAAATATTATATAATAATTATTTAAAAAACCAATTTATTTCAAAAAAATACTTCAAAATCCTATGGAGAAATCCGTGTTCGAATAAATGAAAAACAAAGAAAACACTCAAAATCGATATTCAAGTTCAATCCAAATTCGAATTTCAAATTCCCCAAAACTTAGCTAGCCTATTGATAGGCATCATAGCCTTCCAATACAACCAGAAAAATCACAAAAACTAAATAGAAGAAGCAAGTAAAATAGTCAGGAACAAACATCAAACTCACAGGAACAAGGTGCAGGAACACAACACCTTAGGTCGACATTAAAACCAAAGTAAAATCATATTAATTCAAATCAAAGCAAGAGAAACATACCAATATAAGCAAATCTTATTTTCGAAGAAGGTCAATTTGGGACAGCGGATCTACATCAGATTTGAGTTTGTTTGAAAATTTTATCTCTTGTACATGGTTTTGGGTGAGTGGAAGACCATCTTTAATTATATTATCATCGATAATCATGCAAATGATTATTATATGAATTGGGATTGGAGATCTTGTTAGATTCACACCATAATTGAGTTCTATGTTATTATATGGTTACGCTATGATTAAACCTTAAATATGTGACAGGATCCAATTAAGATGTTTAGTGCAAATTGATATGTAAGGGTCTAAGGAATGTATTTGTAACAAACATGAATTTCAACTCCCGAAAGTCGACATTCCGGAAATCCAAATTGTTAGGGTTAAAGAAGAAGAGGCAGAAGAAGAAAGAAAGAAGAAGCAACAGAACAATATCAGAATCTCACAATCGCAGCGGAACAACATATAATAGATAAATGAATGATCTTTAAACAGAATCACTACATCAGTTTTTTTACACTACATCGCATTACATTGCATTATCAGAGTGTACAACAACAAATAGTGGAAAAGAAATACTATATACTAGTTGATACGTCATGCCATCCAGCTTGCCTCTTTAGCCCCACGACATCTCCTGATTTCCAGAATGACCTGATAACCTGACTCTAGACTGCCCGTGTGGAAATTGGTGGGTACCCAGAGTTTAGGAAGGAAACAATAAACTCCAGGTCAGTCATGAGACTTGTGCGAGAACTTAAAACAGTTTATCTTTAAAAACAAACAAAGAAATATTTTAAAATAGATCCGTAATGTTTTTAGAAAATGAAACTACCATAAGGCCTCCCGCACACAACACAATGCAAACGCAGAATCGGAGGAGATTTCTCCCTTTGATAGTTAAACATGCTTGATACACAAATTTCTTTGATATTATTACTATAAATGCAAAGTGGAAAACCTTTCGAAAGTATAATATAAATCTTAGCCAGCATAGACATTTCGTACTTATGCCTACTATAGCTACCATGTTCAATAGCAGGTTACCGTCACATTCCATGGCAGGTTATACAACTAAAACCGCATAGGGCTCCTATTGTTTCTTTGGATTTTCCAACAAATGGTCAGGCCAAGGAACTTCCCATTGCCACATGGGTATGCCTCTGGAAAGACGCCCCGAGAACCTAACCGAATCTCTACCAACACAAGGTCGGGTTACCTCTAGCTAGGTAACTACTGACACGAATATGCCATCCCCCGGTCGTAACCGACCTAAATCCTGGGATTCACCAACAACCACAAAAAAATAAATTTGCAGCAACCACATAGGTTAAGTATTTGGGCTCCATACTATAATACCACCTCTACCCAGAAGGAAATGAACATACCCTATAGGGGAGCGATCCCCAAATAACCTTGCCGCATTCTTCCTGTTTTGACCATTTTCGAGGTGTGAGGTCCGACGAAGTCTCGTTCACAAAGCTACGCTTTTCACAAAAGCCATGCTTTGATCAACAAATGATCAGCAGCACTCAGCATGCCACGTTACCAAATTGGGAATATATCACTAGTAACCATCAACTACATAACCTCTGAGCTCGTATGTCTCAAAGAAGGGGGTTAAACTAAGAGAATTAATTCTCCGCGACCAACAGAAATATATTTCATAGGAACCAGCTTTACATCTCAAATTGTAACGTCAGACACACATCCATACAAGTCCATTCCGGGATCGAACGGAACCGAAGGCACTTCCAAAGAAGCTCTTGCAATCCGGATATTCACTAATCATGACCGGACTTCCCATCACAAAGGGTGATAAAATCTCTATATCGGAGATCAGCCGATGCAGAGACATTCAACGGTAATCCTTTTTTTTTTTGAAAATATCCGGTCTTCAACACCGGTCTTCAAATGTTATCCATTACGACGTATCACGATTCGGAATGGGATTCATGACCCAAAGGTCCTCTCCCGGATAAATCGAGTAACGAGCGCTTATTTTAAAATAAGTGTAGCATTCAAATTCAAGCAAATCACAACAAATACCCATTTAAAGGTAAATATTGATAGCCGGTTATTTAACTATCAATAGATATGCATAACTGTTGAATATGCGCTTATATGATTTTTGTTTGATGATAATAAACATATATATATATATATATATATATTCATTTAAATGTATTTGTTAATGTACTATTTTATTTTTCACAGGTTAAATAAATATTTGCTGAATAAAATTAAATAACATGGAATTTGAATTCAAACGAATATTTTATTCAAACAAATATTTTTTACAATTTTGAATAGTAAAAATTTAAGCTCTCACTATACAATATACAACTTTGATATAAATTCAATTACATCACAATTTCACATTTACAAATGTCCTCACTACATATCGCTCATTCACTCATATTTTATCTTCAACTTCATTCCAGTGAGAATCCAACATCTGAGCAATCTGCAAAAATATTCACTAACGCAGTAAAATTGAAAAAGAAATATTTTTGCAATATAAAATAAAATATGGTTTTTTCAAAAATATTATTTGCCTCAGTTATTTGGGTTGTTTGTCATGATTTATATTTAAATTCATCACACACGAACAATGTGACATGCACAGTGTATCACTGTACATGCCGCAAGGCCATGTATACTGATATACACTTGATTGATTTACAGGGACAGGTGAGCACAAGGTCAAACCCAAATAAAAAGACGGGTTCAACTCAAGTGCAATATAAATAAAATCTCGACATCAGCACAAGGTCAAACCCGAGTAGTGAAACTGGATTCAACACAGGTGCAATACAAAACTATCAAATACAAGTGACTCGACAAACAAAAACACAGTCTCAACTAAAAAGATTCAGTGCGATACACTTGAAGACATGTATATCAGTGTACATATATAAGCACTGAACCAAAGAAATGATACAAAGTGCAACAGAAAATTCCAAAGTGAATAAAACCAAAATCCAAATGTACAAATGCAATAACGGTCGGGAGCAACTCAGACTCAGTATGTACAGCATGAATCAAAGGCGAACCGGACCCACAGCTAAGATGTCTCAAATGAACAAAACACCAAATAGACCATGGAACAGCAAGGTGATCGTGTTGAATATGCGCTTATATGATTTTTGTTTGATGATAATAAACATATATACATTCGTTTAAATGTATTTGATAATATACTATGTTATTCTTCACAGATTAAATAAATATTTGCTGAATAAAATAAATAACACGGAATTTGAATTCAAACGAATATTTTATTAAAACAAATATTTATTACAATTTTGAATAGTATACAAATTCAAGCTCTCACTATACACTATACAACTTTGATACAAATTCAATTACATCACTATTTTACATCAGCACCTCACTACATATCACTCACACTCGTATTTATCTTCAACTGCATACCAGTTTGAATCCAGCATCTGAGCAATCTGCAAAAATATAAACTAACGCGGTAAAATTGAAAAAGAAATATTTTTGCAATTCAAAAATAAAAGATAATTTTTGAATATATGATTTGCCTCAGTTATTTGGGTTGTTCGTCATAATTTAAATTTGAATTCATCATACACGAACAACTTGTGACATACACAGTGTATTACTGTATATGCCACAAGGCCGTGCACGCCGATATATACACTTGATAATGCTACAGGGACAGGTGAGCACAAGGTCAAACCCAAATATACAGACAGGTTCAACTCAGGTGCAATAAAGTCAAAAATACGACACGAGCACAAGGTCAAATCCGAGTTTTGAAACTGGATTCAACACTAGTGAACATGACAAGAAACAGTTCAATATGAAATGATGAACATGCAGTCAACTAGTGATAACATACTTCAATGACCAAAGCATGGCCAATGCAAAATGCAGATACAAACTACAAAGAACATCAACAACTACAAAACAATCAAACTGCATCAAGTCCAGCAGCATAAACAAGTATGGCAGCATGTGAATGCATCAAAGCAAGTGAACAACAATGTCGAGCTCAAGACAGTACAGCTACAACATGGTGCAGAACCAAAGCCAAGTATAATGTACAGTGAAGCCAAAGTAGTACACAAACAAAGTATGGATGTACTCAATGTACACCAGAATAACAAGTGGCAGTGAAACTCAAATATGAATGAAGACAACAAGCTACATGATGAACAAGTGCAAACTGAACTCGAATGAATGCAAGTTCATATGTGCAGCAACCCAACAACAAAGACAACAGCCAGTTCAAATGCAACAAAGATGCAAGCTGCAGCATACCAGATGTACACAAGTACAGACCACTTACATCATGAATGCAGCCCAATAGACCAAAGTATAACATCACACAATCAAACTACAACAGGCCAGAAGTAAAAACAATACAATGCTGAAGTGATGAAGTGTATATAAACAAACATTAAACCAGTTGCAACATCACTGGTACTAGTGAAACAAGACACAGCAGTGATCAGAAATGCAACAAAGTGAAATGGAGATCACTGAGAATGCAATGCAGAACCAACAAAATCTGGCCAAAAACAAGACAGACCAACTGCAAGTGCAAATGACCAGAAAACAATGCAACAGTATCGAGTACAATATGCACAAGCGAAGAAACAAATGACAGTAAGCAATGAAGCAACAAGGTCAGAGAACCAAGCAACAATGTGCATAGGTGAATCAAGTGATCAACCAGAAACTACTGAAGCTCAAATATCAAATTCGAATCAAACCAGAATGCTTCAGCGAACAGTGAGCCCGAGCATAAGTGACTCATGGAAAGGAAACTACAACAATGTAATACATATGCAAGTGCAGACTCAAACACACTGATCAAATGAAGATATGAAGAACACAAGGGTCGAACTAATAAGTCCATCAGAAATTCACAAGCTAATATCAGTTGTGATCAAGTCAACAAAAGTCTGGTTTGAATCAAAGCATACTGAAGCAAAGCCAGCAGTAAATCTTTCACGAAATCAACATGGTCAAAGAAAATCAACACCGTGATGAGCACGGCAATTCAAAGCCGTGGGGATCGAGCATAAGTTATACGAATTTGAATAAGTCACAGCATTAGATCATAATCATACGGCAGAGGTAAAGTAAATTGACAAATTCAAACACGAATATACGAACGCAAAAATAGGATTTCAAATCCTATAAATTACCACAAATCATCATCGGCAATTGATAGAGTTCGAACAAACCAAAATCAGAAAAGCAAAAGGATAAAATACATACCGAAATCACGAATCGAACTCGATCCAAATTGAAGAGCCGTGGGCAAAGCAAAAAGCATCGAAGCATGCAATCAAACTGTATCAAGCGGCGAACATCAATTTGCACAACCCTAGCTTGAATTGCAAGGAGCAAACAAAAGCCCTAATTGACTTGAGGAGCGGCCATTTTTCACGAACGAGAAAAAATAAATAAAAATAGAAGGAACGGGTTGAAGAGAATAAGGGGCCGGCCTTTGGTTTATTAATTTGGGCTTTGTTTTTTAAATAGGGTTTTGTTATTTTAATTTGTTTTTAAATTGTATTTTCTTTTAAACCGTTTTTAATTTTCTAGTCGTATGACTAGGGGGCAAACTACGGTGTGTAGTTTGGGAATTCGCAACTCGGTGGTTGAGTTGTGGTCAGGGTTTTGAGCGTAGAGTTAGATTAGTCAATAGCGGGTATAGCGAGTTTACGTGTGTAAGCGAGGGACTATCTAATTTCTAGTAGAAACCTTGGGGGCAGCACGTAGGCAGGGTTTTGCCGAAGCTGGGTAAATTCTGTGTTGTTCTGTTCTGTTATTTATATTCTGCTATATCTGTGCTGCTATTCTGTGATCTGAATTTAAATTAATTGATAAGCTTCCGCGATTAATTTTTATAATTTACACTATCACCCTATTCACCCACCCCCCCTCTAGGGTGAAATCGATCCTACAGATCGAACAAACAAGACCAGGCAATAGTGAAGTACAACATCACCAACAAATGCAAGCTCAAGTAATCAAGTAAACAGTAATGCAATGCCACGGCGAACATGGTTCAAAACAACATATCAAACAACCAGACTTCAAGTCATGCACAGCAGTGACCGAAGACAATGCATAATCAATGTGAACACATGAACTACAAGCTAACAAATGCAAACTGTATCGAACATGATATAGTGACAAGAAACAATCAGCAGTATACATGAATACAACAACAGGTGAATGTGCAGACCCAACCAAAGAAATGAACCAGTGGCCAGAAACTATATTACTACATAACACAGCAGCAATGCAACAGTATCGAATACAATATGGACACAACAATGCTCAATGACACAGCAATACTCAAGACCAAGGTACAAGTGACAATGCTCAATGCACATTGCAAACAAATGCACCAATTTTTGTAAGTGACACAGCAAACATGACGGCAAACAAAATCAAATCAAATGAACAAAACCATTTACAAAATATATAAAGCTCAGTGCTATGCGCACAACACTGAGTACAGGGAGAGTTGGAGCAACCCAGTACTCAAGAAAAAATGCAAGACAGTGGTCGAAGCAAAACCATGAATGCAGTAACAACAAAGCCGAAGTAAACAAGTCACAGTCAACAGAAGAAACATCGGAGAGTCAAGCCGTGTAGGTGTGGTGGCAGGCTAAGGAACAACAATAGTGCTACTTGGATTCTGGCTGTTCCAAGAGCACACCAAGGGTCAAAGCAAGTTCCTTAGCCTAGTATAAAGGTGACAGAATCACAATGGACAACAACAAAAAATATCGTAAAGGTAAAACAGGTAATGGTATATTTATTTGAACGATATATTAAATGTGATAATCCGCACCATATTCTGAATTAAAATCATCCAATAATGTGATGATGAAAAGATGATGATTTTGACTTATTCAAAATAGTTGGCCAATTATATTCTTATGCCAAAAACACTATAAAAATCTCTAGATTCTTTGAATTACTTCATATATATCATTTGGATTAATAATAGTGTTTTTTTTTGTTGGATGATAATACATTTGGTTATAATATGGCTAACTCTATATTCATGGTTTTCTGATTATTTACACAACTTCATTTCAAATTCAAGAGAATGTCATTCAAATTGTTGTTAAAATTGAGTTTGAAATTTTTGGTGCACACTTCATGTTTTGGTCTAGCAAATTCAATTGATGATATTTTTGAGTAAAAGAGAAATTCAGATGCAGATTACACTGGTAATCTAGTTGATAGAAAAATTATTATGAAACATGATTTTTGCTGATACACTTAGTAACTGCATCGTTTTTCAAAGAAAATATCTTCATATTTTTCATTTCAAATAATTTTCAAACAGCAGAAAATTTTCTTATAAAACCCCTTCGAGAAAATAATTTTTGACCATATTTTCAGATTAGTCATTTTTGAAAAATTGATTTTATAGTTATTTTTGAATTTGATTTTAAATGACTATTTTGACTAATCTGACTCCCTATGATTATCAAAAGGATGAATAGTGATTGAAAGAGTGATGAGTGCTAATATTGATCATATATTATGACTCGAGATGGTATAATTAGTAAATTTCTTTAAAAATTTAAACAATAGTTATAAAACTTTTTGTTGGTAAAAATTCCATGACCATCTCTATCTCTATCATATTTCTAACAACCATCACTCATCAAAATTCTATATAGTTTGTCGATATGTGGTACTTTAAGCAGGAATCGTTCGTTTTTCATTTTACATTTTTTTCCTTAAAAAATAAAAAATATAGTAATAATAAATAAATACCAATGTAATCACTCTCATTTAAAATTCCTAACGGTTATGCATGGGTGAATTACTTGGAATTTATTATGTGCTTCCATGCTCATTTAAAAGTCCTCACGGTTATGCATGTATGGAACGCATATCAAAAGTTGATTTTTAAAATAAACAAGTTGATTCTAATCCCATTTAAAGGTCCTCACGGTTATGCGTGGTTAGAAGATACTTGAATTCATTTTAAAAATAAAATAAAATTGGAATACTACTAATCTCATTTAAAAGTCCTAATGGTTATGCATGGTTAGTAGATATTCAAATTCCTGATATAAATATACCACAAATAGACACAACTGTATGGTTTTA
Organism: Allium cepa; assembly: GCA_030765085.1. NCBI lineage: Eukaryota > Viridiplantae > Streptophyta > Magnoliopsida > Asparagales > Amaryllidaceae > Allium > Allium cepa. The sequence goes on along the minus strand of CM060945.1, from coordinate 159,748,823 downwards.
TATGATGACATCATTCCCATCATTCTAAAAGTGGAATATGCGTCTAACAAAATATTTATGATTTTTGTTTGATTTTTTTTTTGAAATTTAATTTTTATATTCGATTGAGTTTTAATGTTGAATTAATATCGATCACTTTATCTCTATTTCTCTAACACTATTATTCTTTTGCTGATAACAAAAGGGGGAGAGAAAAGTTAAGATTTTGTCAAATAAAATCAAGCAAAGGTCAAATAATTTTCTATTTGCATCTAGGCTCATTTGCGTATTTTTATTTGTATGCATATATGTAGGGGGAGCTTTGTGTAGAGAGGAAGCATTTAAATAGGGGGAGCAATTAGAGCATATGAATGATCAAATACATTTAACATATTCAAAATCTTAAATATATATTTGTTATCATCAAAAGGGGGAGATTGTTGAATATGCGCTTATATGATTTTTGTTTGATGATAATAAACATATATATATTCATTTAAATGTATTTGTTAATGTACTATTTATTTTTCACAGGTTAAATAAATATTTGCTGAATAAAATTAAATAACATGGAATTTGAATTCAAACGAATATTTTATTCAAACAAATATTTTTTACAATTTTGAATAGTACAAATTCAAGCTCTCACTATACACTATACAACTTTGATATAAATTCAATTACATCACAATTCCACATTTACAAATGTCCTCACTACATATCGCTCATTCACTCATATTTTACCTTCAACTTTATTCCAGTGAGAATCCAACATCTGAGCAATCTGCAAAAATATTCACTAACGCAGTAAAATTGTAAAAGAAATATTTTTGCAATATAAAATAAAATATGGTTTTTTTTGAAAACATTATTTGCCTCGGTTATTTGGGTTGTTCGTCATGATTTATATTTGGATTCATCACACACGAACAATGTGACATGCATAGTGTATCACTGTACATGTCGCAAGGCCGTGCACACCGATATACACTTGATTGATTTACAGGGACAGGTGAGCACAAGGTAAAACCCAAATAAAAAGACAGGTTCAACTCAGGTGCAATATAAATAAAATCTCGACATCAGCACAAGGTCAAACCCGAGTTGTGAAACTGGATTCATAAAAGGTGCAATACAAAACTATCAAATACAAGTGACTCGACAAACAACAACACAGTCTCAACTAAAAAGATTCAGTGCGATACACTTGAAGACATGTATATCAGTGTACATATATAAGCACTAAACCAAAGAAATGATACAAAGTGCAACAGAAAATTCCAAAGTGAATAAAACCAAAATCCAAATGTACAAATGCAATAACGGTCGGGAGCAACCCAGACTCAATATGTACAGCACGAATCAAAGGCGAACCAGACCCACAGCTAAGATGTCTCAAATGAACAAAACACCAAATAGACCATGAAACAGCAAGGTGATCGAACAAACAAGACCAGGCAATAGTGAAGTACAACATCACTAACAAATGCAAGCTCAAGTAATCAAGTAAACAGTAATGCAATGCCACAGCGAACATGGTTCAAAACAACATATCAAACAACCAGACTTCAAGTCATGCACAGCAGCGACCGAAGACAAAGCATAATCAATGTGAACACATGAACTACAAGCTAACAAATGCAAACTGTATCGAACATGATATAGTGACAAGAAACAATCAGCAGTATACATGAATACAACAACAGGTGAATGTGCAGACCCAACCAAAGAAATGAACCAGTGGCCAGAAACTAGATTACTACATAACACAGCAGCAATGCAACAGTATCGAATATAATATGGACACAACAATGCTCAATGACACAGCAATGCTCAAGACCAAGGTACAAGTGACAATGCTCAATGCACAGTGCAAACAAATGCACCAATTTTTGTAAGTGACACGGCAAACATGACAGCAAACAAAATCAAATCAAATGAACAAAACCATTTACAAAATATATAAAGCTCAGTGCTATGCGCACAACACTGAGTACAGGGAGAGTTGTAGCAACCCAGTACTCAAGCAAAAATGCAAGACAGTGGTCAAAGCAAAACCATGAATGCAGTAACAACAAAGCCGAAGTAAACAAGTCACAGTCAACAGAAGAAACATCGGAGAGTCAAGCCGTGTAGGTGTGGTGGCAGGCTAAGGAACAACAATAGTGCTACTTGGATTCTGGCTGTTCCAAGAGCACACCAAGGGTCAAAGCAAAGTTCCTTAGCCTGGTATAAAGGTGACAGAATCACAATGGACAACAACAAAAAATATCGTAAAGGTAAAACAGGTAATGATATATTTATTTGAACGATATATTAAATGTGATAATCTGCACCATATTCTGAATTAAAATCAGCCAATAATGTGATGATGAAAAGATGATGATTCTGACTTATTCAAAATAGTTGGCCAATTATATTCTTATGCCAAAAACACTATAAAAATCTCTAGATTCTTTGAATTACTTCATATATATCATTTGGATTAATAATAGTGTTTTTTTTGTTGGATGATAATACATTTGGTTATAATATGGCTAACTCTATATTGACGGTTTTCTGATTATTTACACAGCTTCATTGCAAATTCAAGAGAATGTCATTTAAATTGCTGTTAAAATTGAGTTTGAAATTTTTGGTGCACACTTCATGTTTTGGTCTATCAAATTCAATTGATGATATTTTTGAGTAAAAGAGAAATTCAGATGCTGATTACACTGGTAATCTAGTTGATAGAAAAATTACTAGTGAAACGTGATTTTTGTTGAGACATTTAGTAACTGCATCGTTTTTCAAAGAAAATATCTACATATTTTTCATTTCAAATAATTTTTAAATAGCAAAAAAGTTTCTTATAAAACCCCTTCAAGAAAATAATTTTTGACCATATTTTTAGATTAGTCATTTTTGAAAAATTGATTTTATAGTTATTTTTGAATTTGATTTTAAATGACCATTTTGACTAATCTGACTCCCTATGATTATCAAAAAGATGAATAGTGATTGAAAGAGTGATGAGTGCTAATATTGATCATATATTATGACTCGAGACGGTATAATTAGTAAATTTCTTTAGAAATTTAAACAAGAGTTATAAAACTTTTTGTTGGTAAAAATTCCATGACCATCTCTATCTCTATCATATTTCTAACAACCATCACTCATCAAAATTCTATATAGTTTGTCGATATGTGGTAGTTTAAATAGGAATCGTTCGTTTTTCATTTTACATTTTTTTTTCTTAAAAAATATAGTAATAATAAATAAATACCAATGTATTCACTCTCATTTAAAAGTCCTCGCGGTTATGCATGGGCGAATTACTTGGAATTTGTTATGTGCTTCCATGTTCATTTAAAAGTCCTCACGGTTATGCATGTATGGAACGCATATCAAAAGTTGATTTTTAAAATAAACAAGTTGATTCTAATCCCATTTAAAAGTCCTCACGGTTATGCGTGGTTAGAAGATACTTGGATTCATTTTTTTTTAAAATAAAATTGGAATACTACTAATCTCATTTAAAAGTCCTAACGGTTATGCATGGTTAGTAGATATTCAAATTCCTGATATAAATATACCACAAATAGACACAACTGTGTGGTTTTATATGATGACATCATTCCCATCATTCTAAAAGTGGAATATGCGTCTAACAAAATATTTATGATTTTTGTTTGATTTTTTTTTTGAAATTTAATTTTTATATTCGATTGAGTTTTAATGTTGAATTAATATCGATCACTTTATCTCTATTTTCTCTAACACTATTATTCTTTTGCTGATAACAAAAGGGGGGGAGAAAAGTTAAGGTTTTGCCAAATAAAATCAAGCAAAGGTCAAATAATTTTCTATTTGCATCTAGGCTCATTTGCATATTTTTATTTGTATGCATATATGTAGGGGGATCTTTGTGTAGAGAGGAAGCATTTAAATAGGGGGAGCAATTAGAGCATATGAATGATCAGATACATTTAACATATTCAAAATCTTAAATATATGTTTGTTTATGCGCTTATATGATTTTTGTTTGATGATAATAAACATATATATATATATTCATTTAAATGTATTTGTTAATGTACTATTTTATTTTTCACAGGTTAAATAAATATTTGCTGAATAAAATTAAATAACACGGAATTTGAATTCAAACGAATATTTTATTCAAACAAATATTTTTTACAATTTTGAATAGTACAAATTCAAGCTCTCACTATACACTATACAACTTTGATATAAATTCAATTACATCACAATTTCACATTTACAAATGTCCTCACTACATATCGCTCATTCACTCATATTTTATCTTCAACTTCATTCCAGTGAGAATCCAACATCTGAGCAATTTGCAAAAATATTCACTAACGCGGTAAAATTGAAAAAGAAATATTTTTGCAATATAAAATAAAATATGGTTTTTTTGAAAATATTATTTGCCTCAGTTATTTGGGTTGTTCGTCATGATTTATATTTGAATTCATCACACACGAACAATGTGATATGCACAGTGTATCACTGTACATGCCGCAAGGCCGTGCACACCGATATACACTTGATTGATTTACAAGGACAGGTGAGCACAAGGTCAAACCCAAATAAAAAGACGGGTTCAACTCAGGTGCAATATAAATAAAATCTCGACATCAGCACAAGTCAAACCCAAGTTGTGAAACTGGATTCAACACAGGTGCAATACAAAACTATCAAATACAAGTGACTCGACAAACAACAACACAGTCTCAACTAAAAAAATTCAGTGCGATACACTTGAAGACATGTATATCAGTGTACATATATAAGCACTGAACCAAAGAAATGATACAAAGTGCAACAGAAAATTCCAACGTGAATAAAACCAAAATCCAAATGTACAAATGCAATAACGGTTGGGAGCAACTCAGACTCAATATGTACAGCATGAATCAAAGGCGAACCAGACCCACAACTAAGATGTCTCAAATGAACAAAACACCAAATAGACCATGGAACAGCAAGGTGATCGAACAAACAAGACCAGGCAATAGTGAAGTACAACATCACCAACAAATGCAAGCTCAAGTAATCAAGTAAACAGTAATGCAATGCCACAGCGAACATGGTTCAAAACAACATATCAAACAACCAGACTTCAAGTCATGCGCAGCAGCGACCAAAGACAAAGCATAATCAATGTGAACACATGAACTACAAGCTAACAAATGCAAACTGTATCGAACATGATATAGTGACAAGAAACAATCAGCAGTATACACGAATACAACAACAGGTGAATGTGCAGACCCAACCAAAGAAATGAACCAGTGGCCAGAAACTAGATTACTACATAACACAGCAGCAATGCAACAGTATCGAATACAATATGGACACAACAATGCTCAATGACATAGCAATGCTCAAGACCAAGGTACAAGTGACAATGCTCAATGCACAGTGCAAACAAATGCACCAATTTTTGTAAGTGACACAACAAACATGACAGCAAACAAAATCATGTACAAAATATATAAAGCTCAGTGCTATGCACACAACACTGAGTATAGGGAGAGTTGGAGCAACCCAGTACTCAAGCAAAAATGCAAGACAGTGGTTGAAGCAAAACCATGAATGCAGTAACAACAAAGCCAAAGTAAACAAGTCACAGTCAACAGAAGAAACATCGGAGAGTCAAGCCGTGGAAGGATACAATCTTATCAAGTCAGAGAAAATCACGATATCAATTCGAAACAGTGTCAACCAAGCAACGAAAGTATACGCATATGAAAAGGTCAGAATCAATCTCAATCGACCAAGCATAATCAAGCGGCAGAGAAAAGAAATTGACAAATTCAAATAGAGAACATACGACGAAAATCTAGGGTTACGAACCCATATAAAAACCCTAAGATCATCATCGGCATAACCATCAAGTTCAAGCAAGTCAAAAAAAGCAAAAGCAAAAGTTAACATACCAATTATAATTCGAACTTGATCGAATTGAAGTAGCTGTCTGCAATTAAAGTAACATCCGATCGAACAAGCAAGCATCGAAAATAATCATCTGTTTCGATCGAACATCATGAAGCAGCGCTTCAATTTTAAATCAAAAACCCTAAATTGGAAGGAAGAAAGAACAAAGCCCTAATTCAATTTCATGAAAAGCCGAAGCCCTAAGTCAAATCTCGCGAAAGCAATTTACATAGCAGCCATTGATTTTATCAGAGAAGAGAAGGAGTCGGTCGAAGATAATAAAAAGATACGGGTTAAGGAAGTCAACCAATTGGGCCGGCCTTGTTTACATAAAGGGATAAGAGTTTAAAAATAGGTTTTTTTTATTTTATTTGTTTTTAAATTGTTTTTAAATTTGTAATTTCTTTTTAAACCGTTTAAATTTCTAGTCGTGTGACCAGGGACAAGCTACGTGGCGTAGCTTGAGAATTCGCAACTCAGTGGCTGAGTTGTGGCAGGGTTTTGAGCGTAGAGTTAGATTTAGTCGATAGCGGGTGTCGTGAGTTTACGTGTGTAAGCGTCTGACTATCTAATTTCTAGTAGAAACCTTGGGGGCAGCACATAGGCAGAGTTTTTGCCGAAGCTGGGTAAATTCTGTGTCGTTCTATTTCTGCATTTATTATTCTGCTATTATCTGTGCTGCTATTGTTCTGTGATCTGTGTTGAAAATATTTTATAAGCTTCCGCAATTAATTTTTATAATTTATACCATCACCCTATTCACCCCCCCCTCTAGGGTGAAATCGATCCTACAAGTGGTATCAGAGCTAGGAATAGAAGTCAACATTTGTTTTTAAAATTCGTTTTTCAAAAAATCAGTTTTTGTTTTAAAAATTTGAATTTTTAAAAATGGCTTCTTTTAATAATACTTTTATTGAGGGTCGTTCCAATATTATTCCTTCTATTTTCGATGGAACAGATTTTTTGAATTGGAAATTGAAAATCGAATTTTATTTATAATCTGTTAATATTAAATATTGGGATATTATTGAAAATGGGTGTGATATAACAGATAAGAAAATTATCTCGATTAATGCTATGGCTATGCATTTATTATAAATTTCATCTCTCATTGTAAAAATGCACAGGAAATCTGGAATACTTTAAATGCAATATATGGTGCAAAAGTCAACAGCAATGAGAAATCCTCCACAACCGACTCAGTTAAAGAAATGTGCTTAACAGGATTTGTAAAAAGCAGTTGTGATGAGGATGATGATGATGGAGCAGCTGAATTGGAGCTATTAATAAAGAAATTCAAAAGGTGGAATTACAAATATGGAAATTCAGCTCGAATTCAAAAAGCGTAAAGCAGAATAGCCAAAGCACTAGACTACTCTGAAGAACAGAAGATCATCTGTCACAAATGCAACCAACCCGGACACATCAAGCCCAATTGTCCTCAAAATCAACGCGACTTTAAAAAGAAATCAAAAAGGAAAAGTTTTGCAGCCACGTGGAATACAAGTGATGAAGATAATCAAATTTCTAGCTGTGAGAGTGAGAAAGCAGATATTTGCCTTCATGGAAATATAACCGATAGCGACGATGACGAACCAAGCGAGGTATCAAAACTTACTCACTCTGAATTACTTATTTATTTCCACGAAGTAAATGGCTGTTTTGAACGACTTAGGGAAAAATATGCTAAACTTGAATCAAAAAAAGACACTTTGATAGAATTAAATGAACAACTTGACCAATTAATTGAAAACTATCAAAGAAGGATCCCTAAGTGTGATAAGTGTCCAACACTCGAAGATGAAATTAAAAAAATCAGAAATCAATATAAAATCACTTGAAAATGAAATTCTGATTTTAAAAGAGCGTGAAAATACTAGGAGAGAGAATTCTATTAAAAAGTGCACACAATTGTTAAATGAAAATGAGTCTCTCAAAACACAAGTCCAACAATTGTCAACGACTTTAGATAAATTTTCAAAAAGTGAAAAATCATTGAATATGCTATTAGGAAAACAAACTGTTAACACGGTTAGAAAAGGACTTGGATATAATCAATCTAAAATTGTTGAAAACAAGATTAATCAAGAAAATTCAATGTGCACAATTTGTAGAAAATATGGACACAATCACAATAATTGTTGGTATAGACCCAAACATGTGAAAACTATACCGATTTGGGTTCCAAAAGGCACAAATATAAAAACTCTCAAAGTTAAACAAATTTGGGTGCCGAAGGGAACAATTATAAATAGTTTTGGGTCTCCAAAAAATTATTTTTCTAAAATTCTACCACTAACAATAACATCACCAGATTCAAAATAATTTCCCAAATTATTTATTTTCCAAAAATTTCTTTACAAGATATATTTTTCCACACTTCAAAAATAAATCAATGTTTATTTTTAAACAAATTTCCCTTTCCTTTATAAATTCCAAGGTGAATTTAAATTTCCAAATATCCACTGTTATATGATTTTCAAAATCGATTTCAAATATTCACTTTCAATTTATCTTTAAAAGATAAAATCTCAAAACATTTCACTTCATATTGGAAAACATTTCCATCTTATTTAATAATAAGTAATTCACAAATCTATTTATTTTCAACATTTGGAAAATATACAATATACTTAAATGACAATTAAGTATATATTTTATTCTTTAAGGAAAACATACTCTAAACATATTCAGTTGAGTCAAAATGAATGTTGTGTAAAACATCGTTACGACAACCCAAAATCACTAGTATAGGGATTCAAAATTAAGATAGATATATAAACCCCAATGCTATATAAAACATTTCCTTTCGAAAATCATTTACTATAACAACAGTGTTATAGTCCACCATTTCCTTATTTCTCGAAAACGTCTATTTCAATGATGAGTGTTGAAATCTATGGTTTCGATCATTAACCCATTTTAAAACAACTTCAAATCGTTTTAATTCTATTTAAAAGATCACTTCCTAAAACATTTCTTTAATATATTATTCACTGTCCAAAATCGTGAATATAAATTGTTTACCAAATTCAACACTTCTACATATTTAATTAAAGAATTATCCACTGTCCAAAATCATGAATATAAATCGTTTACCAAATTCAACACTTCTACATATTTAATTAAAGGATTATCCACTGTCCAAAATCGTGGATATATCTCCTTTAATAAGCTTTCATATTTACTTACCAAATTCAATTGATTTCAGATTTATAAAACAACGTTTATAAATTCACACACACACACACACACAGACATATATATATATATATATATATATATATATTATAAAAACTTCAACTTATAAAATCCCTTAATTAACAAATTCTATTTATATCTCATTTAAATGCCAAAATCCAATTTTCAAGTTAATTACTTATAAATCTTTTATTTTACAAAATCTATTCATTTTTTAACTTCACAATTTATATATTTATAAATTTCATTTGCTTATGAAATCCATTTATACATCATTTTAACACTTATAAAAACTCGTTTTATAATTCCAATATTTTAATTTATAAATATCAATTTTATAAATCTTTTATAAAACCATTTTGTAACGACCCAAAATTTTTATTAATTTAAATTTGGATATTTAATTAATTTTAAATATTTATAAGTGAATTTATAAGTCAAATAAATTTTTATTTGAATTTTTGGATTTAATTGGATTTTTAAATCGATAATTTAATATGTGAAATTATGGAAATAATTGAAAATATAGTTAAATATGATTGTAAATGATTTGTAAAATTTTATTTTATCATATGGGAGTTAGAATGATATTTTAGAACTTTTAAAATCGAATTAAAAGTTAATTTGTGAAAATTGAATATTTTAATATTTAAATCGACTAGTGAAAATAGTCAATTTTTGAACAGTCTCAGAATTGAACGAAACCAGTTCCATTGGATCCATAATAGTTAGTTATTACCAGATTTCAAATTTCGTGTCAATCGGAGTTATCGTTTGATCGTAGCAGCTCGAAACGCATCGATTTATTTTTAATTTTAATTTGGCGAGCTAAAATAGCCATTTTTCAAAAAGTCTCGGATTTCGACGAAACCATTTTCATCGGATCCGTAATGTGATATTATTGTAAGGTTTAAAATTTCAAGTCAATTGGATTTACCGTTTGTCCGTTACAAATTAAAACGCCTAGAAATCGACTTAAATCGGTTTAATTCAAATTGAGCGTTTATAACCATAACTCGCACAGATGTCCGAATTAGCTTTCAAAACCTGTTCCATTGTGTCCGGAACGCGGGGTAAACCCTAGAAACGCTGGTTACGGCGCGTAAATCGGAGTTCGGAATTTCCGGGATGAATAGTGTTCGATTTTTCTTTATAAATAGCACCCACCTCTTCATAATTAAAGAAAAAACCTAATTTATAAAACCCTAGCCACCACATTTATCACCAATGGCTAGAAATTAGTTTCATTCATCCCTCAATCTCTCTCAATCTAAAAAGAATTAGCCAAAGTGCTCAACTACAAAGTCGAAGAGCTCGACGAGAGCTTCGATTCCATACGGTGATGATCAGAAATGGTGCAACGTAGAGGGAGATAGATGGGGCCGTTTGCAGCAGGTCACGCACGCATTTTGATGAAGAGGGGGTGGCCGAGCTTCAGGTGGGGGATGGTGGTGGTAGCTCTCGCGAAGAGCTTCGATTTGCAAGTGGTTTGATCGAGTTTCGTCGAGTATTGGCGATGCAAATTGAAACCCTAGTGATTGAGGGATGGGTTCATGCTTGCGTCCTTGGCCTGGAGTTTCACGTGAAAGAGGAGGGAGATGGAGAAGGTAACGTGCGGCCTGATGTGGTTGGGGTTGAGATGGAGGGCCCTGATTAAAAGTTAGGTTGAAAATATAAGTATATGTTGTAATTAGTTGATTTAAATTCGTGTAAACTTTAAAAATTCATAACTTTTTCATACGAGGTCGAAAACGCGCGAAACCAGTTGCGTTGGAATCGTATGGACGAGCACTACGCGATGGATTTGGTTTGGAGTCGTTTGGAGTTAGTGAGAATTTTGGGTAAAATTAAACGTCCGTTTAATTTTATTCAAAATAAATCGCTAAAACGGAATTTGAAATCAAGGTGAGAATTTCTCACTCAATCGAATCAGTTTCGATTTTATTTTAAATAGTAAGATTTAAAATATTTGAATGCGTGTTTGAATGATGATTGTTATGTATTGATTGTTAAAATAGACATTATACGCCGTTAGTAAGCAGATGTTATTTATTAAAAACATATACCGCGAATATTTCATAAACAGTGAAATTGGTATTATATATAATAGCAATATATATATATTGGCATATGTATATATTGGAGTTATTGATTTCCCGCATTTTTTGTTTAGCGGATGAGACCCTATTGCGCCGTTATTAAGCGGATAATATTTAATAAGAACATATACCGCGATAATTTCGTACTGGAACGGAATTGGTATTGTGCTAATGTTTTTGGATGCAGGAAAACAGGTTGGAGGGATCCAACTGGATTCCTAAACAGTTTTTATTTGATTTCAGATATTTTGATATTTGATGGATTATCATATCGATATATGATATTGTTGTAGTCGTGATTGACTATTTGGTGTGTAGCATCATTGGACCAAATTTGGAATTTTAAAATGATTTTTAAAGTGATTTTTGAAAATATACTATATTTTTAGAATTGATTCATTTTAAATAAATAAACGTTATAATTTTAAAGTTATAAAAATTATGATTTTTGAGAAATATAGTTAAAAACTGATTTTTGAGAATATGATGTTAATGATTTTATAAAATAGTTAAATCGGAATTTTTGAATTTATTATGAAAAGTTGAAATATAGGATTTATAAAATTTAATTATTTTATGAATCAAAAGGAAGAAGTTTTTAAAGGAATTTAAAGACGTTTAAAAAGAATAATATAAATTGAATTATATTAAGAGATTTATAAATGGATATTTATAAATTGAAATATGGACATTATAAAACGAGTTTTTATAAGTGTTTGAATGAAGTGAAAATGAATTTCATAATTGAATGGAATTTATAGAATTTTATACGGTGAAGTTATAAATGGAATTTTATAAGCAGTAGGTTTATAAAATTTATTAAGTTATTAAATAATGATTTTGGATAAATGAATGAATCTTATAAGTTATAAGATTTATAATTTGGGAAGTTAAAAAGAACGATTTTGTAAAATAATCGTTTTATAAGTATTTAACTTATAATATGAACTTTTAGTTTATAATTGAGTTATAAACTGAAATAGGTTAATAAAAGAATTTATAAAAAGGAAGCTTTTATAAATAAATAGAAATGGAATTTATAAACGTTGTTTTATAAATTCGCAAATGACTTATTTTGATAAGAAAATTGTTGAAACCTATTAATGGAGTTATATTCACGTTTTTGAATAGTGAATAATCCTTTGAATTAAAATGTATAAAAGGATGAAATGTGTTAACGTAGTATATTCACGTTTTTGAATAGTGAATAAGATGTTAAAGGAAATGTTTTGAATGAGATGTTTAAATTGAATTAAAACGATCTAACGAAGTTTTAATTGTGTTGAGATTCGAAACCATAGATTTCAACATTAATTGTTGAAATAGACGTTTTCGAAAAATAAAAGGAGATGATGGACTATAACACTGTTGTTATAGTAAATGATTTCCGAAAGGAAATGTTTTGTATAGTATTGGGATTTATATATCTATTTAATTTCGAATCCCTATACTAGTGATTTTGGGTTGTCGTAACGATGTTTTACGCAACATTCGTTTTGGCCCAAATAAATATGTTTGAGAGAATGATTTCCTTAAAGAATGAAATATATACTTAATTTCGATTTAAGTATATGGAATATTTTCTAAGTGTTGAAAATAAATAAAATTTGTGAATTATTTATTAAATAAGTATGGAAATGTTTTCCAATATAAAGTGAATACTTTGAAAATTTATCTTTTTGAAGATAAATTGAAATGAATAATTGAAATCGTATATGCATGGATATTTTGAAATATAAATTCATTATGGAATTTATATGTGAAAGGAGAATTTGTTTAAAAATAAATATTGATTTATTTTTGAAGTTTTGAATTTATATATCTTGTAAAGATATTTTGTGAAATAAATAATTGGAAAATTATTTGGAAACTGGTGATGTGTGCATATCTATTGATAGTTCAATAACCGACTATCAATATTTCCCTTTGAATGGGTAATTGATGTGATTTGTTGAATGTGAATGCTACACTTATTTTTGAATAAGCGCTCACTATTCGGGTTAACCGGGAAAGGACCATGGGGTCGTATAACCCATTCCGAATATGTGATACGTCGTTATAATCGCATTGAAGATCGGTGTTGAAGATCCGGTATTTGCGAGAGCGATAGGATGACCTGTCGATTTACTCTGCACCGAGTAGCTACGGTATTGAGTTCTCCATATGTGATGGTGAATCCGATCAGGATTGTGAATATCCGGATTTCAAGGACTTCTTTGTAAGTGCCTTCGGTTTTGTTCGAGCCCGGAACAGACTTGTATGGATTGTATGTCTGACATTACAAGTTGAGATATAAAGCCGATTTCTTTCAAAGATATTTCTGTTGGTGGCGGAGAATTTATTCTTTTAGCTTAACACCCTTCTCTGAGACGTACGAGCTCAGAGGTTATATAGTTGAAGTTATCAGCGATATATTCCCAATTTGGTAATGTGACATGCTGAGTGTTGCTGAAATGATCATTGTGTTGATTATTGTGGTAGGATCGTTTATTTGATCGTCTATCTTGGTGATCATTGTGTTGATCATTTGTTGACCCGAAGCATGGCTTTTGTATAAAGTATGTTTTTGTGGACGTGACTTCGTCGAACCTCACACCCCGGAAATGGTCAAAACAGGAAAGATGCAGCAAGGTTATGAGGGGTAGCACCCTTTAGGGTATGTACATTTCCTTCTGGATAGAGGTGGTATCATGGTATGGAGCCCAGATATTTAACCTATGTGGTTACTACGAATTTATTACTTTGTGGTTGTTGGTTTTCGGGATCCCGTGAGAAAGGTCGTTTACGATCGGGGAATGGCGTGCTCGTGTCAGTAGTTACCCAGTTAGGGGTAACCCGGCCTTGTGTTGGCAGAGTTCCGGTTTGGTTCTCGGGGATGTCTTTCCAGAGGCATTCTCATGTGGCAATGGGAAGTTCCTTGGCCTGACCATTTGTTGGAAATCCAAAGAAACAATACGAAACTTGTACGGTTTTAGTTGTAGAACCTATCATTCACTTATGGTGTCGCAACACTGTTTGGATGGTAGCTATAGTAGGCATACGATAATTGTCGTATGTTGGCTAAGATTTATATTCTACTTTCGAAATGAAATTTTTCCTACACTATGCACTAATAATAATATCAAATGTTATTTTAAATGCGTATCAAGCATCTTTGACTATCATAAGGAGAAATCTCCTCCGATTCTGCGTTTGCATGTGTGTATGCGGGAGGCCTTATGGTAGTCTCATTTTTAAAAGCATTGCGAATTGAATTTAAAAATATTCCTCTATTTTGATTTTAAAGTTAAATAAACTGTTTTGAGTTCTCACACCAGTCACATGACTGACTTGGAGTTTATTGTTTTCCTTCCTAAACTCTGGGTGCCCACCAATTTCCACACGGGCAGTTAAGAGTTAGGTTTATCAGGATATTCAGGAGTTGCTGGAGGCAAGATGGATGGCATGGCGTATTACTTATATAGTATTTCTTTTTCCGCTGCACTATTTGTTGTTGTTGTTGTACACTCTGATGATATGATGTAATGAAATGTGATGTAATGTAATAACTGATATAGTTCTTTGTTTAAAGATTATTCATTTATTATTATATGTTGTTCCGCTGCGAATTGTGAGATTCTGATATTGTTCTGTTGTTTTCTATTCCGTTCTATGTTCCGTTCTATTTTCTTTATGTTCTATTCCCTTCTCTCTATTTTAAAATTTTCTGTCTTCTTTTCCCTATCTAAATTTTCTAACTTTTTCTCTCTTTTTCTTTTCTTAATTTCTTTTTCTTAAAACCCCTAAGGGTTCGTATTTTCGTTCATCTTGAATTAATCAATGGAGATTAGTGTCTATTCAAGGAGTACGAATTTACGGGTCTCTTCTCTATCTTTTCCCTCCATCTTCTCTCTTCTTTCTTCTCCCTTTTCCTAAATTCTTCTTTTTAAAAACCCTCAGTGTTCGGTTTTCCGTTGTTCGATTCCTCGGCAGTCGATAAAGTGAGTATCGATGTCGAATTTTCGGAAGACGAAGAATCGTGTCCTGACAATGTGGTATCAGAGCTTATGGTTAAGCGACAACCATGGTTCTGTTGGGTATAATTCATTAGAGATAGAGTCAGCAGTACTCTAGAATGGGTTTGAGGGTAATAATAGCTATGAGAGCGTATTTGTTAGTGAATAAAAAAATTGTTTTATATTGTGATGATTGGTTTGTTGAGTGGTATATAGATTCTGGTTAATACGAGTAATTAACGTTGTTGATAGGGATCTCTAAACACTTGAATAAAACAATTCGACACAGTATTGTTTTAAAATTGGGTAAATGAAATAATTTTACCTTGAGTATATTTTTATATATAAAGGAAATAAATTTTCAAAATTATTAAAGTATATATAAATTGATTGTTTAGTTGTTTGAATAATCTAAATAAAAGAATAATTGTATAAGCAAAAGAATTATAAGAATTGAATGATAATTAAAGTGATTACAATTGTGAAATAAACTTATACATATAAGAAGTGAAACTATGTGAATATATTTATGAATATGAGTTGTAAATAAAAAGTGAATTTAAAGTTAAATAAAAAGTTACTTCAGAATTTGGAAGCTGAATTGATTGATAAATGTGAACTTAAGTTATGAAATGAAATTCAACTTTTGTAATAGAATTGAATGAATGGATTGAATGTTAATCAATTAAATGTGAATTAAGTTGATATGAAATAATGACTATAAGTGTTAATTCATTTAAAATCTAATGTTATTAGAAAGTTGAATAATTGAATGAAAATCAATTAAATTAAACCAATTGTAAGCAAAGGAATTTGGTTGTATTTAATATACATTGATTGTCATATGATTGTTAGTTGATTGTATATAATCCATTAAGTGTTAATGAAATTAAATTAATGAAATTGAAAGCTAAAGTAATTGAAATTTAATTTGAAGTTAAGTGAATCTTAAATAGAATTGAATTTAATTTGGAAGTGAACCAACTTGAATATGAATTAGTGAATATAAACTAATTGAGAATGAATGTTAGTAAGAACATCCACTGTAATGAATCAAATATGATTTAAATTGAAAACCAATTCATTGAATATTAATGAGAATATAAATGAATATATTGCATTTGTTGTTTTGTTTCAATTGCTATGTTGGCATATATAGTTGTTATGGAGATATATGTTGTATATTGAGATTATTGTCATATATGCATGTTCTCATGTTGTTTGTTGAGTAATTAGTAGGTGCGGATCGCGTTTGCTTCGCATTTGGAGCTCGCTTTCGCGCTATATTAGCTATATATGCTTGCTAATAGAAATATAAGGTACATATCTCGGATTACATACCGTACTTTTACACTTTTTTCCCTTCGGGATGCCTCATTACTTGATGAGATGTATATTTGTGATATATATACTGTCATTTTTTTTCCGGATCGAGCCGCGCAATGGAGACTATGGCGAATTTTTTCGGAAATTTAAGGCGTTAGAAAAAATTTGAGAAAATTGGAAAATTTTGAAAACTTAAACTTTGATTTTAGAATTGAAAGTTAAACAATAGTAATTGCTTTTGAAAAATATAACTAATTATGATTTGAAACTTAGTAAGTTATTGTAAGAAGTTTAACTATGAATTATAGAAAGTTAATAAATTCTGTAACCTTTCTTACTTAGTAATTTCGAGGACGAAATTCTTTTAAGGGGGGAAGATTGTAACGACCCAGAATTTTTATTAATTTAAATTTGGATATTTAATTAATTTTAAATATTTATAAGTGAATTTATAAGTCAAATAAATTTTTATTTGAATTTTTGGATTTAATTGGATTTTTAAATCGATAATTTAATATGTGAAATTATGGAAATAATTGAAAATATAGTTAAATATGATTGTAAATGATTTGTAAAATTTTATTTTATCATATGGGAGTTAGAATGATATTTTAGAACTTTTAAAATCGAATTAAAAGTTAATTTGTGAAAATTGAATATTTTAATATTTAAATCGACTAGTGAAAATAGTCAATTTTTGAACAGTCTCAGAATTGAACGAAACCAGTTCCATTAGATCCGTAATAGTTAGTTATTACCGGATTTCAAATTTCATGTCAATCTGAGTTATCGTTTGATCGTAGCAGCTCGAAACGCATCGATTTATTTTTAATTTTAATTTGGCGAGCTAAAATAGCCATTTTTCAAAAAGTCTCGGATTTCGACGAAACCAGTTTCATCGGATCCGTAATGTGATATTATTGTAAGTTTTAAAATTTCAAGTCAATTGGATTTACCGTTTGTCCGTTACAAATTAAAACGCCTAGAAATCGACTTAAATCGGTTTAATTCAAATTGAGCGTTTATAACCATAACTCGCACAGATGTCCGAATTAGCTTTCAAAACCTGTTCCATTGTGTCCGGAACGCGGGGTAAACCCTAGAAACGCTGGTTACGGCGCGTAAATCGGAGTTCGGAATTTCCGGGATGAATAGTGTTCGATTTTTCTTTATAAATAGCACCCACCTCTTCATAATTAAAAAAAAAAACCTAATTTATAAAACCCTAGCCGCCACATTTATCACCAATGGCCAGAAATTAGTTTCATTCATCCCTCAATCTCTCTCAATCTACAAAGAATTAGCCAAAGTGCTCAACTACAAAGTCGAAGAGCTCGACGAGAGCTTCGATTCCATACGGTGATGATCAGAAATGGTGCAACGTAGAGGGAGATAGATGGGGCCGTTTGCAGCAGGTCACACACGCATTTTGATGAAGAGGGGGTGGCCGAGCTTCAGGTGGGGGATGGTGGTGGTAGCTCTCGCGAAAAGCTTCGATTTGCAAGTGGTTTGATCGAGTTTCGTCGAGTATTGGCGATGCAAATTGAAACCCTAGTTATTGAGGGATGGGTTCATGCTTGCGTCCTTGGCCTGGAGTTTCACGTGAAAGAGGAGGGAGATGGAGAAGGTAACGTGCGGCCTGATGTGGTTGGGGTTGAGATGGAGGGCCCTGATAAAAAGTTAGGTTGAAAATATAAGTATATGTTGTAATTAGTTGATTTAAATTCGTGTAAACTTTAAAAATTCATAACTTTTTCATACGAGGTCGAAAACGCGCGAAACCAGTTGCGTTGGAATCGTATGGATGAGCACTACGCGATGGAGTTGGTTTGGAGTCGTTTGGAGTTAGTGAGAATTTTGGGTAAAATTAAACGTCCGTTTAATTTTATTCAAAATAAATCGCTAAAACGGAATTTGAAATCAAGGTGAGAATTTCTTACTCAATCGAATCAGTTTCGATTTTATTTTAAATAGTTAGATTTAAAATATTTGAATGCATGTTTGAATGATGATTGTTATGTATTGATTGTCAAAATAGACATTATACGCCGTTAGTAAGCGGATGTTATTTATTAAAAACATATACCGCGAATATTTCATAAACAGTGAAATTGGTATAATATATAATAGCAATATATATATATATTGGCATATGTATATATTGGAGTTATTGATTTCTCGCATTTTTTGTTTAGCGGATGAGACCCTATTGCGCCGTTATTAAGCGGATAATATTTAATAAGAACATATACCGCGATAATTTCGTACTGGAACGGAATTGGTATTGTGCTAATGTTTTTGGATGCAGGAAAACAGGTTGGAGGGATCCAACTGGATTCCTCAACAGTTTTTATTTGATTTCAGATATTTTGATATTTGATGGATTATCATATCGATATATGATATTGTTGTAGTCGTGATTGACTATTTGGTGTGTAGCATCATTGGACCAAATTTGGAATTTTAAAATGATTTTTAAAGTGATTTTTGAAAATATACTATATTTTTAGAATTGATTCATTTTAAATAAATAAACGTTATAATTTTTAAAGTTATAAAAATTATGATTTTTGAGAAATATAGTTAAAAACTGATTTTTGAGAATATGATGCTAATGATTTTATAAAATAGTTAAATCGGAATTTTTGAATTTATTATGAAAAGTTGAAATATAGGATTTATAAAATTTAATTATTTTATGAATCAAAAGGAAGAAGTTTTTAAAGGAATTTAAAGACGTTTAAAAAGAATAATATAAATTGAATTATATTAAGAGATTTATAAATGGATATTTATAAATTGAAATATGGACATTATAAAACGAGTTTTTATAAGTGTTTGAATGAAGTGAAAATGAATTTCATAATTGAATGGAATTTATAGAATTTTATACGGTGAAGTTATAAATGGAATTTTATAAGCAGTAGGTTTATAAAATTTATTAAGTTATTAAAATAATGATTTTGGATAAATGAATGAATCTTATAAGTTATAAGATTTATAATTTGGGAAGTTAAAAAGAACGATTTTGTAAAATAATCATTTTATAAGTATTTAACTTATAATATGAACTTTTAGTTTATAATTGAGTTATAAACTGAAATAGGTTAATAAAAGAATTTATAAAAAGGAAGCTTTTATAAATAAATAGAAATGGAATTTATAAACGTTGTTTTATAAATTCGCAAATGACTTATTTTGATAAGAAAATTGTTGAAACCTATTAATGGAGTTATATTCACGTTTTTGAAT
Source organism: Allium cepa (assembly GCA_030765085.1). NCBI lineage: Eukaryota > Viridiplantae > Streptophyta > Magnoliopsida > Asparagales > Amaryllidaceae > Allium > Allium cepa. Next base: position 159,729,019 of record CM060945.1, on the reverse strand, counting down.
AGTGAATAATCCTTTGAATTAAAATGTATAAAAGGATGAAATGTGTTAACGTAGTATATTCACGTTTTTGAATAGTGAATAAGATGTTAAAGGAAATGTTTTGAATGAGATGTTTAAATTGAATTAAAACGATCTAACGAAGTTTTAATTGTGTTGAGATTCGAAACCATAGATTTCAACATTAATTGTTGAAATAGACGTTTTCGAGAAATAAAAGGAGATGATGGACTATAACACTGTTGTTATAGTAAATGATTTCCGAAAGGAAATGTTTTGTATAGTATTGGGATTTATATATCTATTTAATTTCGAATCCCTATACTAGTGATTTTGGGTTGTCGTAACGATGTTTTACGCAACATTCGTTTTGGCCCAAATAAATATGTTTGAGAGAATGATTTCCTTAAAGAATGAAATATATACTTAATTTCGATTTAAGTATATGGAATATTTTCTAAGTGTTGAAAATAAATAAAATTTGTGAATTACTTATTAAATAATTATGGAAATGTTTTCCAATATAAAGTGAATACTTTGAGAATTTATCTTTTTGAAGATAAATTGAAATGAATAATTGAAATCGTATATGCATGGATATTTTGAAATATAAATTCATTATGGAATTTATATGTGAAAGGAGAATTTGTTTAAAAATAAATATTGATTTATTTTTGAAGTTTTGAATTTATATATCTTGTAAAGATATTTTGTGAAATAAATAATTGGAAAATTATTTGGAAACTGGTGATGTGTGCATATCTATTGATAGTTCAATAACCGACTATCAATATTTCCCTTTGAATGGGTAATTGATGTGATTTGTTGAATGTGAATGCTACACTTATTTTTGAATAAGCGCTCACTATTCGGGTTAACCGGGAAAGGACCATGGGGTCGTATAACCCATTCCGAATATGTGATACGTCGTTATAATTGCATTAAAGATCGGTGTTGAAGACCCGGTATTTGCGAGAGCGATAGGATGACCTGTCGATTTACTCTGCACCGAGTAGCTACGGTATTGAGTTCTCCATATGTAATGGTGAATCCGATCAGGATTGTGAATATCCGGATTTCAAGGACTTCTTTGTAAGTGCCTTCGGTTTTGTTCGAGCCCGGAACAGACTTGTATGGATTGTATGTCTGACATTACAAGTTGAGATATAAAGCCGATTTCTTTCAAAGATATTTCTGTTGGTGGCGGAGAATTTATTCTTTTAGCTTAACACCCTTCTCTGAGACGTACGAGCTAAGAGGTTATATAGTTGAAGTTATCAGCGATATATTCCCAATTTGGTAATGTGACATGCTGAGTGTTGCTGAAATGATCATTGTGTTGATTATTGTGATAGGATCGTTTATTTGATCGTCTATCTTGGTGATCATTGTGTTGATCATTTGTTGACCCAAAGCATGGCTTTTGTATAAAGTATGTTTTTGTGGACGTGACTTCGTCGAACCTCACACCCCGGAAATGGTCAAAACAGGAAAGATGCAGCAAGGTTATGAGGGGTAGCACCCTTTAGGGTATGTACATTTCCTTCTGGATAGAGGTGGTATCATGGTATGGAGCCCAGATATTTAACCTATGTGGTTACTACGAATTTATTACTTTGTGGTTGTTGGTTTTCGGGATCCCGTGAGAAAGGTCGTTTACGATCGGGGAATGGCGTGCTCGTGTCAGTAGTTACCCAGTTAGGGGTAACCCAGCCTTGTGTTGGCAGAGTTCCGGTTTGGTTCTCGGGGATGTCTTTCCAGAGGCATTCTCATGTGGCAATGGGAAGTTCCTTGGTCTGACCATTTGTTGGAAATCCAAAGAAACAATACGAAACTTGTACGGTTTTAGTTGTAGAACCTATCATTCACTTATGGTGTCGCAACACTGTTTGGATGGTAGCTATAGTAGGCATACGATAATGGTCGTATGTTGGCTAAGATTTATATTCTACTTTCGAAATGAAATTTTTCCTACACTATGCACTAATAATAATATCAAATGTTATTTTAAATGCGTATCAAGCATCTTTGACTATCATAAGGAGAAATCTCCTCCGATTCTGCGTTTGCATGTGTGTGTGTGCGGGAGGCCTTATGGTAGTCTCATTTTTAAAAGCATTGCGAATTGAATTTAAAAATATTCCTCTATTTTGATTTTAAAGTTAAATAAACTGTTTTGAGTTCTCACACCAGTCACATGACTGACTTGGAGTTTATTGTTTTCCTTCCTAAACTCTGGGTGCCCACCAATTTCCACACGGGCAGTTAAGAGTTAGGTTTATCAGGATATTCAGGATATTCAGGAGTTGCTGGAGGCAAGATGGATGGCATGGCGTATTACTTATATAGTATTTCTTTTTCCGCTGCACTATTTGTTGTTGTTGTTGTACACTCTGATGATATGATGTAATGAAATGTGATGTAATGTAATAACTGATATAGTTCTTTGTTTAAAGATTATTCATTTATTATTATATGTTGTTCCGCTGCGAATTGTGAGATTCTGATATTGTTCTGTTGTTTTCTATTCCGTTCTATGTTCCGTTCTATTTTCTTTATGTTCTATTCCCTTCTCTCTATTTTAAAATTTTCTGTCTTCTTTTCCCTATCTAAATTTTCTATCTTTTTCTCTCTTTTTCTTTTCTTAATTTCTTTTTCTTAAAACCCCTAAGGGTTCGTATTTTCGTTCATCTTGAATTAATCAATGGAGATTAGTGTCTATTCAAGGAGTACGGATTTACGGGTCTTTACACATTTATAATAATTCAAAAATCCCAATTTAAATCATTTTACAAATTAATCAACTACTTATTTCAAAAATCACATTTCGGTTATATTTCACAAAAAATCATAATTTTTATAACATTAAAATTATAATGTTTATTTATTTAAAATGAATCAACTCCAAAATTCAATAAAACGTATACTTTCAAAAATCACTTGAAAATCCTTTTAAATTCGAAATCGTTACTTTAACATTTTTAAAACTTCAAAAATAATGCCCAATGCTGCAACAGCACCAATACATTAACCACGACATCCAAACATCATATATCAATATGATAACATAATATACCGCAAATATCTGTCAAAATATCAATACTGATGAGGAATCCAGTTGGATCCCTCCAACCTTTTTTCCTACATCCACAGATGTTAGCACAATACCAATCCCGTTTCAAGACGGAATATCACGGTACATGGGTTCATATAAAATATTATCTGCTATTATGCGGCGCAATAGGGTCTCATCCGCTATATAATGCGGAAAAATCAACTCCAAGTACATATATAATACCAATTCCACTTCACGGTGGAATATCGCGGTATATGTGTTTAATAAATAACATCCGCTTAATATACGGCATATATGGTCTATTTTAAAACAATAGATAATAATTTATCATCCAAGCATACAATCAAGCAATTTTAAATCTAACTATTTAAAATTTAAATCGAAACAATTTCGATTGAGTGAGAAGTTCTCACCTTGTTTCAAATGCAGTCGCAGTGTTCTATTTCGAATAAAATTAAACGCGCGTTTAATTTTACCCAAAATTTATACTAACTCACATCAACACCAATCCAGCTCCATCGCGTAGTGCTCATCAATACGAACCCAACGTAATTCGTTTCGTGCGAAACGGACCTTGTATCAAAAAGTTATAAGGTTTCAAAGTTTATACGATTTGAAATATAAATAAATTTTACAAAAAATCTTTTTAGTTTTAAACCTAAGTTCATCTCGGCCACACGATCTAGCACAGAAAATCTGGGCCGCTATTTTCATCTTCTCCCCTACATGAAAATCACGCTCAAAACCAAACCCATGGCCGCTATTTTCAACAAATTATCGAGCAACCATCACGCGCCTAGAAGTTGATCGGGGACCTCCACTAGAACGCCTATCACCAACTCCATCTCCGCCTTGAGTATGGTCAAACTCGGCTGCCAATGTCTCTCGAAAATTATACACGAAGCTTAGCTGTTCAAACCCCTTTTGCCGTTGATCCGTCGCGTCATTTCCGATCATCACCGTTGATCGGAGAGATCTCGTCGCCCTCTACGTTTTTGCTTTAGGAAGTTTTACGAATAGATGTGTGGATTGGAAGATAATTGGAGAAGAAAATTGGAAATTTTCGGCCATTAATATTGAAAATGGCGGCTGACCTAATTAGGGTTTCTGAGTGCAAATAATGAGTGTTGAGGTCCTTTTATAAAAAATATTCGCGCACTATTCACCCGAAATTTTTCCGAACTCCAAACGAAGCGTGCCGCCTGGCGTTTATAATGTTTTACACCTATTTTGAACGCAATGGAATATATATCGGGAGCCAATTGGATCGTATTTGAAAGATAGGTTTTTGAATCGACTATTTGAAATTTTAAAATTCACTTAAACCAATTTGAGCGCGTTTTAGCTTGCCCCAGACAAACCGTAAATCCGATTGATACAAAATTTGAAATCTTACAATAATATAACATTACGGATCCGATGAAACTAGTTTCGTCGAAATCCGAGACTGTTCGAAAAATGACTATTTATAGTCGTCAATTAAATATTAAAATATTCAATTTCCATAAATTAACTTTAAATTCAATTTTAAAAGTTCTATAACATCATTCTAACTCCAATATGATTTAATACAACTTTACAAATCAATTTTAATCACATTAAACCCAATTCCCAATTATTTCTGTAATTTCAAATATTAAATTATCGATTTAATTATCCAATTAAATCACTATATTCGAAATAAAATTTATTCGACTTACAAATTTTACTTGCTAATATTTAAAATCAATTAAATATATGAATTTCAAATGACAAAAATTCTGGGTCGTTACAAACTTCCCCTTTAAAAGAATTTCGTCCTCGAAATTACCAAGTAAGAAAAAGTTACAGAATCCATTAACTTTTCAAACATCCATTCAAATTAGATTTCAAATTCACTTAAGTGTTTAACTTTCCCAAAATACAATAGTTAAACTTCTTATAAAAACTTATTAAGTTTTCAAATCATACTTAGTTATCTTTTCAAAACCAACTATATCGTTTAACTTTTCACTCCAAAATCAAAGTTATAGTTTTCAAAAATTTTCAATTTTCTCAAAAATATTCTAACGCCTTAAATTTTCAAAAATATTCGCCATAACCTCCTTTGCGTGGCTCGATCCGAAAAAAAAATGAAAATATATATATCACAAATATACATCTCATCAAAGTAATGAGGCATCCCGTAGGGAAAAAAGTGTAAAAGTACGATATGTAATCCGAGGTATGTATCTTATATATTATTAGCGAGTATATACGGCTAATATAGCGTGAAAGCGAGCTCCAAATGCGAAGCAAGCGCAATCCGCACCTCTAAACACTCAACAATAATGAGAAACATGTATATAGAAAATAATATCGATATACAACATATACCAGAAGCAACAACAATATGTGCCAATATAGCAAATGCAACAAAAAGCAATAAATGCAACAAATCCATATCAAATCAATATACATTCACTTCTCATTAATATTCAATGAATTGGTTTTTCATTTAATCACATTTGATTTATTGACATTGGACTTTACTAACATTCATTTTCAATTAGCTTATATTCACTAATTTACATTCAAGTTAGTTCACTTCCACATTCAAATCAAATTTCATAGCTTCCAATTTTATCAATTCAACTTCATTAACACTTAATGATTTATATACAATCAACTAACAATCATATAACAACCAAATCATAAATTCACATTCAATTTGGTTTAACACTTTTAATTTCAATTGGTTGATATTAAATTGACTTCCATTCAGTTATTAAATTTTTTTCAACTTCATTAGCTTCTAATGAATTAACACTTACATTCATTATTCTATATCAATTCTTTTAGATTCAGTTGATTTACATTCAATCCATTTATTAATTCAATTGCTAATTCATTTAACAAATAAGGTTGAATTTCATTTATATAACTCAAGTTCACATTCATCACTTCACTTTATTAGTTTACTTCGATATCAAAATCAACTTCATTCAACATTACTTAAGTTATATTCCATTTAAACATCAGTTGTTTAACTTAACTTAAATTTCCACTTATAAATCCAATTCAGATTCCAATTCTAAAGTAAATTCTATTTAACTTTACCAAAGTAAAATCTTTATTATCTCATATTATAAGTTCATAACTTGATTACTTATATTCAACAATTACAACTTGGATTTAATTTCAAATTTGTTTATCACAACTAAACTTCAGTTTTCCAATTTACTATGGTAGCAAATCCATCACACAGAAACTCGAAAATGATACTGATGATGCTGCAGTCATCACCCTTATTATTTCCCAGCAACAGTAGTGAATTCAGTGCTTAATATTCTTTCAAAAAAGATTTCCCTTTTATTCATAAATCACATTTAGAAGTCTTTTTCTTATAGAATTTCACTATTCCACTTCTAATTTTGGAAAATAATTTCCAAAATAAACATGATTCAACATTTTCAATTCATAGTTCAAATTCATTTTTATTTACAACTCATATTTATAAATATATTCATATAGTTTCCTTTTTATATATAAGATTATTTCACAATTGTAAATCGCATTAATTATAATTCCATACTTAATAATTCATTTGCTTATACAATTTATTCTTTTAATTAACTTATATATATTCTTACATTTTCAACAATCAAACAATCAATTTATATACACTTTAATAATTCTGAAAAATTATTTCCTTTATATATAAAATATAATCAAGGTAAAATTATTTCATTTACCCAATTTAAAATGATACTATGTCGGTTATCTCGTTTAAGAGTTTAGAAACCCCTATCGATACGGTTGTACTTCCCGCACCGACCAGAATTCATAAACAGCTCAACGGAAAAGCAAACACAATATAAAACATTTTTATATTCACTAACAAATACGCGCTCGTATCTATTATTACACTCAAACTCATTCTAGAGTACTACCGACTCTATCTCTAATGAGTAACACCCAATAGAGCCAAGGTTGTCGCTTAACCAAATGCTCTGATACCAGATGTAACGAATGGGAATTTCGACACTCGAAAGTCGACATTAATACGTCCAATGTATCAACTACCGAGCAATCGAAGGCCGGAAAACCGAATTGTTAGGGTTAAAGAAGAAGAGCTAGAAGAAGAAAGAAAGAAGAAGCAACAGAACAATATCAGAATCTCACAATCGCAGCGGAACAACATATAATAGATAAATGAATAATTTTTAAACAGAATCACTACATCAGTTTTTTTTACATTACATCACATTACATTACATTATTAGAGTGTACAACAAAAAACAGCGGAAAAGAAATACTATATACTAGTTGATACGTCATGCCATCCAGCTCGCCTCTTTAGCTCCACAGCATCTCCAGATTTCCAGAATGACTTGATAACCCGACTCTAGACTGACAGTGTGGAAATTGGTGGGCACCCAGAGTTTAGGAAGGAAACAATAAACTCCAGGTCAGTCATGGGACTGGTGTGAGAACTTAAAATAGTTTATCTTTAAAAACAAACAAAGAAGTATTTTAAAATAGATCCGCAATGTTTTTAGAAAATGAAACTACAATAAGGCCTCCCGCACGCACACACAATGCAAACGCAGAATCGGAGGAGATTTCTCCTTATGATAGTTAAACATGCTTGATACGCAAATTTCTTTGATATTATTACTATAAGTGCAAAGTGGAAAACCTTTCGAACGTATAATATAAATCTTAGCCAGCATAGATATTTCGCACTTATGCATACTATAGCTACCATGTTCAATAGCAGGTTACCGCCACATTCCATGGCAGGTTATACAACTAAAACCGTACAGGGCTCGTATTGTTTCTTTGGATTTTCCAACAAATGGTCAGGCCAAGGAACTTCCCATTGCTACATGGCTACGCCTCTTGAAAGACGCCCCGAGAACCTAACCGGATCTCTGCCAACACAAGGCTGGGTTACCTCTAGCTAGGTAACTACTGACACGAGTATGCCATCCCCCGGTCCTGACCGACCTAAATTCCGGGACTCACCAACAACCACAAAAAAATAAATTTGCAGTAACCACATAGGTTAAGTATTTGGGCTCTATACCATAATACCACCTGTGATATCCCGGAAATTTGGGACAATATCAATTTAATAATCTACATTAAAAATTAAATTGATTTGATAATATTTGTCAATAATTTAATAATCTTCTTTTAAATAAATATTTAACTGATAATTTATCTTTTGAAGTTAATCAAATTGCCTTCTATTTATAATGTATATATCTGTATATATATATTGTAAATAGAAAATCTTTGTTTTAATTTAATAAATAGATATGTTTTCCAATTCTAATATTTTTGGTAATTTATAAATTTGATATTTAAGCTATTGAATAAATGGTTATATGATTTTAAATTACTCAAGATTTAAGTTTAGTTGTTTAAAATAATTTTAGCCTACATTTAAACTTAGCAAAAAGGTTTGTTTAATTTGTTTTAAATTTATCTTGATGAAAATAAACAGTTTATTTATAGATAAATACTTTTATAAATCATTTGACTTAATAATGAGCTCTATTAATTATGTAAATGTTTACAAATGGATTTTTAATAATGTCAACTTTATTTATATGTGTGTTTGCATAAAATTTATGATTTGAAAATTAAAAATAAAGGTTTAAAAATGTTCAAATTAAAATAAACATTTATTAATATTAATATAAGTATGAAATAAAATAATAATAAGTAATTAAATATTTGTTAGTCATAGTTAAAATACAAATGTAAATACAAATAAGAAATAAAGTGAAACATATGCTAGAAATTTATGTAATGTTACATTCATAGTGCAAGCTAATGCAAAAGAAAATTCAAAATACATATATGTAATGTATACAAGCAGGTTAGAACAGAAATGTAAAAGCTTAAAAAAAACAAATATCTATAACATGAAGCTTCATATACAAGCTAAAACTTAGTCTGTGCATTGTACACTTACACATGTTTTTAGCAGTTGAACATAATCATGTGAGTAGCCTGTAAAAATAATAAAAATAAAAATAGATGCAGGCAAGAATCATATGATAGGATAGAAAAAAAAAAGAACAAGTATGTAAAACATGATAACATATTTATGCATGAAGTATAAAAACAAAGTAGAAATATCTGTAGAGACAAAAGATGAAGTAAGTGAAACATAAAGTACTATTTCATTAAATGTTTCCATTTCTCAGCATACAAACAAGTCTTTTCGAATTGCATGAGGATCATTTCAGCCTCTATAAGAAAGATATTTTTGCCTAATAAAAACAAAATATATCTGTTCAAAGAAAGGCTATACCCAGTTATTACCTCCCTGGAAACTTCTTTATATATGTCATATTGTATTGGTTCGTTCATAAAAAATATATATATCAATCCTGAAACAAGAAAATGGCAAACATTTTCATCTATACAAACTTAAGTAATTTTTGCAAATCCAACAAAGGCAAGAAGATTTAGGAATTGAAGGAAATTACTTTTCAGTTTTGAAGATTCACTTGTTTCAGACATAAAGAAGTAATCTGTTTATTTTCAAAAACTAGGTGAGTAACACTTTTAATTTTCTTAAGTTTTTTTTTTAAATACCTGTTACATGCAAATATGTGAATGCCTGAATATATTGAATGAATATATATATATATTCATTTTGGCTCTGGATTATTGTGCAATGGAAATTACAGTATGTTTAAGCCTGTAGATCCATACTGTTCTATTACAAACTTGCTTTGTTTTCCCATTGCTGTGAGTAAACATCATCTTTGATGTTTAAATTTTAGCTATGGTTGCTTGGTTGATGTCTGTAATATGTATATACTGTTTGTGTTTGTGATATCTCTGTATAACTATTTCTGCAACTTTCTGTTCTTACTTCAAGTATCAGTGTGATTTAAAAGTCACCATCTTTTTACTTCCTTACTGATTTGGATTAGGACTTAGTCTAAAATTTTTTGAATTAGCATAAATGGATGGTTAAAATTTATAAGAAAGATAAATACATATTTGAGTAAGCCTGAAAAGAAAATAAAATGAAGTAACAGAACAAATTATAAAACAAGTCAAAACTTCAGTTGACATGATCCATCAATTCAAGTTTATGAACTTATTACTACATCAAAATTAGGATTTTTAAAGCTCAAATTACATTTTTTAGTTGAGCTATGAACATGCTTTACTGGGTTGAACCATTCAAGCAAGTTGGGTTGTCTCTGGAAGTGTAGTTGATCGGAGGGCTTAAGGATTGTTTTGAAGTTAGTTGGATGGTCGGTGAGGCCGGTAAAATTGTCAGGAAGTTCATCTATGACCGGAGGTGACGGTGGTTGCGAGCTTTATCTCCTAGACCTAGTTTTGCCTATGCCTGGAAACTTGGTCGTTTCGGGGCCAAGAAAGGATCGAGTTCGAGGAAACTCTGGGGAATGGTTGTGGGGGTATGGTAGAAGCTGTAGCCAGAGGCGGTGGTACTCCAGTGGTCGGAGTTTGAAGAGCGGGGAGGTTTCAGGTTTTGGGCTGTTGTTTGTTGGTGTTCCAGGTTGTAGAGGAGAATGCTTGTTTTTGTTTTTGAGCTAGTGGTTAGTTTCTGGGGGTTGTGTCTGGATCTGGGGGTGACTGGTGTCGTGTGGGGGTGCCAGGGGATGGCCGGAGTTGGCTGGGGCCACGGTGCACGTGCACCGTGCCAGTGAAGTATGGTGGTGCTGATTTCTTGGTGTGCAGAGTTTGGCCTAAGGGAATACTCGAGTAACTTGAGTAAATGACTCGAAGCAAGGTGGTGGAAGACTCGAAGCACTGAAGTGGGTTGGTGTTTTGGTGGTTCCAGTTTTGTTTGGCCTCAGTTTTTAGTATGCAGGGTTTTGGACTCGGGGAAGTCTCGAGTAAATTTCATTTTTTCTCGAAGCACAGAGCTAGTTGACCCGAAGCAATTTGTTTGGGTTCAGGTGGAAGTTCAAATTCCTACAGGTTGTGTAAACACCTGTACATTTAAAATTTAAACCAAATTTAAAGAAAAATTAATTATAAGTTAGTTGAAATCATGATGTATTTGAATTTTAAGTTGTCAACTAAAATTTAACAAAGTCTAAATCTAATTAGAAGTATGAATTCAAATTTATGTTTTAAATCTAGAATGCAGTTTTTAATACTAAAATGAGTTTCAGGTTTTAAAACCTGATAGTTTCCAGATTTTCAAAGTTAGACCTGAAACAAAATGTTGAAGCAGTTCAATTCGAATGTTTAAAGGTATTGATTCAAATGGATATTTGAATTTGGATGTGAAAAGTCAGTTTTCAATTCAAGTTTTGGTTAGGAAGTTAAATCAAAAGTTTGGAATTAAAGATAACTTGATGGAATTCAAGATCACCTAGAATTCAATCTGAAAATTTAAATCAGTTTGAATATGAATGTTTTAAAAATAAGTTTAAATAAAATAGTTTTGAAACGTAAATTTGTTTCAATAAAATTTACTTGATTTTGAGAATTCTTTAATTAAAGATTTTTGAATGAAAAGTAAATAAATTGTTTAACTTGAGATTTACAAGTTAAATATTAATGTATTTTGGAAATTTAAATTTGAATTAAGATTCAAGTAGTTTAAATTAAAAGATTTTCTTATATAAGTTCATATGTAAATAATAAATGTTATTTACATTTATTTAAAAAGATCTTAAATTGAATTTAAACTATAGACATTTGAATCTTCAATTCAAATGATATTTGAATGCAAATTTAAAATGTTATGTTAATAAAATCATTTATTAAGAAATAAATTATCTTGAGAATAATAGGGTAATTAAGGAATGACTTATGTATTTAAGTTAATAATTTAAATTGATTTATAATTAAAGATCAATTAAGAAGTAAATTAAGAAATGTTATTAGTAATGTAGAAATTATTAATTAATTCATATATAGGATTAATTTTGGATAATTAATTAGATTAATTGGATAATCTATTGTAAATTGTTAATGAAATTACTTGACCAAAGTAATTAAGAATTAATCACTTATTAATTTTGATAGGATGATTAATTCAAGTTAATCAATCTATTTTAAATAATTTAAAGAGAATCATTTGATAAATTGATAAGTGTAATTACTTAGTGTATGCAATGGAGCACAATTACTTAAGAAAGTAATTAATGTTAATTACTGAATGTAATTAGTGAAAGATGATATATTAAATAGGAAATTTGGATAATTACTTTTGTAATTAATCAAGGGATTAATCAATGGAGATAGTCAATTATGGGATAATTAATTTATTGATATAAGTAATTAATGATAGTTAATTACTGACTGATATTAATCAAGAGTGATTAATAATTGGGTTTGATTAAAAATGAATCATTTAATGCAATGAAGTCATTAATTTAATTTACTTTAAATTAATTAGAGATAGAAGTAGTTAATTTAATTCATTTTAAGTTAATTACAAATGGTATGTTTATAAATCATTGCTTATGAATGAATGATATTGATATTTCATTTGATATGAGATGGTAATATCTTATGATGCTTGGTTTAAGTAGGACAATATTTAATTATCTGATGAATGGCAATATTGATTATCTGTATGTGAGATGATGTGATTATTTAATTGTGATATTATGAATTATCTATGTGTGTGTATATTGATTATGTTAAATTAAACTGTTAAGACTAAATAGACAACTTGGCCCTAAAAGACACGTTTTGGATTTCGATGAGACCGGGATCGGATTTCCTTATTTGGAATATCCGAAAACCACATCGTTTCCAAATTAACGATAGGTCGTGAATCTGAAGTGAAGATGAAGATTCAGAGTGCAAGGGTTGTCGTCGTTAACTCTGAGGGTGATTCCAAAATGAGTGTAACGAGATAATGCCTTCGGTTTCGTTCGAACCCGGAACGAACTTGTATGGATTGAATGCTTCCAACACATCGTCAGGTGGGCGATGAGCATTCTAAGTAATGTTTTCTAAAAAGGTAATCGCAGCCTCAAGCCTCATCAACCGGGAATGGCTAAAACAGGGGAGGTGCAGCAAGGTTAGGTGGGTCATGCCCAAGCAGGACAAGATTTTCCCCTGTCTAGATGTCCCTTTTTATTCGGCTTTGTGGGCGGTTGGATGTACACCAACTGCGGGGTTATCTTGTTCGGGACTGTTCAGTAAGGAATGGTTCCGGCCTTGTGTTGCAGGGGATGAAGGGAGTAATCCTCGGTACGTTGATCTAGGCCACGTACTGTGACGGGCGGTACCCCAGTAGCCCTGCCATTGTATGGAATCCACAATCCAATAAGTGCCCACGGTTTTGATTGTATTACCCACTTTTGTGGCTAGTAGCTGGAATTTAATGAATGTAACAATTTCGGCTATTTTCTATTTACTTGAAAACCCTAGACCTATTATAATATCACAGAATTTCCTATCAATGTTTTGGTTAGCGTAAGGTAAAAACTTTTCCATGTTTATGTGTGGGAAGTCTTACGTTATACCTTTTATTTTCAAAAGATTTTCAAAGTTAAACAACTTTAACCTGTTACTCATACCAGACCCATGTCTGACCCGGAGTTTATTTTTGTTTTTTATAAACTCTCGGGTACCCAAATTTTTACGGGTAGCCAAGGGATTCAGGTTAGCTTTGACGAATTCTGGAGGAGCAATGGAGCAGGTGGCTTCAGCGTTGTAGATATATATATATAGTTCCGCTGTATTGGTATCTCTGAGTCATTTGTTTGAGTTGAGTTGTATGAACTAGACAGGTGTTTATAACTGTCTAGTATGTGATGTATTATCTGTATATCTCTGATTGATGTTATATAACTATGTAATACTTATGTTGTTATATTATATTTTATTCGATTCAGCTGTGAGATTCTGATGTTGTCTTTCTTTCTTTCTTATCTTTTCTACTTTCTCACCTCTTTCTTTTCTTATTAACGATACTTCTTCCTGGGCGTAGGAAGTGGGGTCGTTACAGTGGTATCAGAGCGCTAGGTTGAGTGAATACCTAGACTCTTAAGTGATTTCTTCTTGAGAGAGCGTATTTGTAATTTTGATATATATATATATATTTATATTTATTTCTACCTATTGTTGGGTAACCTGTCCGGGTCATCCAATATAAGTTATAAAGGTAGATAGATAGTGGTGTGTGTAACACAACTATCAATGGTTGGAAGTGTAATTGTCAAGACTGTAGGCTTAATACTGTCTTGAGTAAGTTCTGGATGGTGTAAGGATTTCATCGATCTCTGAAGGAAACCTGTTGAGGTTCGGAGTTCATCTTTGAAGTGTAGGAGTTTGGATCTGGATCTGTCGGATAGACAGAAGTAAGTCAAGATATTTTGATACACCAAGGTGTAGTAGCTGTGTGATGAGACACAGTGACTATGGATATCTCCGACGATGTTTCTTTGGAACATGTAAGGTGAAGTGACTGCTTCGGAGTTGTGGCTGTGCTCAGCTGGGTGTTTTGTTTGTTTTGAGGTCTGAGTTTCTCGAAGAATTTTGGATAGGAAATCTTAGCATATGTGGCAGCAATTCAGCTTGGAATGTTTTTGGTGTTGGTAAGGGATCTTCTGGCTTAGCAGTTTTTCTGCAATGGAATTCAGAAGCAGCAGTGTGGTTCCATTTCTTCGAAGGATGGACCATATAAGTGTAGGCTGTTCTGATTTGTAAAGGAGAAAGAGCAGTTTCCTTTGGAATTTGGCTGTATCGATCGCAAAAGTGACTTGCGATAGTTTGGGTGTTCTTTTAGAGTTCAGAGATTTTTCTAGATATCTTCTGGAAGTTAGGGTTTTGTTCTGGAAATTGAGTTGGTGAAACAGCTCAGAATTTTGGTGAAACTTCTGAGTTTTATTTTTGAAGGTGTTGACCAGTCTGTGCTTGAGATCATCATCAGCATTTTCCTCTGTTCAATCAGAGTGGCGCAGCAGAAGCATGGTGATAGCTGTTTTAGTTTGGAAGCAATTGGATATTGCAGTGTTTGGATTAGAGAGTTCTACGGGAAATTACTCAGAATCTGAGACCAGATTGGAGTGCTCATGTTCTATCTTTTCTAGATGCGGGAGAAGTGAGTTCTGTTTTCTGATTTTGGAATAGAGTTGTATTCTGAGCTTTGGTTGATCTTGGAAAGATCAATTTGTTGGATTGTCTTTGGTTCAGTTTGTTTATAGGGCATCAGCAAGGATTGAGCTGATCGGTAAAGATGAAGGAAGCCCAGGATCGTCTGAAGAGTTTTGTGGATTAGAGACGAAGGAATTTGGAGTCCGTAATCGGAGATTTGATTTTGGATAAGTGTTTGGCTTTAGAATTGAGTTGTCAGTTTGGATAACTGGAATTAGGAGTGTTTCACGTATCTCTGAGGGAATACGTGTAAGATCTATCTTTGATTTTAGAGTCAGCGGTTCAGGGAATTTCGGTTGTTGAGTCAGACTTGAGTTTGATCTGATATTTTGTTTTGTTTTATAGATCTAGATGAGTAGGAGCTCTGTAGCTTAGTAGTATTGGTTGTTTGGCTTCTATAGAGCGAGTAACCCGGTACTTATACTTGGGAAGACTCGAGAGAATTATATTTAGAATTTTGTTTGGATAGTTAGATTTGTTTGTTTGGATGAATTGGTTGCTATGATTGTTAGTTTATGTTGATATATGCTTGTGTTTCGTATTTAAATTTTAATTGGATTATTAAATTACCTTTGTTTTAAATTTCGGGGACGAAATTCTTTTAAGGGGGGAAGAATGTGATATCCCGGAAATTTGGGACAATATCAATTTAATAATCTACATTAAAAATTAAATTGATTTGATAATATTTGTCAATAATTTAATAATCTTCTTTTAAATAAATATTTAACTGATAATTTATCTTTTGAAGTTAATCAAATTGCCTTCTATTTATAATGTATATATCTGTATATATATTGTAAATAGAAAATCTTTGTTTTAATTTAATAAATAGATATGTTTTCCAATTCTAATATTTTTGATAATTTAGAAATTTGATATTTAAGCTATTGAATAAATGGTTATATGATTTTAAATTACTCAAGATTTAAGTTTAGTTGTTTAAAATAATTTTAGCCTACATTTAAACTTAGCAAAAAGGTTTGTTTAATTTGTTTTAAATTTATCTTGATGAAAATAAACAGTTTATTTATAGATAAATACTTTTATAAATCATTTGACTTAATAATGAGCTCTATTAATTATGTAAATGTTTACAAATGGATTTTTAATAATGTCAACTTTATTTATATGTGTGTTTGCATAAAATTTATGATTTGAAAATTAAAAATAAAGGTTTAAAAATGTTCAAATTAAAATAAACATTTATTAATATTAATATAAATATGAAATAAAATAATAATAAGTAATTAAATATTTGTTAGTCATAGTTAAAATACAAATGTAAATACAAATAAGAAATAAAGTGAAACATATGCTAGAAATTTATGTAATGTTACATTCATAGTGCAAGCTAATGCAAAAGAAAATTCAAAATACATATATGTAATGTATACAAGCAGGTTAGAACAGAAATGTAAAAGCTTAAAAAAAAACAAATATCTATAACATGAAGCTTCATATACAAGCTAAAACTTAGTCTGTGCATTGTACACTTACACATGTTTTTAGCAGTTGAACATAATCATGTGAGTAGCCTGTAAAAATAATAAAAATAAAAATAGATGCAGGCAAGAATCATATGATAGGATAGTAAAAAAAAAAAGAACAAGTATGTAAAACAAGATAACATATTTATGCATGAAGTATAAAAACAAAGTAGAAATATCTGTAGAGACAAAAGATGAAGTAAGTGAAACATAAAGTACTATTTCATTAAATGTTTCCATTTCTCAGCATACAAACAAGTCTTTTCGAATTGCATGAGGATCATTTCAGCCTCTATAAGAAAGATATTTTTGCCTAATAAAAACAAAATATATTTGTTCAAAGAAAGGCTATACCCAGTTATTACCTCCCTGGAAACTTCTTTATATATGTCATATTGTATTGGTTCGTTCATAAAAAATATATATATCAATCCTGAAACAAGAAAATGGCAAACATTTTCATCTATACAAACTTAAGTAATTTTTGCAAATCCAACAAAGACAAGAAGATTTAGGAATTGAAGGAAATTACTTTTCAGTTTTGAAGATTCACTTGTTTCAGACATAAAGAAGTAATCTGTTTATTTTCAAAAACTAGGTGAGTAACACTTTTAATTTTCTTAAGTTTTTTTTTTAAATACCTGTTACATGCAAATATGTGAATGCCTGAATATATTGAATGAATATATATATATTCATTTTGGCTCTGGATTATTGTGAAATGGAAATTACAGTATGTTTAAGCCTGTAGATCCAAACTGTTCTATTACAAACTTGCTTTGTTTTCCCATTGCTGTGAGTAAACATCATCTTTGATGTTTAAATTTTAGCTATGGTTGCTTGGTTGATGTCTGTAATATGTATATACTGTTTGTGTTTGTGATATCTCTGTATAACTATTTCTGCAACTTTCTGTTCTTACTTCAAGTATCAGTGTGATTTAAAAGTCACCATCTTTTTACTTCCTTACTGATTTGGATTAGGACTTAGTCTAAAAATTTTTGAATTAGCATAAATGGATGGTTAAAATTTATAAGAAAGATAAATACATATTTGAGTAAGCCTGAAAAGAAAATAAAATGAAGTAACAGAACAAATTATAAAACAAGTCAAAACTTCAGTTGACATGATCCATCAATTCAAGTTTATGAACTTATTACTACATCAAAATTAGGATTTTTAAAGCTCAAATTACATTTTTTAGTTGAGCTATGAACATGCTTTACTGGGTTGAACCATTCAAGCAAGTTGGGTTGTCTCTGGAAGTGTAGTTGATCGGAGGGCTTAAGGATTGTTTTGAAGTTAGTTGGATGGTCGGTGAGGCCGGTAAAATTGTCAGGAAGTTCATCTATGACCGGAGGTGACGGTGGTTGCGAGCTTTATCTCCTAGACCTAGTTTTGCCTATGCCTGGAAACTTGGTCGTTTCGGGGCCAAGAAAGGATCGAGTTCGAGGAAACTCTGGGGAATGGTTGTGGGGGTATGGTAGAAGCTGTAGCCAAAGGCGGTGGTACTCCAGTGGTCGGAGTTTGAAGAGCGGGGAGGTTTCAGGTTTTGGGCTGTTGTTTGTTGGTGTTCCAGGTTGTAGAGGAGAATGCTTGTTTTTGTTTTTGAGCTAGTGGTTAGTTTCTGGGGGTTGTGTCTGGATCTAGGGGTGACTGGTGTCGTGTGGGGGTGCCAGGGGATGGCCGGAGTTGGCTGGGGCCACGGTGCACGTGCACCGTGCCAGTGAAGTATGGTGGTGCTGATTTCTTGGTGTGCAGAGTTTGGCCTGAGGGAATACTCGAGTAACTTGAGTAAATGACTCGAAGCAAGGTGGTGGAAGACTCGAAGCACTGAAGTGGGTTGGTGTTTTGGTGGTTCCAGTTTTGTTTGGCCTCAGTTTTTAGTATGCAGGGTTTTGGACTCGGGGAAGTCTCGAGTAAATTTCATTTTTTCTCGAAGCACAGAGCTAGTTGACCCGAAGCAATTTGTTTGGGTTCAGGTGGAAGTACAAATTCCTACAGGTTGTGTAAACACCTGTACATTTAAAATTTAAACCAAATTTAAAGAAAAATTAATTATAAGTTAGTTGAAATCATGATGTATTTGAATTTTAAGTTGTCAACTAAAATTTAACAAAGTCTAAATCTAATTAGAAGTATGAATTCAAATTTATGTTTTAAATCTAAAATGAGTTTCAGGTTTTAAAACCTGATAGTTTCCAGATTTTCAAAGTTAGACCTGAAACAAAATGTTGAAGCAGTTCAATTCGAATGTTTAAAGGTATTGATTCAAATGGATATTTGAATTTGGATGTGAAAAGTCAGTTTTCAATTCAAGTTTTGGTTAGGAAGTTAAATCAAAAGTTTGGAATTAAAGATAACTTGATGGAATTCAAGATCACCTAGAATTCAATCTGAAAATTTAAATCAGTTTGAATATGAATGTTTTAAAAATAAGTTCAAATAAAATAGTTTTGAAACGTAAATTTGTTTCAATAAAATTTACTTGATTTTGAGAATTCTTTAATTAAAGATTTTTGAATGAAAAGTAAATAAATTGTTTAACTTGAGATTTACAAGTTAAATATTAATGTATTTTGGAAATTTAAATTTGAATTAAGATTCAAGTAGTTTAAATTAAAAGATTTTCTTATATAAGTTCATATGTAAATAATAAATGTTATTTACATTTATTTAAAAAGATCTTAAATTGAATTTAAATTATAGACATTTGAATCTTCAATTCAAATGATATTTGAATGCAAATTTAAAATGTTATGTTAATAAAATCATTTATGAAGAAATAAATTATCTTGATAATAATAGGGTAATTAAGGAATGACTTATGTATTTAAGTTAATAATTTAAATTGA
Source organism: Allium cepa (assembly GCA_030765085.1). Classification (NCBI taxonomy): domain Eukaryota; kingdom Viridiplantae; phylum Streptophyta; class Magnoliopsida; order Asparagales; family Amaryllidaceae; genus Allium; species Allium cepa. The sequence continues at coordinate 159,709,514 of CM060945.1, read as the reverse complement.
TTTATAATTAAAGATCAATTAAGAAGTAAATTAAGGAATGTTATTAGTAATGTAGAAATTATTAATTAATTCATATATAGGATTAATGTTGGATAATTAATTATATTAATTGGATAATCTATTGTAAATTGTTAATGAAATTACTTGACCAAAGTAATTAAGAATTAATCACTTATTAATTTTGATAGGATGATTAATTCAATTTAATCAATCTATTTTAAATAATTTAAAGAGAATCATTTGATAAATTGATAAGTGTAATTACTTAGTGTATGCAATGGAGCACAATTACATAAGAAAGTAATTAACGTTAATTACTGAATGTAATTAGTGAAAGATGATATATTAAATAGGAAATTTGGATAATTACTTTTGTAATTAATCAAGGGATTAATCAATGGAGATAGTCAATTATGGGATAATTAATTTATTGATATAAGTAATTAATGATAGTTAATTACTGATTGATATTAATCAAGAGTGATTAATAATTGGGTTTGATTAAAAATGAATCATTTAATGTAATGAAGTCATTAATTTAATTTACTTTAAATTAATTAGAGATAGAAGTAGTTAATTTAATTCATTTTAAGTTAATTACAAATGGTATGTTTATAAATCATTGCTTATGAATGAATGATATTGATATTTCATTTGATATGAGATGGTAATATCTTATGATGCTTGGTTTAAGTAGGACAATATTTAATTATCTGATGAATGGCAATATTGATTATCTGTATGTGAGATGATGTGATTATTTAATTGTGATATTATGAATTATCTATGTGTGTGTATATTGATTATGTTAAATTAAACTGTTAAGACTAAATAGACAACTTGGCCCTAAAAGACACGTTTTGGATTTCGAGGAGACCGGGATCGGATTTCCTTATTTGGAATATCCGAAAACCACATCGTTTCCAAATTAACGATAGGTCGTGAATCTGAAGTGAAGATGAAGATTCAGAGTGCAAGGGTTGTCGTCGTTAACTCTGAGGGTGATTCCAAAATGAGTGTAACGAGATAATGCCTTCGGTTTCATTCGAACCCGGAACGAACTTGTATGGATTGAATGCTTCCAACACATCGTCAGGTGGGCGATGAGCATTCTAAGTAATGTTTTCTAAAAAGGTAATCGCAGCCTCAAGCCTCATCAACCGGGAATGGCTAAAACAGGGGAGGTGCAGCAAGATTAGGTGGGTCATGCCCAAGCAGGACAAGATTTTCCCCTGTCTAGATGTCCCTTTTTATTCGGCTTTGTGGGAGGTTGGATGTACACCAACTGCGGGGTTATCTTGTTCGGGACTGTTCAGTAAGGAATGGTTCCGGCCTTGTGTTGCAGGGGATGAAGGGAGTAATCCTCGGTACGTTGATCTAGGCCACATACTGTGACGGGCGGTACCCCAGTAGCCCTGCCATTGTATGGAATCCACAATCCAATAAGTGCCCACGGTTTTGATTGTATTACCCACTTTTGTGGCTAGTAGCTGGAATTTAATGAATGTAACAATTTCGGCTATTTTCTATTTACTTGAAAACCCTAGACCTATTATAATATCACAGAATTTCCTATCAATGTTTTGGTTAGCGTAAGGTAAAAACTTTTCCATGTTTATGTGTGGGAAGTCTTACGTGATACCTTTTATTTTCAAAAGATTTTCAAAGTTAAACAACTTTAACCTGTTACTCATACCAGACCCATGTCTGACCCGGAGTTTATTTTTGTTTTTCATAAACTCTCGGGTACCCAAATTTTTACGGGTAGCCAAGGGATTCAGGTTAGCTTTGACGAATTCTGGAGGAGCAATGGAGCAGGTGGCTTCAGCGTTATAGATATATATATAGTTCCGCTGTATTGGTATCTCTGAGTCATTTGTTTGAGTTGAGTTGTATGAACTAGACAGGTGTTTATAACTGTCTAGTATGTGATGTATTATCTGTGTATCTCTGATTGATGTTATATAACTATGTAATACTTATGTTGTTATATTATATTTTATTCGATTCCGCTGTGAGATTCTGATGTTGTCTTTCTTTCTTTCTTATCTTTTCTACTTTCTCACCTCTTTCTTTTCTTATTAACGATACTTCTTCCTGGGCGTAGGAAGTGGGGTCGTTACACCACCTCTATCCAGAAGGAAATGAACATACCCTATGGGGGCACGATCCCCAAATAATCTTGCTGCATTCTTCCTGTTTTGACCATTTCCAGTGTGTGAGGTCCGACGAAGTCTCGTCCATAAAGCTACGCTTTTCACAAAAGTCACGCTTTGATCAACAAATGATCAGCAGCACTCAACATGCCACGTTACCAAATTGGGAATATATCACTAGTAACCATCAACTACATAACCTCTGAGCTCGTACGTCTCAGAGAAGGGTGTTAAGCTAAGAGAATAAATTCTCCGCCACCAACAGAAATATATTTGATAGAAACCAGCTTTACATCTCAAATTGTAACGTCAGACACACATCCATACAAGTTCGTTCCGGGATCGAGCGGAAGTGAAGGCACTTCCAAAGAAGCCCTTGCAATGCGGATATTCACTAATCACGACCGGACTTCCCATCACAAAGGGTGATAAAATCTCTATATCGAAGATCGGCCGATGCAAAGACATTCGACGGTAATCCTTCCATTTTTGAAAATATCCGGTCTTCAACACGGATCTTCAAATGCTATCCATTACGACGTATCACTATTCGGAATGGGATTCATGACCCAAAGGCCCTCTCCCGACTAAACCGAATAACGAACGCTTATTTTAAAATAATTGTAGCATTCAAATTCAAGAAAATCACAGTAAATACCGATTTAAAGGTAAATATTGATAGTCGGTTATTTAACTATCAATAGATATGCACAACATCACCAGATTTCAAATAATTTTCCAAATTATTTATTTTTCAAAAATATCTTTATAAGATATATTTTTCCACACTTCAAAAATAAATCAATGTTTATTTTTAAACAAATTTCCCTTTCCTTTATAAATTCCAAGGTGAATTTAAATTTCCAAATATCCACTGATATATGATTTTCAAAATCAATTTCAAATATTCACTTTCAATTTATCTTTAAAAGACAAAATCTCAAAACATTTCACTTCATATTGGAAAACATTTTCATACTTGTTTACTAATAAGTAATTCACAAATCTATTTATTTTCAACATTTGGAAAACATTCAATATGCTTAAATCAAAATTAAGTATATATTTTATTCTTTAAGGAAAACATTCTCTTAAACATATTCATTTGAGTCAAAACGAATGTTGCGTAAAACATCGTTACGACAATCCAAAATCGCTAGTATAGATAGATATATAAATCTCAATACTATATAAAACATTTCCTTTCGAAAATCATTTACTATAACAATAGTGTTATAGTCCACCATTTCTTCATTTCTCGAAAACGTCTATTTCAACGATGAATGTTGAAATCTATGATTTCGATCATTAACCCATTTTAAAACAACTTCAAATCGTTTTAATTCTATTTAAAAGATCACTTCCTAAAACATTTCTTTAATATATTATTTACTGTCCAAAATCGTGAATATAAATCCTTTACCAAATTCAACATTTCTACATATTTAATTAAAGGATTATCCACTATCCAAAATCGAAATATAAATCGTTTACTAAATTCAACACTTCTACATATTTAATTAAAGGATTATCGACTGTCCGAAATCGTGGATATATCTCCTTTCATAAGCTTTCATATTTACTTATCAAATTCAATTGATTTCGGATTTATAAAACAACATTTATAAATTCACATATATATATTTTATAAAAACTTCAACTTATAAAATCCCTTAATTAACAAATTCTATTATATCTCATTTAAATGCCAAAATCCAATTTTCAAATTAATTACTTATAAATCTTTTATTTTACAAAATCTATTCATTTTATAACTTCACAATTTATATATCTATAAATTTCGTTCACTTATGAAATCCATTTATACTTCATTTTAACACATATAAAAACTCGTTTTATAATTCCAATATTTTAATTTGTAAATATCAATTTTATAAATCTTTTATAAAAACAGTTTATAATAATTCAAAAATCCCAATTTACCATTTTACAAATTAATCAACTACTTATTTCAAAAATCACATTTCGGTTATATTTCAAAAAAAATCATAATTTTTATAATATTAAAATTATAACGTTTATTTATTTAAAATGAATCAATTCCAAAATTCAATAAAAAGTATACTTTCAAAAATCACTTGAAAATCCTTTTAAATTCGCAATCGTTACTTTAACATTTTTAAAACTCCAAAAATATGCCCAATGCTGCAACAGCACCAATACACTAACCACGGCATCTAAACATCATATATCAATATGATAACAGAATATATCGCAAATATCTGTAAAAAAATCAATACTGTTGAGGAATCCAGTTGGATCCCACCAACCTGTTTCCCTACATCCACAGATGTTAGCACAATACCAATCCCGTTTCAAGACGGCATATCGCAGTACATGGGTTCATATAAAATATTATCCGCTATTATGCGGCGCAATAGGTTCTCATCCGCTATATAATGCGGGAAAATCAACTCCAAGTACATATATAATACCAATTCCACTTCACGGTGGAATATCGCGGTATATGTGTTTAATAAATAACATCCGCTTAATATACGGCGTATAGGGTCTATTTCAAGATAATAGATAATAATTTACCATCCAAGCATACAATCAAGCAATTTTAAATCTAACTATTTAAAATTTAAATCGAAACAATTTCGATTGAGTGAGAAGTTCTCACCTTGTTTCAAATACAGTTGCAGTGTTCTATTTCAAATAAAATTAAACGCGCGTTTAATTTTACCCTAAATTTACACTATCTCAAATAAACTCCAATCCAGCTCCATCGCGTAGTGCTCGTCAATACAAACCCAACGCAATTCGTTTCGTGCGAAACGGACCTTGTATCAAAAAGTTATAAGGTTTCAAAGTTTATACGATTTGAAATATAAATTAATTTTACAAAAAATCTTTTTAATTTTAAACCTAAGTTCATCTTGGCCACGTGATCTAGCACAGAAAATCTGGGCCGCTATTTTCATCTTCTTCCCAACGTGAAATCACGCTCAAAACCAAACCTATGGCCGTCATTTTCAACAAATTATCGAGCAACCATCACGCGTCTAGAAGTTGATCGGGGACCTCCACTAGAACGCCCATCACCAACTCCATCTCCGCCTTGAGTATGGTCAAACTCGGCTGCTAATGTCTCTCGAAAATTGTGCACGAAGCTCGGCTGTTCAAACCCCTTTTGCCGTTGATCCGTCGCGTCATTTCCGATCATCACCGTTGATCGGAGAGATCTCGTCGCCCTCTACGTTTTTGCTTTAGGAAGTTTTACAAATAGATGTGTGGATTGGAAGATAATTGAAGAAGAAAATTGAAAATTTTTGGCCATTAATACCGAAAGTGGCGGCTGACCTAACTAGGGTTTCTGAGTGCAAATAATGAGTGTTGAGGTCCTTTTATAGAAAATATTCGCGCACTATTCACCCGAAATTTTTCCGAACTCCAAACGAAGCGTGCCGCTTGACATTTATAATGTTTTACCCTTATTTCAAACGTAATGGAATATCGATCGGGAGCCAATTTGGTCGTATTTGAAAGATAGGCTTTTGAATCGACTATTTTAAATTTTAGAATTCACTTAAACCGATTTCAGTGCGTTTTAGCTTGCCCCGGACAAACCGTAAATCCGATTGACACGAAATTTGAAACCTTATAATAATATAGCATTACGGATCGGATGAAACTAGTTTCGTCGAAATGTAAGACTATTTGAAAAATAGCTATTTTTACTCGTCAATTAAATATTAAAATATTCAATTTCCACAAATTAACTTTAAATTCAATTTTAAAAGTTCTATAACATCATTCTAACTCCAATATGATTTAATACAACTTTACAAATCAATTTTAATCACATTAAACCCAATTCCCAATTATTTCTGTAATTTCAAATATTAAATTATCAATTTAATTATCCAATTAAATCACTATATTCGAAATAAAATTTATTCGACTTACAAATTTTACATGTTAATATTTAAAATCAATTAAATATACGAATTTCAAATGACATAAATCCTGGGTCATTACAGTATTTATAAACACCTAGGCTCAATTGGAATACTAGATAGGATACACATGTTTCAATATTTTCCTTGTTGTTTAAATTATATGCTTATTTGTTTTTATTTTATGCTTATATTTATGAAATTTTGCTTGGGGAAGCTAGGCTCAATGGATAGGAAGGGATGTAGAAACATCGTTGGAAATTAGATCGAGTTGCTAAAATGGTGCAAGAATGAAAAATTTCTACCGATCCATTATGGATTGATACCAACCGATACAAGTTGACCAAATGAGTCAGTAATGGATGGAACTGAAGATAGAAGCTATGGATTGATATTGAAAAAATTTCGGGGTCAAGCATAGGGTGGACTATGGGAAAATCAATAACAACCACGAACTAAAGTCAAGAGCATGGATCGGTGGCATGGATCGACATTGGTGAACTTCAAGGAAAACACATAAGAATCCGAGGATTTGAAGGAAAAGGACCGAGATATAATTTGCCAAAGGATGCAGAATTGATGTACATGACTTCTACTATAACGAAACGGGCCAAGTGGTGAATTTTGGCTAAGTAAATGGTTCGGTACCGATCCATAAAAGTTGTGAAAAAATACCCAAGGAAAATGGCAAGCACGTCTGGAATCGAGCTAGAGAAATCTCGGAGTGATTATCGACCAGTATTGAGCATTGATCGGCGGTCAGCCATCAATGGGTGTTAGAGTTGCTTCTGGTCTGACTTGAGGAACTTGAGGAATTTTCAAGGGCGGCCTAAAGGGCACGGAGCAATGAGAATTGATCTTCAAAGTGACATAATACCTCGTAAAAAGTCTAAATTCAACAAAACTTCGAACGTTGTGCTCAATACAACGTGTTGTCCATTTTGTGAAGTTTTAGGAAAAAATTGAATACTTTGATTTTTTTAGCTGGTATTGAAAGATCCATCCTTAGACAACGAATCTCGAGCTGATGAGGGCGGTCATGTGGTATAACAAGGGCTGGGATGAATAAACAAACAAACTCAAAATGTAAGACTATAGTGGGTCAACATCTATGCGATTTAGCATTGGTTACGTAGTATTTAATGAAGAGATGCGTATATCGCAGTTAAAGGCGTCCATTTAAGAGTGGATGACCACTAGATAAGTAATGCTCATCTGTGGCAAGACAGTAGGTTACGATACTTAGCAAGAAAACTCCACATAATTTTGTGTGTGGTGTTAAGAGCATGAAAGCGAGACACCGAGGGGCTCTCGGACGATAGACACATTCACCCTAGAGTATAAGGTTCCACTATACTCAATACAAATGTGAATCTGCAGGGATGATAAATAAGTGTATGAAATGTGTGGTTTTTGAGATAATGCTCTTCACACATAGCGCTCGTGACAGATAGACATAAGTGTCGGTTACATACACCCAAATTAGAGGCTGGTTGGACTTTACCTGGTGACATAATAGTATATGCCACATACTTTACTTTGCCTTTACAATTAGACGTTATTATTGTTATAATTAGCTAAGACTAAATATATAATACTCAAATATGCATATTTGAATTAACCTAAGGCATAAATCTTTTGGGCCTTCTACTCAGGTCATACCTTAAAAATAAACCACTTCGAAAAGGCGGGTGATAGTCATGAATAAGGGTGGTTTTTCATTCATAAGGACACTGCTTAGTTAGAGTAGCATTCTCCTTAGACATACTTTCTTAGACACCTATCTCAAATTTGAATCAAGGCAAGAACAACATATCAACATAAGCAAATATCATTTTTGAAGAGGTTCAATTCAACACAACGGATCTACATTAGATCCGAGTTTGTTTGAAAAAATTTACCTCTTGCAAAAGGTTCTAGATGACTGAAAGGCTACCTTTAATTGTATTACGGTCTATACTTATGTATATACTTAGGGATGTTGTTAGACTCACACCATGGTTGTCATGTGGTTATTGGGGCCTAATTACGACGTTATCAGATCCGAGTAGCATATGTTATCGTATGGTTATGTTAATTGGATCTAATTAAGATGTCGTTTAGTGTAAATTGATATATTAGGGTCTAGGGAATATATTTATGAACAACTGGGCTCAATTGAAATATTAGACATGATATGCATGTTTGATGTTCACATTGTTGTTTGAATTGTATGCTGTTCGTTTTTATTTTATGCTTATATTTAGAAAATTTTGCTTAGGGAAGTTAGAATCAACGGATACGAAAAGATTAGAAGCAACAACGGAAATTGGATCGAGTTGCTAAAATGATGCAAGAACGAAAAAAAATTTGAGCGTATGGATTGATGCGGATCCATCGTAGATTGGTACCAACCGATACAAGTTGGTCAAATGAGCAAAGCAACGGATTGTTGTGAAAATAGAAGCTATGAGTCGGTGTAAATAATTTCTCGTGTCAAGCATAGGGCATAGACTAAGGGAAAATCTATGACAACCCCAAAGCAAGGTGAAGATCATGGATGGTGGGACGGATCGGTACAGGTGAACTTGGGGAAAAATGCAAGAATCTAGGGATTTGGAGGGAAAGGACTAAAATCAAGCGCTGTAATTGGCCAAAGGCTATGGATTGGCTATACATGAGTTCAACCAAAAGGCGAATTTTGACCAAGTAAATAATTCGGTCCTGATCCATAGAAGTTGTAAAAAAATCCCAAGAAAACAACCAGTATGTCTAGAGTCGGGCACGAGAAACTCCAACGTAATTAGATTTTGGAACCTCTGGGAGAAAGGGGCCTATCCGAATAAACAAATATACAGCAAATAGCCGCAGCGAGCAAGTGGGGGACAAAGTACGCATCTCCAAGAACTAACGCATGTATCGCAGTAACAATGATCACGCAGTAGACATACAATCAAGGTAAGCAACGTTCTAACAAGCAACCGCCCATGAAGAAATGTAAGGGGTTGAAAAAGAAAAAGGATCCATTGAAATCAGAGGAGCGCAAAAATTAAGTAGGAATATTTATTGAAAGACCAATAGATTATACCCCAAAATCATACAGTCCACCATGTAAAACAGCAACCACGCACGCTAAAGAAGGAGCTGACAAAAGAAGAGCATGTAATGGATTACATTCACAAATGCAAGAGTTTACGACCTAATCATAAAGAAGATATCAGAGTCTGTGTTTATCATTTTCATCTCATTTGAACGATGCCTGCACTGATAAGCTTCTGAATCTTATGCTTTACTTGCGGGTTTTTTAAATGATTCTGGGCACTCACTGGATTCTCTTGGAAGTCCACCAACACCTAAAATAACATTTCAGCATATTAATACACAGATAGATAGATGTCATACAAAACCTAAATATAACAGAAAAGCAAAGAGTTTACCTGTCGCATCACAGGGTCAGATAAGATATTCTGGATTTCTGGATCCTGCATTGCCTTCGCCTGCACATTTATTCAAAAACATCGCTCAATAACAGTGCAAAAAAGTCTTCAGGGACAAACATAATACACGATGAGGAAGGATAAATAACCTGTCTTTCTTTTAACTCTTCGGGACTGATATCGCCTCTGTTTGCCCTGTTGATCTGTTCTATACACCTGTTCAATTCACAATCACATGAGCCGTATTTTCTATTTTTCTACTACTGTCCAAATAAGAGTTTTGATCAACTTTCATTATATTTCATTACTGTTCATATTCTCAAACAACAAAGAAATTCAGCAACGAACGGTTTGCATGCATGTACAGATTGCTTTACCTTCGAACGCCATCAAGAAGTTCTTGGTTATTAGCATCGTATTTGAGACCCTCTTGATATGTTTCTAGAGCTTTGTCGTACTCTTTCATGAAGTATTGGACTGCTCCTTTTCTTGTGTATCCCTTTGTGAAGGTCGGGTCCAATTCTATGCACTTCTCAGCGTCCTTCAAACCTTCGGGAAGAGCTCCCAACTTTGTGTAGCAGGCAGCTCTGTTGCTGTAAACCTGCACACATGTACATCACAATAGTTTTTAAAATAATAAAAATAAAAGCCTTTGGTAGCTATACCAGCACAGCTAACAAGCTTGAGGTTTGCTTATATACCCTTGGGTCTCGTGGATTCCTCTTCAGTGCCTCCGTGTAGTGTTTCACTGCTTCTGGATATTTCATCTGCTTGAAATATTCATTGCCTGAAATCATCGAGTAAGCATTCATCATTTTTGCTCTCACTTGCTCACCGACCTATCATCAATAGGTAGCATCAACATATTTACAGTGAGCACAAACAAAGTCGTACCTTTCTCACGCTCTTCATCGGCCAGCTGAGGGTCGAAGTACTCCTGTTGTTCTAGTTCCTTCTTTGCTCTCTCTGCGTCGTTCAGTTTTTTCAGCGTTTCCGGATTACGATGCTCCGTCAATGCTTTCTGAAATGTTTCTATGGCAGGATCCAAGTCCTTTGAAGTCTTTGCCAGTTTCACCAATGCGCTTCCTTTTCTGGTCAGCGCTCTTGCTATCATCTTGAAGTCTGAACGAAGCTCTCTCCCTCTCTCCACTGCTTTGTCGCAGTCTTTGATGCACTCTTCGTACTATTGCACACAAGAAACAAGCATTAATCGTGCTATAATATACTCAGTTTGGAGCAATTGACCATTTAATACAAAACTGAATAATTTTATGATTCATGTACAACCAGGTCCTAGTTACAAGCCAAGAGTGGCCACCTACCTGAACAGAATGCCAAGCGTAGTTCTATCATGTGCCAGTACTTAAGAGAAAACTAATCATAGACAAGATGGGTTTAGTTTGCTGAGTTCATCCCCAAAACAGGTTCTCTCCCATTCCTACTATTATTTCCACAAATTGAATGTTTGTTTACAAACCACAATTATACACAGATAGCCATTGTACAAAATGCATTCCAATAATGCTTCACTTAACCACTTTAGATACACACACACTCATACAAACAGGCGCATGAGCACACGGTGCAGACACATTACTTCTTTGCATACATGCATATACACGAGTAAAAAAGAAAAGAAAAAAGGTACCTTGATAAGTTTAAACTTATTCTTACTTTGATGCAATGTTAAGAGATAGCACGCTGTATCTACCCAGTAAATAACCATGACATATGTATACGGCCTATTTGCCTTATCAATTTACAGTGCGCTTTTGTTTCAGTATCCTGATTTTCGATAAAGTGGTTGAATACAATTAAACAAGGTACATACATACTATAACATTATTCGGTAGATCACAGAATAAATTTTTGTGCACAAACACAAGTCCATTATACTTCTGATCTATGAAAGAAAAGTTTGGGTTTTGATTACACCAAAGTTATATCGAATTTCTAACATGTCCTTTGGGCAAAGACACATCATTGATTAAAAATTCCCCCTACATCAAGTAGAGACAAGGCTCGCACACATGGGCCTCTTGTCATGTTTGACGCTTGATGTACCAAGAATCACCCAGTACAATTATCATGTCGTAAATCGGGTCATGAAAACACTGTCGTAAAGTAAACAATATTTTTTCAGCTTTCGTTATTGTTAATATCTGGTTCGTATGTCATGCACAAATACAAAAAAGAATCTCACTTTGTGTGATGAGAAACGTTTTTGTTCTCCAGTTTCTATCAGTTTAAAGACGACGAGTGCCACCTTTAATAACCAAAAAAATAAGGTAATAGAGACAGCTGGGATGAGGGTGAGTCAGATGTGAACGTACTCATGTTATAGTCGGAAATACCCAAAGAAATATGCAGGAGTTGTTGCTTGGAAATGGAACTACGGGGAAGTTTATAGAACATGCAAAACAAATCAGAAATTAATAATTAACATAAATAAAAAGGAATTAAATACCTTTCCCATCTCTAAGTAAACTGCTGCGCGGTTAGTTAAGAAGGAAATATCCTCATCATCAAGCTCCATAGCTTTACTATAACACTCAATCGCCTTCTCGAAATCCTTCTTCTTATATGCAGCATTCCCTGCTTCCTTCTGCTTCTGCGCCTCCTTCTTCCTTTCCTTCTTCTCTTTCTCAGTCTCATCCACCACCTCTTCTTCCATAGGTTCCGGCACATCCTCAGCTTTCTTCTCTGTCACACTTTCCGTTTCCTTCTCTTTGGATTCAGTTTCCATATCATTACTGCCATTTGCACCTCGCATGTTAATATTAAGCAAAACACCCAATGCATTCATCATCCTCTGATCGCTCAAATACATATTAATACTTCCAGGATTCCTCTGCACATCCTGCACCATCTTCACAAAATCAGGCTGCTGCAGGTATGCTCTAGTAGTCGGATCTGCCGTTAGCTTAGCCCACATCTCTGGCCCTTCAAATATCTTACCGAACGGGTTCATCCCACCACCGTTAGATCTCAATTTTGCTTTCGCATCCGACAATCCAGATTTCAGAGCTTCATTGTTCGGATCAATAGCTAACCCCTTCTCGTAAGATTCAATAGCTTCTTCAATGTTGTTTAGACCCAAATAGGCTGCGCCAAGGCGGCTGTAGCCCTTTGCCCAATTAGGGTTTAGCTCGACAGTTTTCTTAGCATCAGAAAGAGCATCGGAAAAGCGATTGAGAGAGGCGTAGGCTGCGGAGCGGTTGGAGAAGAGGACGTGGTTGATAGGGGACAGTGCTATGGCGTCGGTGAAGTGCTTTATTGCGTCGTTGAAGTTTCCGGCAGCGAAAGCTGCATTACCTTTTGCTTTTGCTTCATCAGCCATGTATGTATGACTAGTTCACCGAGGATGTCCTGTAACTGTAAGTTGAGAATGGAGAAGAATTATTTCGTGTATATATTTAAACTTGGATCCCAGGACGCCGAGAGAGTTCTAGGTTTGTAGCAGAACGTATAGAAAAAAGATATTCTAGAAAGTTCGGAGCCGCGGTTGGTGGTAGGCCGGGTTCACCGCAATGATGCTTTCTACTAAAGCTGGAATGACATTATTTATGGGCTTATTTCTGGATAAGTCCTTAATAAGTTTGAAGACAAAACTAAAGTCCATGTGAATAAGTAGTTAGTAACAAGCGGCTATTATATTATTACCGAGTTGAATTTCAAGAGCGCACAGGCTCCCTGAATATTTCATGAAATGAACCGTCGCGTTTTTTAACTTCCCTTCCGTATCACTGCTCTCCTTCTCCTGCTTCTCTCCCCACTCGTAATTAATTAGGTCATATCCATTTTTATTTTTCCCTTCTGCTTGCGTTTCCCTCCCATCCAACCGCTATTGCCAGCCAATTCAACTCGAAACCACCTCCAAAACGACCTTCGAACAGTTACTCCTCTCCATCCCGTCCGGTTCTTCTAAAAATTTGCGATGCTAGTATTTTCTATTGCTGATTTGAATTCCAATAAACAACTACAAACAATCGACTATATCTTCCAAATTGAGGTATAATTTATATCTCTTCTGTATCCCTCTTTTCTTCTGCATCTAAAATCTATTATTTCTCCTTAACCAACGAACCTAATATACATTACGTCTCTGATCACTTTTTACATTCAACTAGGTCATTAGAGCGCTTATCACCGCTGCATGTTCACCGTCGTCCATCGACATCCTTTGTCCAACGGCAATTCTACATTTCCCGGTTGCTGCTTTGGTCAAGCCTTGAAGGCCCGCTTTCATGTAAAACCCCTCCATACTGTTCTCCTTCCTTTTACATGAATTGATTTTCCTCTCTTAGCTTTATGAAACTATTGGTTACTATTTATAAGATCACTGAATTAACCATAAGAAATGAAAATCCTTTAAAGTTCAGCTTGATGAATCGTTCGATATAAATGTTGTTCGTTTTTTTTTTCAAATTTTCTACATTATGTATTTGCAAGTACTTTAAATCAGGGGATGTGATAACCCAATAATCAAATTTCGAAGGTATATTATCCTCAAATAGTCTGTTTGTTGTGAAGTATGAATTACGGCAGAATTAAAGATTACAGATTCTCTAGAATTTAGGAAGCATGTTATTTAAAATATTATGACTTTTTTGTTATGGTTGATCAGGACTTAGGTAATGGCTTCTCTACTTTTTTATTATAAAAGTGAAACATTGGTTACTTATATTCCTTTGATTGAATAAGTACATTACTCCTTCACGAAAAAGTTTCAAATCCTTTTCCGTTTTTTAACTTTGTACATTCACTTAATTATTTGGTAGTAAAGTGGAGGTTATATCCTCATCTTTAAGGAATTTTCGGTTTGGCTATGATTGGGAGCTTCAATGCATGCTTCAACGAAGTATGATTTCAGTTAACTTCTTTAAAATACATCACCATTTGATTCTCATATATGTTTGTTTTTGTGTTCTTCCTGAAGTGCTTCTTGCTTTAGTGGGGAAATGATAGGAAATAAACAATGTTTTCCTATACAAATTCATTCCAAATAATGGTTTTTCAAAGTTTGAGAATGTCCTTCACTTATATGTGGATTTTCTGCTCATACATGCATGAAAGATTTTATCATGATTCTTATATTTTGTTGGTAATCCTTCAGATTTATGAAAATTTTAAAATGTTTATATTTGCTCGATTATATAAATTTCTATACTTATTGAATTTCAGTTTGGTTCTATTTATTGCAAATAGAAAATTTGTGATGTTTATAAGGTGTCAGCACATAATAAATAGTAGTTCAATTATATAAATTTCTATACTGATTGAAATCATACTATTTGTGATGTCTATAAGGTGTCAGTATAAAATGTAACTTCGATACTGATTGAATTTCTATATTTAAATTTCAATAACACCTTACGGCATGATTATACAGAATGGTAGTCAGTACATAATAAATAGTCATATTGTATTTAATACATTTATAGTTTTATAGTTTTATGTATGATTTTGTTAGCCGAGATCTGAAACTTCAACCAAGTTATTGATTACAGATGTGTCACTTCAAAAGCTTCTTCTTGATTTTTTTTCCATTACGGTGTGAATTTCCCTTATATTTGTAACAACCCGGGGTTTTGTAACAATTAATTATCGTCAGAAGACGATTAGATTGGTTTGCTAATTGCTGTTGGAGTTTTTAAATCGAGTTGAAATTCGTTATAAAAATTGGTTGTGCTGTTTGGGCTTTAAAAATGAAATCTCGGCCCAAGCTCCTTTTTATTTTGGTGTTGCATTATCAAGGCTAAGGCCTGTTCCCCCTTCATTCGTTCGAAAACCCTAACAAAACGAAAAAAATGGCTGCTCTTCTCAAAAATTAGGGTTTGCTCGATTGTGGCCGCCACGACTTCGATGTTGGTCGAGTTCGTCTTTGCTTCGTTTTGAGGTGAGTGATTCTTTCACTCACATCTCAATTCATGCTCAGTATATTGTTTCGGCTGTTCAATTTTGTTTGATGTTGATGATTTCTTGTCTTCTGGTTATCATGACACTGTTTGATTTCGTTTGAATTTGTTTATTTCCTTGGTAGTGAACTGTTGACTTCGGTCACTTTCACCTGCGACCTTATTTTTGATTTCGTGAATTTCTGTCTTTGACTTGGACTTGTTGCGTGAATTTCTAGTTGACTTCGACTTTGATTCTTCACTGACCTATACACTTTGTAATTCATGATGCAAGCTATCTTTTTTCGGCTTGTACCTTGTGTAGCTGTTGTTGCCTCTGTCCATTTGTCTCTGGTTACTTTGGCTACTGGTTATACCTCACTTGCTTGTAGTTGTGTAGTTGGTTCATCATGGCGTCTGGTTGACACTTGAATTTCGTTGATTATTTTGCACTGCTTCATTTTGTATCTGCATCCTTAGGTGACATTTCAGCTGTGTTCAAGGGTTGTTGTGCACTGACTTTGTGGTCTTCATATATGTGTATACATACATTTATCTTTGAGTCTGGGCAGTTGTACATTTGGTTACATTCTTGGTCGTACTGGTCATTCATGTATATGTCTGGTGTATTCACTGTGCATTCATTGTTTTCCATGTTGGCTTCATTGCATCTTCAATTACCTGTTGCACTTGCAGTGTATTGATCGTCTGCACTTGGTCCTGTTTACTCAAGTCTGTTAGTCGAGTTGCATGCTGCTTGGTCATTTTTCTTTGTTGTCACTGCCCTTGTGGTGTCAGACCTGTAGCATACATGTTGCTATTCCCTGGTATAGTTGCATGTATTTTGTTTGTAGCCATTTCATTGTTGTGGCTGTGCACATCATATATTGGTTCGAAGTTTAGTGTAAGTTAAAAATAAAAAAGGGACAGGTTCATTTCATGTGCAGGGTGAGTTCTTACACTGTTGTACATCATTGCAAGTGTAAGTGTAAATACTAGTGCACGTGTAAGAGAAAGTGTAAGTACAGGTGCAGGCATCTTCATTTTTGTTGTACGTAAGTGCAAATTGAGTTTACATGCATGTATCTCCTACGCCTGGAACCTTGAGTGCATATTATTTTATTACAGACCATAGTTTGATATTAGCATGCGTGTGAACCATTTTGTGTTGGAGCATAATTTTTGTTAATGGTTTTGTCTCAATGCCAATTGTCGAAGTTGGGTTGACCTTGTTCTGCCCTTATTCATTGGTTTTGCACTACTTCATCATGTCACTGTTTTCATTTGAATCTGAGGTGTTATCTCGAAGTCTGTACATTTCCATGTGCGTTTGGGCATTCGAGCCTTCATGCTCTGATTGGTTCAGGTTGCATAATCAATTTTGCTGTGTCATCATGTTTGTACCACTGCCTTGTGCACTTGGTCATTCATTGTTGCCCAGACCTTTTCTTGGTATTGCTGTTAACTTTGGTTTGGCCTCGCAGTTGTGTTGAGTCCTAGTAACAGTGACATGATCTCTGCATTTTGTAAATGATTTGGCTTTGCAGTTACGACTTGCTGCCAATATTTGGAGTTGTGGTGACTTTATATGCTGTAGTGGCGAGGCAGTGCACACGAGCGTGTACTGCAACCATACGGTATTGCTTTTATTGATATTTGCTATGGATTTATTGATCTTTTACGTATTCCAGATGCTGTAGTGGCGAGGGAGTACACGTGTGCGTGTACTGCAGCCCTACCTGAATTGATATTTTAATTGATATTTCAATTGTTTGAATTGTTTCGTGTGTCCAATTCAATATTTTGAATCGTATTTTGATTTGGTTTAATTTGATGATTTTGTTGATATCTAATTATCTTTTTGATAATTAGATTATGAGTTTCTAATGATTCATTTAATGAATAGATTTTTGTCGTTAATTGCCGTTTAGGCTCTAATTGTTATTTAATTATTATTGCTTCCGTGCATTAATAACTGAGTTTGAATTAGGCTGACCCATGTATTATTTTCTTTTGAATTTAATACTCGAGTCAGACCGAGTTATTTCAGGTTGTTGATATTTTGCTTTGGATTGCTGCTTGAGCTATGAAGTCACTTTATACCTTTTGGAGTAGTCGTCGTCATAGTATAGGATGATATGTATTCATGTATATTATTGTCAATAATGTACTTGTATATGTAACCTCCAGAGTCGACAGTTGTAGTTGTATCATATGTATGGTATCACATATATTGTAACTGACTTCAGTTATATATATATGAGACTTTTTATTATCTGTGTTCCGCATTTAGCTGATCTGTGTTATTATTATATATATTGTCCTAAACTATTTTTTTTTGAACTGGTACTTTATATACAACAAATTATTGGGACAACATATCCATGTCAAATAAACGTTCGAAAGCAAGTTTCGAACTTGTGACATCCTGCACCAAAGCCGAATCAATTAACCACTTGGACAAAGGTGCTTGTCTGTCCTAAACTATTATGAACCATCGTAGTTCGTTTTATACTGGAATTGGTTATATCAATGGGAGTAAATAAATAAGAGATGAAAAATAAAAATATATACCACTCCTATCGAGATAACCAATACTAGTGTAAGACCCAACTATGGATGGCCGCTCCTATCCAGCCTTATTCTTCGTAATAACAGACGGTATTTCTTTTAATACTCTTTGTTATTGTGAGCATAAAAGTGGGGCGTCACAATATTGCTATAATTGCTATTTTTAAAAACTACTTTTCAACTATTTAATAAATTTATGTTTTTACCTTTTTTATGTATGATTTTTAATTGGAGTTCAAAAACTACAAGCAAGTTATTGATTATAGATGAGATATCAAAAAGAATTTGGTTTCTTTGATGTGTTTGCCTTTTTTACAGTAAGTGCATGATTTTGACAGCTTACCCATCTATTTTCATATGTTTTTTGCTCTTTTGATTCTAAGTTTGCACTGAGTTTTTATAAACAAAGTACCGTCTATTTATGCTAAATTCATTGCATATTAATTATAAACTTAATCAAATTCACTGCATATTAATTGTAAACTTCATGAACTTTGACTAAATTTCTTTGACAGTTTTTAGTAAAGTGAGGAGGAATATTTACGTATATGATTCTTTGTTTGGTTGATTTTTTGCAAAGATTTAGAAGAGCTTATCAGTTCCAATTGTAATGGGAATTTTTATACATGGTTTTGTGAAACAACTGAATTATTAGGAAGACGTGACTACGTAATATATGCAGTATTTTTTTTCTTCTGTGGTGTTTGAAATATTAATTCAAAATTTATATGCTAGGAATGATTATACAATTTATGCAATTTTAGTTGTGGCTTAAACCGTAGCCATTTGGCCTTACCATGTTGCAACAGATAGGCGTGTTGGAAGTGTATCTGATCTTTAAGTTTTCAATACCTTTCTTTTACATATTTTGCCTTCGTCTTCTGATTTAGGAAAAATAATGATTGATCTAACTTTGTTCAAAAAAAATTATGTGTCTTGAAAATTGAAAATATATATATATATATATATATATATATATATATCATCTTCTTCCCTGTTCAGTTTATTATCGTAAATTACAATAAATTTTCTCTAATCAAGACTCCGTAATTTATATAGTAAATCAATTCATTTATAATCAGTTCTTACTTTATCAATCGGATAATAGTCACATGATTGGTATTCCCACCATGAATGTAATCACTTTTAAACCATCTTCATAATATATTTCCATCAAAGTATGGATTTCCCTTAAATTTCAAACCTACCATTTCTTAAAATCCTTTTGTACTATTCAATAAATAAAAAATTCTATTACATTGCTGCATGATTTTTGAAATGGAGCTCCAAAACTCAATCAAGTTATTGCATTAATGATTTAGCCCGTCTGCGGTGTTTCCTACTTTTTTAAGTATGTATATAAATATGGATACTTACATCCTGATATTGTGATATTCTCATTTTGAGTTTCGATTTGCTCTGAAATACTATACATAGAGCAACATTCCTTTATGGCAAAATCGGTAAATATTTAATTATAAATTTCAAGCACTTTGACCAGTTTGCTATAGTAATTTTCAATAAAGAGAAAGGAAAATTATGTTTGTGATTCTTTGCTTGATTAACTTATTTTAGCACGATTTAATTTAACTTACCGGTACTTATTGACATTTGAATATTAACACCTATATTTTGCGAAGTAGTCGACATATTATAAGATGAAACTGCAAAATATATGCATATTTTTAGCTTCTATGATACTTAAATGGCGGTTAGTTTCTTATATGTTAGGAATGAATGTATAATTTGATTACTTTCATAGTCAAGTAGGTGATTTTGAAAAAGAGGAAGATGTGAACTCAACAACAAAGAAAGTATTACTTCAACCATATCCCTCATGCTTACTTCCCACAGTTGGTAAGAAACTTAATATGATATGGTGATGGTATCAAAATTGATTTTGTTCATTGCTATATATTGAATGACCTTATCCTATCTTATATAAAAGTTTATATTAAAATCAATTATCTTTATTCGGTACTTAATCAACTATATATGGATAATTTCTTATAGTTTCCATATTATAGGAGGTGGATTTAGCATGTTATGTTATAATTGTAACGTATAATATATTGTAAATTATTGTCTTTATACGGGAGGCCTAAGAGAACAAATTTCATAACTTAAAAATAATTTTACCTCTCTTCCTAAATAAGATTGGCATGCCTCCATTCTTAAATTTTATTCTTATACCATTGTTCATTTATGTATTAATTTTTTCATCCCTTTTGTATTGAGTTGTCCCCTAGACTGGCCGGACTCCATTTATGATAAATAACTGCAGTTTTCCTTGGTTAACCAGAAAAAATTAATTACATAAATTTGAAATTCTTATTGTGATCAATAATTAATTCCCCTTTTTATTGCTAATCATTGTACGTTAAACAGTATATTACATCGTTGTCTATTTCATAAATATGATCTGTCGATCTATCTTAAAGTGTACAACCATGTCGGTATTCCTAACATGTCCTATGCTTAATTATTCAAATCACCGCAATCATAAGCAGACTGACACAAAACCTGTCAGAATCAGTGAAAACAAACTCCCAACTAAGTGGGTTTAGGTCTTTGTTTACCATTTTATTTGCAATACGTTGCCCCCTCAACCAGTAGAAACTCACAAAACACCATCAATCTTACCGCTGAGCCATCTGTTCAAATGTAATTTTTTTAATACTTGCAATCATTATTATATTCTCATAAGACTTTAGTCATACTTCTATAAAAATTATGTTCCACATAATTTTAAACAAGTCTCTTATTGGCAACGAGTGCTTTAGTCTTACGATAAATATAGAAAAGGTTTCGCTATCTCATTGATAGCTCAAAACTTCAAGCTTTAGGTTAAGAAATTAAGATACACCTCTTACGCTACATCCCTATGTTACACTCCTAAATTTTGTTGATTTACACTAATACCATTTCAAAACTTCATATGTCGTTGTGAGGAGGGAGATCATGCATCACCACCACACACGCGCGCGCGCGCCGCCGCCGCCGTCCGTCCAACCGAACCGGGCCGGGCTCGGATTCCGGTTTGGGTCTAAAATGACCATTCTTTTTACTAGGCCATTGTTTAACGGTTTTGGGCTTCGTCTGAAACTGGGCTGGGCCTGGAATTTAAAGAGAAGCGGGCGGGTGAACAGACGCAGGGTTTTTTCCTGAGGAGATGCGACTGTTCATAAGCGGACGCGAATAACTGAAGAGGCGCGACCCGTTAGAGACGAACAGTAGCGGGTGCGGCCCGTTAGAAGCAAACAGGTGCGGCCAAACGCGAACGGGTGCGACCTGACTGAAGCAGTGCAGGCGAAACAGTACCAGGCGGTACGAATGGGTGCAAGCCAGTAGCGAGCGGGTGCGACCCGTTAACGAACAGCAGCGACCAAAAGGCAACGGGTGCGACCCGTCAAGCGGACGCGACTGTTCGAAGGGATGCGGACGAAATTATAAATAGAAGAGAATACTGATCACATTCTCATCCTATTCCAATCTAATTTCTTCTGCTTCTTTGCTCCACTGCTCTATATTCATATATATATCACAGAGTTGACATACTCATTACAATCTCGTGCAGATTACGTCTGTTGTATCTTGGGAGAGTTTTGAAATAAAATTCTTAAGGAAATTGTTACGACAAGCCTCAGACGGAATTTCCTTTATATACTGGTTAGATTCACGGTAATCTTTCTCGTTTATAAGTTATACTATTTCTTACAATAGTATAACGTTGTTGTTATAATTTATTTACAACGTAACTTATTGTTACATTTATCTAATACAGAATTCCAACGTAGTGGAATTCTAATTAATAAACTTGTGCGACAAGTTTATTGCAGCGTGCGATCTGTTTTAGTACACTAGACATATAACATCTTAAGAATTTTACTGTTTTACACTAAAACAGAGATGTTAACAGTTGACAACATGAAAATGGATAAGTCCAACTTTTCAGCGGTTATTTCTGAATGCAATTTGATTCAGAACCCTAACCAATGGTGGGTTGACACAGGAGCTACTCGTCATGTTTGCTCTGAAAAATCCATGTTTTCAACATACCAGAAATTCGATCAGAAAGAAAGACTCTACATGGGTAATTCTGCAGTTTCCATGATCGAAGGAAGTGGCACAGTTATCCTCAAGTTCACTTCTGGAAAAACTGTCAAATTGAATGACGTGCTTCACGTTCCAGACATACGCAAGAATCTCATCTCTGGTGCAGTCCTATCAAAGAAGGGATTCAAGATGGTGTTTGAGTCAGACAAGATGGTTCTGTCCAAAGTTGGAATGTATATCGGAAGGGGATATTTATGTGATGGCCTATTTAAGGCAAATGTAGCCGTTACCGGCAATAAATCTATGTATTCTGATTATGCTAATAATAAAATTGAAGTCTCTTACTTGCTTGAGCACGAAATTTTACTATGGCACGATAGATTAGGACACATAAACTTCCGAAAAATGAAGAAATTATCAAACTTGGGATTGATTCCAAATTTCCAAGTAGATAAGAACTACAAATGTGAGACATGTGTAGAAGTAAAAATGGTCAAACAACCATTTAAATCTGTTGACAGAAGCACCGAACCATTAGGTTTGGTACATACAGATTTATGTGATTTTAAATCACTACCTACAAGAGGTGGGAAAAAGTATTCTATTACTTTTATTGACGATTATACGCGATATTGCTATGTATATCTTTTAAATAGTAAGGATGAAGCAATAACCGCGTTTATAAAATACAAGGCGGAGGTAGAAAATCAGTTAAATAAAAAGATCAAGATATTGAGATCTGATCGAGGTGGAGAATATGAATCACCATTTGAACAGTTTTGTGCCGAAAATGGTATAATTCATCAAACAACAGCTCCATATTCACCACAACAAAATGGTGTAGCCGAGAGGAAGAACAGAACGTTAAAAGATATAATTACTGCCATGCTTTTAACTTCTGGTCTGCCGACGAACTTGTGGGGGGAAGCCTTAAATATGTCTAATCACATATTAAACAAAGTTCCTCACAATAAAACGGGAACAATTCCATATGAGATATGGAAAGGACACAAACCAAGCTTTAAATACCTCAAAGTGTGGGGGTGCTTGGCAAAAGTTCCAGTTCCGCCTCCCAAGAGAGTCAAACTTGGACCAAAAACAGTAGATTGTTATTATCATGGGCCAGCCCAAAATAGTAGTGCCTATAGATTTTTGGTATTCAAGTCTGATATAAATGATATTCATGTAAATACAATCATGGAATCAAGAGATGCCTCGTTCTTTGAAGATGTGTTTCCACATAAAAGATACGATGGAAATCCTGTCCCAAAAAGGACAAGAGATAACAGAGATGAGACATGTGAAGATGAAACTCATCAGGACAACGAGGAGGTTGAACCAAGAAGAAGCATAAGGGCAAGAACTTCCAAAACATTTGGTTCGGATTTTTTAACTTATATGTTAGAACACGAACCTCAAACGTACAAGGAAGCAATGTCATCTTCTGAATCTTCATGTTGGAAAGAAGCAATTCAAAGTGAGATTGATTCAATTCTAAGTAATAAAACTTGGGAAATTGTTGACATTCCACCAGGAATAAAACCAATTGGCTGCAAATGGATTTTCAAGAAGAAAATGAAAGCAGTTGGCTCTATCGACAAGTATAAAGCCAGATTAGTAGCTAAAGGATATCGTCAAAAAGAAGGAGTAGACTTCTTTGATACCTATTCACCGGTTACACGAATAACCTCTATAAGAATGTTAATAGCAATTGCATCATTTATAATCTAGAGATTCATCAAATGGATGTAAAAACAGCATTCTTAAATGGAAATCTCGATGAGGAGATTTACATGGAGCAACCTGAGGGATTTATTTCCAAAGGAAATGAAAACAAAGTCTGTAGATTAGTCAAATCATTATACGGACCAAAACAAGCTCCAAAGCAATGGCACGCAAAATTTGATAGTGTCATGATGAAAAATGGTTTTCGTATAAATGAATGTGATAAATGTGTTTATTACAAACAACCTGGACAATCATATGTGATGATTTGTCTATATGTGGACGATATGCTAATATTCGGTCCAAATACTCAGGTAATTGAGACCATAAAGAAAATGTTGATCAACAATTTCGACATGAAAGACTTGGATGTTGCAGATATTATTTTGGGAATAAAAATAATAAGAACATCTAATGGAATTGAGTTATCTCAATCACATTATAAAAAGTGATTGAAAGATTTCAAAACTTTGGAATTAAAGGAGTAAATACACCTTTTAATCCATCGGAAGTACTGCATAAAAACACCGATGAGAGTGTAATGCAACTGGAATACTCTCGTGTAATAGGATGCTTAATGTATCTGATGAATTGCACCAGATCAGATATAGCTTATGCAGTAAGTCGATTGAGCAGGTATACAAGCAATCCAGGGAAGGAATACTGGAAAGCACTAATGAGAGTGCTTGGATATTTAAAAAATACCACTAACTATTCCTTACATTATGGAAAATATCCTGCCGTCTGAGAAGGATATAGTGATGCAAACTGGATTGCAGATTCAGAGGAATCAAAATCAACGAGTGGTTATGTCTTTACCCTAGCAGGGACAGCGGTGTCATGGAAATCTACTAAACAAACATGCATAGCTCGATCCACTATGGAATCAGAGTTCATTGCATTAGATAAAGCAGGCGAAGAAGCAGAATGGCTTCGTCACTTTTTAGAAGATATTCCGTTTTGGCCTAAACCTGTACTGCCATATGCATACACTGTGATAACCAAGCAGCGCTAAGCAGAGCGCAAAACTTTGTGTATAATGGAAAGTCACGACATATTCGTCGACGCCATAATACAGTTAGGCAGTTACTCTCAAATGGAACTATTTCCATAGATTATGTGAGAACAAATGATAAACTAGCGGATCCATTTACTAAAGGTTTATCAAGAGAGAAAATTGACTGCGCATCGAGGGGAATGGGTTTAAAAGCCTAAACCAACAAGAGTTACCTTATACGGAAACCTATCCTAGCGACTGGAGATCCCACGGACTAGGATCAATAGGCAAACCAGTTATGAGTAACTCAAGAAGTAATGCATTTGTCTAGACTTGGTCCTACTCCATTCCTATGGTGCAAAATATAATGCATGCCTACAGAAGTTTTAAAGGTTAAAACTATGTTTTTTAATGATGACCATATCTTGAAAATAACAAGTGGGGTATAGGTAGGATACTCTTAATGGTTGCAATCACCTATGTTAGTGTGAGCTGGGTCGGCTCTATGAGAATATTAAAAGACTTTTATTCTCTAAAAACACTCGCAGAACCAAAAATTGTTCAGGACCAAAATGAACACAACCAAGAGATTGGATGAGAAGGGAATCAATGCTTCGTAAAGCTTATTATCTGGATATACAATAAAGGCCGACGGTTCAAGATGAAATAATTCACCGATTAGCCAAGTAGATCCGATAAGTTTTAACTAGGAAAAGTTCAAAGTGAAATATCTACTTATCCACGATAAAGCATTATTCCATATGTACTCTGTGATATTTCGCTTTGTGTGGGGGATATGTATATTATCATTCATGTGGGGGATTGTTGGAGTTCCTAAAGAGCAAAGTGAATGAAAAATACAAGCCCCACATCTCCAAATTGTGAGAGCTATATTGGTTTAAATATAGCTTTCTCATGAGGAGGTTGGGGGCCTGGGGCTCCCAAATGTATGCTTCGTTGTGAGGAGGGAGATCATGCATCACCACCACACACGCGCGCGCGCGCCGCCGCCGCCGTCCGTCCGACCGAACCGGGCCGGGCTCGGGTTTGGGTTTGGGTCTAAAATGACCATTCTTTTTACTAGGCCATTGTTTAACGGTTTTGGGCTTCGTCTGAAACTGGGCTGGGCCTGAAATTCAAAGAGAAGCGGGCGGGTGAACAGACGCAGGGTTTTTTCCTGAGGAGATGCGACTGTTCATAAGCGGACGTGAATAACTGAAGAGGCGCGACCCGTTAGAGGCGAACAGTAGCGGGTGCGGCCCGTTAGAAGCAAACAGGTGCGGCCAAACGCGAACGGGTGCGACCTGACTGAAGCAGTGCAGGCGAAACAGTAGCAGGCGGTACGAATGGGTGCAAGCCAGTAGCGAGCGGGTGCGACCCGTTAACGAACAACAGCGACCAAAAGGCAACGGGTGCGACGAAATTATAAATAGAAGAGAATACTGATCACATTCTCATCCTATTCCAATCTAATTTCTTCTGCTTCTTTGCTCCACTGCTCTATATTCATATATATATATATCACAGAGTTGACATACTCATTACAATCTCGTGCAGATTACGTCTGTTGTATCTTGGGAGAGTTTTGAAATAAAATTCTTAAGGAAATTGTTACGACAAGCCTCAGACGGAATTTCCTTTATATACTGGTTAGATTCACGGTAATCTTTCCCGTTTATAAGTTATACTATTTCTTACAATAGTATAACGTTGTTGTTGTAATTTATTTACAACGTAACTTATTGTTACATTTATCTAATACAGAATTCCAGCGTAGTGGAATTCTAATTAATAAACTTGTGCGACGAGTTTATTGCAGCGTGCGATCTGTTTTAGTACACTAGACATATAACATAATATTGATTAAGTTTTATGCCGGTGTTTTTCATTTCTAAATTACGCTTTTAGTTATGTTATGATATATTAGTGTTTCATTTTGCCTGACCAAGTGAAATAGGTAAGTAATTGTTATATTTCTAAATTTAGGCTCAGAAGGAGCTATTTGTCATACGGATCATTTGCTTAATCGCTTCAGACTTGATGATGATCAGGTTTACAAATAAAATCTTGATTCTGTTATTACTTTTATGTATGAAAATTTGGTAATTATTAACATATATTATTATTATTATTATTATTATTTGGTTTTGCAGTTGCCAAAGCAAGTTCAACAATTGGTGTACTACATATGTTTTGTTAAAATGACAAAGCAATTTACCTTTATCTTCTTCCCATGTAGGTTAAATCTAATTTACAAAGGTATAGAATTATGAGATTTTTGATGTATGGTTTACGTACATGTTTTCATTTGTTTCCCTTTAATTTTAACTACATGTTAAACAACTAACATCAGAGTTAAGAAATATCCCCTGAAGTACGTTTGTCAATCAATTTAATTTACCTTCTACAACATTGTTTTAAGACTATAATTTGTCTGCATAATCTCATTTTAGGTAAAAAAATAAATTACTTAACGGTGATATATTATTAAAATTCGAAACAAATTACCAACTATTTCCATATTATGACTAACCATAAACGAAATATGTTACTAACCGTAGTAAATTATCTGGATATTGAATGTCCATAAATGAAAAACCAAACAGAATCCAACTGAGTTAACATTTTCTGTTAGGGAAATAAATAGTTTGACATACTTATAAATAATTGTTTTTGTGTATTTACTTAGGCAAATTGGATTCAATTATGGATGTGAGTTTTATTTCTAACCATCAAATTAGCAAGCTAGGTTTTTATTCCATGTCCATTCAAAATATATTGACTTGATTTTTCAGTATTTCTTTGCCTGTTACATTCCAGTTTCAATAAATGGGTTTGCTGATTTATCTTTTACCTCCCAACTACCTTATAATAGGATAGAGTACATATACTTAAGTTTTTCTGTTTTTAACTTAATCATGATATATTTCTCATGTTTAGATTTTATATCCGCATGATACAATCAATAAGATAAATGAGAGTGCAATTTTCTTTTCTTCCTATACGCACTTAATTTAAGAATTGACCATGACATTTTTTTCCTGTTTTTTATATTCATAAACCCGATGGCTTCATCTTTGTTTTCAAATATGTAAATTGTTTTCAAATATGTAAATTATGATTCATGATAGAGTTATGGATATTTTTTGGTTTTTTAATTTATTACTTTTTCTTTGATTCGCTGCTAGAAAATGATTTGAGTTTGAATATTTATAGAGAGAGAGCTTTGAAGAATATTAAATTTATATCTCCATGCCACATTTTTTAGCACATCATAATTTTTGTGTTCATACTATGCACACATTGTAACGACATAACTGTAATTTTTTTAAAGCAACCGATATAACCCCACTTTACTGCTTAGTTCAGCACAGGGTAACACAAAATAAATGAAACAAGCAAACTATATAAGGACTGTAAGGCTTAAACATGTCTTATTTTTTGTATCCGATGTACTATAGAGTTTATGCATTTCAATTTTTTTAGTCCTAACTGATTTGCAAATGCATCTTAGTAATTTCTTAAGTCAATTTCATAATCATAATTGATAATTTATCCTAAATATGGCATCTAACCAACATAAATCTTTATTATTATTATTACTATCGTTGTTATTATTACTACTACTAGTATTATTGTATTGTTATTATGCATAAAACATGCAACTTAGAGGAAAGTGAAGGATGCATACATTGTGATCTGTGAATTTGTTAATTATTTGTTTGTAGGACTCATTTAATGAACAATTCGATTGAAGACGAAGCGAGTCAGAAAAGGATGATTTTGATGTTTGGTATTTCAGGTGTTCATCAATTTGTGGATTTTCAATGTTTTTATGTAATATACAACTGCCAAATTAGAGCATATAAAAAAAATTGTTTACAGCAGAAATGGTTAGGTTATATGCTGAAATGACAATTTATTTGTTGTAACTAATGTGGTACATGTCATGTTACATGCCACAAATAGAAGGTTCCAGTAAATACATGTCCGCTACCTTTCCCAATGGTAGTTACATATTGCTCACATAAATAACCATTCACATGCACATGTCTTCTGCTATTACGACAGGTACATATTACTTAATGAAGATTTTCGTATCTTTGTAATACCTTTGGTGTCACACTTTTTTGGTATCAACGTGAACTACCAAAAATGCCCCTCTATAAATATTATTAAATATTACTATTGCTTAAAAAGGGGACATAACAGTTAACTTTTTTTAGCAATTCAAAACGTACTTATCTTATTATCACCTAGAAATAGGATCTTATGAATAAACTTTTTTCAAAGTCATTTTTTACCAATTAATAATCTTTAATAATAATTGTAATACCTTTGGTGTCACATTTTTTTGTATCAACGTGAACTATCAAAAATGCCCCTCTATAAATATTATTAAATATTACTATTGCTTAAAAATGGGATATAACGGTTAATTTTTTTAGCAATTCAAAACGTACTTATTTTATTATCACCTAGAAATAGGATCTTATGAATAAACTTTTTTCAAAGTCATTTTTTATCAATTAATAACAGAAATAAAAATTTAAACCAATATAAAATTAAATCCATTCTTTAGTAATTATAATTAATAATAGAAATAAAATTCAAACGCCCCTAAAAGTAGGATCTAATAATTAAACATATTTTACAAATTCAAAATGCTTCTAAAATAGGATATAAAATTAAACTTTCTTTAAAATTCAAAATACTACTCTACAAATATACAAATCTTAGTATCACTTGAAATAAAAAATTATTTTTTTTGACCGATTTAAATATATACAATTTATAACAAAAATAATTCACGCGCGAAGCGCGTGCCATTACACTCGTATTAATAAATGTACTAAGACTGGATCGAGTGTGAAGGACACAAAATATAGAAGGACGGCAGTTACTCAAATTTTTATTAAACTGCAGAAGCAAAAGAGAATGTTGGTAGCGTGCCCACTATATAACAAACTGAACGAAACATTTCAGAAAATAATGCACTATTCTCCTCCTTTCATCGTCCAACTCTAACGTAATAAAATATATTACCTTAGTCCCACTTTTTTCCATTCTCTACACCGATCACTACCATATTCCTCTTTTTATAGGATTTTTCAATCATGGCTGCAAACAACTCCAACCTCTCCACCTTTTCTCCGAAACTGAGTGTAATCCATTCACCGTTCGAATATTTTAGCACTACCAGTCCGAGTATGCGAAAAGTTAAACAAACCATTTTTTGAGAATTTTTCTTTAAACCAATATTTTAGCACTAGATATGATGATAAAATCGTGAGATTGATTTATAAATGATTTCATGAAATAATTTTGTTTTTATGATGTCGAATATTTAAATTACTCCAAAAAATGGCTACATAGGTGGATATTTTTGTACGAATTTTTTTTATAGCATGCACATAACTGCAACCCACGGGCATAGCATGGATTAAGTTTAGAGCCATTATGATCTTTATAGGAAAAATGTTATATGAATTAGAATCTTAAAAATGCTATTTTCACATGGGAACCTAGATATTTTGCTTTTGATATGACAAGTTTATGTTTTCCTTACTCCTTTGAAATAATGACCAACAACATCCTTTTGCTATTGTCCATGACCAAACAGAAAAAAGCCCTAGGTGATTAGTGTTGCTATAGCATATGTGCCACAATTTCTTTGCCGTTTGATGCACTGTCATCACAAATATGCCTACTGCGTATCAATGCATGCCCAAACTACAAACAAATAAAGGAATAAGAAAGCATATAAAAACCCATACCCATAAAATTATAATCTAACGTTTTACGTACACAGTTATTTGTATTTGCATTTATTTCTAACCTTTACTCTATCTTGGAAAATTTCAGGCATGGACGCTAACATACACTGTGACTTTAACTGGCCTATAGTATTTATTGGAGCTGTAAATGCCGTCTGAAAGCTTTGAACCATTACATGCACTACCAGCTTATTTGTTGCTTAAAGTTATTCGTTTTGGCTGTTGTATTTATATGACACTATTAGTTATACAATACTTTAGCCTTTTGGTTTTTCACCTATTTGAACATGCTTCTTTCCGACTATTCTAATTACCTACCCATCCATACAGTTCTATTTATTAATGTACTTAATAAATATATTTTTTCGAATGTCGTGATACCCTATCTGTGATGACCCGCCTTTCATTCCATAGAAGGACGTGACGTAAGCTAAGAAAGAAATAGGTAGAAAAGAAACAGATAGGAAAAAAGAACTAAACAATCACAGAATCTCATAGCGGAACGAGATAAATATATTACATCACATATATATAACATAGTAGTCACTAATACCATACATCAGAGTCATTCAATCTTATATATATCATACTAGACAGTCGTGATGACCTGCCAATTCATTACAACCAAAAAGCAGTCAAAGATACTAATACAATGGAAACAAATACATATAGACATGTAGAAGCCTCCTACTCCAAGTCTTCCTCCAATATACGTCAAAGCTAACCTGGATCGCTTGGCTACTCATAAAAATTTGAGTACCCAAGAGTTTAAGAAAAACAGAAAATAAACTCCGGGTCAGACATGGGTCTGGTGTGAGTAAATGGTTTAAGTTTGTTTAACTTGAAAATCATTTGAAATCAAGGGTATCTCGTAAGACTCACCGCACATAAACACGGTCAAGTTTTTCCTTTACGATAACCAAAACATTTTATAGGAAATCTAGTTATATTATAATAGTGTCTAGGGTTTTCAATATAAATAGGAAATAACTGGAATGCTTACATCTCACGTTCCAACATAGTTGGCACAATCAAAACTGTATGGACACTTGTTGGAGATTGGATTCCATACAATGTCAGGGCTACTAGGGTACCGTCCATCACAGTACCTGGTCTAAATCAGTTTACTGAGGATCCCTCCCGATCCCTTGCAACACAAGACCGGAGCTATCCCTTACTGGATAGTCCGAATAAGATAATCTCGCGGTTGGGGCCAACAACCGTCCACACAGCTGAATCAATAGGGACATCTAAACAGAGGAAAATCTTATCCTAATTGGATGCTACCCACTTAGCCTTGCTGCACCTCCCCTGTTTTACCCACAGTAGGGACATTTCTTGGAATGCTCATCGTCCTCCAATGACGATGGTCTGATAGCATTCATCCATACAGGTCCGTTCCGGGTTTGAACGGAACCAAAGGCACTATCTCCGCTACACTCATTTTGGAATCACCCTCAGAGTCAGCGACAAATAGCCCTTGCATTCAGAATCATCATTCCCGATCTTCCCTTGAGATTTCACAACCTATCGCTTATTTTGGATCGATGTGGTTTTCAGATAACAATTTGATATCCTATCCCGGTCTCATCGAATCCGAACGCCGTCTTTTAAGGCCAAATTGTTTTAAGTAAAACATTTCAGTTTAAATTCAGCATGTTATATTCACACAGAAATTTCATCATAGATATCTATTTAAATAATTGAATCACATTTATTAGCGGTTCAATCCAGGCATTTCATATCACAAAATAACATGAATTAACATACTAGAGATATTAAGCAATCCAAAGTATTCAATCCAATTTAATCATCCATAGGCAAGATTAACTGGTCACACAATTTCTAATTAAATTAAATTTAACACAAAATAAATTAATTACTTATAAATCCTGCTTAATTGTCATTAACTAATTACAAGCCATTTAATCATATTTATTTGAATTAATTATTTGGAATTAATTTATTGTTAACATGTAAAATCACTTAAGACCTTTGATTAATTAAAAGCTTTTTTAAAACATTTTATTTTCCTTCACCACCTGCTTAATTACAATATTTAATTTTATTTTAATAAATTTAGAAATTAATTTAAATAATAGATATATAATATAATTGTTCTAAGCTTAATTAATTAAAGTTAAAAATAATTTATTTATATGACCTTAAAAGTAAATTAAGGTTTTAAATTTCTTTATCCATATTAGGAAGCTCAAGTAAAAACAATACAACTTATAAAGAATTGGTTAGAAATTGCTTTGGAAAACCTTGTTTATGTTTTTACTTTTATTACCATGTTCTTATTCTTATTACTATTTTTTATTTTAAAAAAAAAACGCAGTCCCAAAAGCCCAAACCCACGAAAAAACCTTCCCCTCTCCTCATCCTTCTTCTTCTCTACTCTATTTCCTTACACCCAAACAACGACCAGAGATACAGGATACGTGTGCACGTGTACACCGCGTTGGAGCATCTCCGACCAACGTCGCCATCGTCACCCAATCGCCGACGACATGCCTGACCATCCTCGCAACCCAGAACCACCCAAAATTGCTCGAATTCAAATTCGAACAATTTCCCCACTACCAGAAATGAATACTCGACCTACATCCGCCTCATACCACTACCATAGCCCATCGAAACCCACGCCATATCGCCACTAGCATCACCCGACCTCCCTCTTCCTATACCCACTACTTCGGCCCACTTTGATGCCGCCCCGCCGTCGCATTAGCCAGAAATCCAACCTCGACTCGAAACAGCCCTATACCCTACTTCGCCGTCATCCCGCTCCCGTGATGCTCTGAAAAATCACCTGCCATTTTTCCCACGATCCCCAAACGACAAGCTACCTCCTGTTACAACCTGATGCCAAAACAATCACGCGATCATTGGCAATCACCCAATGGCCGAAATCCGATCAACTCCCAATTTCCCTCCATATACACACTTAAAAATTACAAAACTTCCATAAAAAATCAACAATTTCAAAAACGAATCTATTTATATAAGTGAAATAGAAAATTAAGATGGTTGATTTCAGGTGATGTTTCATTTCCACTGTAATTTCCTTCCTCCCTGTGAATACTTACTAATCTTCACATGAAAACATTTAAAAAAAAAATAAGATTTCTTATTTACAAACAATTTTCCTTTAATTTCTACAACTTATAATTGTCTAGGTGAAAAGAAAAGGAATTTTAAGTAGTTTTTGGACCTGTTAGAACAAAGACAGAGACATGCACATATACACACATCATTTACATACATATACACTAGGCACATAAACTTATCATCCATGCAACACATGTTCAAGCCAATTCTACAATCAAATCTTACATGCACATTGTTATAAAGAAGATTTAGTTTTTGAAAGGTAAAGTTTACCCACCTATTAGAAATTTGAATAGAGGAGCGAAGTCCTGCTTTAAAAAAATCTGGTAGCTAGATTTCTTTGATATGACGATCTTTTATAGAATTGAGTTGAATTTGTATTTAGGTTTCTAGGTTGTAAAAAGTAGCATTTCTTTGTTCTATTTTCTATCTCCGGTATGCTTACTTTGAAATGAAAGAAAGGAAGAGATTATATATATATATATATATATATATCATTTTCAAATATATATATATATATATATATATATATATATATATATATATATATATATAAGATAAACTGCCTGTATACATCACATTGTTTTGTTTCACATCTTTTCTTTTTTTTGATATCTTTGGTCAGATATTTTCTCTTTACCTGTCATGATTTTATATATTTTTTTGAAAATAAAAAAATCTATTAAAACAATTTTTTTTGACATTTGTATGCTTGATAGATTAATATGTCTCCTCTTAGCTTACATATAAATCACTTTTCATATGCAAATTTATACTCTTATCTCCTAATCTCACAAATGTCCTTATGTATATATATTTATTTTATATTTTTCTTTTTATTTATTCCATTTATTTATTTATTTTAACCATGGATAACTTAAATATTTTACTTAATATTATTTAACTCTCCTACATACATATTTCAATTTCTAACACATATATTCTTATTTTTGTTTTAAGCTTAAGTTATTAATACTTATATCTAGTGTTTAAAATGGAGAGTTTAATTTTAATTATTTTTGAGAGATTTACTTTGAATTTCCGAATCATAGTTTTCTTTTCACAGTAAATAGCTAGCATATTTTATTTGTTTTGAAATGATAAGTTTGTAAATATAAATAATTAGATTAGAATATTATTAAATTAATATTTTCAAAAATCCCGGGTTGTCACATTGCCCCCCTTAAAAAGAATTTTGTCCACGAAATTTTAAAAGCAAGAGATAATTTAACTATCCATCAATTTTTTTATACTCAAATAGAAAAGCACACACATCATTCTTATACTGACAACCATAGCAAACAATTCATTCAAATAAACAAACTTAACTATCCTAACACAATTATGGATAGGCCTTCCTTATACGATCTAGAGTTTTCCAGGTACAATTTCTGTGATCCTCGCTCCATTGAATGTTAACTAGCTTCGCCACTTTGTTCCTGAGCTTCTTCTCACCTCGATCTACAATCTGAACTGGATGCCTGACCACAGTTAAGTTTGGTTCGACATCCAAATCTTCCTGAACTGCTGGTTCTACAACTAGTGATGGGTCGTACACGTACTTCCTCAGATGAGATATATGAAATACATGGTGAATTCCAGCTATCCGGTCTGGTAATTCAATCCTGTATGCCAAAGCATCGATCCTTTGAAGAACACGAAAAGGTTCAATATATCTCGGAGCTAGCTTTCCTATTTTTACCAAACCTGATTGCTCCTTTGAGCTAGGAAACTTTGATGAATACCAAGTCTCCAGCTTCGAATTTCAAATTTCTCCATCTCTTATCTGCGTAACTTTTCTGACGATCCTGGGCCGCCTTCATCCTTTTCTTGATCAGCTCAACATTCATAGATGCCTCCTGAATCAAGTCTAGACCAAGTCTAAGACAATCTCCTGATTCTACCCAACAAGATGGTGATCTATAGGGTCTTCTGTATAAAACTTCGTAAGTACCATCCTAATGCTTGCCCGATAATTGTTGTTGTACGAGAATTCTACCAAGTGTGCATGGTTCTTCCAAGATCCACCGAAATCCAGGATACAAGCTCTCAACATATCTTCAAGAATGCGATTCAGCCTCTCCGTTTGACCGTCAGTTTGAGGATGATAGGCGATACTTAAACTCAATCTCGGTCCAAGAGCCGTTTGCAGAGCTTCCCAAAATTTGCTGGTAAAAATTTGGTCACGATCACTCACAATGCTGATGGGAACTCTGTGCAATCTAACAATCTCTTTTATGAAAATCTCTGCTAATGAAGCTGTAGTTCTGCTTGCCTTAACTGGGATAAAGTGGGCGCTCTTAGTCAGCCTATCTACAATTACCCACACTCCTTCATTCCCTTTCCTGGTTCTTGGCAACCCATCAATGAAGTCCACTGATATCATTTTCCATTTCTACTTTGGAACCTCTAAAGGTTGCAACAATCCTGCGGACTTCTGCTGATCACCCATCACTTGTTGACAGTTTGCACAACCATTGACAAAGGTAGCAATGTCCTTCTTCACTCCCCGCTACCAGAAAACTCTTTTCAAATCTTTATACATCTTATTCATTCCTAGGTGAATACTCAATCTAGATTTATGGCCATCCAAGAAAACTTCCTGCCTCAATCCATCCACATCCAGCACACACAATCGTCCATTAATTCTTAAAGCTCCTTGACCGCCTACCTTGAAATCTGAATACCGACCTTCCTTAGCTCCATGAATTAGTTCCTCTAGAGTTCTGTCCTCCATTTGATTTCTTACAATCCTTTCCTGAAGAGACGGGGTAACATCTATGATAGCCAAAATTGCATTTATACTCAAAGCGTCTGCCACCACGTTTGCTTTTTCCCGGTGTGTAGAGAATGTCTAGATCATAGGATGCCAAGAATTCCACCCATCTCTACTGCCTCAAGTTCAGGTCTTTCTGGGAGAAAAGATACTTTAAGGGTTTATGATCGGCGAAGAGCTCAAAATTCTCACCCAACAGATAATGCCTCCATATCTTCAGTGCAAAGACAATAGCCAGAAATTCCAAATCATGTGTAGCGTAGCTCTTCTCATATGGCTTCAACTGCCTACTCGTGTACGTAATCACCGTTCCATTCTACATCAAAATAGCACCAAGCCCTATTCCACATGCATCTGTGTATACCTCGAACTTACTGCTCCCATCTGGAATACCCAAAACAGGTGCACTAGTCAATCTCGCCTTTAGGTCTAGAAACGCTTCTTCACACACTGGAGTCCATTTAAATTTCATTCTCTTTCTAGTTAGTTTGGTAAAGTGAGAGGAAATCTTAGAATAATCCCGGATGAATTTCCTGTAGTAACCCGCCAATCCAAGAAAATTGCAAACTTCCGTAGGAGTCTGTTGTTGCTTCCACTCTTGAACAGCTGCCACCTTGATCGGATCCACAGAAATACCCTCCCCAGATATGATGTGTCCCAAAATTCTTACTTTTGACTTCCAGAAATGGCAGTTCGAAAATTTTGCTTTCAGGACATGTCTCCTCAATGTTTCCAATACTATTTTCAAATGTCACGTGTGCTCCTCTTCTGATTTGGAGTAGATGAGAATGTTGTCAATGAACACAAGCACAATCTTGTTCAGCACATCCCAGAAGACACGGTTCATCAGATCCACAAAATAAGCCGGAGCATCGGTTAGCCCAAAAGGCATAACCAACCACTCATAGAAACAGTTGGGCCCTCTGAATGCAGTCAAGGGTATACTGTCTTCAGCTACCCTCAGCTGGTAAAAACCTAAAGCTAGATCCATTTGGAAGAACACAGTCGCACCATGAAGTTGACCAAAAAGATGGTCAATATGAGGCAAGGAGTACTTATTCCTAATGGTCACCTTATTCAATTCCCGATAGTATACACAAAATCTTAATGACCCATCTAATTTGGTTACAAATACCATAGTAACACCCCAGTTGGAACGACTAGATCTGATCAATCCTCTCTCCAAGAAATCCCAAGTCTGTTTCACCAATTCCTCTCTTTCTCTAGGAGCCATCCTTCTACTTGGTTGGACCACCGGTATTGCTCCTAGAACTAAGTCAATAAGAAACTTAATCTCCCGATGCGGAGGCAAACCTTTGACTTCTTCAAAGATGTCTGGAAAGTCTCTGACAACTTCGATGGTTCCTACTTCTTTTTGAGATGCCTCGAGCCCATGCAAAAGACTACCCAGGTGAATCCCTAGACTATCGCAAGTCACCCTTGCATTCCTTCCTAGTTTGGTTTCGAATGACACAGTTCTCTCTTCACAAGCCAGAGCAGCTTTATACTTATCTAACCAATCCATTCCCAAAATAAGGTCAAATCCTTTAAAGTCCAATACATATGGTCGCACGAGAAGCTATGGGATAAATAAGAAATTTTAAGACTTTTACAAACCATGTCTAGCTTGGTCACTCCCCCTATGGGATTAGATACAAAAATAGGGCGGTCCACTACACCAGGGTAAGGTGAAATTTCTCTACCGTTTCCAAAGAAATAAAACTAAGGGAAGCACTAGAATCAAACAATACTCTAACATAAATGCCGTTTAAAAGCAAAGTACCTTCGTGTATGCCTTTGACTTTCCCATCAGTAGAAGTTAACGGTCCACCTTGAATAGCAAACACCTTGTTTGGTTGAGCTCTTTGGAGAAGTGGGCAAGCTTTCACCATATCCCCAGGCTGCTGACAATTGAAGCATAAGGTCTTCTGAACCATCGGAGGAAAAGGGTCCACTCTGCTGCTACTTTAAAGCTCCACCTCTAGGACAATGTCTAGCCAGACGACCTTCCTGTTGGACCACATAACATTTCCTTGCTGCATTGTTGCCTCCAGGTTTTAGTTTACCCTGCTTCTTCTAGTTCGGGTTGAATTTCCTTTTGTTCTGATTGGTAGCATTTCAACTCGGTGCTGCCACTGTTGCCAAGGGTTTCTTTTCTAAAAGCTCTTCGTATCTCAAAGCCATGTCTACCAGTTCCACAAATGATCCCTTGAGATGTGCAGTCATTTTCTCAGGAAAT
This sequence comes from Allium cepa, assembly GCA_030765085.1. Taxonomy (NCBI): domain Eukaryota; kingdom Viridiplantae; phylum Streptophyta; class Magnoliopsida; order Asparagales; family Amaryllidaceae; genus Allium; species Allium cepa. The sequence goes on along the minus strand of CM060945.1, from coordinate 159,670,867 downwards.
TCAGGCCTCATGCCAAGCACAAAAATTTCGTTCTTTTTAAGAATGTGTCAATAAGGCCAGGACCATAGTGGGACAACTCGTTGAACTTGGTTTCATACTCTGATACCGAAAAATTTCCTTGCTTAATGTCCAGAAAACTTCTATATCGTCGAGTCTTTCCTGCAGTAGGCATGAACTGCTTTTCAAACACTTCCTTGAACTTACTCCAAGAGAATTCATCCTCAGGAACATTCATTATGACTGCGTCCCACCACACAGCTGCTTCCTCTTGTAGTTGCCATGACGCCATAACTCGCTTTTGCTCATCCGAAAGACCTAAACTCTTGAAAATCCGCTCACACGAGCGCAACTAGGCTTGCACTTCAATGATAGGCTCGGTACCCTTAAAAGGCTTTCCTCCGAGATTTGTAAAGTCTTTGCACAACGCTGCAAAGTTCACTCGAGGCGGTATTAGGGTTACATCCTCGATAGTTATCCTTCCACCTTCAACATTCAGGCCCTTTCCATTTGTGGTTGTCGTGCTGCTCACACCTCTGCCTCTTCTTCCTCTGGTACTCATGTTGGCAACCTAGACATGGTAACCCAACAATCAGGTAGGCGATATATATATGTATATATATATATATATGTGTGTGTGTGTGTGTGTGTGTATATATAAATTACAAGTACGCTCTCTCACGATGGGTATTAACCAGAGCCTAGGTATCATCACAACCTAATGCTCTGATACCAACTGTGATGACCCGCCTTTTATTCCATAAAAAGACGTGATGTAAGATAGGAAAGAAATAGGTAGAAAAGAAATAGATATAAAGAAAGAACTAAAAAATAACAGAATCTCACAGCGAAAATAGATAAATATATTACATCACATATATATAACACGGTAGTCACTAAAACCATACATCAGAGTCATTCAATCTTACATATATCATACTAAACAGTCGTGATGACACCTGCCTATTCGTTATAACCAAAAAGCAGTAAAAGATACTAATACAGTGGAACCAGATATATATATAGATACGTAGAAGCCTCCTGCTCCAAGTCTTCCTCCAAAATACATCAAAGCCAACCTGGATCACTTGGCTACTCATAAAAATTTGAGTACCCAAGAGTTTAAGAAAAACAGAAAATAAACTCCGGGTTAGACATGGGTCTGGTATGAGTAAACGGTTCAAGTTTGTTTAACTTGAAAATCATTTAAAATCAAGGGTATCTCGTAAGACTCACCGCACATAATCAAGGGTATCTCGTAAGACTCACCGCACATAAACACGGTCAAGTTTTTCCCTTACGATAACCAACACATTTTATAAGAAATACAATTATATTATAATAGTTCTAGGGTTTCATTATAAAATAGGAAATAGCTGGAATGCTTACATCTCATGTTCCAACATAGTTGGGCACAATCAAAACCGTACGGGAACTTATTGGAGATTAGATTCCATACAATGGCAAGGCTACTGGTATACCGCTCGTCACAGTTGCTAGTCTAGATCAGCGTATCGAGGATCCCTCATGATCCCCTACAACACAAGACCGAACCTATCTCTTACTGGATAGTCCAAATAAGACAACCCCGTGGTTGGGATAAACAACCGCCCACACAGCCGAATAAAAATGGACATCTAGAGAGAGAAAAATCTTATCATAATTGGGTGCTACCCACTTAGCCTTGCTGCACCTTGTAACAAACCTGGTTGAAGATTACCACTAATATTAAATTATAATGATAATTATAAATTAATATTAGATTTATTGATTTAATTGGAAGAAATTTTTGAAGTATATTGTTTAGTTGATATAAACAATATTGTTGGATAAAATCTTGGGTAAATGAAAATGATTGTGTTTCATCGTGAGAACATGATATTTATTTCAATTTAAAATGGTCGAAATAAATTCTAAAATGAAGAAGAAATATTTTTATTGTGAATAAAAATGATACACAAGTGATAAAATTATTACTTATTTCATGAATTTTTGAGTGGAGTTGTGCAACTACATTCAATTAACATGTAAAGTTTGGGGATGTTGTAATTTATTGCCAAAATTGCTTTTTCTTTGTTAATAACACAAAGGAAAATGGTTATTAATTAACTAATTACAATAAACATTTTTTAGTAATGTTGTTTTTTTGTTTTAGGGATGATAAAATAATTATTTACACTTTATTGGATGGAACATATATTTTATTTAACATGTATTTGTCAAAATTTGCATTATTTCTTTAAATTGTGTAAATTTGTTAAAAATATCAAGTTTAATGAATAAAGTAAGAAGTGTTAAGATGATTTATATTGTTTATTCTACATAAGCAATATTTGATGAATTAATTTAATGTAAGTTAAAATTATCTCATGTAGGATTTATTTCAACAAATGCTGGCTTGAAATAAATATAAGTTGAATGGAAATTAGCTTAGGAAAAATTTAATTAAGACTTGGGTGGATAATAAATGATAAGTAATTTTTTTTGAGATAAAAATTTATGGTAAGGGAATTTTATTCCAATAATACTCCTTATATTGTAAAATAAAAAGAAGTGAGTTGGAATAAATATTTTTAAGGCACAATAATGATTGGAAAGGATGTTTTAGTAATTTTTAAAAAAGCTAAAACATTTTATTATTCTATTCGTCAAAACGAGAAAAACGCAATTCGTTTCACTCAAATTGGAATTAAAATGCAAAAGTTATGTTAAAATTAGTAAAACAAAAATCTAAAATTTCACTAAGTAAATAATGGGCCTAATTTCCTAACCCATACACATTAGCCCTAATGAGAAACATCTGGAGGAAAAGGTACGTTCTTCTTCTCCAATTGTATACGGCTTCTCCTCAAAACTTCTGAAACATAAATCCATGGCTGCCTCTCTTTTTGTAATTCAATTATAGACATATTTTGGTGAAATTCAGAATATTTTCAAGATAAAAACCTAAGAGAAGGTAATCTTCTACCTCAAGAATCCCTAATTTATGAAAATCTCAAGTTTAGGTTTTGTTTTGATGATTTTTCTTCTTGCATGTTCTTGTTTTAGCTTCTACAGGTCCTCCTAGCTCCAATCCTCGCTGAAAGTCTCCATTTTACAACCAAAATCATCATCTTTTGCCGCTAACGGTAAGTGAAAACTTGCAACAAACTGTAAGCAAATCAAATTCTTCGCTGTGTAAAAGTTTGGTATCGTGATGTTTTGTTTTTGACCGTTTTGATATGTTTATCCGGCTGAAATAGTGCCAATTTCATTTGCCCATATCTTGTTCATCCGGCATCGTATTACTGCCAAACTTGTTCAATTTGTAAAACATTTGTTAGAGTTCATTCTCGCAAAATTTTATCAAGTTTCGAGTCCGTTTGGACCTCCTTATTTGCTGTCAAAGTTGCAAAACCGAGAGGGTATTTGCACAGAAAATAGTAATAGTGCTCTAATGGCTGAATAGTATTTTTAGCATAACATTTGTGTTTCAAATAGAAATTTAGAAATTGTAGATGTTATGAAATTCTTGTGAAATATTCCACAACTTTTATGTTTTCGGTTTTGAATGATTTTGAAGTCTATATAGTGAAAAACTGACTTTTTCATCGTTGGTCTGTGTTGATAACCAGTGCACAATTTTTTTTTCCTATGTAGTATTTCAATCATAACTTTCACGTTACTGATCGGAATCTTGAAATTCAAGATGTTATGGAATCCTTACGAAATATACTACAAGTTTTGTGTTTGAAGTTTTGTACAATTTTGTGGTTTACATGGTGAAAAATTGATGTTTTTACTGCTGGCCTGTCATTGACAGCCACAATATTTATATATTTGTCCGATTTCGACAATTTCATTTGCATTCTTTGCAAAAAAAATTTAATATGAAATTTGATGCTAATATTTGATCATTATGTCTAGCAATGAACTAGTCAAGTTAGGATGATATTTGAATTTAAATTTAATTCAAATTCGATTTAAATTTGAATATCGGTTTATGCCGATTAAATTGCAAATTGATGTTTTCTTGAGTTCTAAAAATTCGAATAAATTGCATAAAATCTTCTAAAATCATGGTTTGTGTAATAAATGTTTTTATACATTTTTAAAGGTTTTAAACAATTATTTTTTATTTTCTAGGCTTTCAAAAATCATTAAAATTCTTTTAAATGATGAGTTTTCTCTCAAAATCCTTTTGATAAATTTCTAGAAATTGGTTTAAAATCCCATTTTCTCTAGTAAAATATATTATAATTAATTTTATTTATGTTAATTACTTTGATGCTTTTTCGGACATATGAGGAAGTAAATTAAATGGTTTAGTAAATTTACGAGGTATGGGACTCGTGAATTTACTTTATCGGTTAATTTCGGACTTGTACGATCAAAACAACTTTTAGGAATTGTTTGAATTCCTCTTTGATGACAACCACTTCGTGGTATGTTTTTGATGTATTTAAATCTTAATTGGGGTATTATTCCATATCAATTTAGTTGGTTGATATATATATATAGTCCGAGAACTCCTAAATAGGAGTATATTTGATGATGGGCTATATTGATGGAGATGCTCTTGCCAATGATATGAGGCAAATATTTCGATGGAATTTGATGATGATTGATGAATTTATGGTGTTTCTTACTTTTCGATGAGATAAGACAAGTTTGGCATTTCATACCATTCACCGATGACATAAGGCGATTCTTATGATGATTTAGATGATTTTCATAGTGTGGCATCGACTAGCGGCTAGAAAACCGCTAAGTGAGAACGTGCGGTATGAGACGTACGTTACCACTTTTTGGGTTACTATCCGAGGGTTTCTGACACATTCTAAAAGAACTACCTGTACTTTGAGTCCCGATCGGGTCAAGTAATGTTTGGCTCGATCACTGTGATGGCAGGGGCTCAGCGGACACCGATTGGAGTGAAGACTCTAATCACTATGATGGCGGGTGTTCGGGATGGATATAGATGATGTCATAGACCGAAACAATTTGATGTGAGGACTTCGGTTAATAGATGGATATGGTACCATAATGATGGTAGTACTGGTAAGTAGCACGTGCAGCATTGCTTCGGCATGCGGGATCTGGCCAATCGAGGTTTCTTTTGATGATTCATGATGATTTCGATTTCACCACTTTTTTATGTGTTTTCTATAGCTTTATAGATGTGAGTAAGGCATATATGATTTCTTGGTGGATTTTGGTAATTTCAAATTTATGAATTGATACTTGGGATTTTATATGATTTTGGAAGGTTGATTATTTCACGAATGATTGTTAGGAGTTTTCCCTTATACCCTACTCACTCATTCTCTTATGTTAAACCCAAGTATATATGAGATGCAAACCACCTGTAGTGACATGTAGAAGTTATATTTTATCTACTCTAGTAGCTCATATCTGCTTATGTTTCCTTTTTGGTTATAAAGGAAAAGTTCCCTTTTACCTTATCGTATTTCTTTTTTAACGATAAGATTCAGTTTGCCTGACCCATGTGTTTATCACTCAGGTCAGACCGATTTGCAGGTTAGGTCGGATATCTATCTTTTGTGCTTGGACCCTTTTTGCCTTTTGAGGGGCTCATGACTATGGACTTGGCTACATCTTTCATGTTGTGTCTTTTGTGTCAACTTATTATACATATTATTTTATGGAGACGGAGATGTATGTATATTGTGTGGTTACACGCCACTATGATGTAGGGTATTACATTTGATGTTTGGCTTGTATTAGTATATATCTGTGGCTGATGTTCTGTGATGTGATTGTTATATTTATTGCATTTTGTTTCTGAATAGATCCTATAGCCGTGTAGTATCGTATTAGTTAAACATTGAGTACGTCGATCACTTGAGATACACGGAAAAAAAATATGGTAAAAATCGATGTACTTAGTCTTTACCTAATGCATTACTATCCGGTCGCCCTTAACCAGCCCTATTCTCTACATTAGTAGACGGAATTACTCGTTAATTCTCTTTACTAATGTGGGTCTCGGGGTGGGGCGTCACAGCTTGGTATCAGAGCAAGGATTCAGAACAAAATGAAATAAACGCAGAACAGTGAACACGATGAACCATACATCAAGTATAATACCCTTGTACATCTCATCCCTTAATCGTGGCCAGCCTAGTCATATCCCTATCCTTTTCAATTCCTTAGGGGTAGATAAAAGGAATACGTCTGGGAATGTTAAATGCTATTCCATAGTATTCCTTAATTACTGCATTTCAATTGCTTTATATATATATATATATATATATATATATATATAGCATGTGAATGGTCTTCTCTCATTTTTATCTTTCAGCTATGTCTGGAAGAGGTAGAGCTCGCCCTTCGGCTACGGGACTGTCTAGTGGTTCTCGCCCCGAAGGCATTTACATGTCCACCGATCAGATTCGTGAGCTTCTTTGGAGCACTCAGCCTCTCGTGCCAGTTCCCTCTTCATCTCCTCGCAAGTCTGTATTTGTGCGACTATGCAGTGACTTTACTCATCTTGGAGGCAAGCCATTCAAAGGCTCCTAGTCGGTTCTTGATGTGCAAGCCTGACTTCGCACTTGTGAGCGTGTATTCTTGCGTATGGAGCTTTCAGATCATCATCGAGTTCTTATGGCATCCAGTATGCTACAAGAGCGTGCTTTAGATTGGTACGAGCTTCTTATCGCTGAGGTGGATGAGACTAACCTCACATGGCAGCAATTCTGAGATAGATTTGAGCTTAAGTTCGTACCCGAGTCTAAAAAGGCTCTTCTTACTCGCCGCGTCATCGAGTTGAAGCAGGGAAACTCTTCAGTTTCAGATTATGTTTCTTCCTTTGAGTCCCTCTCTAAGTATGGGTTGGAGTTCATTAGTACCCCATACAAGAAAAATCTTAAGTTTGTATCTGGACTTAAGAAATATTTGAAGAAGTCTTTAATGCTCCAACTCAAGCTTTCTTTTGAAGAGTTAGTTGATGCCGCTCTCCATCTCGAGACAGTTGAGAGTGAGAAAGATAGTAATGGCGAGGGGGTGTACAGTCTAATCCAAAGAAGAAGAAGTTTCCTTTCCGTAAGCCTAAGTTATTTCCTTCCAAGAAAAAGAAGCAAGTCGAATCTTCTTCTCAATCTCAAGCTAAGCCTTTCCTCAAGCTAAGCCTTTTGCTTGCTACAATTGTGGATCTCCTAACCATCCAATCCGAGAATATCCTAAGCCCAAGAGATGTAACTACTGCAAAGCTGAAGGACATTTGGTTTCTGCTTGTCCTAGGAAGAATAAAGGTTCTCGTCCGGGGAATCTCAATGTAGAAACTTCTAGCAATGCGACTCGGTCCAAAGGTAAATTTTCTCCCATCTTAGAAGGTTCCATTGTTTTCCATGATCGATCGATTAAAGTGCCCTTCGATACGGGTGCGTCACACTCATTCGTATCGAAGAAACTCGCGGATGCCTGTTCTTTGGATGTTTCTTGCTTGCTTACTTATTTAAGGATTGCGAATCCCATCGGGGGGTCCGCAGCTCTTAGCTTATATTATGATAATGTTGAGGTTCTTCTTTGTGGATTCTCTTTCCGTGCGAATCTACACGTGATTCCTTCGCTTGGTTTTGATATGATATTTGGTATGGACTGGCTAGTTCGATTCGATGCCAGGATTCTTTGTTCTGATAGAGTCATTTATCTCCGCCATCCAGATTCTCCTTCGCAGTTTTCTCTTATGCTTCATGATACAGATTGTGATTCCGTAGCATCCTTATATGCTCTTGATTCTCGAGACAATGAGGATGATGTGCCTCGAATTCCGATCGTTTGTGACTTCGTTGATATTTTTGAGCCTGTTTTGGGATTGCCACCCAAGCGGGCCATAGAGTTTCGTATTGACCTCATCCCTGGTGCACAACCATTTAGTCGTCCTCCCACGAGGATGTCTACTAAGGAGAACGAGGAATTTAAGAAGCAACTCGTCGAGCTCGAAGCTAAGCACTTCATTCGATCTAGCTCTTCATTGTGGGGTGCCGCGGTAGTATTCGTGAAGAAGTCTGATGGGACTCTTAGGCTTTGCATCGACTATCGCAAGCTTAATGAGTTAACCATCAAGAATCGTTACCCTTTACCGAGAATCGACGACATGTTCTATCGGTTAAGTGGTGCTAAGGTCTTTTCACAGTTAGACCTTGCCACTGGTTTTCATCAGCTTTGAGTCGCGGAAGATAGTATTTCTCTCACTGCATTCCGCACTCGCTATGGTTCTTATGTGTAGCTCGTCATGCCATTCGGATTGACGAATGCACCTTCCTACTTTGTCGATCTTATGAATCGGGTATTCCGAGAATATCTCGATAAATTCGTGCTTGTATTCATTGATGATATCTTAGATATTCCAAGTCCGAAGAGGACCATGCTCGACATCTTAGAATCGTTTTGAGTACTCTACGAAAGCATCAACTCAGAGCAAAACTTTCTAAGTGTCACTTCTGGGAAAAGCAAGTGAAGTTCTTAGGCCATGTTGTATCTTCAGAAGGTATTTCCGTTGATCCTTCTAAGATCAAGGCTATTCAGAATTGGAAGAGGCCTGAGAATGTTCACGAGATTCGTAGCTTTTTGGGATTGGCCGGTTATTATCGTCGCTATATTAAGGATTTCTATCGTATCGTGCTTCCTCTTACAAACCTTACGAGGAAAGGCGTTCGATTCATTTGGTCTGATAAGTGTGAGGCTTTCTTCCAGCAATTGAAGGAGCTTCTCACACATGCTCTCATCCTTGTGGTTCCTAAAGGGAACCAAGATCTTGTCATTTATACCGATGCCAGTCATAGTAGCCTCGGTGCTGTTTTGATGCAGAGAGATCGTGTTGTTGCATATGCTTCAAGGTAGTTGCATCCGAATGAGGTTCGTTATGCTACTCATGATTTAGAGCTTGCAGCCATTGTCTTCGCTTTGAAGATTTGGCGTCATTACCTTTTGGGAGAGCACTTCGTCCTTTTTACCGATCATAAATCCTTGAAATATCTATTTACTCAGAAGGAGCTTAATATGAGGCAACAACGATGGTTAGAGTTCCTCGCCTCATATGATTTCGATATCGAGTATACCCCTGGAAAGGGTAATCATGTAGCTGATGTGCTTAGTCGCAAGCATTCGACCATAGTTTCTTTGATGATAGCCGAATGGGATGTTTTGGAGACCTTATCTTGCTTTGATATCCACGATCGAGCACCATCATCTGATTCACCTGTGTTATCATTCAGTATGGAGGCTCGACCATCTTTTCTAGATCGTATCTCAGAGGCTTAGAGGCGTGATGCTTATACTATGCACCTCATTCAGTCATGCTCATCTAGGTCCCGTGATGAGGAGTTGCGGGATTTTTCTATTGATTCTCATGGTTGTCTTCGTCTGAAGAACCGTATAGTTGTGACTTTTGATTTAGCACTTAGGCGTGACATACTTGATGATTGTCATCGCACTAAGTATACCATTCATCCGGGTAGCAGTAAGATGTACGCGGATATGCATCGCCTTTACTATTGGGAAGGCATGAAGCATGATATTGCAAGTTATGTAAGCAATTGCATGACTTGTCAGCTTGTCAAGGCCGAGCATCAACGGCTATCTGGTCTTCTTCAGCCTTTAGAGGTCCCACAGTGGAAGTGGGATCAGGTTTCGATGGACTTTGTTGACGGCTTACCTCATTCGAGGTCAAGTCATTCTAGCATTTGGGTTATCGTAGACCGTCTCACGAAGTTTGCACATTTTGTTCCTATTAAATCTAACAGGAATGCTCCTCTGTTGGCAAAGATTTATATTAAGGAAATCGTACGATTACATGGTGTTCCTTCTTCGATCGTATGTGATTGTGATCCTTTGTTTACCAGCCATTTCTGGACCAGTTTTCAACAAGCTTTAGGAACAAAGCTGAATCTTTCTACAGCTTATCATCCCCAGTCTGATGGACAGACTCAGAGGGTGAATCATATTCTTAAAGACCTTCTCCGTGCATTCATTCTTGATTTCAGTGGTTCTTGGGAGGATCATCTACCATTGGTAGAGTTCTCCTACAATAACAGCTATCAATCCAGTAATGGAATGGCTCCCTTCGAAGCACTATACGGAAGACCGTGACGATCTCCATCTTGTTGGCTAGAATCTGGCGAGAAGTTTATACTCGGTCCAGACTCAGTTCGTGATTCTTCAAAAAAGATATCTCTTATTAGACAAAGGATGAAAGCGGCACAGAATCGCCAGAAATCCTATGCGGACAACCGTAGGAAGCCTCTTGAATTCGCTGTCGGTGATCTTGTGTTCATTCGAGTATCTCCTTTAAAGGGAGTGATGCGCTCTAGCTCTACAGGGAAATTGGCTCCTTGTTTTATAGGACCATTTTCGATTACTGAGCGCATCATTCCAGTTGCTTATCAAGTGACTCTTTCGTCTCATTTATCTGGTATTCACAACATCTTCCACGTCTCTCAGCTTCGGAAGTGCGTTCGAGACTCTGATTCCGTTATTGATGCATCCGAACAGCTTAAGCTTGAGATCTCACCGAGTCTATCTACTGTTCAGCAGCCTATTCACGTGCTTGATTCGGAGGTGAGACGCCTTCGAAGCAAGAATGTACCTCTTGTAAAGATTCAATGGATAGAAAACCCCAATGATTGTACTTGGAAAACTAGAGAATCTATCGAGCGATCTTTTCCTGGCTTTCTTTCTTCTTCCAGTGACGGTGAGAATTTATTATCTCAAGCTATTTCTTGTTTCTTTTAGTTGATTCGTCATAAGTGTTACGGTTTTTCGCTAGAAATTGCGTGGATGCAATTTTGTTAAGGGGGCGAGTCTGTAACAACCCTGGTTGGAGATTACCGCTAATATTAAATTATAATGATAATTATAACTTAAAATTGGATTTATTGATTTAATTGGAAGAAAATTTTGAAGCATATTGTTTAGTTGATATAAACAATATTGTTGGATAAAATCTTGGGTAAATGAAATTGATTGTGTTTCATCGTGAGAACACGAGATTTATTTCAATTTAAAATGGTCGAAATAAATTCTAAAATGAAGAAGAAATATTTTTATTGTGAATAAAAATGATACACATGTGATAAAGTTATTACTTATTTCATGAATTTTGAGTGGAGTTGTGCAACTACATTCAATTAACATGTAAAGTTTGGGGATGTTGTAATTTATTGCCAAAATTGCTTTTTCTTTGTTAATAATACAAAGGAAAATGGTTATTAATTAACTAATTACAATAAATATTTTTTAGTAATTGTATTTTTATGTTTTAGGGATGTTAAAATAATTATTTACACTTTATTGGATGGACATATATTTTATTTAACATGTATATGTCAAAATTTGCATTATTTCTTTAAATTGTGCAAATTTGTTAAAAATATCAAGTTTAATGAATAAAGTAAGAAGTGTTAAGATGATTTATATTGTTTATTCTACATAAGCAATATTTGATGAATTAATTTAATGTAAGTTAAAATTATCTCATGTAAGATTTATGTCAACAAATGCTGGCTTGAAATAAATATAAGTTGAATGGAAATAAGCTTAGGAAAAATTTAATTAAGACTTGGGTGGATAATAAATGATATGTAATTTTTTTGAGATAAAAATTTATGGTATGGGAATTTTATTCCAATAGTACTCCTTATATTGTAAAATAAAAAGAAATGAGTTGGAATAAATATTTTTAAGGCACAATAATGATTGGAAAGGATGTTTTAGTAATTTAAAAAAATGCTAGAACATTTTATTATGCTATTCGTCAAAACGAGTAAAACGCAATTCGTTTCACTCAAATTGGAATTAAAATGCAAAAGTTATGTTAAAATTAGTAAAACAAAATCTAAAATTTCACTAAGTAAATAATGGGCCTAATTTCCTAACCCATACCCATTAGCATAATGAGAAACATCTGGAGGAAAAGGTGCGTCCTTCTTCTCCAATTGTATACGACTTCTCCTCAAAACTTCTGAAACATAAATCCATGGCTGCCTCTCTTTTTGTAATTCAATTATAAACATATTTTGGCGAAATTCAGAATATTTGAAGATAAAAACCTAAGAGAAGGTAATCTCCTACCTCAAGAATCCCTAATATATGAAAATCTCAGGTTTAGGTTTTGTTTTGATGATTTTTCTTCTTGCATGTTCTTGTTTTAGCTTCTACAGGTCCTCCCAGCTCCAATCCTCGCTGAAAGTCTCCATTTTGCAACCAAAATCATCATCTTTTATCGCTAACGGTAAGTGAAAACTTGCAGCAAACTGTAAGCAAAACAAATTCTTCGCTGTGTAAAAGTTTGGTACTGTGATGTTTTGTTTTTGATCTTTTTGATATGTTTATCCGGCTGAAATAGTGCCAATTTCATTTGCCCGTATCTTGTTCATCCGACATCGGATTGCTGCCAAACTTGTTCAGTTTGTAGTACATTTGTTAGATTTCATTCCTGGAAAAATTTATCAAGTTTAGAATCCGTTTGGACCTCCTTATTTGCTGTCAAAGTTGCAAAACCGAGAGGGTATTTGCACAGAAAATAGTAATAGTGCTCTAATGGCTGAATAGTATTTTTAGGATAACTTTTGCGTTTAAAATCAGAATATAGAAATTTTAGATGATCTGAAATCCATGCGAAATATTCCACAACTTTTATGTTTTCGGTTTTGAATGATTTTGAAGTCTACATAGTGAAAAATTGACTTTTTCGTCCCTGGTCTGTGTTGATAACCAGTGCATAATTTTTTTTTCTTCTATGTAATATTTCGATCATACTTTCACATTACTGATCGGAATCTTGAAACTCAAGATGTTCTGGAATCCTTAGGAAATATGATACAACTTTTGTGTTTTAAGTTTAGTATGATTTTGTTATTTACATGGTGAAAAATTAATGTTTTTACTGCTGGCCTGTCATTGACAGCCACAATATTTATATATTTGTCCGATTTCGACAATTTCATTTGCATTCTTTGCAAATTTTCTTTTATATGAAATTTGATGCTAATAATTGATCATTATGTCTAGCAATGGACTAGTCAAGTTAGGATGAGATTTGAATTTAAATTTAATTCAAATTCGATTTAAATTTGAATATCGGTTTATGCCGATTAAATTGCAAATTGATGTTTTCTTGAGTTCTAAAAATCCGAATAAATTGCACAAAATTTTATAAAATCATGGTTTGTGTGATAAATGTTTTTATACATTTTTAAAGGTTTTAAACAATTATTCTTTATTTTCTAGGCTTTCAAAAATCATTAATTTTTTTTAAATGATGAGTTTTATCTCAAAATCCTTTAGATAAATTTCTAGAAATTGGTTTAAAATCACATTTTCTCTAGTAAAATATATTACAATTTATTTTATTTATTTTAATTACTTTTATGCTTTTTCGGACGTATGAGGAAGTAAATTAAACGGTTTAGTAAAATTACGAGGTATGGGACTCGTGAATTTACTTTATCGGTTAGTTTCAGACTTGTAAAATCGAAACAACTTTTGGGAATTGTTTGAATTCCTCTTTGATGACAACCACTTAGTGGTATGTTTTTGATGTATTTAAATCCCAATTGGGGCATTATTCCATATCAATTTATTTGGTTGATTTATATATAGTCCGAGAACTCCTAAATAGGAGTACATTTGATGATGGGTTATATTGATGGAGATGCTCTTGCCAATGATATGAGGCAAATATTTCAATGGAATTTGATGATGATTGATGAATTTATGGTATTTCTTACTTATCGATGAGATAAGACAAGTTTGGCATTTCATACCATTCGCCGATGACATGAGGCGATTCTTATGATGATTTAGTGTGGCATCGACTAGCGGCTAGAAAACTGCTAAGTGAGAATGTGCGGTATGGGACGTATGTTACCACTTTCCGGGTTACTATCCGAGGGTTTCTGACACATTCTAGAAGGACTGCCAGTACTTTGAGTCCCGATCGGGTCACGCAATGTTTGGCTCGATCACTGTGATGGCAAGGGCTCAGCGGACGCCGATTGGAGTGAAAACACCAATCACTATGATAGCGGGTGTTCGGGATGGATATAGATGATGTCATAGACTGAAACAATTTGATGTGAGGACTTCGGTCAATAGATGGATATGGTACCATAATGATGGTAGTACTGGTAAGTAGCACGTGCAACGTTGCTTCGGCATGCGGGATCCGGCCAATTCGAGGTTTCTTTTGACGATTCATGATGATTTCGATTTCATCACTTTTTTTATGTGTTTTCTACAGCTTTATAGATGTGAGTAAGGCATATATGATTTCTTGGTGGATTTTGGTAAATTCAAATTTATGAATTGATATTTGGGATTTTATATGATTTTGGAAGGTTGATTATTTCACGAATGATTGTTAGGAGTTTTCCCTTATACCCTACTCACTCATTCTCTTATGTTAAACCCACGTATATATGAGATGCAAACCACCTGTAGTGACATGTAGAAGTTATATGTTATCTACTCTAGTAGCTCATATCTGCTTATGTTTCCCTTTAGATTATAAAGGAAAAGTTCCCTTTTACCTTATCGTATTTCTTTTCTAACGATAAGATTCAGTTTGCCCGACCCGTGTGTTTATCACTCGAGTCAGACCGAGTTGCAGGTTAGGTCAGATATCTATCTTTTATGCTTGGACCCTTTTTTCTTTTTGAGGGGCTTATGACTATGGACTTGGCTACATCTTTCGTGTTGTGTCTTTTGTGTCAACTTATTGTACATATTCTTTTTTGGGGACGGAGATGTATGTATATTGTGTGGTTACACGCCACTATGATGTAGGGTATTATATTTAATGTTTGGCTTGTATTAGTATATATATCTGTGGCTGATGTTCTGTGATGTGATTGTTATATTTATTGCATTTTATTTCTGAATAGATCCTATAGCCATGTAGTATCGTATTAGTTAAACAATGAGTATATCGATCACTTGAGATACACGGAGAAAAATATGGTAAAAATCGACGTACTTAGTCTTTAGCTAGTGCATTACTATTCGGTCGCCCTTAACCAACCCTATTCTCTGCATTAGTAGACGAAATTACTCGTTAATTCTCTTTACTAATGTGGGTCTCGGGGTGGGGCGTCACACACCTCCCCTGTTTTAGCTATTCCAGGTTGATGAGGCTTGAGGCTACGATTACCTTTATAGCACACATTTCATGGAATGCTCATCGTCCTCTAATGACGATGGTCTGATAGCGTTCATCCATACAAGTCCGTTCCGGGTCCGAAAGGAACCGAATGCACTATCTCTGCTACACTCGTTTTGGAATCACCCTCAGAGCCAGCAACAAATAGCCCTTGCATTCAAAATCTTCGTTCCTGATCTTCCTTTGAGATTTCATGACGTATCGCTTATTTTGGACCGATGTGGTTTTCGGATAACAATTTGATATCCGATCCCGGTCTCATTGAAATCCAAACGCCGTCTTTTAAGGCCAAGTTGTTTTAAGTAAAATAATTCAATTTAAATTCAACATGTCATATTCACATAGAAATTTCATCGCAGATATCTATTTAAACAATTGACTCACATTTATCAGCAGCTCAATCCAGGCATTTCATATCACAAAATAAAATGAATTAGCATACTAGAGATATTAAGCAATCCAAAGTATTCAATCCAATTTAATTATCCACAGGCAAGATTAACTGGTCACACAATTTCTAATTAAATTAATTTAACACAAAATCAATTAATTACTTATAAATCCTGCTTAATTTTCATTAACTAATTACAAGCCATTTAATCATATTTGTTTGAATTAATTATTTGGAATTAATTTATAATTAACATGTAAAATCACTTAAGACCTTTGATTAATTAAAAGTTTTTTTAAAACATTTTATTTTCCTTCACCACCTACTTAATTACACTATTTAATTTTATTTTAATAAACTTAGAAATTAATTCAAATAAAAGACATATAATATAATTATTCTAAGCTTAATTAATTAAAGTTAAAAATAATTTATTTATATGACCTTAACTAAATAATATTTGAGTAAATTAAGGTTTTAAATTTCTTTATCCATATTAGGAAGCTTAAGTAAAACAATATAATTTATGAAGAATTGGCTAGAAATTGTTTGGAAAACCTTGTTTATGTTTTTACTTTTATTACTATGTTTTCATTCTTATTTTTTTATTTTAAAAAAACACACAGGCCCAAAAGCCCAAACCCACGAAAAAACCTTCCCCTCTCCTCATCCTTCTTCTTCTCTACTCTATTTCCTTATACCCAAACAATGACCAGTGATACAGGATATGTGTGCACGTGTACACCACATCGGAGCATCTTTGGCCAACGTCGCCATCATCAACCAATCGCCGATGACACGCCTGACCATCCTCGCAACCCAAAACCATTAGAAATTGCTCGAATTCAAATTCGAACAATTTCTCCACTACCAGAGACGAATACCCGACCTACATCCATCTCGTTCCACCGCCACAGCTCACCAAACCCACACCATATCGCTACCAGCATCGCCTGA
Organism: Allium cepa; assembly: GCA_030765085.1. NCBI lineage: Eukaryota > Viridiplantae > Streptophyta > Magnoliopsida > Asparagales > Amaryllidaceae > Allium > Allium cepa. Next base: position 159,654,362 of record CM060945.1, on the reverse strand, counting down.
CCTCCCTCTTCCAATTCCCAGCACTCCGGCCCACTCTGATGCCGCCCCGCCGCCGCACTAGCCAGAAACTCCACCTCGACTCGAAGCAGCCCTAAACCCTACTTCGTCGTCATCCCACTTCCATGATGCTCTAAAAAATCCCCTACCATTTTTCCCATGATTCCCAGACGACAAGCTACCTCCCGCTATAACCTGACACTAAAACAACCACGCGATCATCAGCAATCACCCAACGACCAAAATCCAATCAACTCCCGATTTCTCTCCATATACACACTTAGAAATTACAAAGCTTTCACCAAAAATCAACAATTTCACAAACAAATCTATTTATATAAGTGAAACATGAAATTAAGTTGGTTTATTTCCGGTGATATTTCATTTCCATTGTAATTTCCTTCCTCCCAGTGAAATACTTGCTAATCTTCAAATGAATTTAAAAAAAAAATAAGATTTATTATTTACAAACAAATTTCCTTTAATTTCTATGACATATAAGGGTCTAGGTGAAAAGAAAAGGAATTTTGAATAGTTTTTGGACCTGTTAGAACAAAGACAGAGACATGCACATATACACACAACATTTACAAACATATACACCCAGGCATATAAACTTGCCATCCATGCAATACATGTTCAAGCCAATTTTACAATCAAATCTTACATGCACATTGTTATAAAGAAGATTTAGTTTTTAAAAGGTAAACTTTAATCACCTGTTATATATTTGAACAGAGGAACGAAGTCCTGCTTTAAAAAAAAACTGGTAGCTAGATTTCTTTGATCAGACAATCTGTAGAATTTAGTTGAATTTGTATTTAAGTTTCTAGGTTGTAAAAAGTAGTGTTTCTTTGTTCTATTTTCTATCTCTGGTATGCTTAGTTTGAAATGAAAGAAAGAGATTGGATATATATATATATATATATATATATATATATATATATATATATAAGGCAAACTGCCTGTATACATCACATTATTTTGTTTCACACCTTTTTTTTGATATCTTTGGTCAGAGATTTTCTTTTACCTATCACGATTTTATAAATTTTTTGAAAATGAAGAAATCCATTAAAAGAAGAAAATTTGACATTTGCTTGCTTGATAGATTAATATGTCTCCTCTTAGCTTACATATAAATCACTTTTCATATGCAAATATATACTCTTGTTTCCTAACTTCACAAATGTCCTTATGTATATATATTTATTTTATAATTTTCTTTTTATTTATTCCATTTATTTATTTTAACCATGGATATCTTAAATATTTTACTTAATATTATATAACCCTACTACATACATATTTCAATTTCTAACACATATATTCTTATTTTTGTTTTAAGATTAAGTTATTAATACTTTTATCTAGTGATTAAAATGTAGAGTTTAGGGGTGGGATGATGCGGCTCCCAAGTGGGAGGTTTGGGGTTTGAGTCCCACCTTGTGTGGGAGGAGAAACGACTTTTCACTTGGGAGGTATCCGGTTCATTTTCGCGCCTCCTGCCCCAAGCCAACCGAAAGGTCTGGCTGCCTGGAATAGTTGGTTGTGGCGGGCCTTTCGGATATTCCCTAGGTTTACTGTTCAGGAATCGCTGGTCGGTAATGATAGAACAGGTTTCCCTAGTTCCAAAAAAAAATGTAGAGTTTAATTTTAATTATTTTTGAGATATTTACTTTGAATTTCAAATCATAGTTTTCTTTTTACAGTAAATAGCTGGCTGTTTTATTTGTTTTGAAATGATAAGTTTGTAAATTTAAATAATTAGATTAGAAGATTATTAAATTAATATTGCCAAAAATCCTAGGTTTTCACACCATCCTTTTTGTTTTTAGTAATAAATTTTCCTCCCTTTATTTTTTGTTACGTGTTACCCCTTAAACCAGATATATCTATGCAATCGTTATCCATCCAGATAGTTATTATTACGTATCGCTGCCGAGCAATTGTAAATGTAAATATCAATGAAACTACATAATTTTTACCACATCCGTGTGCGAAGTATGGGTTCGCACTAGTTTGTCTATATAAAAACACGAAGAGCAAAATGAAATATTCGCAATTCCTTGTATGAATTCGAAAAAAAAGTATTTGCACTAACAAAAGACCACTAGGTTTATGTGACATTTGAATATTGGTAGGAAGATTCTAAAAGCTGTGATTTAATGATGAAAATGAAATTACGGTTGAATATTCCAAATTTGAGAAAGATAAAAATATTTGATTTAGCATGTAAATTGTAATTATTTGCATGTAAATGAAAATATTTTCAAAATGTACTTCGCATCATAACCGTTTCTACATATATTTGCAAAATATAAAACATCATTAAAGCATACAACAACTCTATCTAGCAACCATGTTTTTTCACAAATTATTATAAAAAAATTAATTTATTGATAATTAAATATTAATGTGAGGAAATATGATAAGTAAGGAAAAATTTTGATTTTGAAATTCTCCTTAACTGTAAAGCAAGTAATAATATTTTAAATAAAGAAAGAATTACGCTTTTAATGAATTGGAGTGGGGTTATGAAGGAGAAAAGATAAGGCTCAACCAACTTAAGAATTCTTTAACCCCTCTCACTCTGATGTTCCATTCGTTCTTCATTAGCTAAAGATAAAGAAAGAAAACAAAACAAAATCCTCCATAGATTTTGTTAGAATCTTAAAGTGATAAAAAAAATCAATGGTAATAAAATTCATAATAAATGATGTTATATAACAATAAGTATATTTATGAGTTATTATTGGGCTGTTGCAATAAATATTAATATTAATAAAATTCGTAATGAATGACAATAATATCTGAACCATTGTATAATGGAAATATATTCATGAGCAGTTATTATTAAGCTGTTGCAAAGATTAATGGTAATAAAATACGTAATGAATGATAATAATTTCAGATCAATTAACAGTATCTCATTTCAGTAACGCATATAGTTTCCGTTCTGCCTATTTAAATGACAGATAGGTAGAAGGACAAAAAAAGGGATGCATAATTTTCTTTCTTCTTCTCGCACTGCCATCAACAGAAAGTTTTCTTTCTTCTTCTCTCTCTGTCATTTCTTTCTTTGCCGGATTCTTCCAAGCAATTAAATTAGAAAGTGTTAAATTCAAAACGATTTGTTGTCATGCAAGTAATAAATCAATCAAATTTTAGAGGTTATTTTGTCTTGGGGACGGAGCGGTTGATAGCTAGCCTTGCACCTTGGGGCTAAGACATGAATTGTCTTAAAGAAAGCGACGAAGTATGCGACTCAGCCATTTACAGCAGTCAGACTCCAACAATTTAAGACGATACCACCTATTGTAAACGGTCACAATCGACGATTTTACTGGAATAGTTCCGCCAAACACTAGCAAGTCCTTCAGATTCCAGGGGTTGCGCTTCAAAAGATGGAGGCAGAAGATGCAATTTTTCCTAACAATGAAAAAGGTTGTCTATGTTCTAACCACTGACAAACTGTCTATGTCTAATCCAACCTTCAAAGCATACCTGTGCAAAAAACCCATTTTGAATGGCTTCTGCGATGACCTTAATGATACTTACAACGCAGAGGACCAGTTGGCTAAGGAGATCTCGGAAGCGCTGTAAAAGAAGTATGATATGGAGGAAGTTGGTGCAAAGAAATACGTAGGCAGTCGCTACCTTAAATATTAGATGTTCGATCATAGGTCAGTGGAGATGTAGTCTCATGAGCTTAAGAAATTAGCTCATGAGATCGTCTCCGAAGGTATGACTGTTGACAAATAGTTTCAAGTTGTAGCACTAATTGATACATTACTCCCTAATTGGAAATAGTTCAAAAATAAGCTTAGATGTAAAAATAAAGAATTTTCACTTGAAACTTTGATTACTAGCCTCCTAATTGAGGAGGAATTCAGAAAACATGATATGAAAGAGGAATGCTTTCTGTTTACAATGACGCTAAGGAGGCTGCGGTTTTGAAACGAAATCCCAAAAACTTTAAGAATCAGTTATGTAAACCTAATAAGAACCGCAACAAGAATGTGAACCTTCAAAGGAATCATACTGCACCACAGCAACAGCCATCTTTAAAGAATGACTCTGATTAGTTTATTTGTTAAAACTATAACAAAGCATGTCATATGAAGTGAAAGTGTCGGAACATGCCTTGTCCTACTCCTCAAGCGAACCTGATTAAAGGGCAGCCACTAACTGCTATGATTACATATATCAACCTTATAGAGGATCAAAAGGATGGTGGGTAGATATTGGCGCTACATGCCATGTCTGTTATGATCGTGCTTTGTTCAAAACACACACAAATGCTGAGGACAAGAAAGTGCTGCTGGATGACTCTCACACCGCTACTGTTGCTAAGATTGGAAGCGTTGAGGTAAAGTTTACCTCTGAAAAACTATCATACGGAAGGACGTGATGCACTCTCCAAAGATGCGAAAGAACTTAGTTTCAGGTTATCTTCATAATAAGGCCGACTTTACTCAAACTATAGGGGTTGATTTGTACACGATCACTATGAACGGTATGTTTGTGGTAGGGGTTATGCTACCGAGGGCATGTTTAAGTTGAATGTTGAAATTAATAAAGTATTTCCTTCTGCTTATATGTTGTGTTCATTTAATATATGGTATATTAGACTCTGTCACATTCAACGTATGATAAAGAATTGAGTAGCTTAGGATTAATTTCTAATATGTCTTTAAAAGATTTCGAAAAATGTGAATTTTGTAGTCAAGCTAAACTTACAAAAACTCCACATAAATATGTAATTATAATCTAAAACTTTAGAGTTGATTCATTCTGATATATGTCAATTACATGTAACTTTGACTAGAAATGAACATCGTTATTTTATCATATTTATTGATGACTGCTCTGATTTTACTTGTGTACCTAATAAAAATAAAAGCGATGCATTTGAAATGTTTAAATATTTTATATCTGAAACTGAAAATCGGTTTAGTAAGAAAGTTAAAAGATTACATAGTGATATATGCACTGAATATGAATTTAGTATGTTCATTGAATTTTATAATTCACAGAGTATAATATATGAACAAACTACACCCCACTCATCTGAATAGCTCAGCTGGTTGAGGACTACCTTGCAACCATGGAACAAAGTTCCTGGAGGTTGCAGGTTCGAGTCCCGCAACTGAGATTTGTTTCCCATTGGCCTTGAGCGGTCTATCCTCTGAATAAGCTGAAACGCGTGAGGATTAATGCTCTTGGTCGGGCTGGCTTAAAAGGGGGGTCAGTGTGGCGGACAGCTGTATCCCCTAGCTCTACTCTCCGGAGTAGGGTTTTTTTTAAAAAAAAGGACGTTAATCGAATTATTTGTAACTATTTTACTCAATTTAGGCGTACCATAACATTAATGGGGGAAAATCGTGTTAACTGTATGTTACGTGTTGAACAGATTCCCAAAATCTCAAAGTAAAGTTTTCCCTATGAGATTTTGAAAAATCATAAATCAAGTGTGTCATATTTTAGAACTTGGGGTTGTTTAGCATATTTTCGTATAACTGACCCTAAAAGAATTAAATTAGCAAGTAGAGCATACAAGTATGTATTTATTGACTACGCTATTATTAATAAAGCATATAGATTTTATGATCTGAATACACATACTATAATTGAAATTAATGATGCTTTTATGAATTGAAATTTCTTTTTAAATCAAGGGATAGTGGGGGCATATCTTTATAACATCTCATCTTTTTGTACGCTTTAAGCAGACACATGTGCCAACTCAAACCATACAAAAGGGCGGATTGTTATTGGAGTAAATAAGAAAAAGCAGAGGAAAAAAACAAAACAGAATCTTGCAGCAGAATGACAAAATATAATAATCAAATAACAGTTCATGAAGTTGTTTATAAAACACTTGATTATATTTATACAACACAAAATCAAACTTACACATATCAGAGATAAATAAATAGCAATGCAGCAGAACAGTGTGATGCAGTAGAATAATATAGTAAATAATAATAATACAATCTTCATCTTCGTCCTCCAGAAATAAGGTCTTCAAATCCTAAAATGCTCAGGCTGACCCGAGCGAATTGAAAAGAAAAAACACTCGAGTCAGAACTAAAAGATCTTATGTAAGTTAAATCAACGATAAATATGCGTGTGACAGCGTTAGAGATGTTTACGGGGTTTGAAATCTCCTATCCAGTGTCTAACATAAGTGCGGTAACTTAAGAGATACACGTGATTCACATCTCCTAAGGATCCGTTAAACTATCTACCGTGCTAGTAAAATATTAGTAAAATAGCTGTAAGTTATTACAGCTATTTTGGGAATACAATCAAAATCGTAAATCTCATATTGGGATTGGATTTCCAACATGATAGGGAACCAGTGTCTTTTCTTCGATCCACGCATAACAAACATAGTTTCCATAGTGCCATAATCGCCTTTCTCAAGCTAGTCACTTGGAACTGTACTTGTTATACTACCACTGATAACCAGTAGTTCCCTACTTTTCTCAAGTTAACTAATTTATCAAAATGGGGCAATAAATGCCTTGAGGGACATTTTACCCCAAAGGGCCCAACGTATTGGACACCACCATACATACTCACGTTTTACTGATTTTAGTGTTTAAGTATGAAGCAAAACGAAAAGGTTGATATAAAAATCAACACACATATATTTGCATCATGTAATATTGATAGTATTCTAACCAAACAAGTACAAATAGATCTGCTACTTTTAATGATGGTCACTTGCATAGAATTAATTTGAATGATTTCCTAAAGTAGCATCATGTCACACAAGTTTTTGACTAAACATGAGAAAATTCAATGTCTGGACACTATAAATGCCATCCCTAGCAAAAAAAAAATTAATTTTGAATTTCATAGGTTAGTCGAACCTCTATTTCGTCGTAATACACCATTGTATTTTTTAACATAATGCACTGAAAGGATTGACTGATCGTGATGTTTGTTAATCTTCAGTGGAAATCTGATGCTGTCCACCTTACCAAAATTAGAGGAGTAGCAGAAATTTAATGACACAGAAAGTAGAGAAGATTCATAAAGATTTTCTGATGATTTCTTCATAAATTTCATAGTAATGTTGATAAATTTAGGCATACAAGGTTAAATCTAACAAACCCACTCATTTCGTGACAACTTGGCCTAAATGAAACAAAATTTTGTTCTACTTTTAGTATCGAAATCATTTATTCATTGCTTAGGTGGCCCTATGGATCATTTAGATCGATTATGAACTATAAGGGCAGTTGAACCATGTTGTGTTTCATCAGAAAAAAAAGAATGTTCCATATATAAAAACCACATAGGAAGTTGAAGAAAATCGATTTGCTAATGCATGAATTGTACCTCTATTGCATGATAATGTATTTGAAGGCATGGATTTTTTATGATTTGCGGTTAGATGGGTTGTCTATGCTCCATTACTGTATGCAGTTGATTTTAAATTATAAATAGCAAAATTTGCTTTCACGTTGGATCATTCCAAAACAAAGAGGTGCTTGCTTCACAGTTGAGATGGTAATGTTGCACCTTTCATAGTTGTGTTCTAGTTTGGAGGATTGTATGGTGCAAGTGAGGATGATTAAAATTAAGGTGCAAGAAATGGGTATGACTATTGGCTATACAACTTGCAACCACATCCTATAGCTGAATCTATAGAAATAGTAGATGGATAGTCACCATAAGGTTTATTATCCATAGCCATATACATCATTATAAAGTATCTGAAAGAAAATATTTAAGGAACTGGTCACAAAATTGAACAACATATATAATGTTGCAAATTGTAGTTTATGGAAGTTAAATGTCACCTAACATTGAATTTCAAGTTAGCTATTTGCATTTTCCTATGTGGTTGTCCAACACAACCAAGCACCCATTTAATTCATATTACATTGTCGTTTTCTTTAGATTTCACGTTTTTTTGTATTTGGCCTTTCCTGTCATGTTTTTTTTTGTATTTGACTTTTCCTTTCTAGTTATGTACCGTTAAAAACTTTATTCTCACTTTATTAATTCAAACAAGTATGTTTGCAGTAGCTCAATGTAACGACCCCACCGCGATGCCCAGTTTAGCAAAGAACATTATAAGTAATGTCGTCTGCTAATCTGGAGAATACGGCTTGTTAAGGGCGATCGAATGTGAATATATCCTTATACTAATAATGATACGTCGTTTATACATTTTCACTTAGTATCTGAACTAAATTTGATGTGTAAAATATTAATACAAAGTAATAGACACACTGATTTCTCAGAATCAGAACAATATATCATATAAATAACATTCACATATCATTCTAAATCTCAACTTATACATATACAAATTATTTAGTTTACAAAATGAAATACTAAACTCGAATGTTATGCAAATTTAACAATTCCCTAATCTCAATTGTACATTTCATATACAAGGTCCAAATTCTGAAATGGGATAAACTAAAAGTCCAAATGTTTATCTCCTTGCTAGCATAACCATTCAAAGGTCAACTTGTCCTGTAATCTGAAAAGTCTCGGCCTGACCCGAGCAAAATAACACCTGGGTTAGACTATCTCTGAATATCTAGTAGGGTGAGAACAAGATATAGCACAAGAGCAAAATAACACCGCTACCGTTGCTAATTGGAAGCGTTGAGGTAAAGTTTACCTTTGAAAAAACTATCATACTGAAGGACATGATGCACTCTCCAAAGATGCGAAAGAACTTAATTTCAGGTTATCTTCATAATAAGGCCGGCTTTACTCAAACTATAGGGGTTGATTTGTACACTATCACTATGAACGGTATGTTTGTGGTAGGGGTTATGCTACCGAGGGCATGTTTAAGTTGAATGTTGAAATTAATAAAGTATTTCCTTCTGCTTATGTGTTGTGTTCATTTAATATATGGTGTATTAGACTCTGTCACATTCAACGTATGATAAAGAATTTGAGTAGCTTAGGATTAATTTCTAATATATCTTTAAAAGATTTCGAAAATCATGATTTTTGTAGTCAAGCTAAACTTACAAAAACTCCACATAAATATGTAATTATAATCTAAAACTTTAGAGTTGATTCATTCTGATATATGTCAATTACATGTAACTTTGACTAGAAATGAACATCGTTATTTTATCATATTTATTGATGACTGTTCTGATTTTACTTGTGTACCTAATTAAAATAAAAGTGATGCATTTGAAATGTTTAAATCTTTTATAACTGAAACTGAAAATCGGTTTAGTAAGAAAGTTAAAAGATTACATAGTGATATATGCACTGAATAGGAATCTAGTATGTTCATTGAATTTTATAATTCACAGAGTATAATATATGAACAAACTACACCCCACTCACCTGAAATGAATATTAAAGCCAAAAGATAAAATAGGACGTTAATCGAATTATTTGTAACTATTTTACTCAATTCAGGCATAACATAACATTAATGGGGGAAAATCGTGTTAACTGTATGTTACGTGTTGAACAGAATCCTAAAATCTCAAAGTAAGTTTTCCCTATGATATTTTTAAAAAATCATAAATCAGGTGTGTCGTATTTTGGAACTTGGGGTTATTTAGCATATTTTCGTATAACTGACCCTAAAAGAATTAAATTAGCAAATAGAGCATACAAGTACGTATTTATTGACTATGCTATTAATAACAAAGCATATAGATTTTATGATCTGAATACACATACTGTAATAGAAATTAATGATGCTTTTATGAATTGAAATTTCTTTTTAAATCAAGGGATAGTGGGGGCATATCTTTGTAACATCCCATCTTTTTGTACGCTTTAAGAAGACACATGTGCCAACTCAAACCATACAAAAGGGCGGATTGTTATTGGAGTAAATAAGAAAAAGCAGAGGAAAAAAACCAAACAGAATCTTGCAGCAGAATGACAAAATATAATAATCAAATAACAGTTCATGAAGTTGTTTATAAAACATTTGATTATACTTATACAACACAAAATCAAAGTTACACATATCAGAGATGAATAAATAGCAATGTAGCAGAACAGTGTAATGCAGTAGAATAATATAGTAAATAATAATAATACAATCTTCGTCTTCGTCCTCCAGAAATAAGGTCCTCAAATCCTGAAATGCTTAGGCTGACCCGAGCGATTTGAAAAGAAAAAACACTCGAGTCAGAACTAAAAGATCTTATGTAAGTTAAATCAACGATAAATATGCGTGTGACAGCGTCAGAGATGTTTACGGGGTTCGAAATCTCCTATCCAGTGTCTAACATGAGTGCGGTAACTTAAGAGATGCACGTGATTCACATCTCCTAAGGATCCGTTAAACTATCTACTGTGCCAGTAAAATACGCTATTATAATATGTCTACAGTAAAATTCACATCTCCTAAGGATCCGTTAAACTCATATAAGGCGCGCTAGGGTAGATGACACGACACAACTAGGCAATGATATGGTAGATATACCAATTACGCATGCAGGCTGGTGGTAACACATAGCAGCTACTAGCGCCCACCTCGGAACACACTTCCGAGTCAAAATCAAAGGGTGACCACCAAATAAATCAAAATTTAGAATATTGTATCGATGGAGTGTGCCCGATCGGAGGAATGACCTCATTTGGCCTGAGAATCGCTCCTGTTTTAGCCACCTTATGCCAACTCACGGGAGTCAGGTCCACGTATGTACCTCATATAGGATCGTCGCCACCATCCTACTTCATTCTGGAATCTCCATCGTGCACACAGTTGTTAAAGTGGTTTTCGGTATCCGACATAGAGTATGCCCATATCCGATCCCTTTCTCTTTGAAATCAATCACTTATCACATACCGGATGGTTCTTTTACATTTCCAAAATCATTTCATAATTGATATCAAAATATCATATTCAATTCAACTATATCACTTTCAAAATTATTACTTACTTTCGAAATCATATTCGTCTTTGAAATCATAGTTCGATAATTATATTTCCTTTCAAAGTCAAATTCACAATTTATATCAAAATATCGTGTCCTCAAAAAAACTATACCACTTTCAAATCATATTTCTTCCTAAAATCATATTTCCGAAGCAGGTTAAGTTCATGCTTCAAAATCATCATTTCGATCAGTTAACATTTAAATCCCATCTTAGTTTATAACATCATTAACCATATTCACTTTAAAATTGAGATTTGAATATAACACATCCATTTTACTTAGTTTGGAATTTATAAGAAAATAGCCTTAAATAGTTGTATATAGTTAAATAGATTTAAAATAGATTAAATAAATTAAAATAGATTAAATAGCTTTAAAATAGATTAATTATATTTAATATAAGTTAAAATGGTTTACTTAGTTTTAAAATAATTTAAATAGTTTAAAACAAGTTAAATTGATTTAATAAAGTTAATATAGGTTAAAATAGTTTATAAATCTAAAAATCTTAAAATTTAGAATCCTAAAAATAATATGATTTAAAACAGTTTATGTTCGAAAACATAAATTTGGAATTTATATCAATTTAAAACCATTTATTTCATTCTAACAAAATCAGACCATTTCCATTTAATTTCTTAAAACAATTCCTTTAAACCAATTTACATTTCAACTCAAAACTTAATTTTCCAAAATACTTTAGTTCATATAAATCAAAATTTTCTTCAAAATATCATTTAATTCCATACAAAAATTAAGGATTTAAAATCATTTAATTTAACCAATCCGGTGTCCATATATAACTCTCTACCCTAGGGTCAAGTGTTACGGATATCTATCATTTCAATTTGCAATATAAAATTTTACGCTTATATATCATTTCAAATCACAATCTCGAATTAAATAAAAACCCATAACAGACTTGCAGTTTATGACGATATAAAATACAACATCCATTCATCCAATATCAACAATCAACATCCATCACAATCATCATCCAAATCAATTAATAAATATCAATATAGAACTGATAATCAATAACCGGTATTTAACTGGAAATTTATATTCAATAATAAATTAAATAACGATTTAATTCAAATAAATTCAATTAACTGAGATGATGATTTAAAATATACCAAACAGTCATAAATAAATTCCTAATCACATCATAAATTAAATTTAACAAACATAAAAAAATTTAGAAGTTGTGAGTGGGTTAAAACACACATCTTTGATTTTAAATCAATTTTAAATTCAATTTAAACTCAAAATTCAAATGGTCTCAGAATCCGTCCAAACTATCGTCACAATGTCCGGAATTCTAATACAATCTCAACGCAAGAAACCGAGCTCGAAACTGACCTCGTATGCAAAAGTTATTCAGGTTAGAACGTTTGAATTTTAAATTAAATTAAAAATAAAAAAAAACCCACGATCAATACCCACCTACTATGTCGTCCCCTTCCAGTGAAAACCCTAGCTCCCAATACTGAATCGCAAACGAAGCCGCCAATCTCCCATGAATTTCCACCGACGAACCAGACACCTCCAACCTGATCGAACACCTCCATCGTGACACCCTCTCCAAGCCGCTCCCACCGATACCAACGACGCAACCTCCAGCCCCACCATGCGACAGTGATGTCGGCACGATTTTCGGCCAATCACAGCGATTCTGAAGCCTTTTCGACCAAAGCGACCGCATGGATGGACTTGCCCTGTCACCCTCTTCGCATCCATGCCCTCCGATCGGCTCCACGATGTAGATCCATCGTTAAACGATACTCCAACATGAACGACCAAAAATAATCTAGCCAATTTCGGCCACACAGCAAACCAGATTGAGAAAAGAATCATTTAATTGACTTGTGCTCTTCGAGATCTTCAAATCGATATATAATTCGATATAGTTTGAGGAGTTTGAATTTTTGATTTGGTTTTGAAATTGAGGTTTGGGAATTAGGTTTTGTCTGCCATTGAAATGAGGAGGATCAAATGGATTTGTAGGCATAGAAATAAGGAATAATAAATGACCTAGGGTTTATAACGACATATATATAGGCTGAAAACAATAGAACTGAAGGCTCAATTTGTTTGGAAAACTGAACGATAAACGACCCGAAAAGCCCGTTTCGACTCTGAAACGAAATTGGGTCAACCTATATATCAAAATAAATGTTTTCAAATATTTTAAACTCAATGGAACATGTTACAAACCCTAATTCTATCGTATGAAGAAGTTACATTAAAATTAGCATATTTCAAATTGATTTCAATTAAATTGATTTCTAGGCGTTTCGAGCTCGTACGATCAAACGACAAGTCTGATCATTACGAAACTTGAAATCCTATAATAATTCACCGTTACAGACCCGATGAAGCTGATTTCGTCGAAATTTGAGTCAGTGGCCAAAATGGCTATTTTTCAATCAATTAAATAAATTAATATTAAAATAATTAATCACTTTTTCAGTTTAAATTTTAATAATTTACAACTTCTATCATTTTTGGTTTCTTAATCATTTACAATAATTTAAAAAATTTAGAGGTCAATTTAAAGTTGATTAATTCATCAATTTCAGTGTTAAATTTCAATTTCATTAAATTCAGAAATTATAAATTAAAATTCCAAAAATCCATTTATTAAATTTTAAACCTTGTTATTCAAGTCTTTATTATATTAAGGATATGACTAACATTAGTTTATATCTGAGTACATTAATATTTTCCAATTTCATCTTAATCTCCATTAACGTAATATTTAAATATTTAATTTCATTTAATTGCAATTAATCCAATTATTATAGTTTTAAATTTCAATAAATTAATAAACCTTGATTTCCATTCTTTTTATTCAACTGATTGTCATATTATGAATAGAATTAACATTTCTATTTAATTTGTTACATTAACAATTTACAGTCATTGTCTTAACTCACGTTAATGTAACATTAAAGTTCATTTAGTTCTAATTGATTTCCCATTTTAATTAATAGACCAAATAAACAGGTAATTTTTAACAATCGTTACTATAACTTTTATTCACACTTATGAATTCATTATCTACAAACAAATGTTACAATTCTTATATAACCCAAAATTTTATTCAATGGTCATTTGTTTCATACTATTTCATTTATTAATTTAATGTTTGCATTTGTTTTCTTATCAATTTATAACCAAGTATAAAAATTTACAATATTTCAATTAATTGTAATTTCTTTCAAATTGTTAATTATTAGTTTTAATTACCATTGTTACATTTCACTTTAGCATTCATTTCATTATTAAATTACACGGTTTTTATTTCTTTCCATATTAAATTACTAAAACTCATTAATTTAACAATTTAAATAGTCAAAAATTTACTGGTCGTTACACTCTCCCCCACTCAAAACTTTTCGTCCCCGAAAAGGAAAAAGAAGGGAAAAGAAGGAGTTAAGTAATCAATATATCTTATTCAAAATATTAAATTTATAAACAATAAATTTACAAAATTAAATAGTTTAAATAAAATATATCAATTTATAAACAGTTAAATCCTTTTTATATAAAGTTAACAAAAGTTTGGAAAACATTTCATAAAATTTCTAAGTCCAAAGTTCACGAAAAAGTTCAGCAAAGTCTCCTTTGTACTGAGAGGCTCGGGAGAAAATATAATATCAAATATAACAATATATATCACAATATCTCAAAATAATATATCCCAACAATGGGAAAAACAATGTAATATCGCTAAAATAACCGTAATCCGAAAACATACATATTTGTCGGGCAAATAACACTTATTTTATGAAAACAAAAGCAGTAGCAATTGATTCCACAACCTGTATTTCACTTATATAATCCAAAAAGGTTAATTATTATGTAAAATAAAATATTTAAGTTGTTTCAATTTATAACCAACAAATCAACATAACGTAAAACAATCACTTGCAAACAAGCATATAATCATCACAAAGAATCAAAGAAATTAACCATTCATTCATAGAAATCAATAAATAGTTTGTTTGGATTCAGACACCTTAAGTCGTATAGAATGACAAATAAATACTAAGTATACCATATACTCAACAGCCTTAGATAAAACTCAATAGATTATCCATACATCCTAAATGATTTACAAGCATCTTTACCTGAAACAACTATAAGCCAAAACAAACAACCAATGTCAGACACTATTTAAGTTTATTCTTATTAATTTCATTTCATATCATTTACGTTACTTTAGTTTCCTTCATTTCTTTAATTTTTTTCTTCTCATTCACTTATATAATGAAAATTTATTTTCATTACTTTACATTTACTACTTACATAAATTGTATCCATACAATTGTTTATAGTCTATGAATTTATTATTCAAGTACTACATATATTTTATTGCGGTTTGGTTTACATTTATTAATTTATACACTTGATTTTATTAGACATTAATACCCATAGGTGTATAAGTTCATACTCAAGTTCTTACTTTTGATCTATGTTCATTTTATTATTTACTTTAATTATAAATAGTTTCAACATTGACTTAAGTTCAAAATCTTTTACTTACGGTACTCATTTTCTATTACCTTCTATTTAGTAGAATTTCAATTATAACTTAAGTTTATAACACTATAACATCAAATTCTTATTTATAAAAGTGATTCATTGAACACTTTCATTACACAAATTTTACTTGTAAAATTTTCCATTACATAGTCTTTTAACATTTTAACTTTTTAATATTGGTAAGTTATATATATATATATATATATATATATATATATATATGCGCTTTAAGAATGCAATTGAAAGTTACACAAGTTTATCTTATTTCATTTTAGTAAATAAATGTTTAATAGTTTACATTTCTTATTTTCATATCCTTTTTAATTTACAGGTTACAAATTTCAAATTTCTTATATATTTAGCTATACTTAGCATATAATTTCTTACTTTCATTTAGAGGTTTCAATTATTAAATAGTTAAAATTTTATTCCATTACAATAATTGAAATCTCTAATTCATAAAAACTTAAGAACTAAATGCCGGGTTCCATTTAAAATCATTTAAAATAACACACACACACACACACACATATATCATATCTTCTATATGTATCAAGTTATATTTGGAAATAAAATTTATATTTATTTATCAAAATAAATGTGTAGTAAACAACTACAATGGTCTTCCCACTACAAAACTCGAAAATGAATGTCAATGATGCATGCACTCATCACCGAAATTATTTTCAAGCGATAGAGAGGGGAGTACATAATTTATTTCTTTCCAAAATTTCCTTTAAACAAATCTTTCGAATCATATTAAAATATTTATATCATAAAATAATTCTAAATATTACTATTATTATATTCGAAAATCATTCGAAAGATATTTTCGAAAACCCCAGGGCTTAAGTTCCAAATTTCAATTTTCATTTATTTTATTTTCAAATCTGATTTCCAACCAATATTTACAAATTTCCCTACCTAACACCCTATATATCATAATCAAATATATACCATTTATAAATCATTATTTTATATATAAAAATATACAATAGGCAAAATTATTTCATTTACCTATATTTCAAAACAAATATTGTGTCAGTCTGTCCTATTAAGTGTTTAGAAATCTCTATCGATGTCATAGCATCCTATGCACCAACCAAAATTTATAAATACAAAACGGAAGAAATTAACACAATATTAAAACCTTTTTATAACACTAACAAATATGCTCTCTCATATACACACACTCAGCGACTCATTAGGGTATTACTACCCTATAAGTAAAGAGTCAGACCCCATAAAGTTAAGGTTTTCGTTAAACCAAAGCTTTGACACCAACTGTAACATCCCACCTTTTTGTATGCTTTAAGCAGACACACGTGCCAACTCAAAGCAAACAGAAGGGCGGATTGTTATCGAGGTGAATAAGAAAAAGCAGAGGAAAAAAACAAAAACAGAATCTTGTAGCGGAATAACAAAATATAATAATCAAATAACAGTTCATAAAGCTGTTTACAAAACATTCGATTATACTTATACAACACAGAATCAGAGTTACACATATCAATGATAAATAAATAACAATGCAGCGGAACAGTGTGATGTAGTGGTATAATATAGTAAATAATAATAATACAATCTTCGTCTTCGTCCTCCAGAAATAAGGTCTTCAAATCCTGAAATGCTCAGGCTGACCCGAGCGAATTGGAAAGACAAAACACTTGAGTCAGAACTAAAAGATCTTATGTAAGTTAAATCAACGATAAATATGCATGTGACGGCATCAGAGATGTTTACGGGGTTTGATATCTCCTATCTATTGTCTAACGTGAGTGCAGTAACTTAAGAGATGCTCGGGATTCACATCTCCTAAAGATCTGTTAAACTATCTGCTATGTAGTAAAATACGCTATTATAATATGTCTACATTAAAGTAAAAGTATTAAAATAGCATTAAGGCTTTTCATTTTCCACCTTAACACATTTTATATATTCCCATAGTTTATACAGTACTGTAATCCCTTCCATACTGGACGCCGTCAGAGGGCACTCCATGAGTATGGTACAAAACAAACTCATAGAAGGCGTGCTAGGGTAGGTGACACGACACAACTAGACAATGGCATGGTAGATATACCAATTACACATCCGGGCTGGTGGTAACGCATAGCAGTTACAACCGCCCACCTCGGAACACATTCCCGAGAAAAAATCGAAGGGTGGCCACCAAATAAATCAAAAGTCAGAATATAGTATCGATGGAGTGTGCCCGATCGGAGAAATGACCTCACTTGGCCCGAGAATCGCTTATGTTTTAGCCACCTTATGCCAACTCATGGGTGTCGGATCCACGAATATACCTTATATAAGATCGTTGCCACCATCCTACTTCATTCTAGAATCTCCACCGCGTACACAGTTGTTAAAGTGGTTTTCGATATCGACAGAGAGTATGCCCATATCCGATCCCGATCTCTTTGACAACTAATCGCTTATTACACGCCGGATGGTTCTTTCACATTTCCAAAATCATTTCATAATTGATATCAAAATATCATATTCAATTCAAATCATATCACTTTCGAAATTATTACTTACTTTCAAAATCATATTCGTCTTTAAAATCATAGTTCGATAATCATATTTCCTTTCAAAGTCAAATTCACAATTTATATCAAAATATCGTCTTCTCAAAAATACTATACCACTTTCAAATCATATTTCTTCCAAAAATCATATTTCCAAAACAGGTTAAGTTCTTGCTTCAAAATCATCATTTCGATTGGTTAACATTTAAATCCTAACTTAGGTTGTAACATCATTAACCATATTCACTTTAAAATCGAGAATTTGAATATAACCCATCCATTTTACTTAGTTTGGAATTTATAAGAAAATAGTCTTAAATAGTTGTAAATAGTTAAATAAATTTAATATAGATTAAATAAATTAAAATAGATTAAATAACTTTAAAATAGATTAATTAGATTTAATATAAGTTAAGATGGTTTAATTAGTTTTAAAATAATTTAAATGGTTTAAAATTGGTTAAATTGATTTATATAGTTAATATGGGTTAAAATAGTTTATAAATATGAAAATCTTAAAATTTAGAATCCTAAAAATTATGTGATTTCAAACAGTTATATTTGAAAACATAAATTTGTGTTTTACATCAATTTAAAACTATTTATTTCATTCCAACAAAATCAGACCATTTTCATTTAATTTCTCAAAACAATTCCTTTAAGACAATTCACATTTCAACTTCCAAAAATACTTCAATTTAAATAAATGAAATTTATCTTCAGAATATCATTTAATTCCATTCAAAAATTAAGGATTTAAAATCATTTAATTTAACCAATCCGGTGTCCGTATATAATTCTCTACCCTAGGGTCAAGTGATACGGATATCTATCATTTCAATCCGCAATTTAAATTTTTACAGTTATATATCATTTCAAACTGCCGTCTCAAATCAAATAAAAATCCATAATGAACTTGCAGTTTATAACAATATAAAATACAACATCTATTCATCCAATATCAACAATCAACATCCATCACAATCATCATCCAAATCAATCATTAAATATCAATATAGAACTGATAATCAATAACAGGTATTTAACTGGCAACTTATATTCAATAATAAATTAAATAATGATTTAATTCAAATAAATTCAAATTAATTGAGATGATGATTTAAAATATACCAAACTGTCACAAATAATTTCCTAATCACATCATAAATTAAATTTAACAAACATAAGAAATTTTAGAAGTTGTGAGTGGGTTAAAACACTCACCTTTGATTTTAAATCGAATTTAAATTCAATTTAAACTTAAAATTCAAATAGTCTCAGAGTCTATCCAAACAAACGTCAGAATGTCTAGAATTTTAATACGGGCCCAAGGCAAGAAACAACGCGCGAAACGGACCTCGTATGCAAAAGTTATTCAGGTTAGAACGTTTGAACTTTAAATTAAATTAAAAATAAAAGAAAACCCATGACCGATACCCATCTGCCACGTCGTCCCCTTCCAGTGAAAACCCTAGCTCCCAGTGCTAAATCGTAAATGAAGCCACCGATCTTCAATGAATTGTCGTCGACGAACCAGACTCCTCGAACCTGACCGAACGCCCCCATCGTGACAACCCCTCCAAGCCGCTCCCACTGATACCAATGATGCAATCTCCATCCCTACCATGCGTCAGCAATGCTGCCACGATTCTCAGCCAATCACAACGATTTCGAACCTCCTTCGACCAAAGCAACCGTATGGATGGATCTGCCTCGTCACCCACTTCACATCCATGCCCTCTGATCGGCTCCACGATGTAGATCCATCGTTAAAACGATACTCCAATATGAATGGTCGAAAATAATCTAGACAATTCCGGCCACACGACAACCTAGATAGAGAAACAAATCGCATAATTGACTTGCGCTCTTCGAGAGATTTAAATCGATATATAACTCGATATAGTTTGAGGAGTTTGAATTTTGATTTGGTTTTGAAATTGAAATTAAGGTTTGGAAATTAGGTTTTGTCTGCCATTGAAATGAGGAGAAACAAATGGATTTGTGGGTATAGAAATGAGGAATAAGAAATGAACTAGGTTTTATAACGACATATATGTAGGCAGAACAAGACAGAAATGAATGGGCTCAATTGGTTTGGAAAATTGAACGATAAACGACCCGAAAAGCCCGTTTCTACTCCGAAACAAAAATGGGTCAACCCATATATCAAAATAGATGTTTAAAAATATTTTAAACTCAATGGAACAGGTTTCAAGTCCTAATTCCATCGTATGAAGAAGTTACATTAAAATCGGCATATTTCAAATTGATTTCAATTAAATTGATTTCTGGGCGTTTCAAGCTCGTACGATCAAAAGACAAGTCTGATCATTAAGAAACTTGAAATCTACAGTAATTCACCGTTACGAATCCGATGAAACTAGTTTCGTCAAAATCCGAGTCATTGACCAAAATGGCTATTTTTCGGTTAATTAAATAAATTAATATTAAATTAATTAACCACTTTTTCAGTTTAAATTTTAATAATTTACAACTTCTATCATTTTTAATTTCTTAATCATTTACAATAATTTAAACAAATTTAAAGTTCAATTTAAAGTTGATTAATTCATTAATTTCAGTGTTAAATTTCAGTTTCATTAAATTCAGAAATTATAAATTAAAATTCCAAAAATCCATTTATTGAATTTTAAACCTTGTTATTCAAGTCTTTATTATGATAGGGATATGACTAACCTTGGTTTATATCCGAGTACATTAATGTTTCCCAATTTCATCTTAATCTCCACTAACGTAATATTTAAATATTTAATTTCATTTAATTGCAATTAATCCAATTATTATAGTTTCAAATTCCAATAAATTAATAAACCTTGATTTCCATTCTTTTTATTCAGCAAATTGTAATATTATGAATAGAATAAACATTTCTATTTAATTTATTGCATTCTCAATTTATAATCATTGTCTTAACTCACATTAATGTAACATTAAAGTTCATTTAGTTCTAATTGATTTCCCATTTTAATTAATAGACCAAATAAACAGGTAATTTTTAACAATCATTACTATAACTTTTAATCACACTTATGAATTCATTATTCACAAACAAATGTTACAATTCTTATATAACCCAAATTTTTATTCAATGGTCATTTGTTTCATACTATTTCATTTATTAATATAATGTTTGCATTTGTTTCTTATCAATTTATAACCAAGTATAACAATTTACAATATTTCAGTTAATTGTAATTTCATTCAAATTGTGATTTATTAATTTTAATTACCATTGTTACATTTCACTTTAGCGTTCATTTCTTTATTAAATTACACAGTTTTTATTCTTTTCATATTAAATTAATAAACTCATTAATTTAACAATTTAAATAGTCGAAAATTTATTGGGTCGTTGCAATCTTATAGTATTATTCCCATAAGAAACGAACAAAATGACTCTTTTCAAAACGAACCTAGGATAAGTAAAAGAGCTAGAATTGCAAAAGGTTATGGTTTAGATTTTTGTGCTTACACTTTATAGGAGGACCTTAAAGCTCCAAGAAGCATAATCTTCATTAAGCCTATTTTTGGCAAGAGGCTATAAATAATGAGAAGTATTCTCTTGAATCCAGTAAGACTTGGCACTTAGTTGATTTACCATGTATTTGTAAGGCCATAAGCTATAAATAGGTAGTTAAAAAGAAATTAAAACCCGATGGAACAGTTGATAAATATAAAGACCGTCTAGTAGCCAAGGGTTTTTAAGCAAAGAGAAATTTAGAAATTTTTGATACCTTTTCACATGTAACTAGAATTGCGTCTATTTGAGTATTAATTTCACTGTCTTCTATTCACGATTTGATAATACACCAAATGGACGTTAAAATTGCATTTTTTAAACAGTGAATTAGTAGAGGAAATTTTATGGTGCAACTTGAAGGTCTTATAATACAGGACAAGAACATAAGTTTTGCAAATTAGATAAATCTTTATATGGCCTAAAACAAACACCTAGACAATGACATGAAAAATTTGAGAACCTGAATATTTCACATGATTTCAAAGTTAATGAGAGTGACAAATGTATTTATTATAAATATGAGAACAACATTTGCACTATTATATGTTTGTATGTAGATGATCTACTTATATTTGTTTAACCTTCATGCTATTTATTAAAACTTCTCTTGTCATGAACTGCAATTAAGGAAAATGATGTTGGATTAGAGGAAAACAATTTGAAGTTCTAGCACCTAACCCGACCCAAGCCTTATAATTAAGGGAATAGAGGAAAAAGACAAAAATTACATGCATTAGGAAACAAGGGGAAGTCACAACGACGATGCATAAATCATAGGCAGAACAGGAATGCTAAGCCGAAGCACAAGGAGCAATACATGCTATGATGAGATGACCTCATCTCCATAGCACACACTTTGTCAATACCTACAGGGACAGGTTTGCACTAGCACATACTGGGGGCAACCTAGGCAGCGTCGCATGGGGTCAAAGGCACTCTAAAGGGACTATATACAGGGCCACTTAGGATACGCTTCAACACAAAACCATACTTACAGGTAAATGGAGAAGGCATAAAGCTCCCCTCTCTATTCCAACAGTAATCCGGGCATACTTGCGAAGAAGGCAACTTAAATCACAATAGGCTCAGATCATAGATAGGCTCAGATCATAAATAGTCTCAAATGCAATAAATGCAATGCAAGCATATGATAGATCAACTCTTAAAGCAAGGCAGGATAGTGCAGCTCTGTATCACCTCGTAATTTGTTTTTAGTTATTTAATTAGTTAGTTATTTAATTAATTAGGCTTCAAAAATAGAATTTGTGCAAACATCGGAATTTAATCATGAAATTTGCACCGTTGTGTTTATGGTGAAATTCCGAGCAACTTTCATATTTAGAATTTTGCGATCAGAATCTAAACAAATGTTACGAAAAAAACGAATTTGGAATGAAAATTATACGATTAGATAAATTAGCGTTTATTAATTATTCGTCCAGGCCAACAGACCGACTGTTCACTGCGACGGGTCAACATGTAGTGGTCGGCCGATGCATATGAGGCGATCGGCCGGTAGGGTAAGCATAGATGCAATAAACCTAGGCCATAACGACCTGGATTTAATATTTTAAATCGAACGGTTGAGGTTGATTCTTACGCCTATAAATTCAGGTCTAACCCTCCTTTTTCTTCTCGTATTTTTTTAAAGGCAGTAGCGAAGCTTTGCCATTTCTTCTTCTGTACTTTCTTTCTAAGTTATAAAAAATAAGATATTTATATCTATATTCATACACATCGGAGAAGAATAGAAATCTAATAAAAAGAAGAAGAGAATCAATTATACGCGTATTTGAGATAATTTATATAATTGTATCTATTTTCTCTCCCAATCCCAAATCTCTTCTCAGATCTGTAATTCTAATATATGTGTATACTTTTTTATACATATTTCTTGTATTATAAAGGATTTGAGGATGAATCGAAGGTTCTGCTATAGATCTGGAGATTTGGATCGCTTTTAAAAGATGAGTGAGAAATTTTATAGATTGTTACAATATGAAAATTATCCTATTGATGTTTATTTAATTTTTATGCCTAACTAGATAATTGTATATGAGTTGTAGGAAATAAATTGAATATAATAAATATCGTCTATATATTCTTATCTATGGATTAATTTAGAATTATTTACAACCCGATCTAGAAAATAGCCTCAAATATATGAATTTAGGATACTGATTTGAATGAAATTTATTCCAGATCTGAAATAGGTTGTATAATAATGTTATGAATTTGGATTATTACCCTAATCTTGTTGGAATGTAAACTTCTCTATGTTTGAAATAGTTGGAATTTAGATTCATTTAATATTTGTAAATTAGTTTGATTTCTTTCCATTTTAGGAAAATACAGCGTTTGATCTAGCAAGGAATAGACACAAATAAAAAGAGGAAGAGATGTAAAATATGAATTCATTGTAGTTTATAATGTCAATTTCAATAATAAAAAGAAATGATTACTTCTTATAATTTCAAACGATGTAATCTTTTATATTTTAAAGTAAAATCTTTTGTTTTGGACTAATTTATGAATTTATAGCGATAATCTTTTTAGATATGATTCCAATAATTAAACATAGAAAAGAAAATTCTAGCGAAGATATATAACTAGAATATATTCGTTAAAAGTATATATTTATACGTAATTTACTGCGCTTGTTATAATTAAATAAAAAGCTAATAATGACGCTTACACAAAATATTCGCATTTAGAATAATTAATTAATTGAAAATGATTTAAAAGGTTGTAACTCGAATAAATGGAAATAATTGGTAATAAATATGGGAATTGTTACAACATCATAGGGTAAGTGGATTAATGAGACTGACAAATAAGGAAGTTGAATTAATAATTATGGAATAGCTAAAAATGTTACTAATTTGAAATTTGTAATCATACATAAATGTCATTGGAAACATCCATTAGGATTTTAAGGACAAATTGTCATTTATGAGCATAAAAAAGGGATTTATGGATGGATAAGTATTTAAGGGAAATCTTATTGCCTTAAATAAAAAGAGAATTCGTAAGCTAAGTCCAATTTCTACATAAGATAATATAAGTAAAGACTTTGGATGGTTAACTGGACTTAGTAGATTAGTGATGCGAGGTCGGTAGGATCATTCGACAGAAGACTGCCCTTCACTTTAAGGCTACTAGCAGTCGGATGCACTTAGTACTGACGTGAGATATCACTAATCCTAGGACCCATGACGACGTGAAAGATTTGGCCTACTACTTCTTAAGTGAAAAGTATCAAATGGTCCAAATTTGGAATTATGAGCGATGAGGGATATCTCCATATTGGTTCGCTTTTGGTTTGAGGTATTAAGTAATTGTCTAGTCCGCCACTCTCCTAAAAGGAAGTATTAAGTAACCTAGTTAGATTCCAAATAAATAAGGATGTCTTTAAAAGAAGTTTACTTCAGTGTTGAGGTATTGAGTGGTTGTAGGATCCTCCTCCCTACCGAAAGAAGTAACCTAATGAAATTCCACATTTACAATTAAGAGTGATAGTGGAAATCTCGAGATAGATTCGCTTTAGGTTTGGGGAATTAAGTGACTATATGATCTTCCTCTTTCCTATAAGAGAAGTATTAAGTAGTCTAATGAGATTTTCAAGCAATTTTAGTTAGATAGTACTTGTGAGGAGTCCGCGTTGGAGTTAGGCATTAAATGACAAAGGCCTACCTATAGATAGGTGTTAAATGGCCAAGGGTCTGCCTAGTCTTTATTATTGAGGTATTAAGCGGCTTGGGTACAGTCTCTTACATTGCTAAGGCCGTAACAATGATTGTACTAGTCTTGAAAATAGGTATTAAATGGTTAGAAGTCTGTATGGTCCTTTTAAAGGTATTAAGTGGCTTGAGTACTTTTTATTACGTGGCTATGATTTTATCAGGATAGATGTGGTAATAGTTGAACATTAAATGTCGAAAACCTTAAAGAGTGGTTATAGGTCTTTGTAGCCAGGATCCACCGACCATTGACAATATTGCTAGAAAACCACCTTGGGAATAGGTCTTAAATGACTGGGTCTATCTTGATTGAGGTCTTCAATGGTCAGAGTCTACCTATTTCTCTTTTAAAAGTATTTTGTGATGATTACAAAAGCCCGCTTCATATTCAGAAATATTAAACGGCAAATGGGTTTGGAAGTATTGGGTGGCTGCTATGGATTCATCAGTATTTTGCATATTGGGAAGGGGTAGTAAGTAATCATGTGTTCAATGCAAGATTAAATTAGAATTGCTAACCTTAATGGACTTAACAATTAAACGAAAATCAATCGGTATATATTTATGTTATGGACAGTTTATAGATTTTCAGTCTCCAGAACATTGTTCTGACCCCTTCCTCATTACAAACCACATGATAAATTTAGAGGAATATGTCACTGGATCTGGATTTGCTTTGCTATTGGAGAAGTCTTCTTTTCTCTCATGCTTGATGCTGATGTGACAATCTATTATCCAAGGGATACCATAAATTACAAGGTAGTAGTCATAGTTAGTATTCTTATCCAATTATTATTTCCGCTGTAATTTAGATTTCTATCAATGTTTAACAATGCTCATGCTTATTTGTAAGTATTAAATCCAATAATCTATGCTCAGATAGACTTCGATTTTGAGTTTTATCAAAATTTAGGCCCAATAAGGTGTGGATTGTTACATTTGGTATTAGAGCCTAGCTTAGTAGATCAGATGAATTAGGGTAAATTGAGAGAACGTATTTGTACTTTCCTTTCTAGTAATATTATATTTTTACGTTAGATTCTAAGAGTTCAGACTATAGAAGTAGTTGTAGTTCCACTCCAAGGGAATGGACAAAGCAACTATGGGTTGGAAATATCTTAGAGTTAAGATTTTCATGTCAATCCCGAAGTACCGCATAGAGTGCTTGTGATGCGTAAAGCGCTGTTGGTGAGGAGCATGAGTACGACATATGGAGGAATCTTGGAGATTGGAGGTTTTCAACTTGATGGTTGAGATTCTAGCTACCTTGTGATTTTGGATTTTGAGTTCCAGTCGGAGAAACATTTATTCCAGATGGGCGAGAAACTAAAGGCTGCTGGGGTGCATTCATTGATCACCTCTCTGATGATAAACTAGATTTTTATTTGAATAATTAATGTCAATTCCTTAGTCTAAAGTCCATGAGAGAATTTTCATAAGTATGTTTTGGAAATGCCTCAGATTTTGGAAGAAGGGTTTCAAAGGATTTCCTTTCCCAAGGATTTATTTTGAAAATTCTATTTTGGGAAGGTTTTGAAATTTTAATTTTCAAAGAAACACGTTTACCATTAGGTTAGTCGTGTTAATAAATGTTTAGTTTATAAAAGATTAATTTTTGAAATTATTAAATATTTATATATATCAGTAAATGCTAAATTTTGATTTTTGGTAAGGAAATAGTTTTCCAATTTGGAAAATTTGTGTTTTAAAAAGGTTTTTGGAAAGCCTAAAATATTTATATATGTAATGACCCTAATTTTACTAACATTATTTAGGACATTTAATTAGATAAATTAAATGAAATAATTTAGAAGGTTAAGGGATTGAGATTTGTAAATTTATAAAGGAGCCATACCTTAATGAATACATAAGCAAAAGAGAATTAAAGATAAGTAAGTATGAGGAATATGATAAGGGAAAAATATGAATAGTCTTTGCTCTTATACCTTAAACTGTTCTATCCTTCATTTCTCATTCATTTCAACACTTATAAACAAAACTAAAACCCAAAGAGCTTGGGCCGCCACCATTAAGAAGAATCAAAAGAAGAAAAGATAGGATTCAAGTAGAAAGCTTGAAGAAATTAATTAAAGAGAAAATCTCAACCTTCTTAATGCCAAGCTAAGGTGAATAATAGATTTACATCTCATTTTGACTATGATTTCGGTTTTATGATTATGGCCAAATTATTTTGCAAATAATATGCCATTTATATTTATTTAAATAGATATATATGCTTGTTGATGATTTATATTGTTTCATATAGATTTTATGATAAATTTAGATTGGAAAACCAATTAAATGACATCCAAATGACTTGCGTTTTTGAGATATGGCCAAAACATTATTTTAGAAATGGATTTCAAGTTTCATAATTTTCTAAGTTGTTGTGAAATTATTATGAATTTTCTATGAAAGAAAGTAGTTAATATTGGATTTAAATTATTTAAGGCAATTATATAATGATTTTGGGTCTGACAATTAAATATGTTACAAAACATATTAAAAGTGAATTATGGTGATTTTTGAGAATTGAACCACGAAGAAGGACTTACTAGTTAAAATGTTTTCATTGATAATTCAAAAATTCTGCAGCACTTTTAGAAAAGGATTTTTTATAAAGAAATGGTAACCAATTACATTTTGACAAATAAAGCAAGTTAGTTGAAAAGAAGTTACTTTATAAGGCATAAAATCAATTTCGACATAATTTACTACTTTGCCGCTTCCATCTGCTATCTTTCGACACCATACCACCGCCTACAAACCCATTCAAAACCAATACCCATGGTATCAAGCCATTGATACGCAGTGGATTGGAGAATGGTGGAAGGGATAGTGTCGAAACCTTGCTTTCGAAGGAGTAGAAGCTATTCTTATTGATTTTGAATTATTTAAGTTTATGAATGAAGCTTTCGAAGTGGTTGAAACCAACTACATATTTGCTTTCGAACCAATCAACTTGCCTTCGTTTTAGAAAAAGAGCTTTTGAAAGAGTTGCCACCTTTTTGTTTCAAAGGGATAGCAGCTTTCAAATTTATTCGAAACCTAGCCACATAATTCATACCTTTCCAATCAATGCATTTGAAAGGGTGTTTCGCCTTTGTACTTCGAAGCTCCCTTCTCAATGCTTTCGAAAGAGTCCTATAGCCGCTTTTAAAATGGTTTCGGAGGTAATGGTTTCGAAAGGGTGGGTTTTGAAACTTTCCTCTTTCTTTTACTTGAGATAAATGCTTTCGAAAGCAATGCTTTCACCCTAGTCCTTTATGACCCTATATTCATACTATATGTTAAACCCAAAGGTTTCGAAAGGAATGATTTTAAATGGTTTCGAAGAAATGTTTCCACAAACTTTTACTTGAACCCAATACTTTTGAATGATATGTTTTAATTGAAGGATTTCAATACTTTCGAAAATTATATTATAAGTGTTTCAAAAGGGAAAACCCCAATGTTTTCAAAAGGTATATTTAAGCGTACCAAAAGGTTTTTTTTAAGTGT
This sequence comes from Allium cepa, assembly GCA_030765085.1. Classification (NCBI taxonomy): domain Eukaryota; kingdom Viridiplantae; phylum Streptophyta; class Magnoliopsida; order Asparagales; family Amaryllidaceae; genus Allium; species Allium cepa. Next base: position 159,625,588 of record CM060945.1, on the reverse strand, counting down.
TTTGAAAGGAAGATTTCCAATGCTTTCGAAAGACAAGTTTAATGGTTTCAAAAAGGGATGCCTATGGTTTAAGTAATGGTTTCGAAAGTTATATCTTCAGTACATTTGAAAGGGATGTTTTGGCCTTTCTGCCTGGTGTTTTCAAGGATAAAGTAGTTATCTTATTTTGGAAGGGGTACTTTCAATAAATTCGAAAGACATCTATTAAGATTTTAAACAAAGGTTTCGAAGGTATTGTTTTGTCCTTATAGCATAGAGGTTTCTAAGTTAAAAAGAGGGTATTAACTTATTTTGAAGGGATAGACAATTCCATTGATTAGATTCGATCGACAATGTTTTGTGTAAAGCATATATCATGGCAAAAGTATTTGAGTAAAGCAAAGGGTATGATTTCCTTATTTTATAAAGTTATGATTTCAGGGGTAAATCATTTACAAAGATTGTTTACAAGGAAATGAAATTTGAGGGTAATTAACCCTAACATATGACAGGAATAAAAATTTAGTGGGGTAGTTAACATTAAATTTATGACCCAGATATTAGAAGACCATATAAGACTAGTGTAGGGTCGTGCCCTATACTTTAGCTAATAGCCCTTAGCTAATACAAGTCCAAAATTCTGGTGTGTAGGGCTTTGTCATAGATGAGACTAAAATAAGATTACACACAGAAGGGAATATACAGAGTAAGACAGGTTATTGGTAAGCCCGCAAAATCATTAGGATCAGTTGACCCCTATAGGAAGATAGTTAAGAGCAGATAGCCTAGTAATGTGTCTAACGGAAGTTAAGATAATTGAATATGTCTGGTAGGCCTGAGTCTGCCAATGGTTAATAGTTAGCCAGATAAAACTATAGTGTGGACAGATAGTCCATTGATTTCCTAATTTTCATGCATATATGTATTTTTTATTATTGTTATAATCAGTATGATTGCTGGATTTAAATTTTCAAAAGATATGCTTTTAGATATTAGTGAGGGGAAAACTATTCTGCTAAGCGGCACGGTCTCACTTAATATTAGTAAAATCAGTATGTGATAGTATCATTCACAATAGGCTTTATGTCTGACTCGAAATTTATATTTTCCCATTAAACTTTCGGGTGCTCAAAATTTGATTTGAGTATATTGAGAGTTAGGACTTTTTAGGTTTAGTAGGTTGGACGAATAAGCTTCCCAAGAAATGTCGGAGGCAAAGCTAGCTATGTAGGAGCTATTTAGTATAATTTCCATTGTGATGTGATTATGACTGATATGTTTATTTAGTACTCCGAACATCCAATGGGGCATCTTATATGTCACTCTTGGCGTAATCTATAATAATTATATTTGATCAAAACCTGGGAATTTTTTTGGGATTATGTAACTGAATATGAAATATATGGATTTGAAATGTAATTAGAATTTTTTTTTTGAAATCTGTGTTGATTTTATTTCATATTCATGTGCTTCTGATATTATGGGTACCATTAACATTACTGTATTTTGTCACGGAAGTTGATACTATGGATGACTGTAGCATTTGTAGCGTTTTACTTCGGGCCTCAAGATAGCAGATGTTACAAAATATATAAGTTTGATATTTAAAGAGAATCTTTGGTATGAAATAGTTTCAATTATTTTGAAACAAGTATAAAGGAACATGTAGTTAGCTCAGCGATTCTTTAGTTTACAAAATCGAGGTTTTTAGATTTTCTCTCTTTAAGGCACAGACAGAATAGGAACGACGTTCAATTTTATTGGGGGTATGTAGTTTGAAGTATTGTTGTACCCACCAGCTATTGGGAGAAATTTTTTCGTACAAAGTAGGTAGGAAATAGCAGCTGGAATATTTTCTGGTTTTTGGAATTATTTTTGGTCGCGGCATTTTTGTTGGGATTACTGTGAATTGCTAGAGCATGATTCAGGACTAGATGGTAGACTTTGACACCACCGTGTTAAGGATAGGAATTTTTCAGATCATGTTGAAACGAAGGAGACGACATGAAGTGATTATTATTATTTAATATGACCTTAATTAGGTCTAGGTTAAATTAATGCCCAAAGCCCATCTAGCGGTTGACCACCTAATGGTAAACATGGAATGGTCCACTAATTAAATAGTTTTGGCACAACTTGAACCTGGAATGGGACTATAAAAGTCGCATGAGAATTTCCCCAATTGCATTCTTTCATTCTTCCTTCCTCAACAAGCCTATCCCAATCTCCATCCTCCTCCTCATCTAAGTATCGGCCTCTCTCTTTCGTTCCTTCCCTAGGCGAGGCCATTTTCCCTAAGAGCAACAACCTCGCCTAACCCTCATGCTGGTTTTACACGTTAGATCTTGCTCCACTACCACTCAAGATCTAAACCTTATTTCTTCCCTCCGACCACTTCTTAGCCCAAGAAACCTTTTCGCACTGTCGATTTTTACTCACACCATTATGGTCTCAACCCTCAATAGGCCACTTGACTGGACCAAAATAAGCAAAAGGTTTTGCTGCTTACGGGCTGGAAGAGCTATTCATCCTGGTAGGATTTGTACGGATCCTCTGCTTTAAGATCTTTAAGCAGGAATGTTACCTGTGCTACATTTTCCTTTTCGAAGGAGGCAATAATTTTGATTCGTACGGACATGAAGGGTGTCTTGATTTAGCTGACTAATGATGATCTCATTGAGATTTTATAGGCCTCCACGAAGGACGTGTACTTGGGTTATTTTGAAGTGACCGACTTAACGATTTTTGCAGCAAATCTTTTTCCAGGATGTCGGTCTTTGGAAGATGGATAATCTACGTTCAACTATCCATCTGATAATATACATCATTCAACACAACGTCATCCCTAAGATGGGAAGTTATGATTGGATCAATCCTTTAGTGCAGAAGACCACCTATGTTAGTATTGGCGGCATCTCCGTCAATTAGACCCCCATCCATATAATGCAATTTATTAATCAAGGATTAGCAGTCCACAGAGTCTTTTTTCCATATTTTTGCCTATACACTCATGTCTTTATGTGTTACGGGTGAACCTCTATGGAGATGCAGTTTAGTAGAAGGTTCCTTCTGCGATCAATAGGTACTTCTTTAGGAAGATGACAATTCCGAAGTGGTCAGCAACACCAGCAGTGCCAGCGGCATGAGATTGGTTGCGTAGCCGCCATGCCATGACCACTCAAGGGTTATAGAAATGGATCGAGCTCTAGTCATGGAGCAAAGCCTCTCGTAGTCTGTAGGCATTGTTTTAGGGATTATGGTGTTGTTGTCTTTTCCCTTCAAGCATTTTTTTTCTTTTCTTCTGGGTTATTAGTAAATGCAATATAAGTTTGGAAGTTTAGGATTGTTGGAAAATTTTAGCGAAGGATATGATAAAGTTGATTTGATATCATGGTCATTGATCATGTTTCTTAAAAGCTAAAGTTTTAGAATAGTAGATGCGATGACATTTTTTTAATAAAGTGTCAAGTTTTTGAGTAAAGGTTAGTTGTAGAATTTTGAAATTTGGTTTATGCGTTTAACACATAATCGACTTCTTACAATGTTAAAATTATGCCTTAATTTATTAAAATCTCTGAGAATGAAAATATTTTAAAAAGACTCTCCTTGATTTGAAACGTTCACTTTTGAAGAATTTTTTTTAGTTATTTTGATCCTTAAATTATTTTTAGATTTTCAATTCAAAATTTTATTTCAAGGTAAAATGTGCATTTAAATATTTTATGAGTTTGTTTTTCAAATAACATACAAATTGGAAAAGTGAGAAAGATTTTTGTTAAATCTTTGATTTTGAACGCCATATGTTAGGCGTAGGAAAGAAAAATAGAGTTATATTTTGCAAATTTAGTGGTATATTAGGGTCAACGATGCGATAAATGCAAGTTGTAACAAGAGAAAGGTTGTTTTAGCCTTGGAATTTCTATTTCCATACCTTATCGACGACACACATGAGTTTATTTTTAGACTTAATTCAGTTTCAAAGCTTGAAAAATAACTTCTATATGCATTTTGTGTGTGGAAGATTTAAAGTAAATCCGGGGCAGCGAGGAAATTTCCGCTGTACTACAGGAATAGGAAGATTATAGAGTGGTAAGAATGATAAATTATCCATCTAAATTCCTTTTTTCGGCAGAGGAGTAAAGTTTAGAAAGCAATTTTTGATGCGTTAGATTATGAGATGGTAAGAACTGGATGAAAAATTGGTTAATTCATACTTCTATTCGCAGGAGTATGGGGTTTTTTGGTCGAAAAGATTTTTCAAAAACCTACATACATATAAAACTAACCGTAAATATGTAGGTAGTTTGCATCATGTTTATAAAAATATTTTCAGAAGAAATGCATTCATATAGGAGGATCCGATTTTGAATCGTTCTGCATACATATTTTCTGTGCAGTGATGTAGAAATACACTATGCACTTGTTCACGTTTGGTTGCAAAATTGATTGTACACTCATGGATTGTATAATTTATGATAACTAGGAACCAAAACCATGACTTAGTCGTTGGTGGAATTTCAGGAACGAAATTCTTTTTAAGGGAGGAAGAATATGACACACCGTAATTTTCCATCACTTATTTATTTATTTAGTTAATTAATTAGGCTTCAAAAATGAAATTTGTGCAAACGATGGAATTTGAACACGAAAATTGCAACATTGCGTTCATGTTGAATTTTCGAGCAATTTTCATATTTGGAGTTTTGCGATCACAGTCCAAAAGAAGAAATCATGGACAAAAAACGAATTCGAAATAAAAATAATTCAAGTAGATAAATTAACGTTTATTAATTACTTGTCGGGCCCATAGGTCGACCATTCACCACGATCGGTCGACATGTAGCGATCGATCGGTACATATGAGGCGGTCAACCGGTAGGATAACCACAGATGCAATAAGCCTAGGCCACAATGGCCCAGATTTAATATTTTTAATCAAATGGTTGAGGTTGATTCGTATGCCTATAAATTTAGGCCCAGCCCTCTCTTCTCATATTTTTCTAGAGGCAGTAGCGACGTTCTGCCATTCTTCTTCTCCACTTTCTTTCTAAATTATAAAAATAAGATATTTATATCTATATTCATATAAATCAGAGAAGAATAGAAATCTAATAAAAAGAAGAAGAGAAGAGAATCGACTATACGCGTATTTGAGGTAATTTATATAATTCTATCTATTTCTCTCCCAATCTCAAATCTTTTCTTAGATCTGTAATTTTAATGTATGTATATACCCTTTTTATGCATATTTCATCGATTATAAAGGAATTGAGGACGAATCAAAGGTTCTACTTCAGATCTGGAGATTCGGATTGCTTTTAAAAGATGAGTGGAAAATTTATAAATTGTTATAATATGAAAATTACCCATTGGTGTTCATTTGATTTTTATGCCTAACTAGATAATTGTATATGAGTTGTAGGCAACGAATTGAATATGATAAATATCGCCTACGTACTCTTATTTATGGATCGATTTAGAATTATTTACAAACTGATAGAGAAATTAGTCCCAAAAGTATGAATTTAGAATATATATTTGAATAAAATTTATTCTAGATCAGAAATAGGTAGTATAATAATATTATGAATTTGGATTATTACCCTAATCGTCCGAATATAAACTTCTATATTTGGAATTGTTGGAATTTAGATCCGTTTAATATTTGTAAATTAATTTGATTTCTTTCCCTTTTACGAAAGAGACAGCGTTTGATCTAGCAAGGAATATATGCAAATAAAAAGAGAAAGAGATGTGTAAAGTATGAATTCATTGTAGTTTACACTATCTATTTCAGTAATAAAAAGAAATGATTATTTCTTGTAATTTCAAACAATATAATCTTTTATATGTTGAAGTTAAATCATTTTTTTGGACTAATTTATGAAAATTACAGCAGATAATCTTTTTAGATATGATTCCAACAATTGAACATGAAAAAGAATATTCTAATGATAGAATATATTCGATAAAAGTTAGTACTTGTACGTAATTTACCGCGTTTGTAATAATTAGATTAAAAGATAATAACAATGCTTACACGTAGTATTCGTGTTTAGGGTAATTAATTAATTGGAAAGAAATTTAAAAGGTTGTAACTCAAATAAATGGGAAATAAATGGTAATTAAAATGGGAGTTGCAATAACTTGATAGGGTAAGTGGATTAGTGGGACTAATGAATAAAGAAGTTGAATTAATAACTATGGAATATTTTTAAATGTTACTAATTTGAAATTAGTAATCATACATAAATGTCTTAGGAAACGTCTGTTAGGATTTTATGGACAAATTAACATTTATGAGCATAAAAAAGAGATTTATGGATAGATATGTATTTAAGGTAAATCTTATTTCTTAAATAAAAAAGGAATTAGCAAGCTAAGTCCAATATCTACCTACGATAATATAAGTAAAGAGTTAGGATGGTTAATTAGACTTAATAGGTTAGTGATGCGAGGGAAGTACGATCACTCGATAGAAGACTACCCTCCACTTTAAGGCTGTCAATATTCAGAAGCATTTACTACTGATGTGAGATATCACTAATCCTAGGACCCATGATGACATGAGAGATTGAGTCTGCTATCTTAAGTGAAAAGTATTAAATGGTTCAAATTTTAAATTAGGAGTACTGAGGGATATCTCCATTTTGGTTCACTTCAGGTTTGAGATATCAAGTGGCTGTAGGATCTGCCTCTCTCCTAAAAGAAAGTATTAAGTAAGCTAGTGAGATCTAAATAAATAAGGATGTTTATAAAATGGTTTAATTCAGTGCTGAGGTATTAAGTGGCTGTACGGCCCACCTCGCTACCGAAAGAAGTAACCTATTGAGTTTTCGAAATTGCAATTAAGAGTGATAGTTGATATCTCAGGATGGATTCGCTTAAGTTTTAGGGAAGTAACTGATTATAGGGTTCGCCTCTTTCCTATACGAGAAGTATTAATTAGCCCAATGAGATTTCCAAGCAATGTCAACTAGATCATACTGGTAAGGAGTTTGCCTTAGGGTAAAGTATTAAATGACAAAGGCCTATATATAAATAGCTATTAAATAGTCAGGGATCTTCCTAGTCCTTACTAATGAGGTATTAAGTGGCTTGGGTATAGTTTCTCACATTGCTAAGGCCGTAATAACGATAATACCAGTGAGGAGTCTGCCCGGGGATAGGTTTTAAGTGACGTAGGACCTGCATAGAAAATAGGTAATAAATGGTAAGAAATCCACCTAGTCCTTTTAAAGGTATTAAGTGACTTGAGTACTGTTTATTAAATGGCTATGATTTTGTCGGCAATAGATGTGGTAATAGTTGGATATTAAATGTTGGAAGCCTTAAATAGTAGGTAGAGGTCTTTGTAGCTAGGACTTGCCGATCATTGACAATATTGTCAGAAAACCAACTTGGGAATAGGTCAGGGTCTACCTTAATTGAGATCTTAAAATAGAAGAGTTTGCGTATTTCCAAAAGTATTAAGTGGAAAATGGCTTTGAATGTATTGGGTGGTTGATAAGGCTTCATCAGTATTTGGTACCATGGAAAGGGGTCAGTAAGTAATCATTTGTGTAATGCAAGATTAGATTAGAATTGCTAGCTTTAATGGACATAACCATCAAATGGAAACCAATCAGTATAAATTTATGTTATGGACAGTTTATAGATTTTCAGTCTCCAGAATGTTGTTCTGACCCCCTCCTCATTATAACCTACATAATAGATTTTGAGGAATGGGTCACTAGAGCTGGATGTGCGTTGTTGTTGGAGAAGTCTTCTTTTCTCTCATGCTCGATGCTGATGTAACAATATATAATCCAAAGGATACTATATCCAAGATAGTAGTCATAGCCAGTATTCTTATCCTATTATTGTTTTCGCTTTGAGTTTAGAGTTCTATTAATCTTTGATAATGCTCATGATTATTTGCAGGTACCAAATCCAACGATCTGTGCTCTGTTGGATTTGGATTTCAATTTTTGTAAAAATTTAGGCCCATTAAGGTGTGGGTTGTTACAAGCTTTTTTCAGCCCAGTGCGATGTCAAACAAACAAGCACAGATCAACATAGCAATATCACATAGGAATCATATACCAGTCAGCATAGATATGATGGTAATACTTCAAGGCCAATGAATTGACACCTAATGTCCCTCAAGGGGGCACCTGGAAGGTCAAATAAAATTTGAATTCTCTTGCTACAATTTCAACTGTCCCAGCTCCAATTCTAGGGAATTCAAGTCTTCATTCAAATTTCCCATCAAAGATACGTCAGCAATTCGTACACATCAAACAGATAGCACATATATATGACATTAGGTAGAATTTAAAGGTTGACACATAGAGGCGAGAAAAATATTATGACAATCCACGTACGTCACAAGTCTATAAATAGAAAAGACACTGTAGGAGGAAAGGGACCTTTTATTTGGATTTTCTCTTTTTTCAAAACCTTTCAGGTTTAAATGTATCTTCAATCATAAAATTCTATACCAAATCAATAAAAAAGAAAGATTCCCCATAGATGTAGGATTTCTTAAAATCTAAACCACATAAATTTCCTATGCCATTCACAATTTTCTACTTTTACTATTTTTCTCGTTCGTTTTCGTTACTAGATTTCATCTTATCCATACTAATTAGATCCAAAATTTGAACAAATAGTTAAAGTGCGATAATATGTAAGCATTCAGCAACATAATCACTACTTCATGGAAAAGTTAAGATCATTTAATTTTGCTAATTCAAATCAATGAGGTAATTAACATATTAATTGCTTCTCACTTAATCGAGGAGTTGAAGGACGAAAAAGTTCATCAACATCTTTTGGCGTTAGAAGGAGGGTCACATCCATTTGTTTCCCATATCCAATAAAATTATATACCACATACCAGATTCACTTGTCACTCCAATCCGAGAACCTTCACACTTAGCTGTGAAGATCGTCAATAAACCACTCATACCTTCAAAAACCCAAGATAAGGCAAGAGCTTCAATCGAGGCCTTTGCGGATTCTATCCTAGATGCATTCCATTCCTTCTTATACCAAATAAACCAACATAAGGCAGGATTAGAGAAAACTATGACCCAACATGTCATTTACAAAACATCTTCACTTCTCCAATCCACAACTCAACGCCATTATCCCACTGCTTCGCTAAACATTCAGAAGGGGAACAATGACGGCACCACCCCTAAGGGAAATGGTGATGTTGAATTGAAATCCAACACCAAACTGAAAAGTAAGACCTAGGCTACCCCCAAGATCAAAACTAAACTGGACAATATAAACCCTCCGCTATTGGAAAAACCGACCCGGTATACCAAAAATGATGAGGACACCACGTCTAAGAGTAACTCATCTCAGGTTAACCTAAGAGAATATGAGATCCACTGGTTTAGAACTCAGACAAAACAACTAGCAATGATCTTCCAATAGAATATCGGAGAAAAAATAGAAGAAGGAGTTCGCTCCGCTTTCAGTGAGACTGTTGTCGAAGCCGATTTTTCTAATAACTTCAAAGCCCTAGCAATTGACATGTTCGATGAAACTACCAACCCCAAAGATCACCTCAGTACCTTCAAGTACTTTATGGACATCCTGAAGGTGGCAGATGATGGCCGGATCCGTATCACTGCCTCATGGGATTTTTGCCCCCAAGTATGATAGAAAACGAGGGGTAGATGGAAATCACCCACCAAGAAAGTGACAAAAGGAGCTAAACCTCATTATAAACCCTTCACCCACGCATCCCCTTCGGTAGATATATGAGATGACCAAAGATGAGCTAGGTTATAACTTGCCCAATAAAAGAAAGAAACTTGAGCAGAACAAAGGTGGAGCATACTGTCAATTCCACAAATCGAACGGTCATCGTACTAATAACCCCCAACACCCGAAGAAGGAGATATGGAGGCTAATCGAGAAAGATTATTTGGGAAGCTTGAAGAGGGAAAATGGGGAAGACAAGAATGGAAATCTAACTCTATACCCTAATGAATACTAAGCCAAAAAACCTTCAACCTAATAGCTTCAGTTCGTGGAGGACCACACGTTGATGGTGTAAGTAAGAAGGCACAGGACAGATATATGCAAGAGGCTCAAACGCATAGCACGATCTTCCATGTCAAATAAAAGCCTACTCCAAAGATAACCTATATGGAAATTGATGCGGTAGGAATGGTATTCCCACATTAAGACCTGCTTATCATTACAGTGTAAGTGTCAAATTGTACTATGAAGAAAGTCTTTGTCAATCTAGGAAGCTCAATCAACGTCATTTTCAAGTCTGGTTATGATTAAATGAAATTATCTTCATAAGTCCTAAAATATAGCCCTGAACCAATCTTTAGTTTCAACAAAACTACTAACATTCAAGTAGGATCAGCGTTTCTACTTGTTACGACCTAAAATGCTCTGTTACATAAGTCATATTATACATTTTTCTTAATCATCAACCAACCCTCACCCTATAATGCTTTCTTGGGAAGACCTACCTTAGTCCACCTAGGGGCAATCATCTCCTAAAAGAACATGCTTATAAAGTTTAGTACTCCAGCTAGAATAGGGACTGTAAGAGGGAAATAATTTTTAACCAGGGAACTATACAACGTAACTCTTAATTCTAGTAATAAAATTGTTCCAAACTATTTCGCTATCTTTTCTGATATTTGTAATGATAAGATTGAAGTTAAATCAGAATATAAAACTGTGGCTGTGTCTGCCAAACCAAATGGTACTGAGGCGAGTAATCCTACACCCGCGAAACCTAAGAGAAAAGAAAAGAGAACATGTATGCACATGATTGACACTGATGAATATAACTCAGTCCATGCACAATATTTCTCTAAGAAAAAGCAAAAACAGGCATCTTCTGTGAATTTCACACCGAAAGATGATCCGGAAAGTGAGATGGATCCAAGGTTAGGGGCAACAAAGAAGGAACTAAAGCTGGTAGATGAAATTGAAGACATGCAGATAGATCCAGAGGACCCCATAATGGTGCTCAAGATAGGGATGAACCTTAGTGTAGAGGCACGGGATGAGATGATAGACTTCCTAAAAAGGCCAGTAGATTTATTCGCTTGGACTCATTTAGATATTGTAGGAATAGTCCCAGCTATCATTGTCCATTCACTGAACATCGACCTAGATGTGCACCTAATTAGGCAGAAGCGCATGACTCTAGATCAAGAAAGATACAATGCTCTATATAAAGAGTTTAAGAAGTTAAAGGAGAATGGGTTCATCAGGGAAGTATATTATCTAAAGTGGATTGCCAACCCAGTATTGGTAAGGAAACCTAATAGCAAATGGAGGACAAGCATAGATTTCACTGATCTCAACAAGGCCTGCCCGAAGGACAACTTTCCTTTGCCAAGGATTGACCAATTAGTAGACTTGAATTATGGGCATGAATTACTCTCATTCATGGATACATATTTACGATATAATCAGATAGCCATGTTTGAATTAGATCAGGAACACGCTAGTTTCATGACAGACAAAGGGATGTACTGCTATAAGATCATGACATTTGGACTCAATAACGTAAGGGAAACCTACCAGAGATTAGTCAATACAATGTTTGCTGAAAAAATCGAAAAGAAGGTCGAGGTATATGTGGATGACATGCTAGTCAAGTCAAAGGCAGCATCAGATCATGTCAAAGACCTGAAGCAGATCTTTACAGTCCTATGGCAATACCATATGAAGCTAAGTCCATTGAAATGCACCTTTGCTATCCAATTAGGCAAATTGCTGGGGTATATAGTAAGCGCAGATAGCAACGAAGCAATCCATGAAATGGTTGACCACAAGAATAATGGGGATTCCAAAGAAGCCAAAGGATCTGATGAGTCTAAATGGTAGAATAACAACCCTAATCTGATTCATATCCAAAGCCACAGAAGAGTGCATCTCGTTCTTTGACCAAGTGAAGAAGGGGCGAAACTTCGAATGGGCCGAGGAGTTCATGACTATATTCCAAAATCTAAAAGACCATTTAGCCAATGCTCCTTTGTTATCAAAACAGCTAACATGTGAGAACTTGTACATTTACATAGCTATAATTAATCAGTTTATCAATGCAGCAGTCATATGAGAGGATAAAGGGACACAAAGGCCTATGTACTTCACAAGCAAGCGACTATCAGGAACAAAGCTAAACTATTCGGTTGTTGAAAAACTTGCATACAACCTACTCCTTAACGCAAGAAAGCTGCAGCCCTACTTCTAGGTGCATCCTATTAAAGTCCTCATCAAAAAACCTCTCAGACAAATACTACATAATCCAGAGACCTCGAGTCACTTATTATAGTTGGGAATGGAGCTTAGCCAATATGACATTACTTACTGCCCTAGGTAGGCAATCGAAGGTCAAGCACTGGAAGATTTTATTGCAAAATGCATTTTACTTCCCAACCCCCATTCGGAGGAAGAGAAAAGCATCTCTTAGTTATGGCATTTGTTCATAGACGGAGCATCGAATGAGAAGAGGGCATCGAGTGAGCAAAAGGCAGGAATTGGATATGTATTGATCACCCCAAATACGAAAAAGCTACGTGGAGTAGTGTAACTCGGTTTCAAAGTGACCAATAATGTGGCAAAATATGGGGATTTCCTCACAGTTTTATGCGTGGCCCAGGTATTGAAGGTAACACACATTAAAGTCAGTAGTGATTCTTAGTTAATTGTTAATCAAGTGCTGGGCAATTACCAAGTGAAGGAACCGACCTTAGCCAAATATGTGGAGTTATCTAAGAAATTACTAAAACAGTTCGAGAAATATAAAATAAAGCAAATTCCCCATGAGAGTAACTCATCTGCCGACTCTTTATCGAAACTAGCCAACACCAAAGTGGCTAATGAAATAAAGGCAGAACCAATTGGGCATCAATCAAAACCAAGTACAATAGAACCAAATCAAATACTAGTGTTGACCTGAGCCCAGCTAGCCGCCGTCCAAGGCATGTAAAATTTGGAGACAGCGGAGAGCTAAGAGCAACCCACTATCGAATTTGAGGAAGATAACTAGATGAATCCTATCAAGCAATTCCTTCTGAATGGGATCTTACCCCCAAATAGAAATGAGGCTCGAAAGATAAGATACCATGCCCCATTCTACTCCTTCTTTGATGGCATATTATATAAGAGAGGGAGTTCTACTCCTTAACTTAGGTGTGTTTCCAAGGAAGATGGGGCATGGAATATGAGGAAAATATATGAAGGTCAATGTGGAGATCACTTTGGTTGTAAATTGGAAAACAATGTGCTAAGACATGACTACTATTGGGTTAGCGCGTTCCAAGATGCAAAGGAATTCGTGAGGAAGTGCAATAGATGTCAACGATTCACTAGTATTCCTAGACAACTGTCCCATGAAGTTATCCCACTAGAAAGCCCATGACCATTCGACTTATGCGGAATATATCTGATAGGACCACTCTCAATATCGAAAGGAGGAGCCAAATATGCCATAGTGGCCATAGATTTCTAAACCAAATGGGTAAAGGCAGAACCGCTAGCCACAATTACTGCAAAGAAGATACTCACTTTTATGGTAAGGAACATAATTATCAGATATGGGATACCTCACAAATTATTTCTAACAATGGCACCCAATTCGAAAGCAAGGAATTCATGGAGCTTTACGAAAGGAATGACATAGTAAAAAGTTTCTCCTCGGTCGCTTACCCACAAGCGAACGGACAAGTAGAAGCTGCTAATCAAACCTTCAAAAATAGCTCAAGAAAAGGTTACAAAAAGCTAAAGGAAAGTGAGCAGAAGAACTCTCTTTAATATTATGGACCTACCGATCTTCAACTGGATCGCCTATAGACCACACTCCTTTCTCGTTAACCTACGGATAAAAGGACATGTTACCCATCGAAGTAGAAGTCTCGTCACATAGAAGGATATCATATACCATAGAAAAGAATAAGAAATTTAAAGAAATTACTTTGGATCTCATCCAGGAGAGACGAGATGAGGCAACGGTGATTGCAGCCACATATTGACGAAGGATGGCGAAAACTTACAACGTAAGACTCAAGGAAAGAAATTTTTGCAAAAGGAATAGCCAATATAAAGGATCTGGCTGGAGGAGTACTAAGACCAAACTGAGAAGGACCGCTAGTCATAGAAGAGGTTCTAGCAAACAGGGCATACTGATTATCCAGACCTGATGACATCCTTGTTATAAGAACTTGGAATTCAGAGCATCTCAGACCTTACTTTGTCTACTTTACATTACTTATGTGATGTACATTATAGTATTATAAAGAAGTAGTAATACTATAAACTGGACGTAGGGATATAATATAGTCCAAACTAGTATAAAAATCTCTGTATTATCTTTTGGCAAAACTAAATGCACATTCATAGTTCACCGCCAATAGTCATTGATCTAGCAACATGCTAGGTTGGTAGACGAAGATCACACTCTCAACACTAAGAACGGTGTAACTGGACCCACATACTTGGACTTGCATTAACGCTATTTGGCCCAAATTAATACATTGGATGTCGGGATACTGGATTTCCCTGCCCTAATATGAATACCTCTATATTAGCTAATTCAACATAACATAGTGGATGTATAAATAGTGACAGCCAGAACCAGTACAAAAAATCTTGACACGTGCGACATGGGTTGTATATGCACAACATGACTTTTAATCAAAATTTCTTTTACTCCTTCCCTACGAGGGGGGCTATGTGCACAATTACATTCCTCATACCTCACTGTCATCGTTCAATTGTTGCAGCGCAATTTACGAATGACAATCTCAGAAGTGAAAACGATGATGCTAAATAGAGATAGGGGTAAGGGCACAAATGACATTATGCCCTTAAACAAATGGGGCAGGTCATATCGTGCCTGAGGCCAAGGATATTATGCCTCTAAACAAGGGGCAGGTGCTTCCAAGTATACATATGACATTATGCCCTCAAAATAGAGGGTAGGTCATTCGAAGTATACGTATGGTACTACGCCTTTAAACAAGAGGACATGCCATTCCAAGTATACGTATGACATTATGTTCTCAGATAAAAGGGGTAGGTCATGCCAAACATAGCTCACCGTCATTACTCAATGGTAGTACTAACAACACAACATGAGTGACAATAGAAATCTTAGAAATAAGAACGGTGGTGCTAAATTAAATGTAATGCTTAAATATCTAAATACAGATCAGAGTATAGTAGCCCAACATCCTAGGTAGCCGAAAAGAAAAGGAAACCAGGCAGAAATGATAAGACATGAGGACCAAGTGCTTAAGATAACAAGTCAACAGCAACCTGCGGCCACAGCAAACTTGGGGGGCAAGTACTACACTCACTCTTACTGTGAACTTGAAATAAAGGAAAATCGGGCAGAACATGAGGAAACCAATTTGAAGTCATAACGTCTAACCCAACCCGAGCCTTATAACCAAGGGAACAATGACAAAAGACAAATATTGCACACATCGGGAAATAGGGGAAAGTCACAACGATGATGTATAAATCAAAGGCATAACATGAATACCAAGTCAAAGCATAAGGAGCAATACACGCTATGATGAGATGACCGCATCCCTAAAGCATGCACTTTGTTAATACCTACCAAAATAGGTCTGAACCAACACAAACTAAGGGCAATCTAGGAAGCACCGCACGGGGTCAAAAGTACTATAAAGGTCTGTATACAGAGCCATTCAAGATACACTTCAATATAGAGCCATATTTACATGTAAGACAAAGGCATAAAGCTCCTCCTCCTCTCTCTCTCATCGGCAATCCAAGCGTACTTGCGAAGAAGGAAGCTCAACCACAATTGGCTTAGATCGTAGCTAGCCTCAAATGCAGTGCAAGCATATGACAGGTTAGCTCTTAAAGAAAGATAGGGAAGCTCCTTTTAGCCCAAATGCGATGTAAACAAGCACAAATCAACACTGCAATACCGCATAGGAATTGTATACCAATCAGCATAGAAATGATGGTAACACTTCAAGGCCAACGAGTTGACACCTATTGTTCCTCGAGGGACCACCTGTAGGGTCATATCAAATTTGAATTCTCCCACCATATTGTCAACTATCCTCGCTCCAATTCTAGGGAATACAAGCCTTTATTCAAACTTCCCATCAAAGATACATCAGTAATTCATGCACATCAAATAGATAGCACAAATAGATGACATTTGGCAAAATCCAAAGGCAGATACATGGAGGCGAGAAAAGTATTTCGACAATCTACGTACGCTATAAGGCTATAAATAGGAAAACACTGTAGCGTGAAAGGGACCTTTTTCCTGGATTTTCTCTTTTTTCAAAACCTTTAAGGTTAGACTATATCTTCAGTCATGAAATTCTATATCAAATCAATGAAAAAGAAAGGAAGAGAAACTTTCCCCATGGACGTAGAATTTCTTAAAATCCAAACCACATAAATTTCCTGTGTCCTTTACAATTTTCTACTTTTATTATTTTTCTTGTTAGTTTTCGTTACTAGACTTCATCTTATCCATACTAATTAGATTCGACATCTTAACAAACTGTTAAAGTGCAGATTTTGTAAGCATTCATCAAAATAATCACCAATTCATGGAAAAACTAAGGTAACTTAATTTTGCTAAATCAAATCAACAAAATAATTAACAGACTAATTGCTTATTGCTTAATCGAGGAGTTAAAGGATGAATAAGTTTGTTAATGCCATTAATACATTTAAATCTCTTTTAGGTGCCAACTTTGATATGAAAGACTTAGGAGAAGATATTAAAGAAATACAATAACTTTAACTGTAAACCTGCTTGTACATCGTATGATCCAAGTGTAAAACTATTTAAAAACACTAGTGAAGGTGTAAGATAGTCTGACTATGCGAGAATCATTGGTATCCTTCGGCATGCTTATGATTTTACTAGACCATACATAGCATATGTCATAGGATTGTTATGCAGGGTTACAACTATACCTAGTATTGAGCATTAGCATGCTATTGAAAGGGTCATGAGATATATAAAATGAACCAAGAAATTTGGGTTACATTATGAAAAATTTATAGCTATACTTGAATGATACCAAAAAGATGCAGACTGGAATACTTTATCTAATGATTCTAAGCGTTCAGCAGCTATAATTTTAGCATAGTTGGCGGGGCCGTTTCATGGAAATCCAAGGAACAGAATACTTTGGCTCAGTCCACTATGAAGTCCGAGATGACAGCACTAGTAAAAACTAATAAAGAAGTAGATTACTTAAGAAATTTGCTAGTTGAGATTTCTTTATGGAAAAAACTGATACTAGCTTCGTTGATCCATTGCGATAGTACCATGGCTATTGCAAAAGTTCAAAACTGTTATTATAATAGTAAGAAATACCAGATACGTCGTTACACTATAAGAGAGTTACTCTCTTCAGGTGTTATTAGAGTGGGACATATTCGCATTGATGAAAATTTGGTAGATCCTTTGACAAAAGGATTGGCCAGAGAGAAAGTCCATAAAACACCCAAAAGGATGGGACTCATAATGGTAACCCAACCAATTTGACCGGAGATACCAAAACTAGATTCAGTGGATAAATAACAAGATGTGAAGCGGTTAGGGTGAACATGCTATATTATTGAATGTTTAGGAGCATGTATTCCTATAGCAATTAGAGGATGAGGTAATACAAACTCTTAATGAGATCTATACTTTATGTGGAGTAAGGTACCTAGCTCAACGAGTACTCCCGATAGACTCACCTTTGTGAATGTGGAAATAAAGCCATTTCCTATGAAACCTTCGAGGGCAAAAGTTTTCTAGAGCGTTCACTATACCGAGATTGACATGCGTGGTTATTGACGTATGCTCTAATTGAAAGAAAGTCTATGTGTGGTTTGATATCAGGGATAGAGTTCAAAACTATGTGTCACTCTAGTATATTCCGAATCTTACTCACTATGCAAAGGTTGAAATTGAAAAATACCTTTGTTTATACATAATCCTATGTTTTCAAAAATTGCTTGAAAATGTTTTTTTAATAATTCAAGTGGGGGATTGTTGAAGTGAATTAATTTTAAAAAAAATTAATGGTAATAAAATTCATAATGGATGACATTATATAATGGTAATATATTTATAAGCTATTATTGTTGAGCAGTTACAAAAAATTAATGGTAATAAAATTTGTAATAAATGATAATAATTTTTGAATCATTGTAGGTAATATATTTATGAGCTATTACTATTGAGCCATTGTAAAAATTAATGATAAGTTCATAATAGAATGACAATAATTTCAGGTCCATTAACAGCCCCTCATTTTAGTGATGCATACAATTTTCATTCTGCTTATTTAAGTGATAGATAGAAGGAAAAAACAAGGCAACAGACAATTTTCTTTCTTCTTCTTCTCCCTCAGCCATTAATAGACAATTTTCTTTCTTTCTTTCTTTCTTCTTCTTCTCCCTCTACCATTTCTCTCTACAAAGTTCATCCAAGCAATTAAATTAGAAAGTTCTAAATTTAGAATAATTTTTTGTTGTGCAAATAGAAAATTAACCAAATTTTGGAGGTTGTTTTATCCTAAGGATGGAGTGGTTGATAGCTAGCCTTGCACCTTAGGGCTAAGCTACGAATCATCTTAAAGAAAGTGACAAAGCACACTACTCAGCCATTTATAATAGTCAAACTCCAATTAATTCTCCACTGAAGAAGGAAGGATCTAACATCTTAAAGAAGAAAGCTTATGGCATATTCTCTCTATCCTAAGGCAAATCAAGGTGAATAATATTTTCATCTCTCAATGTTTATGTTTTAATTTCCAAATTTGATGGAAAATGTGGTGTTTTATGATGATAACAACATGGATTTATATTGTAAGGTCATTTAAATGTTTCTATGCAATTATATGTGAATTTTTAAAGCTAAAAGGAGGATTTTTCAAATTTTATACCATAGCTAATGATTTGAAATTTGGATATGTTGTTTCTAACATTATTTCAAAGGTTATTTTTTAATCTTTGAAATTTTCGAACTAACATGAATCTACCATGAATTTCTAATTTGGAAATCAGTGAACTTTAAGTTATAATTATTTAAAATATGAAATTTAATTATTTTTTCCATAGAATTTATATATAAGGTGAAAAATGAATAATTCTGGAAGTTTTTCATGATTTTCCCATATGATTTTGACTTATTATAAGTTAATTGAAGAAGAGTAAGGGAATTATGGCAATTAACCTATTTATTAAGGAAGTAATTATTATGCCTTGATTAAATGGGGAGTAGTCTCTGTAAATCTTCTGGAAAGAAAAGTGGAGACTGACCAATAAGAGTTCAATATATAGCATGATTTGGTCAAAAGCAATTACATTAAATGGAAATAAATCAATTTTATAGTTAACTACTAATTCACCATTGTAGGCTCGGTAGCTTGCTATTGCATCTGCATGATAACATGTCCACGATTACATAGGAATTTGTAGCTACGATAACAATGATATTCCATGCATACGATCACTTGCAATCATGTACACACGATAGCATGTTAAGTTAAAACTCTGATAGCTTGCTCTCACGTACACATAATAGCATGTTAAGCTACCGCTTCAATTATGTGTTATTCCATGGATACATATATTTTTATATATGCCATAAATAAATTCCATATCTACGATAACTATTGCCATGATAGTTATAAACCCAATAGCTTATGTCTTGATAATTTAGCTACAATAGCTTGTTATTTCATACACACAATATAAAATGTTGTAGCTCCAATGGCATGTTAACCCTTACATTCTCTAGATTAGGTGCATTGGCAGCGGGGTAAAATGGATGAATATAAAAAATATATTAAATTTCACAATATTTTATTTTGTGTTTAGGTGAATATTTATTTATACTAAATCAAATTTAGTGTTTAACTAATAAAAGTGTTTGAATAATATTTTAATTTTGTCAATCTATTTAAAATATTTAATTGATTATTAATGTTTAAAATAATATTTATCAATGATTTAACTTAAAATTAATCTGTTTAACTTTATATTTTAAAGTTTTGTGATATTCATATTCATAATATGAAAATCTCAAGAATATAAATGTATAAACTATCCTAGGGGTATAATCAGAAAATTGATCATTACGTCCTACGATCAACAAAAATGTTAATGCGATCAATATATTAATAAAATGTCGGTGGGACTAATATAAATGACATAATAATGTTTTATACTTACATGTAAAAAATATTATTCTTCATTTTTCTGCCACCATAAATATATTTAAATTAATCAATAATATATGTATATTAGTGTGCGTATATACAATGCATAATATAAAATTAAATATATATATATATATATATATATTATAAAATAATTTATATGGTAATCGTATACATATATATATTATAATTAATATTTGGTCTTAAAAATATTTAAAATTTTGACTTTTTCAAATTTGAAACAACAGATTTTTTATATCTAATATAAAAATAAATTTTATATCTAATATAAAAATAATTTTTTTCTTTTCAGCCAGTAGAACAACAGATTTTTTATATTTCAAAATCCATTTGAATATTCAACTTTTAATTTTAAATTATTTGAGATTTGAATAATATATACACACACATATGTATATACATACAAACAAACATACATAGAGGCACGCATGCACACGCGCGCGCGCGCACACACACACATTAAAATATACTTACTTGATCAAATCTGAAGCAAAACGAATAATTTTTCTAGTTTAAACTATATGGATATATACATATAATAAAACAAAAACAGTGAATGATAAAATAAAAAATTTAATATTTTAAAATTAAAAAAATTGAAAAAAGATTTCATTTAATATATGTATACACACACACACAAACACGTAATATATTTATATATATTATATTCGATCCTAGAATAAAAAAAATTGTATGTCTAACGACTTATATTTGTATTTGTAACGACCCGCTATTTTTAGACCTTGGTCTCCAACATAAAACAATAACTTTGACTAAAGAAGTCGAAAAACAATGGATCGCTAGGTGATTGACATAAGAATACAAAACAAAAACTATATATTTGTCTTTCAGAACTCATAGCGGAAGTAATATAAAATATAATAATCAAAGAATACTATATTATTTACAAACCAATCCACACAAAGTTTCACATATCACCGATATATATACAAACCCAAAACTACATAATACTTTAAGTATCTTACTTACATATACATCTCATCACACATACATATTAGCATATATACATATAACACGCCTTCATCACCCGAGCTTCCAGCATCATCGTAATTTGACCTGTCCCCATAAACCTATCACATATCGTAAACAAAGGAAATAGGAGGAGAGTAGGTCAAACACAAAGTCCGTTGAGCGAATATAACTGAATTTAACATTTACCATACTTGTTCTATAATATAACATGATCAAAAATGATAAGCCCCCAAAGCATTGTATTTTCCATTTCATATTCAACTCATATTAATTATGATATACAATTCATATTCAACAAGTTTCATATAGCCATATTACTATATTCATTTTAAAATTAGGTGGCTAATTTTAGACTTGTATGTACGTAAGTTGTATGGTCGTATCATGGATAAACATGCTAACCATAAACCTGCTATACCCAATAACAGTTATGTTGTAGCCAATGCGCAACATTTAGAGTCATTCTCCATCCTATTCAGACTCAATTCCTATTCAATAACTAAACCAAGTCGAATAAGTTATAAACATCACTCCACAAAGACATGTGATATCAGTGCACTAACGTGGATCTCCACTTAGGCTAAGGTCGTCTTCTACCTTTCCATCATGCCAAGTATACTTAGGGAATCCGACACAAGCCTTTAATTAATTATATTACAGCCCATATTAGGCTCAGGTTCAAATTATCGATTTTACTTGATGACCGGTGCATCGGCGTGGGTCATCAGTCTACCGGTGTATATGCCGAAATCAGTTTCTTGTTTTGATAAAAAATTGTGTATTTCCACCTTTACTTCTTTTTTCTAGTAATTCACTAGCTTTTTGATCATACTCCTATGTAACATACATCTTTAACACATCATAGTAATTTTTCCATGAATTTTTATCACCATTTGCTATTTTTAAATCTTTGTTTCTTTAACTTTCATATATCAAAATATGCTATATAAATTCATTTACATAGTTTTAAATTAAAATAAAAACATATTTCTTATTGGAATATACTTATCAAATCTCCAGAAATCAAATCATGATTTTTAAAGTATTTTATATGTATATAGTGTATGTATGTGTAGTGCATTCATATATGCATATATTCAACATTTTGTACATTTCCACTAAATAATTCATATCTACTAAAAAACATTTATATAAATCCAAGATAAATTTTCAAAATTCACATACACATATACTTTAATTTAGAAATCATTTCCATGCAATTTGATATGATTATACACACCAAACTATTTCTATATACAAATCCAGGCTTATTTTCACATATTATGGAATTAAATTCATATAAATTGAATAAAACTATATAAAAATGCTTTGTAAACCTGAAATCATCATATCCAATTTCATAAAGTACTTCCATATCATTTTGACATATTTAAATGCCCTGAATCACCAGTTTCATTATTATAGGCTGCCTTTTGCACATAACTAAAATATCATTATATTAAATCATATAAATTGTATAAAAATATATAAAAAAATATGTTTGTGTTAGTTTCTGTCATATTTCATCGTATAGATTTATTTATATAAGTTTCCATTAATATACTATGGATTTTATTAAATATATGTCACTAATTTGCCTATTATTTATATAGTATTCACATATGCATTACGTAATTACACTAATATATTTTATTACTCAAAAATCACCTATTAATTAGGTTAGGTGAGGTTTTAGGAAATAATTACCACTTTTAATCACACTAAACTGTGGAATCAAGAGAGTAAATATCAATTTAGGTAAATCCACTCACCTTAGTCAATTCCTTCTAATTTCAAGTATCTAACATCACTTTTTTCCATTGTCCAGAGATAGAACGCCCTTCAATTCATTATTTCAATGCCACTAATGACTCCTACTGGCTTGCCCTTGCTTCTCTCTTTGATTTGGGGTTTCAATTTCTTAATTTGATATTTGATTTTAGGATTTAGGGTTAATTAGAGAGTTTGGGGAAGATGAAAAAGGAACGACAATAGTTCCTAAAATAAGAAAAGTGATGCACACATTCTATTATAAGGAAGTTAGAAAACTGCTTGATCGCTTATTTTTTAAGTATGAAATCAAACCGTGTAGCGTCCATTCACTTGACGACGTTTCTAATCGTATCTTCTTCATATGAGCTCCAAGCAACAAATAAATATACAAAAAAACAAGATGTGGCAATGGTGCTAGGTTCGTCGCCAAAAACCAATGTTTGTAAAAATGACTTTTTGCTATTTTTTAAAAAATTAATAAAAATACCACTATATTAAATTTTTTAAAATAATTTCAGGTTATTAAATCCCCCCAAAAAAATTTCATCCCCTAAATCACGCAGGATAGAAAGAATGTAATAGTCCCTCCTAGTTTTTCATTTTAATATGTGTCATTTGTGTGTGCATGTGTGCACATTTTCATATAAGCAAACATTCGATGGTCAATAGCATATATTAAATAGAGTATTCAAACATGCATGAACATGATATGCATATAATGAAATGCAATACTGCAATTCTAAATTTGGCTACTTATATGAATGTAGTTCACATGGCATATCAGACACGATGCACAACACTCTAATAAGCCTATAAGTTCTAGATGAGTGCAGAAATGGTAAGTAACAACATAGGGTAATAGATTCTAACCTATTCTACCTAAGGTCAACTAATAAACATATATCCAAGCATTACAACCATGCATCCAAAATTTTCCTAAAAATCAAACATATGTAAGGAACGTACTGGTAAAGAAATGTGGATGGAAACTCACATCTGCTCCTCTAGTTTCCATGTACTCACTACCAGATCATTTTTGTCCACTGGACCCTAGTTGTAACGACCCACATTTACGACCCTTAAAAATCAACACTAATATATCCACGGTATTCACATGTCGGACATCCAAGTGTCGAAAAGACAGATTGTTGGGGTGAAAGAAACAAAAGACAGAGCAGAATCTCACATTGAAATGAGAAAATATATAATATATACAAGGTCTTTACCAAAAGAAATCATCCTTATTATACACAACATCAGAGTACACTAATCTATTTCAACGTGGATAGTTATAATAGCCTGTCCTTACTATTGATGATAAATACAATTTAAGAACAACAAAAATAAATAGCAGAAAAATAAAAGATATATGAATACATCTTGGAGAATCCAGCTCGTCCCTTGAAAGCTCCAAAGCATCCAGCTAAATCTGGAAAATATGGTCGGGATGACTCGAGCATTATAGGAAAATAACACCCTGGTTAGTCTAGTAAAAATATCAAGAGGAACAAAATCAAGTGGATTTACTTATTGTTATCTAAGCCTTTCAAAACAACGGTATTTCGTAAGAGCATGCTGCACATAAACACGGAAGGGTTTTTACCTTACGATAACCAAACCTTTCTATAGAAAATTCCATGAAATTATAATAATGTCTAAAGGTTGAAAATATAATAATCAAGTAGCTGTGATGCTTGTGAGTGTAGATCACAACAATAATAGGTATATTGAAACGATCTTGACTCGACCTTCGAAAATTGGCACCGAATACGACACTCACATTCAAATGCCGCAGGTCCAAACGTCGAATCTGGTTCGCCGGAGCTTATAACACCATTAAGTACAATACAACGGAAGAAAAGAATGTCAATATATATATATATATATATATATATATATTTATACAATGAAAGATACAATATCTGATATAATATGATACAACAGAATGACACAATAGATATCAATACTATCAGAGGTACAAGAAATAGTAGCGGAAAGATAATGTCTACCATAGAATACATCTCCAAAATGCAACTGCAACACCATCTCCAAACTACAGATAGCTCGAACAACCATCAAGTTACACCACGATAAGCAAGGTCAGCCGTGAAAGCTGAAGTGTAGAAAATGCGATCCACAGATCTTGAAAGTCTCCGAAGGCTATCAAATCGATTCCTACTATTCGACTACCTGAAAAACAAAAACGAACTCTAGACTGCCCGTGTGGAAAATTGTGGGCACCCAGAGTTTAGGAAAGGAACAATAAACTCCAAGTAAGTCATAGGACTGGTTTGAGTAAATAAAAACGGTTTATCTTTTAAAACAAACAAAAGAATTTAAATAGAAAACCGCAATTGTTTTTGGAAAATGAAACTACCATAAGACCTCCCACCACACACATAATGCAAACGCAGACTTGGAGGAGATTTCTTCTTATGATAGTCAAACATGCTGTAACGAAGTGGATTTTGCCCGTTCGAAAATCGACATCCATCCTTTACATCGTACTCGAATGCCGTAGATTCGACCGTTCAAATCCGAGTCGCCGGAGCTTATAACACTATTAAGTAAACAACACAGCGGAAGAAATAATGAATATCAATATACAACATCTGATACAACATCCTGATACAACATATGATACAATAGATATCGATATACATCAGAGACATGATACAATATAATAGTAGCGGAACAAATAACTCCAATATAATCTTCAAGAGAGAACTTCAACAGCAGCTCGAATCATCATCACGATACACTAAGAGAAGTAAGACTGGTGTGCATCCAAAGACTGAACTAGCTTCAGATAATCTACCAAACCTAACTATTTGAAAAACCCAACTCTAGACTGCTCGTGTGGAAATTAATGAGCACCCAGAGTTTAGGAAAGGAACAATAAACTCCAGGTCAGTCATGGGACTAGTGTGAGTAACAAAAACATTTTATCTTTAAAATAAAACAACAAGAGAATTTTAAAGTAATTTCGCAATGCTTTTTAGAAAATGAAACTACCATAAGACCTCCCGCCACACACACAATGCAAACGCAGACTTGGAGGAGATTTCTTCTTATGATAGTCAAACATGCTTACTACGCAAAATCATTTGATTTATATTATTATTAGTGCATAGTGTAGAAAACATTTCGAAAGTAGAATATATATCTTAGCCAGCATAGGTACCATTATATTATGCCCTCTATAGCTACCTCCTGAGGAGGCAGGTTATACAATTGCAATCGTAAAAGGCTCGTATTGTTTTGATTGAATTTCCAACAAATGGTCAGGCTAAGGAACTTCCTACTGCCACATGGGATCGCCTCTGGCGGGACGTCCCGAGAACCTATCCGGATCTCTGCCAACACAAGGCCGGGTTACCTCTGTAACTAGGTAACTACTACTCGAGCAAGCCATTCCCCGGTCCTTTGGGCCTTTATCCGAGGTACCTCTAAGCAACAACCACACAGAAAATGAGATTGGAGCAATCACATAGGTTAAATATCAGGGCTCCATACCTAATATCACCCTTTACCAGAAGGGAATGGCACACCCTAAAGGGCGCGACCCTCATAACCTTGCCGCATCTTTCCTGTTTTGACCATTTCCGGGATGTGAGGTCCTGATGCAGTCTCGTCCACAAAGCTATGCTTTGATACAAAGCCATGCTTTGGGTCAACAAATGATCAAAGTAATGATCACAAAGATAAATGATCAAACAAATGATCCTATCACAAATGATCAAACAATGATCATCAACACACAGCAGCACTCAGCATGCCACACTACCAAATTGGGAGTATATCGCTGATAACCTTTAACTACATAACCTCTGAGCTCGTACGTCTTAGAGAAGGGTGTTAAGCTAAGAGAATAAATTCTCCGCCACCAATAGAAATGTATTTGAAAGAAATCTGCTTTATATCTCAAAGTGTAGTGTCAGACATGTAACCATACAAGTCTGTTCCGGGTTCGAACAGAACCGAAGGCACTTCCAAAGAAGTCCTTGCAATCCGGGTATTCACAATCCCGATCGGACTTCCCATCACTTAGGAAATCTCTATACCGTAGCTACTCGGTGCAGAGACAATCGATAGGTCATCCTATCGTTCTCACAAATACCCGGTCTTCACCACCGGTCTTCAAATGCTATCCATAACGACGAATCACATATTCGGAATGGGTTATATGACACAAAGGTCCTCTCCCGGCTAAACCGAATAGTGAGCGCAACCTTTAAAACATACGGATATGGGATTTCAATTTAAGTCACAACTTAATAATTCAAAACTTTCCTTCAAATGGTTTAAACAAATTACCATTTCAAATCTTTTAAACAAAAAGATTTATTTCAAAAACCTTCAATGGTTTAAACAATTTCCACACTTTAATCTTTTAAACAAAAGATTTAATTTACAAAGTTCACCCCATTCACAAAGATCCATTTATGGATTTCAAAACAATTCCCATTTTAATTGGATTAACTCGTTAAATCTTTAAATTAAAGATTTAACTTATAGCTTTCAAACTGTTTCCATAACTTGGGAAATCATTTTCATTTTTAACTTGAAATCCTTTTAACACAAAATGGACGTTCATTACTTATATGAAAGCTTTTATTATTTGAAACCAATAGTTTCTATGTCAGAAAGATCCAATTATATTTACACGAGATAAAGCCTTTGAATTTAAATTCAAATTTCCAAATCAATACCTTTAAAATAGTTTAACCCATATAAACTCATTTATAAGTTGAATAGCCTTTTTAAACCCTAGTTTCCAATTCAATTTCGAATATTAAATTCAAATTTAAATCAAAATATTTAAATTCCAAAACTTAGTCAAGTTATTCAAATAAATTTCATCTTTGAAATTCCATTTCAAAAGTTTTTCACTTTAAACCGAATCCATTTCCAAAACATTCAATTGTTATAAATCATTTCAAAATTTGTGACTTAATCGATTTCCTCGTGAAATCCATATTTGTGTGTGTATAAGTGTGGTCCAGGGGTTTAACACAATAGTGCAACACCATTCAATCATCACAGATTAACACAGAACTATAATTGATAAGCGATATAAACTATAACGCTTATCGTCCATTCACAGATTCACAGATAATATACAAATGTAAATAAATAAATGAATCATACACAGCTCAATCCACAGTACAAAATATCATATATTAGTCAGGACAATCAATTCAAGGTATCTCATACAATACAATCACTCATAAGTAAGGTCAATCATTCAATGATCATTTATAAGCAGGATTAATTTATCATTTAATCTTAATCAATTGAATTTGTTTCCAAGTAAATAAATTACTTATGAATTAATTTCCAAATTCTGGTTAATTAATTTCAAACCATTTGATATAAATTAATAAATCAATCACCTTAATTAATCAATTAATTATTAATTAATCATATTAAATTGAATTAGCCTTTAAACCAATTTCATAATTAATTAACCTTAATAAATCAAAATATTAAAATTTATTACAATAAGTGATTAATCCTTTATTACTTTCATTAAGTGACTATATTTAAATAATTTATAATTTATTATCTAAATTAATTAATCCAGTTAATTATTAACATTAATCACTTTAATCAATTACTTAATAATCCTTAGTTAATGATCTTTATTAACTAATATTATTTCTTTAATTACTTCCTTAAGAAAATTTCTTAGACTTAAATCATTATTGATCATTTCTAATTAATTGAATTTATTAATTTATAAATAAAATAAATCATTCTTTAAGTACCTTATTAATTAAATCATTTTAATTACCTTAATTATCTCCAAGATAACCCATTTCTTTATTAATGACTTAATTAACATTAACATATATATATATATTTTAAACATTTTACTTTTGAACTTACAATTTAGTTCCATTTTGAATTTAAGTTTAAATCAAATTATTTACATTCCAGCTTTAACGATAAATTGATTTATTTAACTTACAAATTGAGTTAAACTAATTTATTAACTTTTCATCCAAATTTACTTTTAAATTTCATTTTTAAATTCAAGATTTAAAATGAAATACCAGTTACATGTTAAAGTGATATCCTTGTTATTTAAAAGAAATTTAAATGAGTCAAAATCAATTAAATTCACCTATTTATTAACTTAGGCAAACATTTAAAGTTAGAAACTTATTTCATTTCCAAATCTGGATTTCAAATTTAGATTTTTAGTTCAGGTTTCAAATTTTCCTTTAAGTTTGTTTAAACCTTTTCCTTTACGAATCAGATTCTAATTTTAAATTTAATTCCCCTTTTTAAAAGAACACTTAATTATTATTAAAACAATTTAAACTCAAAAACTTATTTATGCCCCTGCACTAAGTTGTAAACTAACTTAAGTTTATAATTAAACTTTTGTTTTTAAATCCTGTTTAAGATTTGTTTTAAAATTAAATTTTAAAAATTCAGAAAACAGAACAGGTCTGTTATAAAATCTGGACGAAGTACTGACCCGAGCCTTGACAAATCTTGCTTCGAGTCTGACATCAATAACCCTCGAGTAAACGCTCGAGTCAATTTGCAAACAAACCTAGCTCCAATCCCCAAACTACACAATGTTTCCAGATCACCAATACTAGTGCACGGTGCACGTCTACAGTAGCTCCGACCAAGTACAGGCGATACTTTGACGTCGAGCACGTCGACGTTCGCCTACCCATCTAGTTCCAACCATCCTAACCCCTAAACTAAACCAGTATCGAAATTGAGATGTTCGAACTAACCTGGAAACGAACAGGAACACCACCGCAAACCTAAAAATGCGTTAAACTCGAGACCTCGATCACCTGAGGGTTGATAGCTCCGGCCATGAACTCAAGTACGATCGAGCTACCTCCTCACGAAACCCTACGGCACTCGATCACCTGACGGCGACGAAAACAAAAATTTACAGAGCACAGTAAATTTTTAACCAAAAACCCTATATTCGACCCAACCCAAAAATTCATGCATTCGAAAAATTTTCTATTATTTTTCCCGTGCTCGTGGATCATTAAGCTAGCTCCACCATTAATTTCAACATTTAAAATTCATCAAAACAACAGAAGTTTGTAAAAATATGATTCTTGTTCATATGTAAACTGCTCCTTCTTTTCTCATCTAAAAATTCTCATTTTTGTTTTAAAAATCTTGTTTTAGTATGAGGATTCAATTTATATACCTGAATTTAAAAATTAAAAAGTTTAAATTGGAACTTATTTAAAGTGTTCCTCAAATTACTTGTTTTCCAGAGCTACTTACAAATTATTTTAACTCAAATGAAATTTTAGTCTTTAATATATTCCATAACACAATTGTTATTTTGATCCTAAGACTAAACAGTAAGCATATTGAGAAGAGTTGACTTTTTTTTCTTTGAAAGCAAACCCATGTTTGAATTTAGCAGGGGACATTTGTAAACAGCCTGCACCCCTGATCTATATTATTCAAACATACATAGGAGGATCATATAGACATAAACACTCATAATTATAGATATATATCTATCACAGATTTATATTTTAAGTTGTTTTAAAGTGATGTTACTCACCTTTGATTTGCAGCAGAGACAAAGAACTTGATATTTTTGAGAACTGGAAGTTGGTCAGAGAGTCTAGTTGCCTGTAGCTTTGAATTTTACAGTTTGAATTTGTTTTAATGTTTCAAATTTTGCTTTATTTCCAGGCTACAGACTTTACTCTTGAACTTGATTTTCCTTTCTATCATCTTGCTTGACCCTCTGGTTTTGATTAATTCATATAGTTGTTGAAGTTTAAATTGAATTTTTTTGTTTGAGTGTACTGTATACTGGTCAGAGATTTTTTTTTCTTTCATTTGATTAAACATAATTTCGGCTGAAAGCAAATTTTAGTCATGAGCTAGATTATATTTTGTGTACTAAGATTTTCTTTGTATTAATTAACTTTGTCTTGATTCACACTTTGATATATTTATTTGTATAACTTCTTTTGCAAGCTTCATGGATATTTTTGTTTTACTTTGCAAGTTAATTCATACTGAACTATACATGTTTGTTCTATTGCTTTGTAGTGAAGTGTTAAAGTCAGTATATTGTATTGACTTTATATCTTATGAGCTATACCATTTATTTATATGCTGTTTGAATTTGTCTAATTTCTTTCTTCCTTTTTTTTTGTCTTGTTACTTTATAGTATAAAGGAAGTTCTAAAATTAGCATATCATTTGAATTTATTTTATAGTTTGCATAACTAAAATTTTAAGATATTTATTTATTTTCCTATTTATATTATAAAATCAAATTATTTTCAAACTATTTACTTAAACTCAACTTCAAATGATTTAATACATATTTAATTGGAATTTGGGGGAAACTCAAACCAATTTATCAATTAATTTCACAATTTTATTCAAAATTAAAATAAATTATCAATTTAAAATAAATTAAAATTCGGGATCGTTACACATGCTTAATACGCAAAATCCTTTGATATTATTATTATTAGTGCATAGTGTAGAAAACCTTTCGAAAATATAATATTAATCTTAGCCAGCCTAGACATTTCGTACTATGCCTACTATTGCTACCATCTAAACAGTGGTGACCACCATAAGTAAATGGCAGGTTATACAACTAAAACCGTAAAGAGCTCGTATTGGATGATTGGATTTCCAACAAATGGTCATGCAAAGGAACTTCCCACATAAAATGGAATGCCTCTGGAGGGACGCCCCCGAGAACCTAACCGGATCTCTGCTACACAAGGCCGGGTTACCTCTGTAACTAGGTAGCAACTGACACAAGTATACCATCCCCCGGTCGTTACCGACCATTATCCGAGGGCCCTCAATCCAACAACCACACAGTAAAGTATCTGGGCTCCATACCATGATACTACTTTTTATAAAAAATCAACATAAGTAAATATCTAGGCTCCATACCATGATATCACATTTTATCCAGAAGGAAATGGTCATACCCTCAGGAGGAGCTACCCCCAAATAACCTTGCTACCACGATTCCTGTTTCGACCATTACTGGGTCGTGAGGCTCGACAAAGTCTCGTCCACAAAGCTACGCTTTACACGAAAGCCATGCTTTGATCACAAATGATCAACAAATGATCATCAACACACAGCAACACTTAGCATGCCACACTACCAATTTAGGAATGTATCACTAGTAACCATAAACTACATAACCTCTGATCTCGTAAGTCTCAGAGAAGGGTGTTAAGCTAAGAGAATAAATTCTCCGCAACTAACAGATATGTATTTGAAAGAAACCAGCTTTACATCTCAAAGTGTAATGTCAGACACACATCCATACAAGTCTGTTCCGGGTTCGAACGGAACCGAAGGCACTTCCAAAGAAGCCCTTGCAAATCCGGGTATTCAGAATCCCGATCGGACTTCCCATCACTTAGGAAATCTCTATACCGGCGCGACTCAGTGCAGAGACAATCGACGGGTTATCCTTGCGTTTTCGAAAATACCCGGTCTTCACCACCGGTCTTCAATTGCTATCCATATCGACGTATCATTATTCGAAATGGGTTATATGACACAAGGTCCTCTCCCGGCTAAACCGAATAATGAGCGCAATATTTAAAAACATATGGATATGGGATTTCAGTTAAGTCACAACTTCAAAGGAAACCAAAACCTTTCTTCAAATGGTTTAAAAAATTTACCATTCAAATCTTTTAAATAAAAGATTCATTTCACAAAGTTCATCCAGTTTCACAAAGATTTACGGCTTTTCAAAACAATTCCACTTCAAATTGGATTAACTCATCCAATCCTTCAATTAAAGATTTAATTCATAAATCCCAATTCAAATCGTGTATATGGAAGATATACCACTTAAAATTCTCTTTGATTTCAAAACAAGATTTAATCGTCTTCCTAAAAGGTTAATTCATAGTTTTTCCAAACTATTACAATTTCATTTCAAATTTGAAATCTTTCGACACAAATCGGAAATCTTTCCTTTTTATGAAAGCAACAACTACATGAAACAATTAGTTTTTGTTTTGGGAAAACTGATTTCAATTTACCCAGTTAAAGCCATCCAAGTATAAAACTTGGGTTTAAATTTTAAATTTCCAAAACCATACTTTTTAAATGGTTAAAAACCTATACAAACACCTCTACAACTTGTATAATCTTTTTAGACCATAATTTCCCAATTATTGAATTCAATGTCAAATATTGAATTCAAATTTAAATCAAATTATTTAAATTTCTAGTTTATTAAGTTATTTAAAATAACTTTTAGTTTTGAAACTCATTTTCAAAGCTTTCAATTCCAATTCTAAAACTATTTTGGATTCAAGAATTAAATCTTTAAAATTGTTAAAAATCTATGACTTAGCCGATTTCCTCGTGCAATCCATATTTGTGTGTGTATGGTGTAGTCCAAGGGTTTTACACAATAGTGCAACAACATAAATCATCACATCGCATATTTAAACACATCGATATTGACAAGTGGTATAATTTATAGCGCTTATCGTTCATCCATAGATACACAGATAAATAATATGAATTTACCACAGATAAATAAATTACATTCATCACAGATCACACTGAAGCAATTCATAGCACAAAGCACAACATATCAGAAATATCAAATAGTTCAACAATCAATAGAATTCAAACATCCATAAGTAACTTAATTAATTATCTGATTAATTTAAATCAGATGGGTCATCAATCATGGTTAATTAACTCTAATTGATTTCAAATCATTTACACTTCTTAATTACAAATAAATTGGACACTTAGTTAGTAATTTATCAATTAATTAATTACAAATTGATAAACCCCTAATTAATTACAATTATAAATTAATTAACCAATCTTTACTTACCATTATAAATTAATCATTCTTAATTACTTTCCAAAATAATTAATTAATAATAATAATTATCTTAATTAACATTTTAAAAACTTCCTTAAACTTTGAAAACAAATTATTACTAATTTGAAAACTTTAATGTTAATTAAATTTAAAACTCATCTTTTATTAACTACTTAATTAAAATATTAATTAAAATTTTAGGAAAACATTGTTAAGTATTAACTTAATTAACGATTTCTTAGAATCAATTCTTCACTTCAACTTCCAGACATTAATTTATTCATTAATGCTCAACTTGATTAAGATGATTAACTTCAAATTTAATTTTTACTTAGCCTTTGAAAACCCAACCCGAGTAAAATTCTGTTTAAATCGCTAATCACTTTATAAAATACTTTAACAATTTAAAGTTATTAAAACATTTAATTTTTTATAAAATTTATTTAAAAAAATCTGGAATTCAAATTCATTTGAATTCAGATTTTAAACTTGTTTTAAAACCTTTGTCTTAAAAATTTTACATTTTTTTTAGATTCAGTTTAAATTAGAAAAAAACTTAACACTGTCAGTTTTAAACAAAAACCTGTAACAAAACACTTTACTCGAGCCAAGCAAAACTGACTTCGAGTCAAACCCCACCTGACTTCGAGCAAATTGCGAAATAACTCGAGTGAAACTCGAGCATCTTCTGCTTCAAACTAAACTTCTCCAGGTACAAACAACGCACCGTGCATATGCACGGTGACGATGATCGTCGCTGATCATCATCGATGATCTTCCCACTTCATCCATCACCTAAACACCCTCTCGCAAGCATCAAAACATCATCTTCAACTCGAAATCGAATGGAGAGTTCGAACCAAAACCTGGAAACGAACTGTAACCCACCACCACCAAACCTGGAAAACTCGTCGTTCACCCAACCCTGACCACCAGAAAATCTAGAACTCCGGCCATCCACTCGCCAACATCCCCTCTACTATCCTCCAGAACCACGTCGCGCTCGATCCAACGAAGATGACAAATGAATCAAAACATTCACACTCGACAAAAATAGGGTTACCAATTTCAAAAGCTCGCCGCCACCACCATGACCAACTACACCCCATGCCAATATTTTTCCAACCACCATTCACTCCACTACCACCCCAAAGAGCCCCGAGACTTCTCCACCCCTAGATCGCCAGAGGTTGCCTCAAATGCAAATTCCAGTTAAGCCCAAATTGCGTACTCAATACAACCTTAAAATTCTTGATTTTTGTTCTAAAAATCCAAACTTTCCAAGTGAATTCGATTTATAATCCTGAATCTACAAATTATTATGTTTGAGTTTTTACTTTTTATTGAGCATGCACTAATGTTTTAAATTTACAGAGACAATACAAAATTGTTTTTACCTAAACAAATTTTAAAACTAAAATCTATGATATAGCAATCATATTTGTTTCAGGACTTAAGTCGCCACCAAACTCGAATGACTGCGAAAAATGCACGTCGATAATAATAGCTCAAAGATAGAATATACTCAAGAACAAGGATATAAGCTCAAATTATCTTTTAATCCAGGATATTTATAATTTTAAATCTCAACATCTTTTAAATTTTAAAATCTCAATTTTCAACATTTGAAAATTTCTCAAACTCTTTACTATATTACTTAGTAAGTAATTTAAAACTCAAAGTTAAAATTCAAATTTCATCTCTTACTTCAAAATTAATTTCCAAAGAATTTTGTAAATCCATAATAATATTCCTAAAAATAAATTATGGGTTTAAATTTTCTTTACTCTTCTATTAAATCACCTAAATAGTTTTTAAAACAATCCTCAAATTCTCTTATTATACTCTTCCCTTAAAACATTCAATGTATATAATATAGATTCTAAAATCTCAAAATATATACACAGATTGGATCAAAAGCAAGTGGATTTTTTTATTTGATCTTGGGCCCTAAACTAAAATTAGAGAAGAAGAATACAGATACACAGCATACACACTAATATCTTCATATATACACAAAGCTATACCTATAATTCATTCACAAATATACTAGTTTCAGAGATGAACAGGCAACCTAATTATATATTTAAACTATTTAAATTGTGATGTTACTCACCTGAAACCCAATTTGAACAGAGAGCTACCTTGTTTTGAAACTGCAGTTGATTTTTTCCTTCTTCCTTTTTCTGTTTTGTTGTTCAGTTGATTGAATTGAAGAAGCTTATATTTTTTTTCTGGAATGCTAAGTTATGTTTGAACGAACTAAAATAAAGATGTTGATATATAGGAAGAAAGTTTACAGGATAATCTTGTTTGTACTGGGTAATTATATTGTCTTTGTACAATATCAGGGTCAAAGATATTTTCTTTGGTGGCTAAGCTGATTTTCTTGTTTTATGTTTGACTAAAGATTTTTTCTACTTTGGTGGATGATGATGTTGTTATTTCGGCTGAAACGAGATTGCATTAATTATCGTTGTCTTATTTTATAAGCTTATGCTTATCACTTTTTCATATTTATCCTTTGTTTGATTTTTTTTCATAGATATCTATTCTTTTTTTTTGCTTGTACATGAAAATATTTTACTGTCTTCTTTTGCAAGACATTCATATATATATATATATATATATTTATATTTTTTGTTGTCTTGTTCCATACTCTTCTTATTTATCCTTTAATTGTTGAACATATCTGAATGTATTAGTTTCTTCCTTTGTTTGTATTAATACATATTTTTAAAAGAGAATGATTTAAAAACCAACTACCCATAAATCAATTTACAGAAATAATATTTTTTAAACCCAAATCATTTTCTAAGTCATTTATTCAAATATTAAATACAAATTCAATATTCAAATTCAAATTCAAATTCCAAAGTCAAACTCAAATTTACTCACATATACATATGCATACATATTTCAAATCCAAAATTAATTCCAAAATTTACATTAACTATTAATTTAGATTTAATTCAAAATTGGGGTCGTTACATATATGCTCAAAAATCACTAAGGCACGTTCGCTAATTGTGTAGGATTCCATAAAGGTGCCCGTAGTACTTCAAGAACGGTTCTCGTACATAAGGATCAGAGTAATCCTTCTGAAGCAATAATACATCCCTAGTGACGTACAATAGGAAATACATAGCTGGCCACGCAATGCCGAATGTATCATTCCATGCATGCATAACAACTGTCGGTAACTATAGAAAGGAGATGACTGCACCCTCATGGATTAGCTAAACCCCTGGCTATGCATCATATCTTTAGTTTTAGCCATTACCACTTATGTGGCTACGTTTAGTGTTCCAGCTAATATACTTCCATCTGAACAGATCTTGGAATCACACATAGATTCCCATACCACAATAGGTCTCAGAATCATATATGAATTCCCACCTCTTAGCAATGATCTCAGAATCACATTTGGATTCCCATACCTCAACAGGTCTCGAAATCACACATGGATTTTTACATATCTCAACAAAGATTTTAGAATCACACATGGATTCCCATGCCCTAACGGGGCTTAGAATCACACATGGATTCCAATATCCAAAACAGATTACGAATCTCCTTTAATCATAGAACCCGTATATGGTTTTGGAGTGGTTACGGTTTCAAGTCCTCTCTTACACGTACACTTGACTGCTCACCGGATGTTCCAAAACCAATCGATTAATTTTCAGAATGCTCAATACTGGTTCTTTTGGAAATAATCAGACAATGCATAAGAGCAGAGATCACCCTTTAACCGTTTATATGGACAGATCTCCTCATCATTTGTCCTAGAAGAACAAAACATGTTTATACATACAGTATAACACCACTGATGGTAACTGTACCATATAATCCCCGTGTTTCTTCTATATATTTCCTGAGTTAAAATCCTTCGCTATTAAGTAGTGAATATTTCCATACCACCAAAATTAGGGAGTATTACATATTCAGGCCAAGATTTGATAGTCGGTTATTTAACTATCAAATAATAAAACATTAAAATGAAGATTCCCATGGAAACCACTAAGCCACATAAAATTAATCTTTCATTAATTTAAAATCTATTCAAATATTCATTTACTCATCTTCCCGATATAAATATATTCACAAACCATTTTTAAATTCAAAACTTGGAAATTTTTTCCTTATACTTGTATATACAATAGAAAACTATATTAAAAAAACATTAAGAAAGATATCTTATTCCAAAATCATTAAATGGATCAAAATAAATCTCATTTAAAATAGAGATAACGATTACCCAAAACACTATTCTTCCATGTTAAGCATGGAAAAGAATATTATATATCACCATAATTCAAAGGGTCTGTTAAGGGAAATCCACTCTCATATTCTTTTATAGATTTCTTTTGTATGTCCTTTTAATAAACCTCTTTCATTTATGGAAATCTCTTTTATCAAAGCTCCAAATCTATTTGTAAAATTCCTTTATAAATCTCCAACTCTATCTATAGAATTATTTTATAAATATCAAAACCATTTATAAGCTCTTTTATAAATATCCAAATCATTTATAAGACTCTTTCCAAATTTCAATATCTCGTTTACAATTTATAAAACTTCTTCTTATAAATCTCTAAACCCATTAAAACTCAACTTCTTTCCAATTTCCAAAATTCCTTTCCAAATTTATAAATAGTTTATTATTTTTAAACACCATTTTATAAAACAATTTATTATTTAAAACACCTCTAAATAAAATAATATCTAAAAAAATCTTAAATAAATAATTCGTTATCTGTAAACCATATTTTAAAATATCATTAGGTAACTTTACACAATATTTAAGATTTACTTAAATAACTTTAAATCAATATAAATACAAAAATAAACTAACTCTAAAATAATATTATAATAATAAATAAAATAAATAACTTTACACAATATTATTATAATAATAAGCTTTAAAACAATATTATTATAATATAACAAAAAAATTAAAATAAAATAATCAACTTTAAAATATAAAATAATTAACTTTCAACAATAATTTAACTTTAATATAATAATTAATTTTAAAATAAAAATCAACTTTAAAACAATTTAGTATAAATAACTTTAAATAATATAAAGTGCAAAATAACTTTAAACCATATTTAGAATATAATTTAACAATTTTAAATAATATTTAGATTATAAATAAGTTAACTTTATAACATTGTTAATAAAATAATTATTATATAAAACACTTTACTATAATAATAATATAAAACATTTAAAATTTGTTTAAAATTAAAGTTGATTTAAATCCATGGATTTTTTTTTTAAAATTCGAAAAGAGGCTTAGCAATCACAAGGTACTTAAACAAGTTACCATATCATTCAACTTAACTTTCCAAGTTAATAACTATAGTCTACATAATCAACATATATGTAAATGAATTCAACAATAAACCACCACTGGTTAACATAACACTTATTCACAGTGGAATCAATTAACAACATATAATTAGACATCCAAATCTATAAAAAAGAAAAATGGGAATTTATTCTGCTAATTAAATGAACAATTACTTTAATTAGTGGAATGATGTTTTATTCTGCTAAACAGGCACTCAAATTACTTTATTCAATTTACTTTAACAGTACGGTGTTTATTTGGCCAAATAGATATCACCGATTAAGCTATAATTTATTTAACGATGTTATTAGTCAAAATAACGTATTTAAATTAGGTCCATTTTAATATGTCATAATTTTTAAACATCCCAAATCTATGAACAAATTAGAATGCAACGTTGTACTCGTCAATACGAGTACACCGCTAAAATCCATGTATCAAACAGATCATTTGAGCAAATTATCATGGTTTAAATATAACAGACATTGCTTTTTAAATTAAATTAATTTTTAAACATATTTCTCACTCAATAACACATCTAGCCTGGCCCAACTACTTGCAAACCCAACCCACACTGGAGTCCTTCTTCCTTGTCCCCTCTTAAATTATTTCGCGCCTAAACCATTTGAACCCACTTCCATTTACTCCTCAAAAGTTGCCGCTCCAATGCACTAGGGCCAATATTGCTGCTTCCACCGTGAACCCCACGACCTGCGCCACTCTCCACCAAAATGTGATGCCACTCGATTCCTTATGCCATCACAACGAATCCGAACCGGAGCAGTCCCAAAAACATGGTCAAAAATCCTAATTTGCCTCGCTTGACTAACTCCGATGACCAGAGACCCCAATTCCAGTGCCAACTGCTTCGCCTCTCCTTCACGCTCCTCCCAATGCCCTTCTTTGATTGGCTCGATAAGTGGTTTGTCATAAAACTCGAGATGGCCAAAAAACACTAAATGACCAACCACGGCCAAACCCAAGCACCGTACATACTACGAATGCCCTTAAAAATCATGAATCGAGGAGCCGAACACAACTGTGTCTTCCAATCTCCAATCCGCGGTCATCAAATTCATACCCATATCAATACAGTCGAGGTTTATCGATGATTCCAGTCACCACAGTCGATAAAATGATGAACGATAATTTTTATAAAATACTATACATAAATACAAACAACTTAGTAGTTGGAGATTTTGGCTAAAAGTTGATGGTTTGGAAGATGCTGATTTTGGAAATGAAGAGGATGATTAAACATTGAGTTACAAAGGAAGAAAATGAAGAAAAGAAAGATGCTTGTGTACCAATGAATATTTATATATGCTTGTATGAATGTTTGTGGATCAATGTGCATGGATCCATGTGAATGTGTATATTTATGGGTATTTATAGGCTAGAAAATTACTTAATGGCTAAGTAATCCAAAAAGAAAAAGGAAGACATGACCTGAGTGTAGATGCAAGTGGAAGAGGGGACAAGAGAAGAATAGCAGGTAAGGGAAAAGGGGAACAAAGGTGGATGCATTGTGTATGTTTAAATTGTAATAGATTTCGGTACCCCATTACACAATGTTGCGTCCACATATGAGCCGTGAATGTAGGGATTAAAATACAATAGCATATAGAATTATGATTTGAAACAATAATAAAATACACCGGTTATCAATTTCTATTAAATTTCGAAAATACCAACATTCGACGTAAAATACGCAAAATGAAAATTTAAATATTTTTCAAATTAATAATTATGTAAAAATTTTATAAATTAATATTAAAACATGTCATTAAAATATGCAGTTATTTGAAACACGAATTTTATTATATTAAAATTCAAATCCGAATATTTAAATAAACTAAATATTCAAATTCGAAGACTAAAAAATATAGGTCATTACATTCTCTTCCCTAAAAAAGAATTTCATCCTTGAAATTCCATGGAGCAAAAAATATAACGAAATTTAGACGATCCCAAAATAACCATTTAAAAAACATTCTTTTACTTGCAAAATACTTAAAATTTTTACATCTCTTCATTTAACTGTATAAAACTCTTCTAAATCCTAAGAGTATATACCAGATATTAATTTCAATTTATCTTTTCAATTTATTTATGAAGACATTTTCATAAAACATAACTTAAGTTAACTTGAATAATACCCTATTATATTCAAAGGGGATATACAACAATCCGATTCGATCCTATATTTAAATACCTTTATTTTGAATATATATTTCTTAAGTAAACTTAAGATCCAAATACTCGATTTTTTATTTCAAAACTCTTTCTGAAATCAATATATATATATATATATATATATATATATATATATATATCTGTGTGTGTGTATGTAATTAATCCATAGAAAACACCTTTATACCCCAAGTAACTCCAAAAATAATACCTAGGAGCTTAGTGTTACCAAATAGTACTATGTATCCCCTTACCAAGAATGGAATTACTGAAGAGAAGCGTTTACCATTAGAACACATCTCTTGCCATTTTGGTTATTTTCGAACCACTCGAAGTAGTTAATTTAAAAATATTTTCTATCTTTCTTAAACCCATTTGAGAACAACACTACATATATTTCCAAATAAATAGTTTACCAAAAATTTCAATTTCTTACTTGCTTTGGGTTCGTTCAGATTGAAACTCGTCTCGATCGTATAATGACAAAGAGAACAATTTATTAAGTGCACTACAACGTTCGCCTAGGTAAACATTCGATTGTCACTTAGAAGATTATTCCAATCATCACAAAAAAATCGAAACTCATCCCTCGAACCAAGCCAAAGATAACGCATCAATCTATAAATTTTCTTTTCAAAGATTTTTATACTTCAAAATACTTTTAGGTGGAGCTATCATTCCTTTCTCTATAAATCATTTGAAATAATAATATACATATTTTCTTTTTGGTAAATCAAATCATGCTTTTTGGAATCAAATCAAAATTTGTTTTATCAGAACATTTTTATAACAAAATTCCTATTGTAGCATCTTCCCACTTAGAAACTCAAAAATGACCACCAGTGATGCTGCAGTCATCAGTGGAATTATTTTCCAGCAACCGAAGTGAGTTCAGTGCTTTATATCTCCTTAAAAGTCCATAGAAATATTTTTATCTCAAAAATATTTTAAAATAATATTATTATTATCTTCTAAACCTTGAAAACTGTTTTTTGAAATCACCGGGATTCAAATTCTCAAATTCCCTTGATTTATAAAGCACATTTTTCATAAATCAATTTGTAACATCGACTTCTTATACAAAAATCATTTTTCAAATATTTATCTCTGAAATATTCTAGCTTTCTTTTAATAAAATCTTTTATTAAAACCCAATTTTATAAAAGTAGCTCTTATATAAAATTATTTCTAAAATATTTATTTCAAAATATTCTAAATTTCTTTTAATAAACAACTTTTATCAAAACCAAATTTTAACCCAATATTATCAACGACAAATTATGAAACTTAATTCACATGGTGTTTGTTTCAATATTCCTAAAATTTCTATCTACCCAAACCTGGTTTCAGAACGAAAGATTCCAAATAGATCAACTAACAATAGTCAATGCTCAGAACTAGGCAAGTATGACTAATCAAATCCAAGATGATGATAATGGAATGTTGTCATCTCCGAACAAACAAACACAATCAAGAATTAATGTATTGAATTTTTGAAAAATTATTCTTTTATATTAAAATGTAATCCTAGGTAAAAAATTTCCATTCACCAATTTTAAATAATATCGTGTCATACATATATACTTAATCTCATTCTAGGATATTCCTAATCTTATCTCTAATGTGTTTACCCCACTAAGGCCTAGTTGTTCGCTCAAACTAATCTCTGATATCACATGAATAACCTACCTTTCCGACGCTTAGAAATCCATACTAATACATCCAAGGTATTTTTGTGCCAAATATCCAAGTGTTGGAAAGATAGACTGTTAAGATGAAAGAAATAAACGACAAACTGGAATCTCACGTCGTGATGAGAAAATATATTATATATATAAGATATTTACAAAAGGAAATCATCTTATTATACACAACATCAGAGTACACTAACCTATTTTAGATTAGACAGTTATAACATCCTATCCTTACAATTGATGATAAATATAGACTGAAATCAAGAACAACAAAAAAATATAAAAAAATACATGAATACGTCTTGAAGAATCCAGCTCGTCCCCTAAAAGCTCTAAAGCATCCAGTTAATTCTAAAAATTATGCTCAGACTGACCCGAACATCATATGAAAACAACGCCTGGGTCAGGCTGGTAAAAAATGTATGAGAAACACAATTAAATGGATTTACACAATGTTATCTAAACCTTTCTAAACAATGGTATTTTGTAAGGTCACGCTTCCCATAAATACAGATGGATTTTTAACTTACGATAACCAAAACCTTTCTATAGAAAATCCCATGATATTATAATATTGTCCAAGGGTTGAAAATATAATAATCAAGTAGTTGTGATGCTTATGAGTATACATCACAACAATAATAGGTATATGCTCCAAAATCGCTAAGGCGCATCACTAATCGTGTAGGATTCCACGGAGGTGCCATCACTACTTTGAGAACGGTCCTCCTATACAAGG
This sequence comes from Allium cepa, assembly GCA_030765085.1. Lineage (NCBI taxonomy): Eukaryota > Viridiplantae > Streptophyta > Magnoliopsida > Asparagales > Amaryllidaceae > Allium > Allium cepa. The sequence goes on along the minus strand of CM060945.1, from coordinate 159,581,775 downwards.
ATCAGAGTAATCCTTCCGAAGCAACAATATATCCCTAGTGATGTACAATAGGAAATACATAGCAGGCCATGCAAGGCCAAATGCATCGCTCCATGCACGCATAATAACTGTAAGTAATTCTAGGAAGAAGACGACTACACCCTCATGGGTTAGCTAAACTCCTGGCTATGCATCCTATCTCTAAGTTTAGTCATTACCACTGGTGAGGCTACATCCGGCGTTCCAGCTTACGCATCACCACAGATCTCAAAACCACATATGGATTCCTATACCTCAACAGCTCTTAGAGTCACACATGGATTACTACTTCTCAAAAAAGATCTTAGAATCAAACATGGATTCCCATACCTCAATAGGTCTCGGAATCACACATGAATTCCCACATCTCAACAAAGATCTTGGAATCACACATAGTTTCTAATACCGAATGGGCCTCAGAATCATACATGGATTCTAACATCCAATGCAGATTTCGAACCTCATTCAAGCATAAACCCGTATATGGTTTTGGAGTGGTTACGGTTTCGAGTCATCTCTTACAAGTAAACTCCCCCGCTTACCGAATGTTCCAAAACCAATCCATCAATTTTCAAAATGCTCGATATCGGTTCTTTGGAAATAATCATATAACACATAAGAGCAGGGATCACTCCCTAACCGTTTATATGGATGAAACACCTCATCTTTTGTCCTAGAAGAAGAAAATGAGTTTGCACGTATAGGATAGCATCATTGACGATAACTATACCATATAATTATCAAGTTTCTCCTATATATTTCCAAACTTAAAATCCTTCGGTGTTAAGTAGGGAATATTTCTGCACCACCAAAATTAAGAAGGATTACATATTTAGGCCAATGTTTGATAGTCGGTTATTTAACTATCAAATAATTGAATATTCAAACAAAGATTAAAATTCCCATTGAAATCACCAAGCCTCTTAAAATTAACCTTTCATTAATTTAAAATCGCCTTTCAAATATTTATTAAAATATTAATATACTTGTCTTCCCGATATAAGTATATTCACAAAACATTTTACTTCAAAACTTGGAACACTTTTCTATATACTTATACATACAATAGTATAAGTATATTCACAAAACATTAAGAAAGACTGCTTATTCCAAAATCATATTAAATGGATCAAAACAAATCTCATTTAAAATAGACATAATGATTACCCAAAACACTACTCCTTCGGTGTTAGATATAGAAAAGAATATTCCATACCACCATAATTAAGAAGGTCAGTTAAGGAAAATCCAAATCTCAAATTCTTTTATAGATTTCTTCTATAAATCCTTTTAGTAAATCTCTTTCATTTATGGAAATCTCTTTTACTAAAACTCCAAATCTATTTATAAAACTCCTTTATGAATCTCTTAATCTATTTATAAAATTCTTTTATAAATATCAAAACCATTTATAAAATCTTTTATAAATATCCAAAATCATTTATAAAATTCTTCTATAAATATCAAAAATCATTTACGAGACCCTTTCCAAATTTCAAGATCTCCTTTTTCAATTTATAAAACTTCTTTTATAAATCTCTAAATCCATCAAAACACAACTTCTTTCCAATTTCCAAAATTCCTTTGCAAATTTATAGGCTCCTTTAATAAATTTTGTTTTTGAACAAAAATCTTGATATAAAACTTTTCACTAAAAGGATTCCTTTTAAATAAACAGTTTATTATTTAAACACCTTTTTATAAAACAATTTATTATTTAAAACACCGTTAAATAAAATAATTTATTATCTTAAAAACATCTTAATTAATTAATTAATTATCTTTAAACCATATTTTAAAATATCATTAAGTAACTTTAATCCATATTTAAAATATACTTGAATAACTTTAAAATAATTTTAATCTAATAATAAACTAACGCTAAAACAATAATATAATAATAAAAAAATAAATAACTTTAAACAATATCATTGTAATAATAAAGTTTAAAACAATATTATTAATAGTATAATAAATAATGTTAAATAAAATAATCAACTTTAAAATAAGAAATAATTAACTTTCAATAATATTTAACTTTAATATAATAATTAATTTAAAATAGTAATTAATTTTGAAACAAATTATTATAAATAACTATAAATAATACAAAGTATAAAATAACTTTAAACCATATTTAGAATATAATTTATTAATTTTAAACAATATTTAGAACATAAATAAGTTAACTTTAAAATATTATTGTTAAAATATATATTATATAAAACACTTTACTATAATTATAGTTATATAAAACATTTATAATTTGTTTAAAATTGAAGTTGATCTAAATCTATGACATTTTTTTAAAATTTAGAATGAGGCTTGGCAATCACAATGTTACTTAAACAAGCTACTATATCATTCAACTTAACTTTCCAAATTAATAACTAGCATTTACATAATCAACGTCTATGTAAATAAATTAAGTAATTAACTACCACTGGTTTACGCAACACTTATTCAAAGTGGCATATCAATTAATGACATATAATTACATATCCAAATTTATAAAATAGCAAAATGGGGATTTATTTTGCTATTAATTTAATTAGCGGAACGATGTTTTATTCCACTAAACAGGTGTCCAAATTACTCTATTCGACTTACTTTAACAATACAATGTTTATTTGGCCAAACAGATATCACAGATTAAGTTATAAAATATTTAAATGACATTATTAATTAAATAACGTAATTAGATTCGATCTGTTTTAATATATCTTAATTTTTAAACATCCTAAATCTACGAACAAATTACACTACAACGTTATACTCGTGTATCAAACATATTACACAGGAGCAAGTTATCATGGTTTAAATATAACACATATTACTTCTAAAATTAAATTAATTTTTGAACATATTTTTCACCCAATAGTACATCTAGCCTGACTTAACTGATTGCAAACCTGACCTGCCCTAAAGTCCTTCTTCCCTATTCCCTCTTAAAATTTTATGTCGCATCTAAACCATTTGAACCCCCTCTCCTTTACTCCTCTTCACCGCCACTCTATTGCATTAGGGCCAATGCCGCCACTTTCATTTTGACCCCCATGGCTTGTGCCACTCCCACTAGAATGCGACACCACCAGATGCCCTATACCACCACCATGAACTCCAAACCGAAGTGGCCCCAAAAAGCATGGTCAAAAACACTAATTCACCTCGCCAGACCAACTCTAGTGACTAGAAACCCCAACTCTGGCCCCAACAGCTCCGCCTCTCCTCCATGCTCCTCCCGATGCCCTTCGTTGCTCACCTCGATCAGTGGTTCATCAAAAAACTCGAGATAACCAAAAAACAATAAATGACAAACCACGGCCAAATCAAGCACCGTACGTATTGTGAACACCCTTGAAAATAATGAATCAATGACCCGAACACAAATGGGTCCTCTAATTCTAATCCATGATAGTCAAATTCGCACCTATATAAACACAGTCAAGGTTTATTGATGATTCCAATCACCACACTTGACGAAATAACGAGCAATCATTTTTATAAAATCATAGACATAAATCTTAACAACTTTGTAGTTGGAGATTTTGGCTAAAAGCTGATCGTTTGAAATATGTTGATTCTGAAATGAAGAGGATGATTAAATTTTGAGCTACAAAGAAAGAAAATGAAGAAATGGAAGATGTTTGTGTATCAACGAATATTCATCTATGCATGTATGAATGTTTGTGTATCAGTATGTGTGGATCCATATGAATATGTATATGTGCGGGTATTTATAGGCTAGAAATTTACTTAATGTCTAAGCACTCCAAAAAGCAAAAGGAAGACATGACCTGAGTGCAGATGCAAGTGGAAGAGAGGACAAAAGAAGAATAGCAGGCGTGGGAATAAGGGTGGCTCTATAGTGTGTATTGAAATTGAATAGACTTTGGTATTCCGCCACATAATGTTGCATCCGCGTACGAGCCGTGAACGACAGGAATAAAAATACAACCCCGTACGGAATTGCAACATGATCACAAAACAATAGTAAAATACAACGGTTATCAATTTCTGTTAAATTTTGTAAATACCAATGTTCGATGTAAAATATGTCAAATGAAAATTTAAATATTTTCAAATTAAAAATTATGAAAAAATTCTATAAATTGATATTAAAAATACGTCATTAAAATCGACAGTTATTTGAAATACGGATTTTATAATATTTAAAATTCAAATCCAAATATTTAAATAAATTAAATATTCATATTCAAAGATTCAAAAATACAGGTCATTACACTAACAAACTTCAAAACCTTGTTCCGCAGCTGTTTCACTCCATGCTCAACAATCTGTGTAGGCCATGGGATAAGCTTTCCTTAAGTTTTGGTTCCACTTCCTCCAATTGACTAGGTTCGATCACAATAGTGGGTCATGCAAACATTTTTGCAAATGTGAAACAAGAAATATGTCATGGACTCCAGCCAGCTTCTCAAGTATTCGTACTCAATCGGCCATACTTCCAGTCCTCTATAGTACAAGGAAATGTCCAACAAAATCAAAGTGCCAGTTTTCCTTAATTACCAAACCTATCCACTCTCTTCAACAGTGACACCTTGACAAACACTAAATCGCCTACAGTGAATTCAAGCCCACCCTTCACTATCTATATAAAATTTCCGCCTATCATGTTCCACCTTTATCCATTTTCGCATCAATTACACCTTTTCTGAAGTGTTTTTGATCATTTTCGTTCCAAAAATGTTCTTATTAGAACTAGACAAGTCTGTATGGAGGTTTTGAGTGAATTTCAAAATAATTTACCCTATAGGATCTTTATTGAGCCTATGAAGTCTAATTATTTAGAACATTTATAAATTTAATGTAAATAAAATCTTTTATTTCATTTAAAATATAAATAAAGAACGAAATTTTATTTAATTCAAGTTTAATTAAATACAATGGTACCCATACGTATAATATACATACATGTATGTGTGTGTATTTGCAACATAATAATCTGTGCAAGGTATAACATGTCCATATATAAATGTTGGGATTTGCATCGCAATAGACATGTTAGCTCATCTTATGTGTATCGTATGACGTCCAAATATATGTAAGTATATATAAACATGTTTTTTAAATAAATATTAAAATATAAATATTTACTTATATATATAATATGTATTGCATAAATGTAAATGTTAGTAATATATATATATATATATATATTGAATTAGATATTAATTAAATAGATGACTATATAAATGTAATATATATATATATGCATATATATATATAAACATAATATGCAAAGTTCTTTTTATGAATATAGTATACACGTATATTTTGTAGTAAATATTTATATGTATGTACGTATATAATTATATTTATAATATCTAAAGTATTTACAATTATGTGTGTGTATCAATTTTGAAAACTAGATAAAATTAAGTATTTTTTTTATATTATTCCAGATCCAATGTACAACACATGAAATGTTTTATTATAATTTTATATTATTAAATTATATATATATATATATATATATATATTATAGCCGAAAAGCATTAAAATAATATTAAAATATTTTTATGACTTCTTTTCAATCTTTAAATTTTTTAAAATTCAAATATAAGATTATAAGGTCACTAAATTTTTTTAATAATTTTTTGAGTCAAAATTATATTTTTTATTATTTAATTAATTTCGACCGCATAATTAAATGGTTTTTTAAATATAATAATTTTGATTTTTTAATTTTAGGATTTTGTTGAAAGATAATATAGTGATGAAGAATTTTATAAAATCTAAAATATAATTTATGTAACATATAATATTTTGTATGAATTATTTAACTTAAATTTCAATTTAAATAATATTAAAATTAGTAAATAAATTATTAAAAAATAATTTGTTGTTACCAAAAATCATAAATTTCATATATAAAATTAAAAGATCAATTTTAACATAATATGATGGCATAATTAGTTATAAATCTTCTAATTTTTGTATTATGACATATTAAGATAAATATAATTAATTAATAAATAATAAAAATTAAATAAATTTATTTGGCTGTGTATATATAAGATCTATATAAAATATGTTTTTATATTATACATACATATATATAACCATTTAATATGTGACAACATTCATACATATAACAATGTCACCTAACTAACAATATAATTATGATATATATAAAAAGCACTAGAATATTATACATTAATTATAAGTCCTATAAAATAATAAGACCATACCAAAACCTATCCCTTGAAACAAACTTTGCTACGATGAATATCCCTCCTTAGAATTCTTCTTATTTTGATAGATTGCTAATCCTTGAATCGTAGACCTTTTGCTATCAAATAGTTATAACTTTGAATTGATTTGATTTGGATATTAATGGAGCTCTTGAAGGCATGGATCAGCTAGAAAAATAGAGATAGATGGAAGTTAAGAGTCTCTTAAAATTTGAGAATAGATATGCTTTTATGGAGGAGAAGTTGGATATATTTTAGAATCGATATCCTACATCATCTCTTACCAATCCTCGCCCATCATAGCCCTCCATCTCAAAGCCTTTGTTGCACCATCTTATGGTTGCATATTGCTCTCATTTTGGTCAAAATTTCTAGACCCTTTCATGGGCTTTAAACCTATTTTAAGTCTAAATAAATATTGTAGTTAAATCTAATTTGATTGCTTATCGATATCACATTTAATCGATATATTTATAACTATTATAAATATATACAGTAATATTTATTCCTTAAATCGTGAATATGCATAACATTTCGAACAACCATTTAGTGATTATTTTATAAATCACCATGGAAATCATTTCAGACAGCCTTTTCAAACAACCAAGGCAATCGTTATCACTCTCTAGTATTTTATAAATACGCCATAATATTTCAAGCAACCTTTTATTGATATCAGTTTGGATTCGATATTTCCTTCATGCATCAAATACATAAAAAATCACGATATTGTAGACCACATAACATGCACGATAATTCCTATTGACATGCATAAGGAATTCATCTCACATGTTCCTTATTAAACAATTTAATAAGGTGTCTTTGCATATCGATTTAGTACATCCTTAATATCTTTTATACTCACTATAAAAGACATCATTTACAACCCAATATTGAGTATTAAAACAACTAAGGTTGATTTTAATATAAGTAAATCATTAAAATCAGCAATGTTTTTTTAATTTACAGTTTAGAAATATCAATATACCTTTTGACATTCTTTCTTATGAACACATACTTTGCATTTTGATGAATAATCAAACTATTTGATATGTCTATCAAAATATTTGTTCAATTTCAATGCTTATAAAATGATACTTTCTATCATTTCTTGGATAATGTCCATAGACTCACAAACTCAATATTGCTCCTATCGACTTTGAGACATTCTGGTTATTTACTGTAAACAGCTTACTCTAAATCATTATTTAGGATTTTCTGTTCTAACACATATGTACCAAACATATAGCCATACCAAGGGATAATTTTGTGAGTAAATCCATATTAACTTTAAATCCAAATTTACTTGAGCACGTTGAACATCGAATCTATTACACTAATTTTAATAATTGAATTTTTGATGTCGTTCTTATCAATGTTGCTCATTATATTCCAACCGCATTAGTCTTGCGCTTAAAGACACATTCACGGCGATGGATCATGTCCCTTTCGGGTACATCTACCAAAATCATATTTTGATAATGTATTTGAAGTCTATTTTGAATTTGCGCATCATACCATATCATAGAGCCAACACTCTTAATGACTTAATTAAAGAACCAAGGATATTATATTTTTGACATGGTTAGAAACTCATAGTTTCTCTTTAGTGTATGAGAGTACTTATTAGACACTTTAATGAGATGTGTTCGTTTAGGTTAGTTAACTTCATTTCATCTCATTTTATCAGTTTTATCTTTAGATCACATCCAGTTCCATTTTTCTACCAATAATTTCTCAAAGAAATTCCTTCACTATGAAGTTGGTATTTCTTGAAACAACAATTGTTTCTTAATGTAATGAAATATGTACTCATAAGCACTTTATGAATTTCCTTTTATATAAAAATAATTTAGTTATAGTTCACAAAAACTTATGTTCAAAACATAAAGATGCCATCCAATGACAGTCCTTCCTAAACTCCTTTTAGGGAGATTTATACAAGATCCCCCACGAACAATTATTACATGCTGTTACCTGGATGTTTGACCAAGTAAATAAAGGCTCGACATAAGTACCGTTCGGCATGAACCTTGTTCGGCAGAAGCCTCGACCAGCATGAAGCCTCGGTTGGCATGGCAGGGCCATTCGGCATAACAGGGTCATTCGGCGTGAACCTCGTTCGGCATTCCAGCCCCGCTCAGCATAGAGCCTTGTTTGGCATTCCAGCCCCGCTCGGCATAGAGCCTCATTCGGCATGAGACTCACTCAGCATTCCAGTATCGTTCGACATTCCTGCCCCGTTCGGCATGAACCTCGTTCAGCATTCCAGCCTCGCTCCGCATAGAGCCTCGTTCGGCATTCCAGCCCCGCTTGGCATTCCAGTATCATTCGGCATTCCTGCCTCATTCGGCATTCTAGACTCGATCGAAATTCCAGCCACGCTCGGCATAGAGCCTCGTTCGGCATGAACCTCGTTCGGCACTCCAGCCTCGTTCAGCATTCCAGCCTCGTTTGGCATTCCAGCCTCGTTCGGCCTACACACTCCACTCAATACACTACCTCGTTCAGCAAAGATGTTCCTATCGGCTTGGACATGTGGCTCGGCATTTGCAGCTCGACATTTGCCATTCGGCATTTGCGGCTCGGCACACAGAAGTCACTCACAATGGGCCGAGGTATCTTGCTCCTAGGCTCATTAGGGAAGTCCAACACATCTTCGTCTATAAATAGAGGGGCAGGGGCACAGTGAAAGAGACCTTTTTTCGGGAACACTAGGGAGACTCTGCCGCATTCAAGACTCATTCTCTTTACTTAGAAATTTGTATTCAAGTAGTTAGTGTATGGATTGTATCTGTAATCAATCGTTGAGTAAAGCAATAAATATTAACTTCACAGTGGATGTAGGCAGTTACGCCGAACCACTATAAATCTGGTGTTCTTGTCTTTGCATTTAATTTAGCGTACAATTCTCTGTTTTAATTTACTAACTTCATTAATCTCTCTACACAATCTTTCTCAAGGGTGTTAGTGACCAATTCTGGTGCTAACATTTTGGTGCTTTCACTGAGAATCGAATTTTCAGGCTGTTAGGATCTGCTTTGTAGCTACTGGATTGAATAAAGCCCCCGAAAGAGATCCGACTTATTGACAGGACGTCCGTTGAATCTACTCAGAGTTTCGATCAACAACTCTACTATAGGAAGACCACGTACCCGATAAGCCTCTCATAACGCAGACGTCAACGGGACTACTAGCATACAATAGATAGGACCTAGCAATCGGCAAGCAAATCTGGGTGCAGGGACTGCCGAAGCTCATAACCAGACGGAAGTTATTACTAGGACAGAGTTCAACGACTTGATGAGAGAACTCATGGAAAGTAGAAGACAACTAGCAGAGCAGATTCAAGCCAACGCTAACCTTATGACTCGGGTTACTCAACAACAGCATCAAAATGCTGGAGGTAGCCCTGCTCCTTATTCTTCATCTAATAGCTTGACTTCATCCGATGAACCTCCTAGGCGTAGATGCCGTAAAACTAAAACTGCATAGGTAGGTGCTACTGATCGATCAACTAGAGATCAATCACATCTTGGAGACCACACCAAAGCCAGAACATGAAACTTAGGAGCCGGAGCGCGTTTGGAGACCGGACGCCTGGCTCACCAAGACCCTAATGAAGTTGGTCTTCAAGATACACGTTTGGCAGACTGCAAATAGAGGGGACACCAACCCGAGTGGTCCCGTAGAAAAGAGCCCAACTTTCCATCCTCCATACAAACTCCGAACTTATCAGCTATGGTTAGGGAGTTAATGAGAGAAAATCAAGGCTTAACCAATAAAGATTGGGGGATATCCAGGAGTCATACTCCATTCACCGATACCATCCTACATGCCGAGTATCCCAGGAAGATTAGCATGCTAACTATCCCATCCTACGAAGGAAAGACGAATCCCAGGCAGCATGTAGTGAGATACGAATGGATGATGGATTCGGCTAGAGAAAATGACGCGACCAAGTGTAGATGCTTTCCAATTACTTTATCTAGAATCGCCACCATGTGGTTCACTCGACTTCCCCCATGGTCTATATCCAGCTTTGATGAATTGGCGATGAAATTTGTAAAACAGTTCAGGATACATGCCACTCATCCTAAGGATGTGATGTCCCTATCAAGTGTAATCCAAGCTCTGGGGGAGTCGTTGAAAGAGTACCTGCATAGATTTCATGTTGCGGCTACTAAAGTTAGCAACCTTAACGACCACACAATTCTGATGGCGGTAATGCAAGGTGTAGATCCGGATTCAGGGTTTGGAGATTGGTTGGCAGGAAAGCCTCCAATAAAACTGGAGCGTTTCTATTCAAAGGCTCATCAATTCGTAAGAAGAGAAGAAGCCAGATGGACGAGGCGAGATAAGGCACCATGGCCTGTTCAGGAGACTGTGAAAAGCAACATCGCCGTAAAACATTCCGAGATTACTCGGGAAAGGTTCCAGTCAACATCCATAACAAGCCTGGGCAATCTAAAGGGTCCGGAGGAGGAAATCCTGGAAAGAAAAGAGAAGCAGGAAAATGGAAGCTAAGGATTCCAACCTACAACGAATACACCCCACTGAATGCATCTCTTGAGAATATTTACTTGCCAACTTGTAACACTTTTCAATACAAAAAGCCATGCCCAAAGGAGTCCACAGAGGAAAAGAAGTGGACGGGGAAGTACTGTCGCTTCCATAAGACTTACGGCCACAATACAGAGGAGCGTAGACACCTCCACGATGCCATAGAAAAGTTGATCAGACAGAAAAAGCTGCAGGAATTGGTTAAGAACCCACAAGATGGTAGGAAAGGAACATCAGACCGTGGATGCGGGCCGGCTCCATGCCAACTAGAGGAACCTTCCCGAACTGTGGCTAGATTGGTCATAAACACGATTGTCGGTGGACCTCACCCTGTAGACAAGAATTGGCAGGAGATGGAGCGATATGCTAACTCCTTGAGGCATGCAGATTATGTGCGTTGTCCTAATATGGAGGATGGGACCCCCGCAAAGCAGCAATGCATGATGAAAGACGATATATTGTTTAGGAGCCGAGATGCGGACAAGGTGGAGGCTTCTACAATTGACCCGATGGTCATATCTACGACGATCGGGCCAGCATATGTCAAAAGAATTTTAATTGATTATGGAAGCTTCGTTAACATCATCTTTAAAAAGGCATATGACCAAATGAAGATGGAGTCAAAAGATTTAAAGCCATCTAAAGCCCATATCTATGGCTTTAATGGTGCAGCGACTGATATGATGGGGTATGTTGAGTTGCCAGTTGAACTGGGAGAAGGTGAGCGTAGGAGGGTGTGCATCCTACCGTTTATAATGTTGGATGTTGATTCTCCATATAATGTGTTTCTGGGAGGGATGGCCTTGGCGGTGTTTAGGGCCGCTTTGGCCCCGTGGTGTTTGACGTTAAAATTTCCAACAGACAAGGGAGTCGGTGTGGTGCATGGCGATTAGGCGACCGGTCATGCATGTTATGTGGTTGAGCTGAGAGAGGCCCAATGATGAGGGAAAGGGAAGGTTGCGGACAGCTCCGTCCGCGTCCAGAATACTAGCGATTGACAAGTAGTGCCTGAGCCCTGACTCGGACGACACTCTGGGATCTATCGAGACATAGATCCAAGTGATGATGATGGGTAACCCAGAGAAGAAAAAGTAGCACCGACTGAACTGACGATTGACATTCCAGTCAGCCAGGATGACCCATCATGAGTTCTTAAGATTGGATCGCAACTCGACCCATCAATGGCCGAGGATCCCACTGATTTCCTCCGAACGAACCTGGATATTTTCGCTTGGACACATTCTAATATGTGTGAGATTTCTCCCGCTATTGCGAGTTATATGTTGAACATAGACCCGAAGTACGTTCCTGTAAAACAGAAAAGGAGAGGCATGGACCCGGAGAGGTCCGCTGCTCTTAGAGAGGAGGTGGACAAATTCAAAGCCAATGGGTTCGTTCGCGACGCCCTCTACCCTGAATGGGTGTCCAACCTTGTGCTAGTAAGGAAAGCGAACGGGAAGTGAAGAACTTGCATTGATTACTCTGATTTGAATAAAGCATGCCCGAAGGATAACTTCCCTTTACCCAGAATCGACCAACTCGTCGACTCTACGGCTGGACACAAGTTATAGTCATTTATGGATGCGTACTTGAGATACAATCAGATCCTGATGCACATTCCAGACTAAGAACACACCAGTTTTGTCACAGACGTGGGGCAATATTTCTATGTAGTAATGCCTTTCGGATTGAAAAACGTGGGAGCAACTTATCAGCGTCTGGTGAATCGACTGTTTAAAGACCAGATTTGGTAGAACGATGGAAGTCGATGTGGACGACATGCTCGTGAAGTCACGATAGCCAAACGACCACATTCGAGACTTAGCAGAGATGTTTGATATACTCAGACATTATGGGATGAAGATCAATCCTTTGAAATGTTCCTTTGGCATTGCGTTAGGGATGTTTTTGGATTTTATTGTGAATGCGCGAGGAATTGAAGCTAACCCAAAAAAGATTCAAGCTAGTTGAGACATACAAATGCCTAAAACTATAAATAAAAGTGCAAAGCTTGAATGGGAAGGTGGCCGTGCTGAGTCAATTCATATCCAGAGCCATAGATAAGTGTATTCCTTTCTTCGATGTAATAAAGAAAGGAAAGAGAAATTTCGAGTGGACATCCGACTTTGACGAAGCGTTCTGAGCTCTGGTAAGGCATTTGGAAAGTCCCCTGATACTGTCGAAATCAGTACCATGAGATGTTGTACACGTACTTCGCTGTATCCAGTATGCCATCAGTACGGCTTTGGTTCGCGAGGAGGACCGAGTTCAGAAGCTGGTGTACTATGTCACTAAACATTTAACGGGGGTAGAAATAAATTATCCTAAGATTGAGTAACTAGCATATTTCTTGGTGATTGCATCACGCAAGCTCCGGCCATACTTTCAGGCACACTCAATCAGTGTTTATAACGATGAACCCTTGCGGTAGGTACTCCAACGACCGAAAACTTCTGGAAGGACGTTAAACTGGAATATCGAGTTGATTCAGTTCGATATTAACTTCCTGCTACGAAGGGCCATACAAGGGCAAGCACTAGCAGACTTTATTACTGAATTCACCATGTCAGACGAATCTGATGGTAACAATGTCATACCTCCCGTTCGATGGAAGATGTATACCGATGGGGCATCTAACGACCGTTGCTCGAGGGCTAGCATAGTTCTTGTGACTCCTGAAAACCGATTAGTTTGTTACGCTTTGAAGCTCAATTCCCAGCGATAAATAACGAAGCTGAGTATGAAGCATTGATTGCTGGCTTGAGACTTATCAGAGAACTGGTGGTAGAATCGATTGAGATCTTTTGCGACTCACAATTGGTGGTGTGCCAGGTGTGGGGCGATTATCAAGCGAAGGGACAAAGGCTTGCCTCTTACCTTGCACGGGTTCAAGAGCCACTAGCAAATCTAGAATATTATGATATTTCACATGTCCCGTGTGAAAAAACAGAGAAGTCGATTCAATGGAAAAATTTGCGAGCACCGGCGTTGCACAGGAAATGGGATTGGTTCCCGTTGAAACCCTACATGCCCCGAGTATAAATATGATGGAGGTAGATTTCGTGTTAGAAACAGAAATTGAGAAGGAATCATGGACGAACACATTCAAGCAATACTTGCTACACGGGGTCTTGCCTGAAAGAAGGAGTGAAAGACAACAAGTTATTCGTAAGGCTTCATTAAATGTAATGCAGGACGGAATAATGTATCGAAGGGGATTCTTGACCCCCTTACTTCGGTGCATTGCCCACGGTGAGATAAAACGAGTCTTGAAGGAAGTCCGTGAAGGAGAACGAGGTGACCATACTAGGGTGCAGACGTTAGCAAAGAAAATCCTCCGCCATGGATACTATTGGCCAATTATAAATCGGGACGCTGCAGACTATGTAAAAAGATGCGACAAATGCCAAAAGTATGCGAAAATCCCAAGAGCTCCGTCGACGGAAATCACGCAAATGGTTATTCCCTGGCCGTTTACAATGTGAGGAATCGACATAGTCGGTTCATTACCCATATCCAAAGATGGTGCGAAATACGCGATAGTTGCGGTCGATTACTTTGCCAAGTGGGCAGAAGCAGAACCTTTGGCCACGATCACCACCAAAAAGGTCATTAATTTCATTGTATGAAACATTATATGCCGTTTTGGCCTTCCATGGACTATCATTACAAACAACGGAACTCAATTCGAAAGCAAAGAATTCAAAGAGTTTTGCCAATGATATGACATTGAGAAAAAGTTTGCTGCAGTTGCTCATCCAAAACCAATGGAAAAGTGGAAGCCGTGAACAAAATAATCAAGTCCATATTAAAAATCATTTGGAAAAGGCTAGAGGCAAGTGGGTGGATGAACTTTCAACAGCGCTTTGGGCTTATAAAACCACCCACATGTCCGCGATTGGCCACACTGCATTCGCATTGGCATATGGCATGGAAGCTGTTATACCCGTAGAACTTGAAGTTCCATCACATAGGGTAACTTATTATGACCCTGAGTCGAATCGAGATATTTTGCTGGAATAACTGGACTTCATTGACGAAAAACGGGAAGAAGCTGATTTAAGAGCGGCTGCATACATACACTGAGTCGCTCGATATTATAATGAGAAGGTCCGGCCGATAATCTTTGATGTGGGTGACCATGTTTTGAAACGAGTTTTTCTAGTCCCATCGCATATGAATGCTGCATGGGAAGGTCCATATGTCATTGAACGGAAGCTTGGAGAGGGAACTTTCAAGCTAGCGACCGTTGATGGTGCGACACTCCCCCGAGCATGGAATAGCGAGCATTTGCAGCATTATTATACTTAGTCCATTTCTTTCATATTTTAGTTGCAATTATTTCCAGCATATTTTTATTCTTAGTTTTCGGCATGTAATAAGACAATTTAGCTTATTTTCATTAATAAAGGCTTGAAGCCATCTTTTCCATGATTATCGATGTTTCTATGTATGATAATTCTATGGCAAACCACTAGATTACATTATTCTGTCTGACGTACGAATGCGCGCGAACATCCTAAAATCTCCAAGTCCTCTGAATGCGGACTGGGGTACTCTGAATCCCCTGAGTGCGGACCAGAGTATAAACAACTTAAAAATCTCCAAGTCCTCTGAATGCGGACTGGAGTACTCTGAATCCCCTGAGTGCGGACCAGAGTATAAACGTCTTAAAAATCTCCAAGTCCCCTAAGTGCAGACTAGAGTACTCTGAGTCCCCTTAGTGCGGACCAGAGTATAAACGACTTAAAAATCTCCAAGTCCCCTTAGTGCGGACTGGAGTACTCTGAGTCCCCTAGTGCGGACCAGAGTATAATCGACTTAAAAATCTCCAATCCCTCTGAGTGCGGACTGGAGTACTCTGAGTCCCCTGAGTGTGGACCAGAGTATAAACGACTCGAAATCTCCAAGTCCCCTAAGTGCGGACTGGAGTACTCTAAGTCCCTTGAGTGCGGATCAGAGTATAAACGATTTAAAAATCTCCAAGTCCCCTGAGCACAGACTGGAGTACTCTGAGTCCCTAGAGTGCGGACTAGAGTATAAACAATTAAAATCTCCGAGTCCCCTGAGCGCGGAATGGAGTACTTTGAGTCCCCAGAGTGCGGACTAGAGTATAAACGACTAAAATCTCTAAGTCCCCTGAGCATGGACTGGAGTACTCTGAGTCCCAAGAGTGTGGACTAGTATAAACGACTAAAATCTCCAAGTCCGCTAAGCGCGTACTGGAGTACTCTGAGCCCCTAGAGTGCGGACTAGAGTATAAACGACTAAAATCTCCAAGTCCCCTGAGCACGGACTGGAGTACTCTGAGTCTCCAGAGTGCGGACTAGAGTATAAATTATTAAAATCTCCAAGTCCACTGAGTGTGGACTGGAGTACTCTAAGTCCCCAGAGTGCGGATTGGAGTATAAACGGCTTAAAATTCTCTAAGTCCCCGGAGTGTGGACTAGGATACAAATAACTTGAAGTCAACAAGTCCCTAGCTTGCGGACTGAAAAATATTCTAAGCACCCGAAGCATGGAATAAAGGATGCACAATTCCAAAGAATTTCCGACTTATATGAAAATGAATTGGAAGTTATGTAACTCACAATTGCCTGGGTTTCGACCACAATTATACAGAGAGTTGAACGATGAAAGTCTTTTGAAAGACAAAAGAACTAAGTTTTATTTATCAAAAATAAGGTTCTACTACAACTCCTCCAAAACTCGGAGTCAAAAGTTTATATGCATTGACTACGAAAATAAATAAAAATAATTACATAATCTAAACTAACTCTCGTCGAACGAGAGTAACAACTACTTCTGTGACTTCCTTGGTTTCTTGTCCTCCTTCATCTTCTCTGGTGACCCCTCCTCCATGCATTTTCTCTTGGAAGTTTTGCTTGGTGAGGAGGTGACAACCGAGGAAGAACGAGGGACCTCTAATGGTCTAGACCCACTAGGGAGGATGACCTTCAAAGGCTTGTTCAGAGGATCATCTAGGTCCACTACTCGGGGCTTGACTTTGATTTCAGCTGTCGTTTTCTTTTCCTCTACGAGCTTCTCCTTCATGCTCATTTTAGAAGTGTGCTCAGAGGCGCTTGTGATCTCAATTTCATAACTACCTTCGACAAGAGACGATGTCTCAAACTTATCCTCATCAAGCACCTCAATCACTTGAGCATCTGGACCGGGAGTCTCTCACTTGTGAGTGGCCTCACTTGTTCTCCCCTTCTCCACCTTGGCATCATTACTCCTTGGAGTGGGTTTGGGATTAGAATGACCTACGCAAAATCACAGGAAACAAACATTAGAATATAATAATCTTACGCCGAAAATGACGGCTCTTTGAATTTTAAAAGGAAGAGTTATGTACCGGCTTCTTGATGGCTCTCAACCGTCGGAGGAGTCTTACCCTTCAGAATGGGAGATAGAATGTGGATGCCGAGACCAGGGTCTTCTGGGTCATAACAAGCGTGTTGCTTGAATGGATCGAGTACTGGCCGATCAGCCAATTGAGTAGGAGGAAGGATTGAAGACTTGGTTCCTGACGGACCGACAATGACGTCTTTCCTTTGGATGAGGGGGAACCTTTGCAGTAGAGCGCCTTCGCTGCAGACAAGTCCGAAGGTGCATTCCCTTTGAGAAATTCTTTCACCAAAGCCTCCTCATCAACCTCTTTGGTGCCCGACTCGACCTTCCTGATCTTTATTAAAGTCTCCCATGCCTCGGCTAGAGATTCAAGGTAGCCTTCACCAAGAAAAGTTAAATCCCAATGCATGAGGACACAGGCATTGAATTCTGCTATCAGTGGGTCAAACATGCACTTAATCTCTTCCTTGCCAGCCTCTGTAGCCGCCTCAAGGCGAAAGTCAATCTCCATGGATGCTATTTTCTTTCCCTCTTCACGGGCTTCATCCTTCAGCATCTCGAACATAGAAAGCTCGTCGTTGAGCTTTGCCTTTAGAAGTCACGTAGCAATGATCTCGTCGCAATATCGTTGAGACTCTTCCTGGGCAGCAATTTTCTCCTCTCTTTCTTTGCGGAATTGATCTTCCAGCTCTTTGACTAGGAGGGAAAATGCATCCCTTTCCTTCTGCATTGAATCCTTCTCTAAAGTCAGGGCCCCAAAGCATTGGACCGCCTCATCGATTTCTTTCTTATGAGTTGACTCCAGACGATTGAAGGCCTCCATAGTACTTTAGCACTCTGTTGGGCGGCTTCAAGTTGAGACTTGTATGCGGAGAGCTCTTCATTGTGAGCTTTGATAATGTCTTTATCATGGATAGCCTCGAGCTTCGGTGGTCAATTTCATGTTGACGCTCAATGGAGACTTTTGAAAAAATTTCGGCTAAGTGGACGAATGCATCATGCTGGACATAGACATCATTAGTACAAGCAATAGCGCTTTGTTTGACATGTCCTAGAATTTGGTGAATCGCCAGAAGAAATTTTAAGCCATCAAATCATATCTTTGGGAACGTGGCTTTAAGCTCAGCAAGTCGTTCCGCTACCGATGGATCAGATACAGGAGCGAGAGGAGTCTCCTTGGAGACTACAGGTGTTCTATGGGGAACCCTGGATTGCCTGGTACTGGATTAACTGAAGTGTTGATCCTGATGGGCCTCAGGCTGGGACCCCTTATGTGTGGACTTTTCTTTACTATGCTTTGATTGAGGAGGAGGATCGCGAGGGTAGGAGGACTGGCTATTGGTTTTCCTTCAGTAGGATAATTCTCGATGGTGGTAGTCTCGATTGCCGGAATCATCTCTATCTCGACGTTTGTTGGAACCAGAATCCCGCCCGGAGTGGTAAAAAATAGATGAACCACATAGACGGTCAAGTCCATGTGTACGCCCCATGTCACCTGCATAGAATTTAAACAAGGACAAGTCAGCAAAGAGTCGAGTGATGGCAGAAATTTAAGTGCAAGGTGAAGTGCACGTGTTTGTGTGTGTCCTAATGTTCCCCCCGACGGACCAGTTTCTTTATCTCTACTAATAGGAGTTTTTTCTCTCTGGTTTTGGGCTTGAGCGCTTGTATCAACTCTCGTGAACGAATGAAGCTTAAGAGCCTCCGGATGGTCGAAGCCATAATTAAACAGATCATCAGGAATAGTGAGGTTCGACAGACCTTTCAGAGAACTTTCTAAGTGTTGGGGAGAAGGCTCTCTCTCCACTGGAATAAGGGTGGCTTTAGAAGTTCCACCCACTTTCTTCTTCCTCAACTTATAGGTCAATTTCTTCTTTCCCTTTGAAGGCACAGGCGTCGTTTCGATGTCATGACCTCGACTATCGGGTCCCGAGTAGGACTAACATTTTCACCCGGTACTTCGGGCGTCATGCCTTCTCTAATTTCCCCCTCCTCTGGTGTGTCAGGGGCATTATGTGATGAAGACCTAGCCTGCTTTTTTCCTTTGCTCGAGGCAGGCCTGGTTATATTGACACCTGGAGGGAGGCTTATTCGGCGACCTTCCGCCAAGAACCCAAACTTCATGAGCGACTCATTTGAAATGAGAGATCTGTTATCCCGGTCTTCTATAGGAATAGCTCGGATAGCTTCAATAGCTTTAGAATATCCGGAGCCTTTGAGATAAGGGTTAATACCTGAAAAAATAGAGGAAGAGTTAGAAAAGGTGCAGCTTCCGCCAAACATGAGTATTGATCCAGAAAAATACTTACTCCCTTCTACCCATCTCCTCGCAAAGCCAGGAGGACAATGCACATAGAACCACTCCTGCTTATACTGGGCAAACTTGCTCCATGCCCCGGTCAGGATTTGACACTTGCTATGCGGCTCGAGAAATACAAAAGATGGGCTATCTGACCGTCTCTTGAAGCGATAGATATAGCAGATGTCTTTAGGAGTCGGGAGCCTGAAGAGGACATTCACGAAGAGAATGCAAGTGCCGCATATGAACGCGTGGCTGTTTGGATGTAATTGCGATGGGGCGATCTCGATATACTGTAGCAGATCGTGAAGAAAGGAGTTGAATGGCGGCATGCTATCGACCCAACACATGAATTTGTTGCAGGCCGTATATCCGACTAGGGGCAAGTGAGGACGATCTTGCCCTGATGGAACCAACACATCGTCAAAAGAAATCCCGTTAACTGAGCATATACGACGAAGTATGCTTTCGTTAATCTTCGAGGCTTGGGAGTCGATCGGATCGTCTAAAAAGATCACTGCATCCAAGGCGTCGGGAGCCAAGTCGATAGATGCAGTCGCGGAGCTTGGCATGTAATGTACAAGAGTAGTTGATGGTTTTGAATTTCCAATTACTTCTTGTTGAGAGGTTGGCTCGGGTCTGTCCAAGATCCTTGCAGAGCTAGATTTCCTAGACATCTCTAGTGAATGACTGAACCTGGAGAAACACCTATTTGAACTATACTTGAAAAGCAATCGACATTAGACTTAAGAACATAAATAATCCCCCCATGTGGTGTGTGAACTAATGCGATCATTCAAATATAAATGCCAAGAAATTAAAAGTCACTGAGTTGGTGAAATAAAGTTGGGCTCCGAACTATCATCTTCGAACACCGTTATCGCTGACCGTCTATGAGAGCTTGTCATAAGATGACTTATGTTTTGAACTCGACATTGACACTATGCGTTGAAAGTTATTATCCGTTTTAATCAAGTTAAATTCAAGCTTATAGTTTTCAAAATAGAGGAGTTATCAGTCTAGATTGTCCGATCTGCTGGATTGCTAAAGTCCATGTACTTGTTCACTGCCATATTTTTGGGCATAAAGAATAGGTTGAGTCAACTATGCATTATGTTCGACTAGTGTTGTTCTTGTACACCACTCTCCTACCGTCCATCATTACCGTTGGCATGCGGCCAGACATGCCGAACCACAATCATGCCGAGCCGCATCGCTCGGCACTTCACCCTCAACGCCAACTTCCTTCCTACATACCCTCTCTACCGCTCGGCACAGACGAGCCATCTAGCAAGTCATGCCGAGCCGCCTCGTTCGGCACTATACCCATCTCCTACTTCTCTCCTACATTCCTTCCTACCTCGATCGGCATGAGGGAATCATACCGAGCCATGGCCGTGCCGAGCCACATCGCTCGGCACGTTGAACCTTAACTCCATCTTCACTCCTGTACTTCCCCTTCATCGCTCGGCATAGAGAAGTCATGCCGAGCCACATCAATGCGTCTTTCACCAACTCCCTCCTTCAAACACCACTGACCTCCTTTTCTCTCCTCCACTCCACCTAGCCTTAAAACATGTTCTAATCGCGATTCGATTCCCTCATCCGCGCGATTCCTACTGACTTTGATTTTACAGAGATTCACAAACTTGAATCTTGTGCTAAGTTTCCTAGTCAGGGTAAAGTGTTTAAAGGAAGAGTCATTACCTAATAAATGGCTCGAAACTCAGAGAGATTCTGGAATAGGAAGCATGTTTCTGTTCAATATCATTTTTAGGAAGGATGTGGGGTGACGTATTAAGTTCGAGAAAAAAGGGAAAAGGGTAAGTTGTTATCCTAAGTCTGTTCGAAGATGAATTTGTAAGTCCTGAAGAGCGAAGGTAAAAGTAAAAGGGAGGGGAAGAAGAGGTATATGCTTATATAGAGAGAAGAGAAGTCGAAGGGACAGTGACTGGTAGAACCGGTCAAGGCACCTCCATCGTTCGACATCAATGTCGTTCGGTATTCGCATGTCGCTCGGTATTAGTATGTCGTTCGGCATTCATATGTCGTTCGGCATTAATATGTCGTTCGACATACAATGCCTCGATTGGCATTCAGAATAGGGGCTCGGAGAAAAACACGGAGGACTCGTGATTCAAAGTGCATCATGTTCATCTACATGATGCACTTTGGGGGTCAAGTGTTACCTGGATGTTTGACCAAGTAACTAGAGGCTCGGCATAAGTACCGTTCGGCAGAAGCCTCGACCGGCAAGAAGCCTCGATCGGCAAGAAGCCTCGGTCGACATGGCAGGGTCGTTCGGCATAGCAGGGTCGTTCGGTGTGAACCTCGTTCGGCATTCCAGCCCCGCACGGCATAGGGCATCATTCGGCATTCCAGCCCCGCTCGGCATAGAGCCTCGTTCGGCATGAGCCTCGCTTGGCATTCCACTATCCTTCGGCATTCCTGCCCCGTTCGACATGAACCTCATTCGGCATTCCAGCCCAACTCGACATAGAGCCTAATTCGACATTCCAGCCCCGCTCGGCATAGATCCTCGTTCGGCATGAGCCTCGCTCGACATTCCTGTATCGTTAGGCATTCCTGCCTCGTTCGGCATTCTAGCCTCGTTTGGCATTCCAACCTCACTCGACATAGAGTCTCGTTCGGCATGAACCTCGTTCGGTACTCTTGCCTCGTTCGGCATTCCAGCCTTGTTCGACATTCCAGCCTCGTTCGGCCTACACACTCCACACGACACACTGCCTCGTTCGGCATAGAGGTACCGATCGGCTTGGACATGTGGCTCGGCATTTGCCATTCAGCATTTGCGGCTCGGCACACAGAAGTCACTCACCACGGGCCGAGGTATCTTGCTTCTAGGCCCATTAGGGAAGTCCAACCCATATTCGTATATAAATAGAGGGGCAGGGGCACAGTGAAAGGGACCTTTTTATGGGAACACTGGGGAGACTCTACCGCATTCAAAACTTATTCTCTTTACTTAGCAAATTTATTCAAGTAGTTGGTGTACGGATTGTATCTGTAATCAATCGTTGAGTAAAGCAATAAAGATTAACTTCACAGTGGACGTAGGCAGTTACGCCGAACCACTATAAATCCGGTGTTCTTGTCTTTGCATTTAATTTAGCGTACAATTCTCTATTTTAATTTACTTTCTTCATTAATCTCTCTACACAATCTTTCTCAAGGGTGTTAGTGACCAATTCTGGTGCTAATACATGCAGATTTCAACTCATGCAACTAACCAACTCCTTGGCCTAGAATATGCTAGGGTTTTGTAATATCCCCTATCTAGAGGCCCAAAACTAAGTGCTACAAATGCCGCAGTCATCTATAGTATTAGCTTCCGACAACTTAATACTGCTATGTTAATGGTATCTATAATATTAGAAGCACTTGAATATGAAACAAATCATATATTTCAAAACAACTTTTTCTTCCTTAAATTTCAAACAGATGTTTCATATTCTCAATACATAATCCCAATACGTTCCCAGGCACAAATAAAATATACTTATTATAAAGTAAGCTAAGAGCGGTATATGAAGATACCTCCTTGGATGATTAGAGTCATATAGTCATAATAGACTTAGTACAAACACATCAGAAATACAATAAAGCATAAAACTAAAACTCCTAAATAGCTATCCATTTGCCTCCTGCATGTCTCCGGTAGCCTTATTCATCATCATGCTAAAATCTGAAAAAGATCTTAGCCTCTCATCCTACTCAAATTAATTTTGAGCACCCGGGAGTTTAAGGGGAAAACATAAAATTTTGAGTTAAACATAAAGCCTGGTGTGAATAATACTATACATCTCGGTTAAATACGTTAAGTGCGACCACACCACTTAACGGAATGGGTTTCCCCTTACTAACATCCTTTTAACACATATCTTTGAAAAACTTTTTTCCTGCAACCAAAACTGGTTAAATACTATAAAGCATCATTATGTGAACATACACAAATATCACGTAGTAAATGAACTATCTGTTGAAACACATAAGTTTTCTTTGGCTAACTTTTAACCTTTGGCTGACTTGGGCCTACTAGAAAATATAAACAAAATCAATCTAACACCTATCAGACACTCCTCTTCTAGACGATCCGTCCTTAACTATCTATTAAATACTTCTCATTTGGACAGTCTGCCCCGAACTTAATCATCTCCTAGGTCTTCCTGATCCTAATGGTTTTTCAGGCTCACCAATAACCAAACTATATACAAACATATATTCCTTTCTGTGTGTAATCATAGTTTTAGTCTATCTGTAACCAAGCCCTACACACTGAAATTTTAGACAACAATTAGCTAGAGCCGATAGCTAATGTATAGTGCACGACCTTATAATAGTCCCATCTAGTATTCTAATATATGAATCATTTTACATAGGGATTCCTCCCCATAATTTTCCTTGAAAACATTTTCAAAATGATTTAAAACCTTTAAATCAAACTAACATAAGGAAAATATATAATTCTTATGCATTACTCAAAATCACATTGCCATGTTAAAAATATAAATACTTTACTCAAATCTTTGTTCATGAAGACATTTAAAAATCAGAAAGTACCCCTTTCGATTCCATTGAAAGTACTCCTTTCTAAATCCTTTGAAAGCATCTCCTTCGAAACCAAGTAAAACCCTTTGAAATCTTTCCTTTCGAAAGCAAAAAACATTAGACATCCTACTTTAAAACACTTTAAAACCTTGCCTTAGAGAACCTTTGGAAAAACCTTCCATTTCAACTCTTTTGAAACCATCAAAAATAGGCCTCTTGACCCCTTCAAAAGCTACCATTCAACCCTTTCGAAAGCTACCTTTTAATCCCATCGAAAGCTTTTCTTTCGACCCCTTCGAAAGCATTTCTTTCAACACCTTCGAAAGCATTAAACCTTTAAAACATAAACCTTTCGAAAGCTCTTTGGGTTCAGTTTATAAAATGTGGAAAAACCTCTTTTAAAACTTTTCGATTCCTTCGAAAGCTATGCTTTCGAAAGCTTAGATTTCGACCCCTTCGAAAGCATTGCTTTCGACCCCTTTGAAAGATTTTCTTTCGACCCCTTCGAAAGCTTAAAACATTCCTTTTAACACAATAGGCTCCAGCCTTTTTAATGCTTGGAAACACCTGTTTTGAAACCTTAGGTTACACTTCAATTATAATAAAAGAAGGTAAAGAGTCTAAGTCGAAAGCTTCCCTTTGAAACCTTTTCCTAAATAAGAAGCAACGATGTCGAAACCATCCCTTCGAAAGCATGGGAGAAGCGGCTGATTTTTAAAAGACAAGTCTACCTTTCAACCTTGTCGAAAGTCAATGACTTCGAAAGGTAGAATGGCGGCAACTTAGGGTTTGACCCCTTCGAAAGCATGTTTACCCTTCGACCAAGTCGAAAGCTTCTTTTTGAAAGCAAAGCAGGAGTTACTTTGGCTTACAAAACAAACATACTCCAAACTCTTCGGCAACTAAGGCTGTAACCAAGTACCCTTCGACATTATCCAATATACTACATACCAAGTTGCTTGATACCATACGCATTGGCTTCGAAAGCTTGATGTCGAAAGGTTTGGGCCGAAAGCTTTGATGCTGTAAATGGTTGAAAAATGCTAAAAGTATGATTTTCTTGTTTTTAACTTAAACAAGAAAACTTTCAACTAACCTGCCTTAGTTTGTCAAATTCTTATTAGTTAATATATTTTTTTAGAAAATTTCTACCAATAATATCAAAAATAAACAATGATTTAATTTATAAAATGCCCCTTCTCCTTAACTAAATATATAAAACATTTAAGTCCCATACATTAGATAATTTTATATATTCATCAAAGCACTTAGGAAAAATCTAAAAAAATTCTAGAAAAACTATTTTAATATGTTTTCCAACATATAAAAATTTCAAACCAAAATAATTATTTATTTAGCCATAAATAATTTATAACCCAATAAATCATTTTCTTCACTAGAAAATTAATATAAAATACACATTAATTCAGAAAATTATAAAAATTGAAACCTAAATCTAAACTATCATTTCTGACCTATATTTAAATTTTCAAGGCATTTAGATCTCATTTAATGGGGTTTTCATATCAAACATATCATAAAAACTAATATGAACATGTGTAATTCATCAACAACCATACTTATATATATAACTTTAATCATCCAAAACATGGCATAAACTTGCAAAAACATTTCTGGTTTAGCTTAAAACCGAAAACCATAAGAAAAGGGGATGTAGTAATTATTCATCTTAGCTTTGAGATTAAAAATATGGGATTTGATGTTGAATATAATTAACTTCTTTCCTTTGAATCCTAGCTTTATCTTCTTCTTGAGAATGGAAATGGTGGCTGGCCTTGATGTATTTTTGATTAATAGAATGAAAATGAACGCGTGTTTCATTTCCTAAGGGTTTAAGGTATAAGTCTCTCCTATTTTCCCTTTTACCCTTGCCTATTTCCTAACACATTAATTCATGTTATTTCATTTTGACTTTCATATAACATGGCACAGCTACCCTTAGATAAATTAAATCTCAATTTGTTAGTTCTAACATTATTTTATTTAATTTAACTAATTAAATATTCTGAATAACGTTATAAAAATATGGAGTGTTATAGGTTTCTTATAAACCCAAACCATATATGATTTTGTAAACTATTATTTAGATGAAATAATATTAACCTTGTGTACTATTTTGAGTCCACATCTTATATAAAGAAATTAAATTAACTTCACACATCATTAATCATGCTTTGTCCAACAAAGTTTGATTACTCCTTAGCAATTAATCATTATGTGTTCTTGTAAGGAGTGACCTTTGAGATTGAATATTTATTCATTTTTAGGTGTGTTCAAAACTCCTTTCAATACAGTCACCCATTCAATCAAATGGAATCATTTCTATCGCATGTTATATTATTTACGTTCGTGGTATATTTTATGGCTTACCATAGACTTATACATGTATATTGAATACACATGTCTATGTCTGTGATAACTCATCGAAAAATATGATGAAGTTTAGGGAACCATTTTAGCATTAATAGACTTGTATTTTTATGCATCTACATGTATCAATCCACAGAGTTCATCAACTCTTATGATGCTCCCACTAAATGGGTGCATTGCCTTTAATTATTTGAGATATAATTAATCAACATCATATGATTATTAACCATATAACAAAATTATTTATCAAAACTACAGCTTAGTCTATAATCCCAAAACAATTGTAAATAATTTTAAATACTTCGATATTTTCCATGCATCGCTTTTGTTGTTAAAACCAATACCACATTACTGTTTTATTTCATAACGAATATTCATAGTATTCATACTTAAATACAACTATGTCTATTTTTAGTTGACACTGAAAAATAGTCATTATTTCATAAATAATGTTCGGTATGTTTTACAAAAACAATTTTCCTAATTTGATGCAATCTATAAGTGCTACGTAGCATGCTCCCACTATTTCTTCCAATGCTATAATAGCATACTAAATTCAGAGTCCATCATTCACTTTATATAGATTATTTATTTCATATACTGCAACTAGTTTACAGTGGAGAGTTCTTTGATCAAATATCTTGAACTCGGAGAAGTAAATTCTCTAGAAAACAATTTTCTATATGAACTTACATTTTAGAATAGAAATCGTATTTCTCATTCCAATATTGAATATCAATTATTATTACAATTCTCATTTCCGATATTTCTTTATGAAGCAGAAGCAACTATTCACTCTCTTCCTCCCAACTGTATCTTAAACCACATCTACTCTTGTATGCTCGTTTTTTCTTTCTATTTGGTCGAACCATTCAAAAGAATACCCTTACTACAACATCATAATGAACTGTTTACAAAAACACATTGATCATTCTTAACATTTAAGGAAATCAAATATGTTGCACTTTACGTAAACCGATCAAAACCGACATTTCAGTGATCAAATTCTTAGATTTATATTATAGTTTTGGTCTTGTTATATTTAACACAATGCGTCGTTTTGTAATTAATCGAATTGAATTCTCTATGTCATGGTATTGTTTATTGGCTTATTTCAAATGAACTAATTTCATCATAACATCGTACATTATGGAATATGACCATTCCCTACAAAACACTTATATGCAATAGTATATGGATCAAATATCCATATCCTTATATATAGCTTTTAGAGTTCGAAACTCAGTGCGATACACGGTTTCGACCAAATAAACACGTAAGCGACCAAATTGTGAACGTATTTAGTAGTTGTAAAATTAGGTATTCGCATGGGTATAGAAAATATTAATATGTAAGAAGTATTTAATAGTAAGTATATATATTATATTTCTATTTGTCAATCTTTAATTCAATTCATTTATATATCTTAATTGATAAACATTTTATCAATCGTATTAAATGCACAAATTTTCGGTGTAGATTATTATAACATCATATAGCATATGTCCTTACAATATTAAAAAGGTTAAACGTTATCATTTCATGTTTCAAATAAGGATCCCCTAGTCTTTTATGTTTCATCAAACCCTAATTCGAAACATAGAAGTCTTTCAATACATATAGCAATGGCCTATGTATAGTATATGTACCTTGAGTCGGCTCAACAAATACATTTAGTTATCTTATCTCATTTATTCAATATATTAATAATACCACAATAACACCCCCGGCTTGATTCTGCTCAACAACTAAGGAGCATGCAAGTAATTTATTAATATATGGTATAGGACTACAGTATATTGAAGAGTAGTAATCTTCAATATATTATATTGAGTGATATCGACTGATGGAATAATGTATTTCTTATGAAATACACTCGTGAGTTAAGTGTCAGACACATCAGATACCATGGCATATGTACATTTACATATGTATTTATTCCTTAGGTCTATTTTGGGTTTTTTTTAATATTCTACCTTTAGTTTATACATTCATATTATATAAGTTTTATTATTATATAACTTTATATTTCATACTACCTATATAATCTTATGTGTAATATTATATTAAATAAATCTTATTTAATTAATTTTTAGTTAATTTTATATTATTTAATATAACATTTATATTAAATATTTATTACATACTATAACCTTTATAGCATCACATATATATTTTATATATTTGTATATTCATTTCATTAATTAACCTTTAATTAATTTATTAAATAAACAATTTTAATTAAATTATATTAATTTAAAAATTCAATTCATATATATACAAGTATACATATATTATTTTAGGTTTTTTAAAATAACATAACATATATCATCATATATAATAAATGTGTACATTTATTAATTAACTAACTTATTTTATTAATTTATTTTATCAATCTTATTAATATATTTTAAATTTTGGAATTGATATTTATTTTCAAACATTTTGAAATTTTTTTTATTATATTATGACTTTTATAATATTTGCATATCTTATTTTTGATTTAACTGTTAAATTTAAAATGTTATATTTTAATTTCCAAACAATTTTGAGAATTAGCCCAAGATCCAATTTAAATTCGAGGCTTTTCTATTAGGGACAACTTTTGAGCTGTAAGCTAATAGTTTACCCTAACATGACTAATTTAGACCGCATAGGCTATTGAGCCCTAATATCATTTTTGGAACCGGGCCAGCATGCAGCGGATGTTATGGAACTGGACCAGCATGCAACAGATCTTTTATTTCATTTAAATTTATAAATAATGAATGGAATTTATTTAATTCAAATTTAATTAAATACAATGGTACACATATGTATCATATACATACATGTATGTGTGTGCATGCATAACATAATAATTTATGCAAGGTATAATATACTCGTATATAAAGTTGGGAATTGCATCGTAACGGACATATTAGCTCATCTTATATGATGTTGTCAGAAGATATGTATGTATATATAAACATGTTATTTAAATAAATATTAAAATGTAAATATTTACTTATATATAACATATGTTCCATAAATGTAAAATGTTAATATATATAATTAGAGATTAATTAAATAAATGACTATATAAATAAATGTGTGTATGTGTGTATATATAAACATACATATACACATACACACACATGTAATATAAAAAGGATTTTTATTAATATGATATAAACGTATATTTTGTAGTAAGTAATATACATATATATGCATCCATATATAATAATATTTATAATACCTAAATTATTTATAAATATGTGTATTTATATATATATATATATATCAGCTTTAAAAAATAAATAAAATTAGATATTTATTTCTATATCATTTCATATCCAATAGATATCACATAAAACATTTTATTATAATTTTATATTATTAAACTATATGTATATAATATATTAGCCGATAAAAATTAAAATAATATTAAAAATATTTTTGTTACCTATTTTTCAAATTTTAGATTTTTTAGAGTTAAAATATGATATTATAAAGTCATGAAAAAATTTCACAGTTTTCTAAGCCAAAATTATATTTTTTATAATTTAATTAATATCGGTCGTATAATTAAATGATTTAAAATAATAATAAAATTGATTATTTTAATACCATGATTTTGGCAGATACATAATATAGTGATGAAGAATTTTTATAAAATTTAAAATATAATTTTGGAACATATATTATTTTGTATGAATTATTCAACTTATATTTTGATTTGAATAATATTAAAATTAGTAAATAATTATTAAAAATATACTGTTGTTGCCTAAAATTATATTTAGTATAAATTTTCATACATAGAAATATAAGATCGATTTTAATATGATATGATGGCATATATAATTTCAAATCTTTTACTTTATGTAATATGACATATTAATATAAATATAATTAATTAATTAATAAAATAATAAAAATTAAATTATATTTATTTGGCTGTGTATACATAAGTTCTATATAAAAAATGTTTTTCTTCTTATACATATATACATATAACCATTCAATATATGACAACATTCATACATATAGGAATGTCACCTAACTAACAGTATATATATATATATATATATATATATATATATATATAAACAAGCAATAGAATATTATGCATTAATTATAAGGCATATGATATATCAAGACCATACAAAAACCTATGCCATGAAGTACATCTTGCTTTGATGAATATCCCTCCTCAAAGTTCTTAATTCGGTAGATTGTTAATCCTTGAATTGTAGAATCTTTGCTATCAAATTGTTGTAGCTTTGAATTGATTTGATTTGAATATTAGTGGAGCTCTTGGAGGCATGGGTCAGCCATCAAAGTAGATGTAACGAATGCGATTTTTTCCCGTTCGAAAATCGACATCCATACTTTACATCATACTCGAATGCCGCAGATTCGACCGTTCAAATCCGATTCGCCGGAGCTTATAACACAATTAAGTAAACAACACAGCGGAAGGAATAATGAATACCAATATACAACATCTGATACAACATCTTGATACAACAGATGATACAATAGATATCGATATACATCAGAGATATGATACAATATAATAGCAGCGGAAAGGAAAAATAGATAACCCTAGCAGCGGAACAAATAACTCAAGATAGTCTTCAAGAAAGAACTCCAAAACTGCAGCTCCATCTTCAAGAACCAATCCAGAAATAGCTCGAACTCCCAATAACAATGCACTAGGCTAAGCAAGGTCAGTCATATCCAAAGACTGAACTAGCTCCAGGTAATCCACCAAACCTAACTATCTGAAAAACCCAACTCTAGACTGCTCGTGTGGAAAATAGTGAGCACCCAGAGTTTAGGAAAGGAACAATAAACTCTGGGTCAGTCATGGGACTGGTGTGAGTAACAAAAACAGTTTATCCTTTAAATAAAACAAGATTTATAAAAGAAAATCCGATATGCTTTTCTAGGAAATGAAACTACCGTAAGACCTCCCGCCACACACACAACGCAAACGCAGAATTGGAGGAGATTTCTTCTTATGATAGTCAAACATGCTTAATACGCAGAAAATTTCTTGGATATTATTATTATAAGTGCCCAGTGCAGAAAACATTTCAAAGGTAGAATATTAATCTTAGCCAGCATAGATATTTCGAACTATGCCTACTATAGCTACCATCCAAACAGTGGGGCGCCACAATAAGTGAATGGACGGTTCTACAACTAAAACCGTACAAGGCGCGTATTGTTTTGATTGGATTTCCAACAAATGGTCAGGCTAAGGAACTTCCTACTGCCACATGGGATCGCCTCTGGCGGGACGTCCCGAGAACCTATCCGGATCTCTGCCAACACAAGGCCGGGTTACCTCTGTAACTAGGTAACTACTACTCGAGCATGCCACTCCCCGGTCCTTTGGGACCTTTATCCGAGGCGCCTCTAAGCAACAACCATACAGTAAATGAGATTGGAGCAACCACATAGGTTAAATATCAGGGCTCCATACCTAATACCACCCTTTACCAGAAGGGAATGACACACCCTAAAGGGCGCGACCCTCATGACCTTGCCGCATCTTTCCTATTTCGACCATTTTCGGGGTGTGAGGTCCTGATGCAGTCTCGTCCACAAAGCTATGCTTTATACAAAAGCCATGCTCTGATCACAAATGATCAACAAATGATCATCAACACACAGCAGCACTCAGCATGCCACACTACCAAATTGGGAGTATATCACTGATAACCTTCAACTACATAACCTCTGAGCTCGTACGTCTCAGAGAAGGGTGTTAAGCTAAGAGAATAAATTCTCCGCCACCAACAGATATGTATTTGAAAGAAATCTGCTTTATATCTCAAAGTGTAGTGTCAGACATACAACCATACAAGTCTGTTCCGGGTTCGAACAGAACCGAAGGCACTTCCAAAGAAGCCCTTGCAATCCGGGTATCCACAATCCCGATCGAATTTCCCATCACAAAGGAAATCTCTATACCGGGGATCAGCCAGTGCAGAGACAATCGATAGGTTATCCTATCGTTCTTACAAATACCCGGTCTTCACCGCCGGTCTTCAAATGCTATTCATAACGTCGAATCACATATTCGGAATGGGTTATACGACACAAAGGTCCTCTCCCGGCTAAACCGAATAGTGAACGCAACACTTAAAACATATGGATATGGGATTTCAATTAAGTCACAACTTAATAATTCAAAACTTTCCTTCAAATGGTTTAAACAAATTACCATTTTCAAATCTTTTAAACAAAAGATTTATTTCACTAAGTTCACCCATTTTCACAAAGATCCATTTACGGATTTCAAATCAATTTCCATTTCAATTGGATTAACTCGTTAAATCTTTAAATTTAAGATTTAACTTATAGGTTTCAAACCATTTTCATAACTTTGAAAATCACTTTCCTTTTTTTACTTGAAATCCCTTTTTACATAATTTGGAAGTTCATTACTTACATGAAAGCCTATATTATTTGAAAACAAATATTTTCAGTTCAAAAGAATCCAATTTTATTTACATGAGTTAAACTTTTGAATTTAATTTCAAGCTTCCAAATCAATACCTTTAAAATAGTTTAACCCATATAAACTGGTATAACATCTTTAGTCCCTAGTTTCCAGATCATAGAATTCAATTTCAAATATTGAATTCAAATTTCAAATATTTAAATTTCAAAACTTAATCAAGTTATTCAAAATAAATTTCATCTTTGAAATTTCATTCCAAAAGCTTTTCACTTTAAACCCAATCCATTTCTAAACCATTTGAATTAAAATATTCAAATTTAAAACTATTCAAAAATTTGTGACTTAATCGATTTTCTCGTGAAATCCATATTGGTGTGTGTATGTGTAGTCCAGGGGTTTAACACACAATAGTGCAACATCATTTCAATCATCACAGATCAAATACAGAAGTATAATTGATAAGCGGTATAACCTATAACGCTTATTTTTTATTCACAGATCATAGATATATATATATCACAGATAAATAGGTCACACGGCTCAAATCAAAGCATCACATATCAGGGGTATCAAACAATACAATCATCCAATAGAATGCAAACATCCATAAGTAAGGTTAAGCATTTAATAATCATTCATAAACAGGATTAATTAATTGTTTAATCCTAATCAACTCAATCTATTTCCAATTAAATTTATTTACTTATGAATTAATCATCCAATTCTGATTTATTAATTCCAAATCATTTGTTACCAATTTATCTAATGATTTTATTAAATTAATTAAACTAAATTAATTAACTTATTAATCAAAATATCCAAATTTAATTACAATAAGTGATTAATCCTTAATTACTTTCATTAAGTAATTACATTTAACAATTTACAATGATTATCTTAATTAATTAATCTAATTAATTCATAATGTTTATCACATTAATTAATTATGAAATAATTCTTAATTAATTATCATCATTTTCTAATAACATTTCTTAAATTACTTTCTTAAGAAATTATCTCAGATTAATTTATTTGAAAAATTAAATAAATCATTCTTTAATTTCCTTATTGGTTAAGTCCTATATTTTTTTTCTAATTATCTCTAAGATAATCAATTTTCTGCATTAATGATTTCATTCACATTTAAGAGTATTTTAAACATTACACTTTAAATTTAGGTCTAAATTGCATTTGGGATTTCAAATTCAAAAATGATTAGTCTTTAAAACATAAGTTCCATTTTAAAGTTCACTTAATAATTCTTAAAAATGAATGTAAATAACATTTATTACTTATATAAGAAAAGTTTTTAAGCCAATCTACTTAGTTTTATCATTTGGATCTATTAAATTTAAATACTTGGAATCATTTCCATACTAGAACATTGATTAATTAAAGTTTAATACTAAATCATTTCAAAACATTTGTTAGTTAATTAATTGAATACTAAAACAATTTATATTAAAAACATTTAACTTTAAATATCTAAAAGTTGAACTCGTTCGAGATCTTGTTTAATAATTTTTAATTTGGAAAATCTAGTTTACAAGCCTTGAAAAACTTATTTATTCAATTAAACTAAAAAAAATCTTGTCTAACAGAATTTATTTGAAATCTATTAAGTCATAAACTCCAGGAAAAAAAAAACAGAACAGTTCTTGTTGAAAAACCTGTTCAACATATACACTCAAAACCTTCCCACCTTGCTTCGAGTTCACCCCGAGTTTAACACGAGACAAATGACTCATTACTTCGAGTCAACCATCGAACAAACTTCCCAGGCAAAAGCAAAACAAATTTCCCAGATGCACAATATTTCTCGCGTGCACGTGCACCGCTCCACCGCCTCCCTCCGGCCATTGCCACTAGGTCGAGCAAGTCACCGACCCACCTCAGACTATCCTCCGATCACCAAACCCTCGCCATCGGCCTCGAATCAAAATCAAGCAAAAATCGAAACCTGGAACGTAAACTGGAATCACCACCACTTGTCCCTGTCAATGCCTCGTCCTCGATGCTCCGACCACAGGAAACCCCACAACCTCGGCCACACCATGACAACGCGTTAGGCAACCTTTCTCCATAATCTCACATAGCTCAATCGCGTATAGTAGATGTTCTCGACTCGTCACTGACACGAACAAAAACGTGAACTCAAGCCCTACTTTGAATTCGTTCGACCAATTCCTAAATTTGAAAAATTATTCAACATTTTTCTCAACATCATATATGTTCATACTAGCTCCAAATCAAATTTCAACAATTTAAATTGAATCGATAACCAAAAATTTGCAAAAATGCAATCTTTGTTTGTTTACAAACTACTCTTTAAATATTAATCTAAAAATTATGATTTTAACTTTAAAATTCATGTTAAAGTATAAGGATTCCATTTTCATACCTGAATTCGTAAAGTAAACTGTTTGAATTTTTACTTATTTGATGCTTTACTCGGATATCTTGATTTCAAGGGATATTATCAAGTTATTTAAACTCAAATAAATTTTAGATCTTGAGTATATGCTATAACAAATAGTTTTTGTTTGAATCATAAGTCCAAACAGTAAGTAGGTTAAGAGGAAAAGATTTTTGAATCAAAAATTTTGGCTTATGAATTCAACAGAGACAATTAACAACAGCAGTCTACATCTTATACTTGTTACTCAGATATACACAGAGAATTTGAATATGTATTCTAACATACCTATTCACAGGTAAATATTCAACAACTCGTACTTTAAATTTTTAAAAGTAAATATTACTCACTTGAATTTGTGAAAGAACAAAGCCTGCTTTTTATTGCAACAGGATTGAAAAATACAAGCTGACACTCCCCTTTGTTTTGTTGGATTGCTTGATGCTGTTGAATTTGTTTTAAGTTTTAGAAAATGGTTTACTTCAGACTTTTTTTCTCAACTTTTAATGATCGAATTGAGATAAGAAGAAGTTGATATATGTAAAGGAAGCTTGCAGGGGATGTTATTTGTACAGGGTGACATGTACAAATATAAATCAGTGATATCTTTTCTTTGCTTGATTGTTGACTAATAAATGTGGTTCTGGTGGCTGCATTAATTACTTTGTGCATTTCTTTTTATATTATACATTTGAGTACATAACTTCTCTGGCAAGTTCAAGATGTTATATTTTCTTTTGTCTTTTGTTTTCAAGTCTGGTTTCATACTTTTAAAATTTTAATGTTGTCTGGTTTCTTATTTATTCCAAGTGTACCTCCTTATTTTTTTGTTGCCATATTTCATACTTATCATTCTTGTCAACTGGTCTGAAAAACATCTATTTGATGCCAGAGATCTTTACATTAATTATTATTGTCTTTTATTTAGCCTACATGCTTATCCTATTATATGTTTGAAACATGAATGTATATTCCTTTTATCATGTCTTATTACTTTGTATTTTCCTTCCAAGTTCTTTGTTTTGTTTCTTGTTTTTTTCAAAAGCTTATTTCGGCTGAAGTGATATCCATGTGTGCTTAAGAAGAAAATATTAAATGCATGTGTCCCCTTTTGTTTACAGCCAATCCATTTTGAATTGTTGTTTTAAGTGTACATACCTGTTGTCAAGCCTACATACTTACTTTACTCGGCTGAGATATGATATTGCATTAATTACTTAGTACTTTAGGTTCTCATTTACAAGCTATTACCCATACTTTGTCTGCAGATTTAAATAGAAGATGTTTACATTTTTACTTTTTTATATTCATTTGTATAATTTCTTTTGCAAGCTTCATGGATATTTATATCTTCTTTTGTCTTATTTTATATTTACATTCATGTATTTATATTCTTGTTTGAACACACTTGTTTTATATTTGAAGGTTATTTAACTATCTATTTTTGTTCTATTACTTTATAATGTAAATAATTTTCTATTTAAATTATGCTGTTAAATTTTTGTTAATGTACTTACTCACTATTTTATAGTCTATCTCATTTGTTTACTTACCTTTTTACAAAACTATATGTTTATTTGTTTGAATACTTTAGTCTATCTTATTTGTTATATCACTTAAATACTTGAGTATATTTCTTTATTTGTTTAAATCTTAACTAGATGTATTTATTTTTATTTATTTTTTTGTAGTGCATTTTGTTCTTTACATTACTTACAAATCCCAATTCAATTTAATCCAAATACATTTTTCTAGTAATCCAAAATTTAACTAACATCTTATATTAATTACCAATTATTTTTACAGTTTTTATCAAAAAAATTGAAATTAAAATATCAATCTAAACTTAACAAATTCGAGATCGTTACAGTAGAGATAGAAGGCATCTAAAAATCTCTTCAAGGTTGAGAATAGAGATGCTTATATAGAGGAGAAATTGAAGATATTTTAGGATCAATATCCCACATCACCTCTTACCAATTCTCTTCCATCTTAGCACTCCATCTCAAAGCCTTTGTTGCACCATCTTATGGTTTCAGCCCATTTGATGAGCTTAAAACCCATTTTAAGCCTAAATAAATATTATTAATTAAATCGAATTTAACTGCTTATTGAAATTGAATATCGATTGACATATTTATAACTATTATAAATATAAACAATAATATTTATTCCTCAAATCTTAATTAAAGTATTATAATTAATATTTCATAAATATTAATTAACTTAATTAATTTATAACAATTATAAACTAATTAAATTGTTTGGTCTAAAGAGAAATCATCATATTGGTTGTGTGACTCGTTAGGAGTAAATTCGGTCAGCGATTAATATTGAACTATTCGATTGTTAACATTCACATGTCAATTAGCAGGTGGTGTGACATTTTGGCCAAATTTTTTTCTTACTTAGTTTTGGTAAAATCAAATTTATATTAATAAGCATTGCTCGGTTATGACATTTATTTACACAAGTTCTCTTCGTAAAAACTACATCACTTTAGACTTATTGAATTTGGTAATGGTGAAAATTCCAAAATCGTCCATACTCAATACTATAGTCCAGACATAAATTCTTTGGTTAAATAATAACAAGCATTACTAATCGAAATTCTTAGGCCAGAGATTTTGACTTTGAGTTAACAGTGGCACTAACCCAATATAAATGAGGAGTCGAATCCTCTCTTGAATAATGCTTCATTTTCAATACTTCCACTCGACCCAACTATAGTCACTCGATGAAATGTCATACATGATTTGACTATGATCAAAGTAAAGTTTTCGTATTGAAGATCCGCAGTATTCGTATTCTTAAGTTGAGAGAATTGTGTAAATCAATCACATCAATAGTTTCTGTTTGATCTTAGTTATATTAACAACAAAAAACGATCGAATGAGCCATTCCATAGTTATCCAATAACTATCAATACGCAACCTCATAGTGCCTCTAGTAGTCATGAGTAAACACTGCCTAATATTTGGAGAGTTTTACATACTCTAGTCACAATGGATACATCGATATCCGGTCTCGATGCATCTTGACTAAGAACATTTAAAATGTTATATTTATTTTCATTGTGATAAATACTCACGGTTACAATACTCTGTAGCTACTATCGCAAAATGTACCATTTATGGATTTTATATTAAAAATACCTTTAATTAAATTAAAATTTTAATTAGTATAACACATTATATCTAGTATATAGTAAAAAGAAAACACCTTTTATTGCAAACAAGATTGATTAACGAGTTAGATATTTGTAATAAATTACATAATTTCCCCTAAAGAATTCCTTTAACTCTATCACTTATTTTTAGACTCCTATCAAAATGATGGCGATTTATAGGGTTATCCATACAAAGCTTCAAATGGTGCCATCCATGCTGGTCTGACTTCCAAAGTCGTCTATAATCCTGGAGCATACTCAAAGGGAGGTCAAAAGTCAAACTAAAATATGAATTCCAACTTTTTTATCTCCCGCATCATCAAATTTAACACTGCAAGTTTCCCACTCAAAGCATCTGCTACAACATTATCCTTTCCTAGTGTATATGCGATCCTGAAATTATACGATGCCAAAAATACCATCCACTTATGTTGTCTCAGATTCAAGTCTTTCTAAGAGGACAAGTACTTCAAAGACTTATGGCCTATAAATAATTCAATCTATCTCCAAGTAGATAATGTCCCTAAGACTTCAATGCAAACACAATAGTAGCCAACTGAAGATCATGGGTTGGGTAGTTCCATTTGTGATTCCTAAGTTGACAGCGAGCGTAAGCTACCATCTTTCCTTCTTGCATCAAAACAACTCCTAACCCATTACCACAAACATAGTAAAAGATTTAGAGTCATCAAGTAAAGTGATAACCGGTGTAGATGTCAGCAACTCCTTCAATTTGGCAAATTCCCATTCACAATCATTATCCTACATAAAAAAAAATTCTTCTTGGTATGGCGTGTAAGTGGCGCTGAGATCTTTGCAAAGTCCTTGATGAACTTTCTATAGAATCCAACCAAACCAAGAAAACTCATAACTTCGAACGCGTTCTTGGGTGTCTTCCAATCTTCCATAACTTTTACGCTTCCTGGATCCACATCTAAACTAGCCTCTGATATTATATGTCTAATGAGTCAGACATCCTTCTTCCAAAAGTTACACTTAGAAAATTTTGATTTTAACTGGTTCCTTCGTAGAACATCCAAAACTTCCCTCAAGTGCTTCTCATGCCCCTCTTTGCTTTTTGAGAAATCAAAATATCATCCATGAAGGCCGCCTCAAACTTATTCAACTGCCCTTAAAATATTCTACTCATCAAATAGCCAAAATACATGAGAGCATTAGTCAAGCCAAATGGCGTGACTAACCACTCAAACAAACCATACGCCATTCAAAATGCAGTCTTTGGAATACTATCTCTGCTAGCCTCAACTAGTGGAATCCTATAGCCAAAATCCATCTATGAGAAAATCCTTGTCCCAACCAGCCGATCAAATAAGTCATCGATATGCGACAAAAGATATCGATTCTTCCTTATTAGTTTATTCAAGTTTCGATAATAGACACACAACCTTAGGGAACCATTCGTCTTCGTGGCAAACACTGCAGGTACTCCCCACTTTGAAATACTCCTCCTAATAAAGCCCTTCTATAATAAGTCAAAAACCTGCTTATCCAATTCCTTGTTTCTTTTGAAGCTATATGCCTAAGCGGCATCACGACATGCCTAGCTTC
This sequence comes from Allium cepa, assembly GCA_030765085.1. NCBI lineage: Eukaryota > Viridiplantae > Streptophyta > Magnoliopsida > Asparagales > Amaryllidaceae > Allium > Allium cepa. The sequence continues at coordinate 159,541,749 of CM060945.1, read as the reverse complement.
TTTTTCGAGATCTATCCTGAATTCAATCTCACATTGAGCTGGAAGACCATAAACTTCTTTGAATACAACTGGAAAATCTCTCATAATAGGAATAGATAAAAGGTCATCCTATGATAAGGTAGGCAAATACAAATATCTCAACATCACAGACTTATCAGGCATACAACACACAACTAGGTCACACCTTCCTCCCTTCCTCAATTGAACCACCCACCATCACCGTCCAACACTACCCCATATCGTGTCATCTAGTTCATACCTAAAATCGATCCATACCACAAACCCTAATACATACACATCATAAAAAAACACCATACCGTTAACTACCAATTCTAAGTCATGACAAACCTTACTAAGAATAGTCGATCCTCTAACATGATTAAATAAAGAATAGATTCATGCATAATGTGAGGTTTTAAGCCCAAATTTTCAACCAATGCACTTGACATAAATGTATGTGATGCACTAATGTCAAACAACGTCCTAATAGGAGAATCAAGTAATAGTATTGCACCTTCCATTACATTTGCTTGCACTTCTCTATAATAGTCGGTAGAGCAGTGTGGGAATTAGGAATAACTTCCAATGCATACGCCTTAACCACATGTCCATCCTTCTTCAATGCTAGACAATTAGGCTTGATATGTCCCATCTGATTACATCCATAACATTTAGCTCAGAGTGATCGTCTTACAGTGCTTTATAATACGTCCAGTCTTACGATAATTAAAACATTTTGCTCATTTCCTATTCTTTCCTTCTTATTAATTATTTCCTTTATTCTTTTCAAAATTATTTGTCCTTTTCTACTTCCTAGGTTTCTCTTTAGCTGCCTCTCCCTTTATAACATTCAACTAGCACATATTGTGTGTACGGATTCCATATAACAGCTTCATCTGTTAACATGTCGAGCTGGTCGCGACAGTAAGTGGCCATCTGCATTGGAGACTCAACCCAACTCCTTGAACCAAACCATCTATATAAATATTTAACCTTTGAACCTTTTTGTTTACCACCAATATATATCAGTGTATTGTTTTCATTTATAGCCAATTTTCCATCAAAGTAGCAAATAATTGGGATGAAATCCGACATACTTCTAAAAAAGAAAACATTGTTAATTTTAGAACAATAACTTACTACACAAATACTAATGACATAATAAAGCATAAAAATGAAAGGATGGACATGTGAAAAGTGGAATATAAAAATACCCAAAAATTGAGCTAGGGTTTGAGTTTAAACTAGAATTTTACTTCAAATTGATGCCAAATAGCTGATGGAAGTAATCCGACTAATAATCCTTGTATATTTTGAGATTTTAAGTAGATATTGATCAATTTTTTAGCTAAATGGAAGAAAGGTTCGGAATTGGATTTTGGACTAGTATGTTTTGTTTTGAGTGAAAACAGTGAGTTGGGTATTGCCTTCTTCTTTCTGTTTTGTGCAGAAAAATTTACACTGGCGCATTTGGCAGTTGCGCCAGTGTAAATTAACAAGGACGCATTTCACAAATGTGCCCTATATTATTTTTTAAAAAAAATTCCAGCTCATCGCTGAGGTGGCAAAAATTAGCCTATAAGTGCAAATAGTTTTCAAACCGGCCTATTCATGCAAATAGTTTTGAAAATCAGTCTGTTTTGAAAATTTGTTTGATAAAAAGTTATGGGGCTTCGAGATCGCATCTTAACCTATATGTCCATACATTATTTGATGTGGGATTGAGTAATAATCAGAATTTATTCTTATATGAGCAAGAAGAATCACTTGACTTCTTTTACTAGCACAAAAACGTAAACATTATCCAGTAAAAAAAATGTCAATTCTTCAAGAACTCAAAGTCATTTACAACCATAGCAGCTTTATAACATCATTTTTTTAAGTAAACAATATATACAAATTGATTACCCTCCAGGGAAAGGAAATAAAAATAATTATTTCATTCTAATTTTCAGTTGACAGGAATTTTAAAGTTGAAAAGGTGGCGTTGTTCATTGAATCGTGGAGTTTAACCTTAGATGTAGAAAACAAAGCAAGCTAATAGGTTAAAGAACAAAAGGTCCATAGGACTTTATTTTTTCGATGAGCTCAATTTAGAAATGAAAATGTAGTCAAGATTTGAAGTTATGACCACTGTTAAATTTTATGAATCTTTGGATGAATTGCCAAAAGAAATTATCACCAATGAATATAGACTTTAATTGTCAAGCGAGGGGAATTATTCTATTTTGTGCTGTTATTCAGACCGGATATAATTTCTTTCAATGATAAATAATTATTATATTGTAATTCAAAAGTTATGGTCTGCACTGCAATAGTTCATTGATTGTATTTTATAGAACTATAAACTCAATTTCTCAACATCTGCATTGGATTTCTAGGCTACACCCTAATTCAAGTCATCATTAACGTGTACAATGGTGAAATATATAATATGGAAATTTATGAGGAAAAATTTAATATTTTTTTCTAGCTGACAATCTATGTAGTTTCGTTTGAAAAAATAGCAACCTAATCTATTATAGATCATTCATAAACCTATATCGGTACATTTCAAGATTTAAAAAATTAGACAATAAAGGGAGCTCTAAGTCATATCTATGACCACTTGGTGGTTTAAATCAAAATCAACAGAGAAAAAAAAACAATCCCTTACCTCAATTGGATGTCAACAAAGGCACATGATCATTATGCTGGAAAATGCAACTTAAATTCAACACTTCCTATTCGAATTTATTCATACTCCCACGTTTCAGCTGCAAAAAGTCACACTCAATTGGAGGTGGCACCAAAGACGATGACATGGCCACTTCCTTGCATTTGCCTTGGAAAAGCATTTTGAGGCATTGGCACATGTAGCTGAAGGTTGGATCTTGAGGGTGAGATGACGAATTAGGGTTAGGGTTTAGTGAATTGGAGTCGGATTCTATTGGTTCAGGGTTAGGGTGTGGGTTCGATTCCCAAACCATTGGGGAAAATTGGGGATTAAAGCATAGAAATCTAGAGAATGACGATGAGATGTGCTAAAATGATAAATAAAGTATGGATAATCTAAATAAATGAAAGTATCTACCTCTTCCTCGTTAAGTATTTTCTGCTTCATAAATAAGCTTGTCTTGTTAACTGGGAGGAGAGGGATATGATAAAAAGAAGGAAAAAAAGCAAAAACGTGACCTTTGAATTCCAAATTACTTCTTCGCTCGTGAAATTCAACTGAATAATATCATAGAGAAGATCTTGAGTTTCCTTAATGGATCTGAGATTTATCGAAGATAAATCAAGCTAACTTTAGATGGGAACATATTAAATTTAGGTTAGGATTTGAGCAAGTAGGGTTTTTGGTAGAAAAAGGGAAACGAAGAATCGTTTGGTGAACAAATGAGTAAAAGTGAGCAAAAGTGATAAAATGAAGTTGGAAGAGACAAATAGAAGCAGAGAAAAAAAGGGACTGTTCATTTTCAAAAATTGGTGGAGGCTTCTGTGCTCTTGAAATTGAACTCACTAATAATATAATAGTATAGATAAAGTAGCATCAACCAAATTATCATAGGTAGCCCTATGTGGTACTTGGTTTAATGCCATTTCCCTTAGTGGTGCATCTAATCCATATGCAAACCTCATCACCTTTTTAAATGGGGGTATTAACTAGCTCATATCCAAACCTTGATAACTCATTAAAATTGTTTACAGACTCGAAAATCATCACCCTACTTCAGGTTGATAAACTTCACTAATATACATTCTTTTTCCACCTTAGAAACAAACTTCATCTCAAACTTCCTTTTGAACGGATTCTAAGTGATATTCCTCACATTCACCTCAGCTTTAATACTCTACTACCATACACCATCTTCTTGCTTCAGATGCCATTGGACAAAATGCCTCTTCTTGACATCACTTAATCCCAATAATGTAAAAATCTCCTCACATGTGCCTAACCATGTCTTAGTCTCCTCATAATGCATAATTCCATTAAAACCCTTTCTACTCAGGCTGATAAAATGCTTACATTGATTGATGAAATTACCGTAGGTGATTGGAAAAGGGGAACTTCTACGGTTCCTATAGCAACAGGTACAATTAGAGTCTCATTTACCTGACCCAAAGCTTGCACCATGCAGCAGTTTGAGTTCATGATATTCATGCTAGAAATGTTTAGCGTGTTAGGTTTGGCTTCATCTCCAACTGTAGCCTTTATTCCAGTCACGTCTATGGAGTTACTCATCCTCAAGTATTTGAAAATGAGCTGCATTAGTACTTTCCTATAAAATCAGATAACATCCTGGAATGGTAAAAATGTATATACGTATGTATTTCTATTATCTATAAAATACAATTACAAATATGATCTTTTATACATGTCTAGTTATATAGTTTTTCTCTGATACCAAATATAACAATCCCCTATTTTCAGACCTCTGGTTTTTAACATAAAACAATAACTTTGACTAGAGAAGTCAAAAACAATGGATCTTAGGTGATTGGTAGAAGGCAAAACAAAAACTATATGGTTGTCCTTTAGATTTCACAAAGGAAGGAATAAAAAAATATAATAATCAAATAATATTGTATCATTTCCAAACAAATCCATTCATAGTTTCATATTTTATTAATATATATACAATACAAACCCAAATCCATATAATACTTCAAGTATCTTATATATATATATACACACATGTCATCACACACACATACTAACATACATACATATACATTCACACACACATATATAAAACAAACTTTTGTCACCTAAGCCTCCAGCATCATCATAATCTGACCTATCTCCATCAACCTATCACATATCATAAACAAAGAAACATGGTGGAGAGGAGGATCAGACACAATGTATGATGAGTGAATATAACTGATGTCAACATTTACTATACTTGTTTCATTACATAACACGATGTAAAATGATAAGTTACCATATCATTATACTTTCTAGTTCATATTCAACTCATATCAAATTCGATATAAAATTCATATTCAACAAGTTTCATATAGCTGTATTACTATATTCATTCTAAAATGAGGTGACTAATTTCATACTCGTACGTGCGTAAGTTGTATAGTCGTATCATGGACAAACCGAACAAACCGTGAACCCCGCTATACCTAATAACAATTGTGTTGTAGCCATTGCGCAACATCAAGAGTCATGACACCCACATCCAGTTATATTCCTATTCAGTGACTAAACTAAGTGGAATAACTTATAAACGTTGCCCTGTAAAGGCATGCGATATCCATGCACTAATACGCATTGCAACTTAGGCTAGGTTTGTCTTCTACCCTTTCACTCATGCCAAATATACTTTGGGAATCCAGTGTGAGCCTTTAATTAATTATATTACGGACTATATTAGGCCAAGGCTCAAATTATCGATTTTATTCGGTGACCGGTGCACCGACGTGGGTCATCGGTCCATCGGTGTATATGCCAAAACCAGTTTCTGGTTTAGATAAAAAATTGTAAATTTTTACCTTTACATCTTTGTTCTAGTAATTCATTACCCTTTCGATCATACTTTTATGTAACATGAATCTTTAACATGTCATAATAATTTTCCCACGAATTTTTAACATCATTTTCTATTTTTAAATTTTAATTTCTTTAACTTTCATATATCAAAATACACTATATTAATTCATATATATAGTTTTAAATAAAAATAAAAACATATTTCTTAATGGAGTATACTTATCAAATCTATAGAAATCAAATCATGATTTAAAGTATATTTTTTATATATTATGGAATCAAATCTATATTTCATTAATATAAATTGAATTAACTTATATATATATATATATATAATACTTTTTAGATCTAAAATCGTCGTATCTAATCTCAAAAAATGCTTCCATATCATTTTGACATATTTATATATCTTGAATCACCAATTTCATATTTTTTGGCTGCTTTTTACACATAAGTGAAATATAATTATATTATATCATATAAATCATACAAAAATACTTAAAAATTATATTTGGGTCTTTTACTATCATATTTCATCGTGAAAATTTATTTATATAAGTTTCCATCAATTTACTATGGATTTTCTGAAATATTTGTCAAAATTAGGTGGGAGAGTTTAGAAAATCATAACTTATAATAAAGAGTCGAATCTGCAATCGACCGAGAAGGCAAGAAGAAGTGGAACAATAACAAGAGGAAGCAGTTTCGGAACAAAGATGGCCAATAGTAGCATAAAATTGCTCTAACTTGCTATAACCATGGAGGAAGGGCCACTTAAGCAGAGATTGTAGGATTGAAGGAAAGAAATGCTTCAATTGTGATAGGACTGATCATATTCAATAGGATTGTCTAGAGTCGTTGAAGCAAAAGCAAGTGGTGGAAGCATATGATCTTAATGCTGTATCCACTTCATCGAGTGCTCTATCGGCTGAAGAAAAGGGAAGAGCATCTTTATTCATGGTATGCTTTCTATTCATGATGTTCCCACACGTTTTTTGTTTGATACTGAGACTTTATATTACTTCATATCTAATGACTTGATAGATATATTAGGATTGGAACCCAAAACTATTAACCGACCTTTGATTGTTATGAACCCTATTAGAGGCTCCATAAGCCTGTGTATGGTTTGTCGTAGTTTTTTCTTGTCGAGGCATGGATGCTCTTCGATTGCGATTGCTTTATTTTTGATTTTATGGGGTTTGGCATTATTCTGGATATGGAGTGGCTTTATACATACAAAGTGATGTTGTTTTGTGAGAAGTTATTAGTAGCGGTAGGGGTAGATGATGGGCAGATGATAGAGTTAGGCTGCCTACTAGATGATGATGTGATGGTTAGCTTTCTATATTCGCTCAACATCTCACACGATGACTTGCCATCAGTGCCTTGCTAGGGAGTATCTGAACATATTTGAGGAGGTAACCGGACTTCTACCACACAAAAATCGATTTTTTGTTGACTTAGCAAAAGATGTTAGGCCGATAGTAATGCTTTTGAAGAGGATGGCACCTATAGAGCAATGGGACCTTGTGGTGCAAGTGAATGACCTATTGCAAAAAAATCATAAGTAGAAGTATTTCTGAGTAAGGTGCGCCTGTAGTATTCGACATGAAGGTGGGTGGTTCTCTTAGATTATGTGTCGATTACCATGAGCTGAATAAAGTGACAAGGAAGAACAAGCATCCACTCCTACGTATTAATGACTTGTTCGATGGCTTCATGGTGCTAGAGTATTCTCTCAGGTGGATCTTATGACAGGAATTCACTGGCTAAGAGTGGCAAAGGAGAGTGTATTGATTACAACATTTCATATGCCATCTGGATTTTATGGTTAGCTGGTTATGCATTTCGGACTAACTAACACACCAATATACTTTATTGATCTAATGAACCATGTTTTCAACGGTCAACTAAATAAATTTGTGCTTATGTTCTTTGATGATATTCTCCTTACTCACGAATGGAGGAAGAACACAAGATGCTTTTGAGGATCATGCTTGAGGTGCTAAGAGAGCATCGAATGAAAGCGAAATTCTCTAAATGTCACTTTTAGAGAAGGGAAGTGCAATTCTTAGGTCACGTTGTTTCTGAGCATGACATTGTCGTGGATCCTACAGAAGCTGCAGCAGTCCAAGATTGGACTTGACCCAAAAACACTTTAGATGTGAGAAGTTTCTTGGGGTTTGCTAGATATTATAGATGATTTATCCAGGACTTCTCCAAAGTAGCTGCACCATTGACTCAGTTGACGAAAATGAATCATACTTTTACTTAGGATGCAAGATGTGATCATGCTTTCATGAGACTGATTGAAAAGTTGATGTGTGCACTAATATTGATCATTTTGAGTGAGAATGAAGAGATTTTGGTATACACTAATGCTTTTGGTACTAGATTTCCTGCGGTGTTGATGTAGAGAAAGGTTGTTACATATGCTAGTCGACAACTGAAGTCACATGAGAAGAAATACTCGACCCATGATTTAGTGTTACCAGCGATTGTGTTTGCGTTAAAGATTTGGGGGCACTGCCTTTCTAGAGAGAGTTTCGAGATGTTCACTGACCATAAATCATTGAAGTACCCTTTTTCGTAGAAGAATCTTGTCCTTTGCTAGAAGCAATGATTAGAGTTCCTAGCCTCCTATGATTTCGTTATCGCATATACACCAAGGAAAGGGAATACAGTTGTTGATGCATTAAGTAAGAGACAAGCCAACTTGGAAGCTATGTACCTAGAGTGGATGCAATTAGATTATATCAATATTTATGATTTTCGACCAAGATGCGAGCTAGAGCCAAAGATATTGGCAAACTTGACTATTAGGCAAACTTTACTTGAGAGGATGGGTGCTAGTTATATGCATGATGCCAGATTAGTTGAGATTACTGCTAAGATAGAAGACACAGTAGAGTTTGAAGAGATGAGATAGTACGAACCTGACCGGGATGGTTAGCTCGGTAAAGACAGGAGGTTATTTGTTCCTAGTGTTGATAAGTTGAGGAATGAAGTTCTATAAGAGTGCCATCATTCGAGATTGACTATTCATTTCGGCGTAATAAGATGTACGGTGATATGAAGTGGACCTATTATTAGGAAGGGATGAAGAAAGACGTTAGGATATTCATCTCAAAATGCATGAACTGCCAGTTGGTTTAGACAAAGAAAAAGAAGCATAGTAGGTTGATGCAACCTGTAGAAGTTCCCTAATGGAAATAGGAACAAGTATTAATGGATTTCATCGACAAACTATTAAGGACTAGTGTACGGTATGACGACATTTGGGTCATAATCGATCAACTGACCTAGAGCGCCATATTTTACATGTCAAGTCAAGTAGAACGGTAGTTAAGTTGGCCAAATTGTACGTGAAGTGGATAGTATGATTCCATGGTGTGCCAAAAATAATTGTAAGTGACAAGAAATATTGTTCACTGGTGGGTTTTTAACGAGCTTACGAGAGGCATTGGGGATAGAGCTGCATCTTAGTATGGATTATCACCCTTAAAATGAGGGCCAAACTGGAAGAGTGAATCATATCTTATAAGATCTCTTACTAGCTTATATACTCAACTTTAAAGGTTCATGGCATGATCACTTAAATCTTGTTGATTTCGAACACAATAATGGTTACCAATCTAGCATCAGTATAGCACCATTCGAAGCATCATTTGGCCGACCGTGGAATGCTCCTTCGTGTTGGTGGGAAGCGAGTGAAAATTTGATAGTTGAGCTAGATATAATTTGAGAAACCTTGAAGAAGATCGAGATCATTCAGCGATGGATCAAGCTGCTCAAAACAGACAGAAGAGCTACGCTGATAACAGACGTAAAGATCTAAAGTTCTCTATCGACGATATGATATTCTTTAAGATCTCCCTGTTGAAGAATGTAATTCGGTTTGGTAGTAAAAGGGAGTTGGAAGTAATTCAATTTGGTAGTACAAGGGAGTTGGAATGGAGATTCATATGTCCTTTTCCAATACTAGAGAGGATTGGGAGCCTTGCTTATAAAGTCGACCTACCTCAAAGAATGGTGGTAGTGCATAATGTGTTCCACATTTCCCATTTGCGAAAATTTGTGCAAGACTCATGCGTGACTATCACACCAGATCAACTAGATGATATCAAGGTTGAACCAGAAGCTTCAAGACCACGTAGGCCAATTCATTTGTTAGACGTGATACGAAGGAACATAGAAGGAAGATAGTGAAGTTGATAAAGGTTCAATGGAGCGAAAGCGAAAGCGATTGCATTTAAGAGACCAAGAAGCGCATGAGAACAGTTTATCCATAGCTGTTTACTTGGTAAGGCTTTCTATTTATCACTTTTTACTTTCACTTATGATACCATAAAGTATGTTTTCGTGTAGTATGCTACATGATAGGATAAGCTTGGATGTTACCTTTTGCATTGTTTGTTGTGTATGCATGTTTGATGCTTGATGGTTGCATATGGTTGTTAGGCATGCAGGATAGCCTTATTAATTTTATTTGGGATTTCCAGGGCGAAATTCCTAAAAAGGGTAGCGTCTCGTATTTTACATATCGAAGGATCGTAACCTATTTATGTTATTTTTATTTCGAGTCATATAATTTTATAACTGTGTGAAATAACTACTAGAGACATTTTTCATCATCAGAATTTTTATTAGAAAATTCCGACCTTGAAATTCATATATGGCCTATAACTTTTGATAGGTGTCGAACCATGTCTGAAATCACTTCCATTATATCAAGACGATGGCTTCACTTTCCTTAGAGTGGTTATTGCAGGAAAATGCACTTACAGTTTGGTAAATATGGCTGTTTGAAGTTTCATTTGATTTTGAACAGCTTAGTGGGTAATTAAGGAGATTAGTGGCTAAGCCCAAGGCCCAATTTGAGATTAGCACCCAAAGGGACTGATGGGACTTTTCGTTGTCATTTCATACTTCTCAAAATAGTTAGAGAAGCCACCATTAGCATTCTCTAGCCTTAAACCACTTTAAAACCTTACTTTAGCCAGCCAAATCTTGTCATTAGAAGAAGTATAGCAAGATTAGCAATTTGGATTTGGGGAATTTGTTGTTAGAGATACCTAGTGTTAATACCTTAATTATTGATTTTGATTTCAAAAATCTTATAAAATATAGATACTAATACTTTTTCAAGTTATATAGTATATAGTGCAGAATACTACACAGGTGCTGAATCAAAGAATGTACAATACAAAGATTCAAGATAAAGATTAGAAGACTCATGAGTTCAAAGGTAATGGTATGAAGAGCTCAAGGTTATAATTTAGTGTTTAGAGCCATTAGAATATATTGTTAAAGCCCTTGAGAGCATGATCTTTATCTCCAATTTATGATCTTTGATATTTTAAACAAAAATAAATTATTCTAACTCAAAAATATTTTTTTAAATATTCTATAAAAAAAATTTAGGATTTCAAAAATATTTAAAAACTATGATCAAATATTTTACAACGTACAGGATTTTCAAAACAATTTAAAAGGAAACATTTTAAAATTTCACTAGCATATATCGAGATACATATTTTCATATATCCACATATAGGCCGTTATTCTACTTTTTAAATTGGATGGAGGTGTCTTTTGGACACAGCCCTTTATCAGTGGATACATCTATTCCTTCAATATATAAGGGGGAGTGCAAATGAATTTTTAAAGAATTAATAACATACTTTCTTCCCACTCCTTATTCTTTTGAAAATTCTCTTGAAAAATATACTATACACTCTTCGGAATCCTATAGAAACAATTCATACTCCATTGTATTGATTACTACTACTCACTTACTGTTTTGAAAGCATCTCTCTCTCATTTCAAAGATTATAGTGCTATCATAGTGGCTATAGGATCCATTGTATTCAAAGTACAAATATTTATATTTAGAAAATCATCAACTCTACTCTTGTTTGTGTGGGTGTGCATGTAGCCCATTCAAATCAAGTAGGTGTGCTTAGTAGCTCGGTAAATCTAGTGGGCAATCTTGTTGCCTGGTCAAATCAAGAGAGTTTACCCTGGACTAGTAATATAGGAGGATGTATCTCATATCCTTGAATTTGAGATTGTATTCTGGTTTTCCTTCTAGTTGGTTTAAAGTTGGTGATTGAAAAGAAATCCATACAATTAATTGTATGAGATTGGATGTAGGATTGGTTAATCCAAACCAGTATAAAATTCCTGATGTCATCTCTCTTACTTTACTTTATTAATTTTATATTTATCTATGATTGCATCTTATTAGCATAAATCTGAGTTTTTAATCTGTGATTTGACATTAATCTTGAAAGAAATTTAGAAAGATTTACATAAGTTAGAAAATGCTACTCACCCCCTCTATTGTTAAATTAGCCTTAAGATCCATTATTCTGCAACCCATACTTGGTATCAAAGCATTAGGTTTTCAATAGTTCGTAATTTGATTTTTGAAAAGTTTAAATGGCTAGTAACACTGGTAGTTCACTTTTTAACAATTTTGTAAAAGGAAAATCAACTCCTAGACCTCCACTATTTAATGGTAGTAATTAAACTTGTTGGTCATGAAAATGAAAAATTATTTACAGTCCAATTGTTTGACTATTTGGAATGTTATACAGAATGAGTATAGTGAACCCCACATTGAATACTCAACTTGGAAACCAGACTAAAAGAAACAAGCACTTAATAATTCTAAGGCTATGAATATTTTATTTTCTTCATTCGATAAAAATGAATTTAATAGAGTTTCTATTTGTAAGTCTGCATATGAAATCCAGAGAACACTGCAAGTTACTAATGAGGGCACTGGAAAAGTTAAACAGACTAAAAATTTTATGCTAACTAATCAGTTTCAATTATTTAAAATGAATCAGAATGAGTCTAATTCTGACATGTATTGTACGTTTCAAGATATAGTACATTCTTTAGTATCATTAGGTAAAAAAAATTCTAAAGAGGGCCAAGTTAGGAAAGTCCTTAGTTCACACTCTATAGAATGGGATCAAAAGACATTAGCAATAGAAGAAGTTAATGAGATTAGTCAATAAAAAATCAAAGAATTAATAGTTAATTAAATGTCCTATGAGCACAATTGCAGGGTAGAAGAAAAAGTATGACAACAGAAAAGAAATCCATTGCTTTCAACGAAATAACTGACGGTTAGGATTTAAACGATGATAATGATAAGAAGATTGCCTTCATGACTAGGAATTTCAGAAATTTCTTGGATTATAAAGATGAACAACTTTGTAGACTTGAAAACAAAACTCTTAGAAATGGAAGTGTAATTAGAAGTTTCATTTGTGATGAACCTGATCATTTGCAAAGAGACTGTTAGTGTAACAACCCTAATTTTTATAAAATTATTCAGGGTATTTAATTAGATAAATTAAATACAATAATGTAAATGTTAATTGATAAAGGGATTGAGATTTGAATATATATAATAAGGTCGTGCTCAATTAAATAATTAAATGGGCTTAAGAATGGGTTATAAGCTAATTAATTTACATAAGGGTATATTGGGTATTTGTCGCACATAACCCTTACCCCTATATATTTTCGTTCCTTACATTTTATTTCCCATTCACATCATTTTGAAAATGCAAAACAAAAACTTAAAGAGGACCGACCATTAAGAGAAGAGAAATCAAAGTGAAGCTAAGGATTCAAGCTTAAGGGAAATTAATCTCAATCCATCTTGTTATCTTAATCAAGGTGAATAATAATATCATCTCTCTTTTGTTTTATAATCTTTTTTTTTCAGATCTAAGGGTGAATTCTTTTTTATTATGAATTGGATGATGAAATGCTCGAAATATAATTGGTTTAATTTAAACAAGATTGTTTGAAGAGGATTATACACGGTTTTAGCGTAAAACCAATTTATGTCAATGATTAAATGCCATGGAATTTTTTTTATGTTGTATAAAACATGATTTTGGAGTTGGCTTTTAAATTTGACAACTTTTTTGGCAATGCTGACGGGGTTTGATGGTCCCCTACCATTTTATTGATTCATTTGGGAAAAAACAAGAAAATACAAGAACAACAAACAAACATATAACAAAGAAAGAGGAGGAAGTGGATCACACAAAGCAAGCACGAAATAAAAACCAAAAAAAAAAAAAGAGAAAAGGAAAACACAACTAGTGTACAAGGGGCACCATACCTATATCACTTGCATTATTTCCAGGCTTAAAAGGAAGACTTGCCTCTAATATGCCTTTCCTCACATCGAATGTTATCAAGTCCATAATTTGTTTATCTGTTTACTCCTACCTTCATTCAAAATTTTGGTGTTACGTTCCAACTAAACATGGCGATATTTTCCAAGCTATGGAAAGATTACTATGAATTTTCAAATGAAAATATGGTTAATTGTGTTTATAAATTTATCTTAGAAATTACATCGAGAATTTAGGTTTGAAAATTTGATATGTCAGATAACATGATTAAAGTGAATTTCCTGAATTTTTGGGGATTTTTCCTAAGTGATTTGCTATGCAAATATAATTATTTTAGAAGAGGGACTTCTTTGCAATATTGGTTTTGCTTTGTGGAAGGGCTTATTTGCTAACTTAACTACGGTTTAGATCTGAAATTAGCGACGGTTATTTTAGTAAAGAATTTAAAAAGTTAAGGCAACCAATCTTGTGTTTACACGTGGAAGGTTAGTTAGAAAGTGCTTGCTTTAATAAGTAGTAAATCAGGTTTACATAGAAAAGTTGGTTCCGACTTCTTTAGAAATACCTTTTGACTCAGAGCTTTTGCCTTTAATCAAGTCGAAACCCACTGAGCCGAAATCAATACACAAGGTATCACATAGATGTTATGTAGTGGATTGGAGAAAGGCGGAACGCATGGTGTCGAAAGCATAGCTTCCGTTGGAGTCGATACCTTTTTGTTTGTTTAAAAGTAATGCGCCTGCCTTTTTTTTACTTAAAGCCTTCAAAGGTATCAAAGCATATGTTTTTGAAAGAGGTTTCTAAATGCTTTTGAAGGGGTTTCCATCAACTTATGTTTTAAAGAATAAGCTTTCGAATGGGTTTCTTTACTTATAAAATAATGCTTTCGGAAGAAGGGTTTCTGACCTAGTCGAAGCCCTACTGCCATTCTTTAGCCTTTCAAATGTATTGAGGACATCAATGCTTTAATAGGGTACTTTTTTAAAGATGTTTTAAGCCACTTCCTAAATGCTTTCGAAAGGGTCCGAGGGTTTCGAAGGCAATGGTTTCGAAAGGGGTTTCGACGCAGTCCTTCAATGTTTTGTTTAAATGGTTTGAAGCTTTCGAAAGAGATGATGCCGACGCCATTATGTTTTCTCCAATATTTTTATATGATAAATGATGGTTTCGAAAAAGATACTTTCATTTATCTTCACTTTGACCCAAATAATATTTTAAGTATAAACCCAATGGTTTTGAAAGGGGACTTTCAATGGTTCCGGAAGGGTTACTTTTAATGGTTTTGAAAAGGGGACTTTCAATGGCTTCGGAAGGGTTACTTCCAATGGTTTCAAAAGCAGTACTTTAAATGGTTCGAAGCTAAGCTTTTAAGTGTTAATAAGTAACTCTTTATTACATTCGAAAAGTTTTGAAAGAAATGTTTTAAAAAATTTTAGAAGGCAGTGGCCTAATATATTGAAAATAAATTTACATGCTTTTGAAGAAGGTTATCCAGTGATGTCGAAAGCAAGGTTTTGAAGGTTTCAACAGCCTTAGTTTTCAAAGCAAATAAACCAATCTCATTTTTAAGAAAAACTGTGGCATAATTGAATAAAGTGTTTTGAAAAAGAGTTTTTGAAGAAGTTCTCTTTGATTAAAGGGTTTAAGGGATTAACCAAGTTGTTATGTGTGCTTCTTCATTTATATATATAACTTCTTCATTTACATATATATATATATCCACATTGTTTTGGACCCATAATTGAATTTTGGGAAAGAGCAGAATAACCAGCTAGGTTGATATAGTAGTGAATATAAATTATGTTAACTCCTGAATGAGTAGAATGCATCTAGGAGGTCAGGAAAACCAGAATTTAGGATGTTAAAATATTAGAGGAAAAGACATTGGCAGGGGCCAATATGTTCATAGTAAGCCCATAAAAACTATGTATATTTGAAGATGTCAGAAAGAGAGGTTCATAGTAAGCCCATGAAAACTATGATTTGATACTGGCAGGGGACAGTTGGTTTGTAGTTAGCCCATGAAAACTATATCTGGATGATGATATTGATATGTGTCAATAGGTTCCTAGTTATCTCATGAAAACTAGGATAAGAAGAAAAGATATTGGAGTTACCAGTAGGTTCCTAGTCATTCCATGAAAACTAGGACAAGTGTAAAGATGTTGCAGTCACAAGTAGGTTCATAGCAAGCCTATGAAAACTATATAATTAGGTAGGGATTCCTTAAATATTTATCCGGTAATTAGCCAGTCCATGAAAACTATTAGGTTAATATTGATCCTAGAAACTATAATTGAGATAAATAGTCAAAATGAACAAGAATGGGTAATCCAGAATTGATTCGTTGGTTTTGCATATCATCATATTATATTGTTTTGAGATTTTTAACCATTGTGGATGTAGAAGTAAAGTATATGGTTTCATAAATGTTTAAGATACTAGTGAGGAGAAAACTCGTTCCTCTAAGCGGAGTGGTCTCACTAGATATCTAAATGGTTTGAGATGGTAGATTATTATTTATACCAGGCTTTATGTCTGACTCAAAGTTTTTGCTTTCCCCTTAACCTATCGGGTACTCAATTGGTTTGAGTAGGTTGAGATTTAAGGTTTTCAGTTGTTCTTTTAGACGAATAAAGCTTTCGAAGATGTGCAGGAGGAAAGCTTGTTATTAGAGTTCTCTTTTATATGATTCCACTATGTTGTTTACAATGGCAAAGTTGTTATATTGCTAGTAATACTCTGATCATCTAAGAGGACTTCTTCATATGTCGCTCTTGGCGTATGTTGTAATAAATATATTTTCTCTGAATGTGATTGATGATTGTGGGATGATGTAATGAATTGGAAATATTTTGATATGGAATGCAATATTTTTTGAAGTTTTAAATTTTTTCCATATTCATGTGTATCTGTGTATCAATGTATCTAACATCGCCGTATTTGGTCGATGATGATTAATAACTATGGATGACCACAACATCCGTAACCGTTCGTCTTGGGCCTCCAAGTAGGGGGATATTACGAAGTTGGTATCAGAGCATAGGTTTATGAAACATTGAAAGAAAGTTAAACCTAATAGCTTTTTTAAACATAATCAAATAAGTCAGAAATATGATCGGGGTTGGGATAATGCTATAATAACGTACTTGTACTTGATATATATATATGTATGTATGTATGTATGTATGTGTGTGTGTATGTATTCCCCTCTCTCTTAAACCGTTCTTTTATGTCTTACTAAGGCTCGTATGAAGATTTATGAGAAAGGAGATATGGAAGCAAAAAACGGAAGAGGAAATCTCGATAAAGGAAGCACTACAACCAATAGAAATGCTCGACCTAATATCAGAAGGAACCAAGGTGGCAGGCTAATGCTAACCAACATACTGAAACCAATGTGGGTGCTGGAAATCCACCAGTAGATATAGAGGCAATGTATCAGTTCTTTGTCAATGTGATGTAAGCTGGAAATGTTGGAGAAGCTAATGTTGTGGCTGTAGTTGGGAGTAACTTTGCAAAGTTGAGCAGAGATTACACCAGTCTTGATGGGAAACCGTTTGTGGGAATGGAGGATGCTATTGATTTAGAAAATTGGCTATCGCATCATTGTTGATATGAGTTTAGATGATGAGAAGAAGAGAAGGTTGGCTTCTAGACAGTTGTAGGGGTCAGCACTTCATTGGTGGAACAGTGTTACTACTGGAGTTCCGGTGTAAGAGTTGACATGGGATGAATTCAAAAGGAGATTTTAACAGAGGTTTTTATTTGAGGTTGCTAAGTCAGTATTGATGAGAAACTTTATGGATCTAGTTCAGGAATAGATGTCGGGAATGGAGTATGCCACTAGATTTGATGAGCTATCTCGATATAGGTATGCTATTATTGACACTGACATCAGAAGGAATGAGAGGTTCATTCAGGGTTTGAGACCTAAGCTTGCTAGAGCGACCATGACTCTTATCCATGGTCCTTGTAATGTGGTTCTGGAGATGGCGATTCGCCATGAGGAAATACTTGCTGTTTGTGCCAGAGATTAGCTAGCTAAAACCTAGGGTTCTAAGGAAAGAAGAGGTAGTTCTTTATGAAGAAGGTAGCCCAGAAGGGTGATGCTGCCAAGAAGGCAAAGGCTGATATAGTTTGCTACAAAGATGAAAAGAAGGGTCATTATGCAAATGAGTGCTGGTCAGGAAAGGGGAAGAAGGCTGCAGACAAGAAGAATGTGAAGTGCTTCAACTATGATCAAGTTGGGCATTATAAGAACCGGTGCCCAGAGCTATTTAGGACA
This sequence comes from Allium cepa, assembly GCA_030765085.1. Lineage (NCBI taxonomy): Eukaryota > Viridiplantae > Streptophyta > Magnoliopsida > Asparagales > Amaryllidaceae > Allium > Allium cepa. Next base: position 159,523,802 of record CM060945.1, on the reverse strand, counting down.
AATAAGGGAAAGGACTTTGATGTTGGATCACTAGCTAAGCTAACTGCAGCGATAAAGGAAGACTGTGATGGAAGGTACGTTTCTGATTCAGAGTATACCAGTTAGGATACTATTTGAAACCAGCGCACCACATTCATTTATATCCCAGCATTTGGTTGATTGGTTATACTTGGAACCCACGTACCTTGTTACTTCCTTCAGGGTTGCGAATCCAATAGGAGGATATACAACTCTGGGGATGAGATGTGACCAGTTAGAACTTGATTTGTTAGCTCATATGTTTGCATGTAAATTGTATGTTTTCGATTTCATTGATTTCAGAACCATTTTGGGTATGGATTGGTTGAGGAGGTATGAGGCCAGGATATTTTGCCAGGATGGGGAGATATCACTGAGACACCCTAACAGTCATAACCGAATCATATTCTCAGTGGAGAATTCTGATAGGAGTAGTTGTGCTTTGTTAAGTGCAATGGAGGTGGGAGAAGAACCAAGTCAGGTCGAGTAGTAAGAGAGTTTGCAGATGCCTTTGAACTAGTCATAGGACTACCATTGAAACGAGTTGTTGAATTTCAGATAGACCTTATGCCAAGAGATGAACCTGTGAGTAGACCACCTAGCAGAATGGATCCGGCTGAGATGAAGGAATTGAAGGTGCAACTAGTGGATCTAGAAGGAAGGAATTTTATTAGACCAAGCAGTTTGCCTTGGGAAGCAGCTAGGTATTCGTGAAGAAACCAGATGGGTCGTTGAGGATGTGTATCAGCTATCGTAAGTTGAACAAAAGGATGATAAATAATAATTATCCTTTATTGAGAACTGATGATCTATTTGATCAGTTGAGTGGAGCCAGTGTTTTCCCAGTTGGATTTGGCGACAGGCTTCCATCAGCTAAGAGTGGCAGAGGATAACATTCCTTTGGCAGCATTTCCGACTAGATTTGGTTCTTACGAGTGGTTAGTAATGCACTCGGGTTGACGAATGCACATGCATTCTGTGTGGATTTGATGAACCGATTCTTTCGAAAGTATTTGGATAGATTCGTGGTTGTGTTTATAGATGACATTTTGGTATACTCGAAAGATGAAAGAGAGCAAGAAGATCATCTTAGAGTTGTGCTTGAAACGCTGAGGCAGAATCAGCTAAAGGAGAATTTCTTCAAGAGTCGTTTTTGGAAGAAGGAGGTTAATTTTCTTGGGCATGTGGCTTTAGAGAAAGGGTTTTCAGTCGATCCAAATAAGGTCGAAGTTGTGAACAATTGGAAGAGATCAGAGGCGGTGACTGAGATTCGAAGTTTTCTTGGACTTGGTGGCTATTACTGGAGATTTTTTAAGGATTTCTCATGGATAGCAGCTCCTTTGACTAAGCATACCAGGAAATTGGTGAAGTTTATTTGGTTTGACAAATGTGAGGAAGAATTCCTTAAGTTAAAGCATTTATTGACCAATGCACCAGTTTTAATAGTTCCAGACGGAAACCAAGGGTTGGTGGTGTATACTGATGCATGTGGAACTAGATTGGAAGTAGTATCGATGTAGAAGGGTAAAGTGATTGCCTACGCTTCATTAAAGCTTAGACCACATGAAGTGATATATCCTACTCATGATTTGGAGTTGGCTGCGGTGATCTTCGCATTGAAGATTTAGAGGAATTATCTCTTAGGGAAGAGATTTGAGCTATACACAGATCATAAGTCTTTAAGATACTTATTCTCTTAGAAAGAGATGAATATGAGACAGCAGAGGTGGCTGGAATTTTTGGCTGCTTATGATTTTGGTATAGTGTATACACTAGGGAAAGGTAATAAAGTAGCGGATGCTCTTAGCAGAAAACACCAGGATGTGGTGTTGGCTATTCTGGCAGAATGGAAGGATCTAGAAGCTATGTCCAGGTGTGGTGTGCAATTAAGATCGACTTCTAGTTCTAGTCTGAGTACTGCCATGTTGTCCTGTTTAGAAATTCGACCAGTGTTGATCGAGAGAAATGCATTTAAGTAGAAGGAGGATCCATTATTAGCCGAGACGATCAGAAGGGTTGAGGTTGGAATTGAGATCGATGATCTGAAAGATTTTTGTCTTGACCAGAGTGGATGGTTAAGAAAGAAAGGGCGATTATGTGTTCCAGATGTTGAGAACTTGAGGAAAGAATTCTTGGGGAATATCATCGATCCAAGTTCACAATTAATCTTGGAGGGACCAAGATGTATCGAGATATGAAGAGAAACTTCTACTGGGAAGGTATGAAGAGGGGTGTTTGCCTGTGAGTTAGACAATGTGCAAACTGTCAACAAGTGAAAGCCGAACATGAAAATCCGAGTGGGTTGCTTCAGCTTCCAAAGATTTCAGTTTGAAAATAGGATTTGATATCCATGGATTTTATAGACGAGTTGCCAATGTCAAATAGAGGAAATGAAAGTATATGGGTTATTGTGGACAGGTTGACCAAGTGTGCCTATTTCATTCCCATCAAGTCAACCAAAATAGCACCTGCGTTGGCGAAGTCGTTCGTGAAGAACATAGTTAGACTTCATGGGATTCCTTATGGCCTAGTCAGAGACAGAGATGCATTATTCACTACCAGATTTTGGAGAAGTCTACATGAGGTATCAGGTACCAAGCTCAAGATTAGTACACCATATCACCCACAGATGGATGGGCAGATAGAGAGAGTCAATAAGGTACTCGAGGATTTGTTGAGAGATTGTGTATTGGACTTTGGTGGATCTTGGGAGGATCACCTACATTTGGTTGAGTTTTCCTATAATAATAGTTACCAGACTATTATAGGAATGGTGCCTTTTGAAGCATTGCATGAAGGCCATGTAAATCGCTAGCATGTTTGTTGGAGTCCGGAGACACATTGGTCTTAAGTCTAGATTTGGTTAGGGAGGGGTCAGAGAAGATTGATTTGATCTGAGAAAGGATGAAGGAAACCTAATCCAGACAGAAGACTTACGCAGATAAAAGGCGTAAAAACCTAGATTTCTCAGTTGGAGACAGGGTTTTCATTAATGTATCACTGATAAAGGGTGTGGTAAGGTTTTAAAAGTATAGGAAACTGGCACCAAGATATGTTGGTCCATTCCAGATTATAGAGGTTTGGAAAGCTCTCATGCAGAGTAGAGTTGCCGCGCAATATGGCAGTGTCCACAATGTATTTCGTGCGTCTTATCTTCGAAAGTATGTGCATGATCCAAAGAATACTATTCCTCCAATAAAGTTGGAAGATCTAGTAGTAGAGCCTAATTTGACTTTAGTTAAACAAACAGTTTGGGTTGTAGCGAGAGATGAGAAAAGATTGAGGAATAAGACACTCAAGTTGGTGAAAGTTCAGTGGAGCGACAACAAGAAGGACCGTACTTAGGTGACAGAGGACATGATTCGAGATACTTATCCTGATCTTCTTTGAGGATATGTCAATATTATATATATATATATATAATTCCTAGTTAAGTAGACTAGTATGGTTGTTAGGAGTCGTTACAGATGATTGCTATGTTTAGTATTTAGTCCTTACTGAATTTTGAGGATAAAATTCTTTTAGGAGGAGAGCCTGTAACACCCCTAATTTTTCATAACATTATTTAGGAGATTTAATTAGAATAATGTAAATGTTAAGTGATAAGGGGATTGAGATTTTAATAAATATAATAAGGTCGTGCTCAGCTAAATAATTGAATGGCCTTAAGAATGGGTTATAAGCTAATTAATTTGCATAAGGGTATATTGGGTATTTGCCGTATATAACCCTTACCCCTATATATTTTCGTTCCTAACATTTTACTTTCCATTCATGTCATTTTGAAAACGCAAAACAAAAACGTAAAGAGGAGTCGGCCATTAAGAGAAGAGAAATCAAAGTAAAGTTAGGGATTCAAGCTTAGGGGAAATTAATCTCAATCCAATCTTCTTAACTTAATCAAGGTGAATTATAGTTCCATCTCTATTTTTTTATAATCATATGTTTTCAGATTTAAGATCAAATTCGTTTTTATGATGAATTTGATGATGATATGCTAAAATTACAATTTGTTTAATTTAAACAGGATTGTTTAAAGAGGAATTTACACAGTTTTAAGGCAAAACTGATTTATGCTGATGATTAAATGCCATGGAAATTTTTTTATGTTGTATAAAACATGATTTTGGAGTTGGGTTTTAATTTTTATAATTTTCCAAGCTATAGAAAGATTTCCATGAATTTTCAAAGGAAAATATGGTTAATTGGGTTTATAAATTTATTTCAAAAATTATATTAAGAATTTGGGTCTGAAATTTTGATATATTAGATAATATGATTAAAATGAATTTCTAGAATTTTTGGGGATTTTTCCTAAGTGATTTATTATGAAAATTAAATGATTTTAGAAGAGGGACTTCTTTGCAATATTGGTTTTGCTTAATGGAAGGGCTTATTTGCTAACTTAACCATGGTTTAGATCTGAAATTAGCGACAGTTATTTTAGTAAAGAATTTAAAAAGTTAAGACAATTAATCTTGTGTTTACACGTAGCAGGTTAGTTAGAAAGTGCTTGCTTTAATAAGTAGTAAATCATGTCTACCCAAAAAAATTGGTCGACTTCTTTAGAAGTACCTTTCGACTCAAAGCTTCCGCCTTCAATTAATTCAAATTTTACTAAGCCGAAACCAATACACGAGGTATCACATAGATGGTATATACTAGATTGGAGAAAGATGGAAGGCATGGTGTCGAAAGCATAGCTTCCGTTGGGGTCGATACCTTTTTGTTTGTTTTAAAAGTAAAGTACCTTTCTTTGTTTTACTTAAAGCCTTTAAAGGTGTCGAAGAATATGTTTTCGAAAGAAGTTTCTAAATGCTTTCGTAGGGGTTGCCATCGACTTATGTTTTAAAGAGTAAGCTTTTGAATGGGTTTCTTTAGTTATAAAATAATGCTTTCGAAAGAAGGAGTTCCGACCTACTTGAAGCCCTGCTGCCGTTCTTTAGCCTTTTGAATGTATTGAAGACATCAATGCTTTCGATGGGTAGTTTTGTTTTAAAGATGTTATAAACCACTTCCTAAATGCTTTCGAAAGGGTCCAAGGGTTTCGAAGGCAATGGTTTCGAAAGGGGTTTCGACGGTATTCTTCAATGTTTTGTTTAAGTGGTTTGAAGCTTTCGAAACGGATGGTGCCGATGCCATCATGTTTTCCCCAAAATTTTTATATGATAAAAGATGGTTTCGAAAGAATCTCTTAGGTTTACATTCACTTTGACCCAAATAATATTTTAGTTATAAACTCAATGGTACGAAAGGGGACTTTCAATGGTTTCGGAAGGGTTACTTCCAATGGTTTCGAAATGGGGACTTTCAATGGTTTCCGAAGGGATACTTCTAATCACTACAAGAAAACTTGTTATTAGTTGCATTATTTAGTAGCGTTTGAATGCTAAGTGCAACTATTGATCATTTGGAAGAGCAAAAGTAAATTCATAAGCGCTACCAAAATGTTCCCGCTAAGTATTCCTTGAAATTTCGGTGAATCATTTTTAGTCCGCTCATATCCTTTTTCCTCCCCTTAACAACGAAATATTTCGAATAACTATCTTTCATTTAGGAATAAAATCAATGGTGAGCCTGGATTTTAGCCGCTTCTCATCGTCTCCATGTTTACCTATCTCTCCTTTCCAATCTCATCTCTTTCTCAACCTTCCCCTCTCGTCCAACTCACCTTCATCCTATCCATTCTTCCACTTCTCTGTTCATGGGCTTGTGAAAGGCTACAAACCCTAGACTTAGATTTCGAAATGTTCTCAAGCTATAAACCTAGATCGGCACCAAAATAACGTTAGAAATTCCGTTCGACATGAAGTCGAGTAGCTGCCCACTATCACCATCATACGTTGCACCAACAAAATTTCTATAGACCACATCTCCACCACTATAATCTCCAAATCTCCACTTGAGCTCACACCATCCACCAGCCTGAGATTATGGATGTAGTGAAAGGTATTTTTTGTTATTTCCAAACAAAAAAATTAAATATCAAAGTTTGTAACTGTATTATTAATTATGTATTGTTATGGTTTGACCATGGTCAGTGATGGAGATGATGGATTTGTACAGAAAGATGAAAGTTGATTTATGTTTGATTATGGGTAGGTCTTTATGGTTTGACCTAACAAGTGCCGTTGTAGCTTCATCCTTGTTAGGGTCAATAAGTGGTCTAACAAGTTCAGGTTTTTAAATCTGTTTAATTACTCTACCTTCCATTTTTGATATATATTATTTGTATAATAATGTGAAATATTGTGTTTGAAATCAAATTAGGAAAGCATGGTCATTGTCATCCAAATAACATCTTAGTATATTCAGACATAGGTATAAGATGTTAAGCTTCAAGTACAAAATTTGTAAAAGTTGTATGAACATTTTGCACCTATGGTCGATACAGATCTTTTCTTAATTTGTTCATACTTTTTATCTTAATCTTCTTACAAGTTTTCTTGCTTTTACCTTTTATGTAGCAGATAGGTGCCGAAGACACATGAAAAACTAGAAAGAGGTACGATTGAAACATGATAAGAGTAAACTCTTGTTTTCATTTTAGATAAGCATTCATTTGCAATAATTGGACTTTGTTTTCATTCTATTGTATCATACTATAGTTCTATCTTTCATTTCATAAACTGCATTTGCCACTATCGAATTTTGAAAGGACCCTTTATACTTCCCTGTTTTCTTCCTTCTCTCTTTTCTTTTGGTATACCACTTTCGTTTTTTTATAAAAGTTTATATTAACTCAGTTGGATGCTAGAGGTTACCGCGTTCGGTCGTTAATGGCCAAACATTTTTTTTAAATGCGGTCACTGCCAACCACCGACCGCGTAGTCCCTAGCATGCAGCGAGGTGCCCTTTGTACAACACTATATATATGTATACATAGATATATATGTATATGTATGTATATTATCTCTATATATGTATGTATATGTATGTGTGTATGTGGGTGTATAAAAATTAGGATGACACATATGGATCCCATCACCATCAATTCTGTCTTCTAAGGTGCATGCGGATTGAGAGTATTAAATTGTTTCTTTAAAGTCTTGATTATGTTCACTTAACACATACATCACTCACTTCCTTTTATTAGCTTTTGTCCTAATAACAAATGATAATATAGGCATAAAGTATATGTTAAAGATTGCAGATGAAAGACATATTTCTTCCGCTTCATATCACCAAACGATAGAAATAATTTTATTTTGGTGACAAAAATTGCTAATCATAGTCTTTATCTTAAATTTGATTGAGATTTGGTGAGAAATTAGAAAACTTTATTATTGTTACATGTTAGTGTATAACGATAAATATCCTTTCCCCTAATTTCAGGTACAAAACATCACTTTTGTCTCACAGTTTAGTACCACATATAAGCATCCTTGTAAGATAGTACTAGTTAACTATAGCTGTAGTATGTCTTATATTTGGATAAAGTGCACCTAGATATGTAAACCAAAATCTTCACTGAGGTTGACAGCTAATCCTTGTGTTGTTCGTTCATAGTTATATTTAAACAGTAGTGCACAAGGGTGTGGAAATTTACACTTATTTAACTCATGGACATTTTTATATTACACTAAATCACTTTGTAGGTACTAGCAATAATACTTAGGCTTGGTCTGAATGAAAGTTTTTAAATGGTACAGGAGGAAAAATCCAACCAGTTTGTGGCATTAGCATTTATGCCAGCAGCTCATTGAGGTGGTGGAAAGATGTACGGGCATAACCGACAAGGAAGGCTTGATGAAATTGATGGCAAGGTATATGAATTAAAGCTTACTTATACTATTAGTGAATTGATGTAATGTTTTGAATGTGTCCTATCACCATTGTTGGAGAAGTTTTACATAATTTGAGCCCGTATATTGACATTGTACTTACCGATGCAGATCTTTATTTGCACAATCTATGGATATATGAATATTAATGGTCAACATCAATCATGTAAGAGTCATCCAATCCAAGTTTTTATAAATTTTCTTCTTCCAAAATAGTTCACAATACAGCAAAGTTACGTTGTTTGGATCTTTAAAGATATTAATGGAAGAGTTGAAATCTGAGATATTTTGGGGAAAAAATTACATTATATGTTTACATTCAGATCATTTTATCTCATAATATTGTTAACCTGAATGTTTTTAATTTGTTTAATGGTTGAACTAGCACAATAGACAATCTTTTAAAACATTGTGCGTGTATAAAAAAATTTTGGGTTTTATTTTTTGTAATTTGGTACAGAACATCACTTTTTGGTTTCATTTTAGATAAGCATTCATTTTCCTCCCACTTATTGATAAGATTGCTAAAGTAAATATTACCTTTCATTGCCTTAAATTTGTACAAAGTCCAATTATTGCAAAGTTTAGTGTACAGATTACATGAGGTTTTGTTCAACCCCATTTGATAAAGTATAACCACGCATATCTTTGAAAGGTGCTTTTGCACTACGAAGTCCTAATGAGAATTTTTACAACGGATTAATGATAAATTTTTATATATGGTTGTTGTTAAGTTAATAGTGTCATAGCGGTAGGTTTTATATGGCTGCTATGTTTTTATTCAAATAACAATGATAAATTTGGTATGAGCTGTATATTTACTGCGTTATGAGCTATATATTTGGTATGACAGTGGAATGAGTTCATAACTACCTATACTTAACTGCAAGTGATGTGGTGATTTTTCTTTCCACTATAAATGTGAATTTGTACGTTATAGCGCCATCTCAACAATCATACATGGATGAATTCCAGCTTTGGGTAAAAATTATTTGTAGGCATACTAGATAGTTAACTATATTGTATTTCTCTTGAAATGTTCTCTCTTTAACTACAGGGATCAGCAATAATCCATTTGAGAACTGATATGAGAGTTGTAATGAGGGTTGATATGAGAGTTGATACGAGAGTTGCAGCGAGTGTTGAGAAAGTGAGTGTCAAACGATGAAGGTCATGTAAACTCAATGCAATGTAACAAAGAAATTGGAGAATATAAAGAAAATGAAATACAAATATTTTTGTAAATGAACAAATGGAATCTGAATCAAAATTGTCACGGCTAGTTGAGTGATGACGAGGAGATTGGTTCAGCTATTGTTCTAGTTGAGGTTGAATTGAGATAGTCGAAGCAATGACAGTGGTAAGCATTTGTTTCTGAAGTGCAAATGCTGGTGAGGACTAGGTAGCTACTGTAGGTTGTGTGCAAGGAGCAATGGAAGTAGATAGAAGGAAGCGAAGAGGAGGAGCAAATGTGGGTGAAATAGGTGGTTTGTTGTATCAGTGCTAGTTATATGATGGAAGTAAAACACAGAACAGTGATGGAATGAAGTATGAAATGGTATGTATGTATGGTGTTTATGTGCATGTGATGAAGCAATGAATGTTGTTGTGGCAGGTAGTAGGTTGGAAAGGAGAGACACTGTTGATGTAAGCATAAGGTAGTGCAATAAGTATAGGAATGCGCACTGCTGTGATCAGAGATGAATAGTGAAGTACAGAGTTTTGCAAGAAGATCCAGACTGTTATATAATGTGGGAGATGACTTTGTTGAAGGAAGAGGTGTGAAATGATGGCTGTGGTGCTTATGTTGTAGCTGTTAGATGGTGATGGTTAAAACAGTTGGACTGGGGAGTTGTTGGTTATAATGGGCAAAGGTGTTTGCTGATGGTCAGAGGTTTGTATGTGGATTGAACTGAAGGAGCTGTTGCTGTTATGCTATGAATTTTGAAGTTTTGGAAAGTTGATTGCTAAGGGGAGGTTGTTGTATATGAAGTGTTGGTTTTTGGATGGAAATGTGTACTGAGGTCATTTTTTGGATAGAAATGTGTATTGTGACAGTTTTGAATGGCTCAGGCAGTGGAGATGTTATGTTTGTGAATGCTGTAATATGAATATGGTTTGAGAAATGATGGTTTTGTGGATGGAAATGATTTTTGTATGAGAAATGTTTGTATGTTCATAAAGGTTGTTGTAATATGAGTATTGTGGATGTATTTGTAGTTGATGTTATGACAGAAATGAAATATGCAAAGAAATGTGCAATGTTGGTCAGTGGATATGCAATGTTAGTCAAGCGTGCAGAAATTTGCTGTCAAGTGGTAGAAGGTGGGGTTGATATGCAGTGACTGGTGACTATGTCCAAAAGACGGAAAATAGAAAAATATCAGGGTTGAATCCTGATATTAGTTTCAGCCAGGTACATGAATATTTAGCTATTTTACCTTGCTTATATAACTGTTTAGTTGTATATTATTTGTTTGCAACTGTAGTGAATCTTTGTAATTGATGCATGTCATATTATATTTTGAAAATTTAGTTATATTTTCCAGTACTACTTCACATTTGGGAACTTAGGATTGGTTGTCATCGTCCTTTATTTTGTTTAAAATAGCATTACTATATGCTGGTGGTACCCAAAAAAATTAACTCGGTCAACTTCAATCTACAACTGAAACTTCATACACCAAGGTGTTTAAATAGATTCAAATTGGGTATTAGCAAGTTACAATTGAAAATCGTTTTAGGCAATGTTTATTAATTTTTGAATCTATTTATTTAGCTATTAGTTTTTGATATACATGGTTTTGGTCACAACTGTATTTTTGTAGATGGGTCTGAAAGTCGATTCTAATGCAGTTGCTAAAGTCATTATGGAAGAGTCGCTGATCATTTTGAAGGTGTCAAGTCTTTGGTCGAGGTGGTTGGGGTTAATGGCAAATTTTCCAATGAGATATATAAAGCTTTTCCAGGTAATAAGTGCACATTCATATCCTTAACCTAGCTTGGTTAATGATTTACTTGCTGGGATTAATTAATAATTATTAACTTAGTTGTGCATGTAAATTAAGGAACCTAATATGCACAACTAGTGGAAATAATTTGATCATTCAACTAAGTTAGTCAATAATAATAATATAATTAAGTCAACCGAGTTTTAATAATAATAATAGTAATAACAAGTCAATTAAGTTAACTAATTTAATAAAAATTAATTATTAAAATTAAACAAGTTTTATAAAATTAACTAAGTTTAAGTTAACTAAATTTTATAAATAGTAATAATATAACAAGTTTAATAAAGTTTTATAAATAAAGACGATGATAACGAATTAACTAATTTTATAATAATAGTAATAAAAAATTAACTAAGTCCAAGTTAATAAAAATTAAATAAGTTTTGTTAAAATTAAATAACATTTATAAAATTAACTAAGTTTAAGATAACTAAATTTTATAAATAATAATAAAAACTAATTTAAAAAAGTTTTAAGTAATAACAATGACGATAATGAAGAATTAACTAAGTTTATAAAAATTAACTAAGTTTGTAATATTATTAATAGTAATACAATTAAGTTAACTAAGTTTTAATAGTAATAATAATAATAATAAATTAACCAAGTTAATTGAGTTAATAAAAATTAACCAAGTTTTGTTAAAATTAACAAGTTTTATAAAATTAACTAAGTTTAAGTTAACTAAATTTTAAAAATAATAATAATATAACTAATTTAACAGTTTTATAAATAATAATGATGATGAATTAACCAACTTATTTTAAAAATTAACTACGTTTATAATAATAATATAATTAAGTTAACCAAGTTCTAATAATAATAATAATAAAAAATTAATTAAGTTAATAAAAATTAACTAAGTTAATAAAAATTAACTAAGTTTTGTTAAAACTAAAGAAGTTTTATAAAATTAACTAAGTTTAAGTTAACTAAATTTTGTAAATAATAGTATGATATACTTGTACAATGTTGTAGTTGTTTGATATTAGATTTGAAGTCTTACGAATTAACATAATTGTATTCGTTGGGGAACTATATAGGATGCATATAAAAATAGAACAATTTTTGTTAATATGTGTTAATATAGAATATCGAGTTATAGATTACATGATTTTCATATATACATATATATATACATACATACATACATATATATATACATATATATATACACACATATATATATACACATATACACACACACACATATAGACACACACACACACACACACACACACACACACATATATATTGTTCATTGTTAAACTCGTTTGCAGGTAATTAGCTATTTCGAAGCGAAGACTGTCGACAACAAAGAACTATTGGTAATTAAGCAACGAACATGAATTTAATTGTTATATATGTTGTCGTATTTTGTTAGTACCCTTTGTGGAAACTTGTCTGCGAATGCTTGTAGTATGTGACTTATTTTGTTGAAAAACTACTATCGAATTGATTATGGATATTATATTTGATTGTAAGATTAGCATGTTTTTGCAATTATTTGAATATGATGATCATATGATTGAATGTTTGTATATGCTAATTATGTGATTTAATTGTTTGTTTGAATATATGAAAATTATACGATTGATCGTTCGTTTTAATATGAATAGTATATAAGCGATTGCTGGAAATGGTATAAACCATCAACCGTAAATAGTAACATTTAAAATATGCTACCAAACAACCGATATCTTTTAGTAGCGTTTCAGAAATGCTACAGAAACAAATGTAAACTAATATAAAAATTATACAGTTGCATTTTAAAAACACTACTGAAAATCAAAAAAAGCATATAAACAAAAAATGCAACCAAAAATGAAGACTTATGGTAGCGTTTTTTTAACCCTACAGAAAAAACCTATAGCTGCATTTAAAAGTGACTTTTGGTAGCGTTTTTTAAATCCTACAGAAAATACCTATAGTTGCATTTAAAAGTGACTTTTGGTAGCGTTTACTACAACGCAACAAAAAGTTTTAGACTTTTAGCTGCATGTCGTATAGCAGCGTTCTCTAAAACGCTACCAAAAGGTGGGAGAAGAACCAAGTCAGGTTCGAGTAGTAAGAGAGTTTGCAGATGCCTTTGAACTAGTCATAGGACTACCATTGAAACGAGTTGTTGAATTTCAGATAGACCTTATGCCAAGAGATGAATCTGTGAGTAGACCACCTAGCAGAATGGATCCGGCTGAGATGAAGGAATTAAAGGTGCAACTAGTGGATCTAAAAGGAAGGAATTTTATTAGACCAAGCGGTTTTCCTTGGGAAGCAGCAAGGTATTCGTGAAGAAACCGGATGGGTCGTTGAGGATGTGTATCAGCTATCGTAAGTTGAACAAAAGGACGATAAATAATAATTATCCTTTGTTGAGAACTGATGATCTATTTGATCAGTTGAATGGAGCCAGTGTTTTCCCAGTTGGATTTGGCGACAGGCTTCCATCAGCTAAGAGTGGCAGAGGATAACATTCCTTTGACAGCATTTCCGACTAGATTTGGTTCTCACGAGTGGTTAGTAATGCCACTCGGGTTGACGAATGCACCTGCATTCTTTGTGGATTTGATGAACCGATTCTTTCGAAAATATTTGGATAGATTCGTGGTTGTATTTATAGATGACATTTTGGTATACTTGAAAGATGAAAGAGAGCAAGAAGATCATGTTAGAGTTGTGCTTGAAACGCTGAGGCAGAATCAGCTAAAGGAGAATTTCTTCAAGAGTCATTTTTGGAAGTAGGAGGTTTAGTTTCTTGGTCATGTGGCTTCATAGAGAGGGTTTCCAGTCGATCCAAATAAGGTCGAAGTTGTGAACAATTGGAAGAGATCAGAGGTGGTGACTGAGATTCGAAGTTTTCTTGGACTTGCTGGCTATTACTGGAGATTTTTTAAGGATTTCTCATGGATAGCAGCTCCTTTGACTAAGCATACCAGGAAATTGGTGAAGTTTATTTGGTTTGACAAATGTGAGGAAGAATTCCTTAAGCTAAAGCATTTATTGACCAATGCACCAGTTTTAATAGTTCCAGACGGAAACCAAGGGTTGGTGGTGTATACTAATGCATGTGGAACTAGATTGGAAGTAGTATCGATGCAGAAGGGTAAAGTGATTGCCTACGCTTCACGAAAGCTTAGACCACATGAAGTGATATATCCTACTCATGATTTGGAGTTGGCTGCGGTGATCTTCGCATTGAATATTTAGAGGCATTATCTCTTAGGGAAGATATTTAAGCTATACACAGATCATAAGTCTTTAAGATACTTATTCTCTCAGAAAGAGCTGAATATGAGACAGCAGAGGTGGCTGGAATTTTTGGCTGCTTATGATTTTGGTATAGTGTATACACTGGGGAAAGGTAATAAAGTAGCGGATGCTCTTAGCAGAAAACACCAGGATGTAGTGTTGGCTATCCTGGCAGAATGGAAGGATCTAGAAGCTATGTCCAGTTGTGGTGTGCAATTAAGATCAACTTCTAGTTCTAGTCTGAGTACTGCCATGTTGTCCTATTTAGAAATTCGACCAGTGTTGATCGAGAGAAATGCATTTAAGCAGAAGGATGATCCATTATTAGCCGAGAAGATCAGAAGGGTTGAGGTTGGAATTGAGATCGATGATTTGAAAGATTTTTGTCTTGACCAGAGTGGATGGTTAAGAAAGAAAGGGCGATTATGTGTTCCAGATGTTGAGAACTTGAGGAAAGAATTCTTGGGGAATATCATCGATCCAAGTTCACAATTAATCTGGGAGGGACCAAGATGTATCGAGATATGAAGAGAAACTTCTACGGGGAAGGTATGAAGAGGGGTGTTGGCTTGTGAGTTAGACAATGTGCAAACTGTCAACAAGTGAAAGCCGAACATCAAAATTCGAGTGGGTTGCTTCAGCTTCCGAAGATTTCAGTTTGAAAATAGGATTTGATATCCATGGATTTTATAGACGAGTTGCCAATGTCAAATAGAGGAAATGAAAGTATATGGGTAATTGTGGAAAGGTTGACCATGTGTGCCTATTTCATTCCCATCAAGTCAACCAGAATAGCACCTGCGTTGGCGAAGTCGTTCGTGAAGAACATAGTTAGACTTCATGGGATTCCTTATGGCCTAGTCAGCGACAGAGATGCATTATTCACTACCAGATTTTGGAGAAGTCTACATGAGGTATCAGGTACCAAGCTCAAGATGAGTATACCATATCACCCACAGATGGATGGGCAGATAGAGAGAGTCAATAAGGTACTCGAGGATTTGTTGAGAGATTGTGTATTGGACTTTGGTGGATCTTAGGAGGATCACCTACATTTGGTTGAGTTTTCCTACAATAATAGCTACCAGACTATTATAGGAATGGTGCCTTTTGAAGCATTGCATGAAGGCCATGTAAATCGCTAGCATGTTTGTTGGAGTCCGGAGACACATTGGTCTTAAGTCTAGATTTGGTTAGGGAGGAGTCAAAGAAGATTGATTTGATCTGAGAAAGGAGGAAGGAAACCTAATCCAGACAGAAGACTTACGCAGATAAAAGGCGTTAAAACCTAGATTTCTCAGTTGGAGACAGGGTTTTCATTAATGTATCACTGATAAAGGGTGTGGTAAGGTTTCAAAAGTCTAGGAAACTGGCACCAAGATGTGTTGGTCCATTCCAGATTATAAAGGATTGGAAAGCTCGCATACAGAGTAGAGTTGCCGAGCAGTATGGCAGTGTCCACAATGTATTTCGTGTATCTTATCTTCGAAAGTATGTGCGTGATCCAAAGAATACTATTCCTCCAATAGAGTTGGAAGATCTAGTAGTGGAGCTTAATTTGACTTTAGTTAGACAAATAGTTTGGGTTGTAGCGAGAGATGAGAAAAGATTGAGGAATAGGACAATCAAGTTGGTGAAAGTTCAGTGGAGCGACAACAAGAAAGACCGTACTTAGGTGACGGAGGACATGATTCGAGATACTTATCCTGATCTGCTTTGAGGATATGTCAATATTAGATATATATATATATATATAATTCCAAGTTAAGTAGACTAGTATGGTTGTTAGGAGTCGTTACAGATGATTGCTATGTTTAGTATTTAGTCCTTACTGAATTTTGAGGATAAAATTCTTTTAGGAGGAGAGCCTGTAACACCCCTAATTTTTTATAACATTATTTAGGAGATTTAATTAGAATAATGTAAATGTTAAGTGATAAGGGGATTGAGATTTTAATAAATATAATAAGGTCGTGCTCAGCTAAATAATTGAATGGCCTTAAGAATGGGTTATAAGCTAATTAATTTGCATAAGGGTATATTGGGTATTTGCTGCATATAACCCTTACCCCTATATATTTTCGTTCCTAACATTTTACTTTCCATTCATGTCATTTTGAAAACGCAAAACCAAAACGTAAAGAGGATTCGGCCATTAAGAGAAGAGAAATCGAAGTAAAGTTAGGGATTCAAGCTTAGGGGAAATTAATCTCAATCTAATCTCCTTAACTTAATCAAGGTGAATTATAGTTCCATTTTTTTTTATAATCGTATGTTTTCATATTTAAGATCGAATTCATTTTTATGATGAATTTGATGATGGTATGCTAGAATTATAATTTGTTTAATTTAAACAGGATTGTTTGAAGAGGAATTTACATGGTTTTAAGGAAAAACTGATTTATGCTGATGATTAAATGCCATGGAAATTTTTTTATGTTGTATAAAACATGATTTTGGAGTTGGGTTTTAATTTTTATAATTTTCCAAGCTATAGAAAGATTACCATGAATTTTCAAAGGAAAATATGGTTAATTGGGTTTATAAATTTATTTCAAAAATTATATTAAGAATTTGGGTCTGAAATTTTGATATATTAGATAATATGATTAAAATGAATTTCTAGAATTTTTGGGGATTTTTCCTAAGTGATTTATTATGAAAATTAAATGATTTTAGAAGAGGGACTTCTTTGCAATATTGGTTTTGCTTAATGGAAGGGCTTATTTGCTAACTTAACCATGGTTTAGATCTGAAATTAGCGACAGTTATTTTAGTAAAGAATTTAAAAAGTTAAGACAATTAATCTTGTGTTTACACGTAGCAGGTTAGTTAGAAAGTGCTTGCTTTAATAAGTAGTAAATCATGTTTACCCAAAAAAGTTGGTCGACTTCTTTAGAAGTACCTTTCGACTCAAAGCTTCCGCCTTCAATTAATTCATATTTTACTAAGCCCAAACCAATACATGAGGTATCACATACATGGTACGTACTAGATTGGAGAAAGATGGAAGGCATGGTGTCGAAAGCATAGCTTCCGTTGGGGTCGATACCTTTTTGTTTGTTTTAAAAGTAAAGTACCTTTCTTTGTTTTACTTAAAGCCTTTAAAGGTGTTGAAGAATATGTTTTCGAAAGAAGTTTTAAATGCTTTCGTAGGGGTTGCCATCGACTTATGTTTTAAAGAGTAAGCTTTTGAATGGGTTTCTTTACTTATAAAATAATGCTTTCGAAAGAAGGAGTTCCGACCTAGTTGAAGCCCTGCTGCCGTTCTTTAGCCTTTTGAATGTATTGAAGACATCAATGCTTTCGATGGGTAGTTTTGTTTTAAAGATGTTATAAACCACTTCCTAAATACTTTTGAAAGGGTCCAAGGGTTTCGAAGGCAATGGTTTCGAAAGGGGTTTCGACGGTATTCTTCAATGTTTTGTTTAAGTGGTTTGAAGCTTTCGAAACGGATGGTGCCGATGCCATCATGTTTTCCCCAATATTTTTATATGATAAAAGATGGTTTCGAAAGAATCACTTAGGTTTACATTCACTTTGACCCAAATAATATTTTAGTTATAAACTCAATGGTACAAAAGGGGACTTTCAATGGTTTCGGAAGGGTTACTTCCAATGGTTTTGAAATGGGGACTTTCAATGGTTTCAGAATGGATACTTCTAATGGTTTCGTAAGGGGTACTTTCAATTGTTTCGAAGCTAAGCTTCTAAGTGTTAATGGGTAATGCTTTATTACATTCGAAAGTTTATGAAAGAGATGTTTTAAAGTGTTACAAAAGGCAATAGCCTAATATTTTGAAAAGAGATTTACACGCTTTCGAAGGAGGTTATTCAGTGAAGCAGAAAGCAAGGTTTTGAAGGTTTTGACGGCCTTA
Source organism: Allium cepa (assembly GCA_030765085.1). NCBI lineage: Eukaryota > Viridiplantae > Streptophyta > Magnoliopsida > Asparagales > Amaryllidaceae > Allium > Allium cepa. Next base: position 159,505,859 of record CM060945.1, on the reverse strand, counting down.
GTTTTCAAAGAAAATAACCCAATCTCATTTTTAAGAAAAACCATTGCATAATTGAGTAATGTGTTTTGAAAAGATGATTATGAAGAAGTTTTCTTTGATTAAAAGTGTTAAAAAGGTTAACCAAGTTATTATGTGTGCTTCTTCATTTATGTATATATATTCACATTGCTTTAGACCCATAACTGAATTTTGGGAAAGGGTAGAATAACCAGCTAGGTTGACCCAGTGGTGAGTATAAGTTAATTCCTGAATAAGTAGAATTGCACCCAGGAGGTTAGGAAGACCAGAATTTAGGATGCTAAAATGTTAAAGGAAAAGACATTGGCAATTGCCAATTGGTTCATAGTAAGCCCATGAAAACTATGTATATTTGAAGATGTCAGAAAGTCAGGTTCATTGTAATCCCATGAAAACTACGATTTGATACTGGCAGGGGCTAGTAGGTTTGTAGTTAGCTCATGAAAACCATATCTGGATTAAGATATTCGCAGGTGTCAATAGATACCTAGTCAGCCCATGAAAACTAGGATAAGAAGAAAAGATATTGGAGTTACCAATAGGTTCCCAGTCAACCCATGAAAAATAGGACAAGTGTAAAGATATTGGAGTCGCCAATAGGTTCATAGTAATCCCATGAAAACTATGTAATTGGACAGGGAGTCCTTAAATATTTTACCGGTTATTAGTCAGCCCATGAAAACTATTAGGTTAATAGTAATCCTAGAACTATAATTGAGACAGATAGTCAAAATGAATGGGGATGGGTAATCCAGAATTGATTCATTGGTTTTGCATATCATCATATTATATTGTTTTAACCAGGTGGATGCAGGAGCATAACATATGCTTTATAAATGTTTTAGGATACCAGTGAGGGGAAAACCCATTCTGCTAAATGGCATGGTCTCACTAGATATCTAAATGGTTTGAGATGGTAAATTATTAATCAGACTAGGCTTTTTGTCCGACTCGAAGGTTTTTTTCCCTCAAACTCTCGGGTATTCAATTGGTTTTAAGTAGGTTGAGAGTTAAGGTTTCCAGGTGTTCTTTTAGACGAATAAAGCTTCCGAAGACGTCTAGGAGGCAAGCTTATTATTAGAGTTCTCTTTTAATTGATTCTATTGTGTTGTTTGCAATGGCAAAGTTGTTGTATTGCTAGTATATACTTTGATCATCCAATGGGGCATCTTCATATGTCGCTCTTGGCGTATGTTGTAATAAATATATTTTCTCTGAACATGATTAATGATTGTGGGATGATGTAATTAATTGGAAATGTTTTGATATAGAATGCGATCTTATTTGAAGTTTTAATTTTTTCCCATATTCATGTGTACCTATGTATCAATGTATCTAGCACCATCGTATTTGGTCATCGAGAATTTTTAACTATGGACGACTACAGTGTTTATACCAAAATTGGGCATAACACTCTTCAGATGTGTTTGAAGAGATAAAATGAAGAATGCAAATGTAAGTGAGGAAGATCTAACAAATGCACCAATCGATAAACTGGAAAAACACACAGAAGCATACAGATTTAGAGTGGTTGGCGTATGGCCTACATCCACTATGAAATGGATTAATTTTATTGATTTTTTCTTGCTGGTTACAAAGAATTACAACAATAGAATTCAAGTACAATTGTAATTTCGACATAGTCTGGACATAGAAGAGCCAAAAAAGGTCCCTTTTCAGTAGTCCTGGGCTGCTATTTATAGGCGTAGGCAGCAAATATCTCGCCCAGATCTCGGAAGACCTCCTCTCTCACGTGGGTGGGCCCATGTGATCAATCCCTGATCGTTTGGACTCGATCCGTGACCGATACGAATGAAATACGCATCAAACATTATTTAGCCCAATCGAGTCGAGATCGATCATGAACATTCCTGAGGTTGCATGCAAGCTCCAATGAAAATTTGGTGGCATTTGGACTTGTAGATCTCGAGTTGTGATCGATGCATGTTTGAACTTGTTGATTGTTGCCGAGTTCGCATCGCTTCTGTTCGCATCGCTTCTAGGCACGTGCTAACCAATGACGTGGCACTAACTTTTAGGATCGATCCACTTTTCATGGCAAGCGACTGCTTCCTTCGCTCGACTATGCCTTCTTCGTATCGATTATGTAAGGCTCTATTCGTATAAATGCTTGCAGGTCACTTCGTGTTGATGGCTGGAGGCCGCTTCATATCGGTGCTGGTTGCTGGTTTCTTCGTATCAACCTTGGGGATTGCTCTTCGCACCCATGCGTGTGTATTCTCTTTTGTACTAATCTTTGGCTCTTTCCTTCGTATCGATCAGGTGAGTGATCGATACGAAACATGCCGCTTATGCATGGTGGATACGAACTGAAGGGTTTTGATGGATGGACATAAACCGTCGCTTTTGGTCCGATTCATACGAATAGAATGGTTGCAAGATGATGGATACGAAATGGATCGATGCGAAATAGATGGATACGAACAGGACATGCTTCTCACTAAATTTGGTCAATCCATAACTAGAGCATACCAACTCCGATCGACTTGAAATTTGAAAATTTGGCTTTCATAGCTTTGATTATCATGTCATGGTAATTGTAGCTCGATCCGGATTGGAGTAAAATTTACCAGCATCCATAGTGAACCTGTGTATAACCGTTTTTTGAGATGAACCGTCTTTGATTTCCAGTCAATTTCTTAGTTCCACGGCCTTACTAGAAGGTGGGATAATGTTTGCCTCCCAAAGTACATCTTGTGAGAACATGACATCTTTGAAAAGCTATAATCTTCATTCTGAAAAGTTCTATCTGATTTGTTGAACGGTTGTTGTCTTCTCGTCGAAAGATATAACCTTTGATTGATTTTCAGTAATACAAATAATGAATTGTTGGCTGCTAATTGTTATACTATGCACTGTTGTAACTAAGTTTTGAATGATAGTAATCCGTTATTCGATGTAATCACCATTGGGTGAGCATTCAACTTCTGTGAATTTTGAAAATTGAATATCAGTCCCACATACATGTATGTTAACCTGACTCCCATTAACATTTTCACGTTTACGAGTCACTGTCAAGTTTTTATCGAGTTTTGTGTTGACCCTCTCTTGAATCAATGTGAAATTCGAATTACAACAACGCTGGTGGTTGTTTTAGTGTATCCTTTCATCTCGATCCTCTCTTGGATCAATTCTAGGAATTGAAAAATTGTTTTCGTATAGATGGTGATCGATACAAATTAGTCGGCTTCTCAAAACATTTTGTATTGATGTGTACGAATTTCTATGGCTTTAGGTTGATGGACATGAGCAAAACATTTTGTATTGATTGCTATGACTCCCAGTGATTGCCAAAATGATGATTATGAATAGTCCAATTAGTTCCTAAAGTATCATTCGTATCGGTGGGCTGATGGATACGGAGCAGTGTCTTCGTATCGATGGATGTGAAGGTTCCAGATAGGGTTGCATGGGGCTTTTCGTATCGATTGAACTCTAACCGTTTCAACCGAGTCTTGCCACCGAGATATGAATTGTTTTTCCTTTTGATTTCAAGTCTATATAAATACGCTTAGGACTTAGAAAATTTTGCACTTGCTTTCACTCCCACATACCACTTTCATATCGATCAGGGAAAAAGAGAAAAAGAAGTTGCCTTCGTCTTCGAGCCATTTAATTCATTAATCCCTTAAATCAACTGCTCTAATTAGGTAATTAACCCATAAATCCATATCAAAATGATGAGATTCGAGTTTGACTACCAACCCATTAACATTCGTGGCTGACTCCGGTGGTGCTGAGGTCGGAGTTAGACTGGAGCAAGGTTGAGGATGGTCGAAATGGCGCTTATGTTGTTTGGTGAAGAAGAAGTATTGAGGGATATGATGGAATTACTCGTATAGATGACGGATGAAGGATGTACTCGCATTGATTGTGGATAGAGGATGAGTTCATATCGATCAGGCATAATGGATCTTTGTATCGATGAAGCAAGTGGTTCGTATCGACTGATGATGGGAGTTCGTATCGACCTTTTGATCGATACGAAGTTGAGGGTTCAGAGTTAATACGAATTGACCTTCTTGTGATCGGTACGAGATGCTGTCTCCTCCATCGATTAGAATTGCACTTTTGGTGATCGATCTAAGTTCAAACTTTAACGGATACGAAATCTTGCATAATCGAACATTTGACTCCGGAGAGCTTCAACTTCGCATAATTAGACATAATTATTTAACTGCATATTTGACTGCCCTTCGAAGCTCGTCGATGGAACTGTTACCTGAAAATTTTGGTGAACTTTAACTTGGGTCATTCTCCTAAGTCTGAATGGCATTGTTGTGACGGTCAGCGATGATGGTCACTCCGGTCGAATCTTGAAGTCTCATCATTTGAACATTTCTCGAATCCTGCAGAATTTCTTATGTATTATGTAGGGCTGCACTACACAACACACTCATGCACTTCACATTGGGGAACACACGGGATTATTATCATCTAATGATGGTTTGTACTGAGTTGATTAGCTATGGAACCCAGGAGTTCACAGCGGTAGGAGTAATAGAGATGTTGGCCATCGCGGCCGAAATTATAAGTCCAGCTCCAGACGAGTTACCGGGAGCAATATTTATTGGGAATCCTCAAGATTCTGTACCATCTAATGTCTCCAAAGATACTTTGGGGAGAGTCTTCTTAAGACACGGTCTATCACTAGATGACGTTCTGCTACCAGGACCGACTGATAGGCCACATATTCCCCAAGAAGGGTTCACCGCTTTTAACAGACATTCGTGCATAGCTGGAACACTACCTCCATTTTACCAATACATCTAGGAGGTGTTATCTTACTTTGGATTGCTCCATCACAGTTGCATCCAAATGGATATGCATTGTTGAACAGTTTATTCATTGTCTTTATGGAACATCTCTTGCGCTCCCCGACTCCGGAGGAAGTCAGATTCTTGTTCAATGTCAAGAATCAGGGAGATAACCCCTCATTCACATTCCTAGAGGCGGTCAGGAATTGTCAAGTTGTGACTGGGGCCTGGACTAGGCTTAGCAACTTCAAGACCGAATGGTTCTATGTTCGGTGCTCGCTAGGGTTTTCTAGACGGTGGTTAGTTAGACGTAAGTGCCGCAATTTCTTTGGTGACTAGTGAGGTAATTGTACTCGATGTTGAGTCTAACATTTTCTTTCCTTTATAGCCGCAATTCCACGACTTGAAGGTGCCCGATTTAAAGAAATAATGCGGATTCTTCAGGAGGTGCCTAGTGAGATGAGAGAGATTGACTCGGTGCTCATAGATGAAAATTTGAGAGCCATTGGGCTAATCGACTAAGACCAGTGAATAAGGCCTGGAGGAGCTTTTAAGGCAGCCTTGGTAAGACGAGTGAGGGGTAGGGCACCTAGGATGGTAATCGCTGAGCAAGGCGATGAAGAGGATATGCCCATCGAAGATGAATCCATAGTCGGTCCCTTAGATAGTCTCGACATTTAGAGGGAAAGAGGAAAGGCAAGGCAATTTCTTATAAACTTCATAAGTCTTTAAGATAGAAATCCATGGTCATGTCTCTACCAGCCGTCGGTGTTGTTATATCGGAGGCTCCTCCCCCACAAATGGAGAATCCCTTCGAAGGACTTGCTGATATTCCAATTTTGGACTATGTGCCACTCCAAGAAGACACCGAATTGGAAGGGCTCCACAGCACTTTAGATTTAGGCAAGTCACTTCCTATGAGTATGGCTCACACAACCGATTGGTCGGGGGTTTTGCTCATGCATAAATCCACTTTCACAACACTGCTTGATTTCCAATCATAAGCTATTCATTTCTGGAGATTACTGATTCTGCTTCTCTCTCTATTTTACAGGTATGATGACAGAGCGGAAATCCATGTTCGGTAGCCTTCACTCGGCATGCTAGTCATCTAGTTGATATTATGAGCCCTGTAGAAGGGAGGCCGATAAAGACCGCAATCACAGTTATTTTAGCTAGGAACATTACGAAAGGGAGAGGAATGGAGAGAGATAGAGAATATAGGCGTCACTTCCTGTCACACTCTCCGCCACCACGAGCTCCAACACTACATTCCGGCCATGGCAAACAACCCTTGGAGCCTTCATGCCAAAGACCACCTTCTCAAGTACCAAGGTCCGATTCACAGTGCCGAAGGACTGAAACCGAAACTCCTACTATTGTTGAGCAAGCTATCACTGAGCCCACTTAGGTGGGAGCGATCAAAATCGCCCAACTGAAAAAGATTTTCCAAACATCTGTCTTGATGGCTTCATATTCCCTCCACATTTAAAGAGAATTCCAGTTGAGGCTGAACAAATAATGCGTGACTATATTCATGATGTTTACAGCCAATACCAGGAATGGATGAAGACTGTTGAAAAGCATCGACAGTGGCCTTCGAATGAGCGAAAACGATTGAGAAATTAGAAACTGATCTCACTCAAAAGGCTGCATAATTCAGGTGCTTCATGATGAGAGAGAGTTTGCGAGGAACTCAGAGACAGAGGCCAGCACAGGGCGTGATGAGGCTACTCGGCGAATGGAAGAGATGAGGCAGACTCACTTAGCGCTGGTTGAGGAGATAGGGCATCGTACCATCATAGTTACGGCCGAATGTGACGAGGCGCTTAAAGAGCTTGAAGTGCTTAAGGCCAAATTTGCTGAAATCATTAAAGAAAAAGATGATGCGAACAAAGCTTCCCAGGAAGCATGTGAATGGGCTATGGTGCTAAGGGAAGAGAGGGATGCGGCAACATTTAAACTTCAGGAAATCGAGGCAAGGGTTGAGAATGAAGTGAAGATCGTAGAGACCAGGTTGGAGGCCGATATCGAAGATCTTCTTATCATATACAACGCTATGTTCTGAAGCGTCGAAACCTATCCTGTCTCGATAACTATTCGCCGCACTTGTATAGTGCTTGGTGGAAGACAGGAAAGCTGAGCATCAAGCCGAATTAGTCGATGAATTTGAAGCAGAGAACCAGGTGGTGAGTGAAGACGAGAGAAGAGTTCTTCATGACATCACTATTACATATGGAAAGGAGAAACTCAGTACCCAGCACTTAGAGACTAAAGAGGGTTCTAGCGTTGAGTGCCATGATGCAGGTTCTAAAACTCTAGTGCTAACACTGCCCGAACCTACATCTGCGGTTGATCCTCGTCTGTCCCTGCATATAATCCCATTAACCGGGGTTATCCTCGACCCATGAGCACGTCACTGAAACTGCTCCAGCTTCGCCTACACGTCATCCTAAGTAAGGTATTCTGAACATTTCTTATGCTCATTCAGAGCTGGAAATATTGATTGAAGTAATCACTAACTCTTTTTCTTTGTCTCTATTCAGTGATAGGAGCTACATCAACCGTGCCCCCGTAATCCAAGAGCCGCATCATGCATAGAAGGCCTTTATTACAAAAGCAACCACTGCAACGGCTATTTCACCATCCGACTGAGCACAGGGGAGCATGCTTACTTTTGATGAGTAGATGATGGAGGAACTTCTTGGTCATTATAGTGACACTTTTGTCGATCTGCCATTTGTCATGGGTGGAGGGACACCTGTGACCAGCTCCTCGAGCCCAATCGCTAGCGTCCCTAGAGATGCCTAAATAATGCATGAAGTAGAGATAATTGCTGAAACCAATGCCGAAATGGAAGTGGCCACGCGAGCCAGTGGCATTGGAGGAAGGATGGCAGGCCCTAGTCCAGCCTCTTTGCGAATGATTTCTCCTGGAGGACGGTCATCGACACTAGTATGCCTCTCCTGCCTCCTAACATCGATCCCGTCCCTCCGACTCCGCCTTCAGATAGTATTCCAATCCATGTGAGCTCGAAGGAGGAGGTTGCCATAATGCCTCCACTTGGAGATCAACCGCCAAAAGGCAAGGGCTTAAAGAGGCATCCAAGCGGCGATTCCAGCGGGTCGACACCGAAGAAGAAGAAGAAGAAGAAAGAATAAACATATCTTCTTGGCTCATTTTTAGTAGATAGATAAGAATTTCCTTTTGTTTTTGGTAGGCCGTGTATAGACATGGGTTCGGCCCTTGCTAGTAGGATTTTTTGGAATAATTTTTACTTACCCTTCTCTTCCAAAGTATAGTTGAAATAAAATTCCATTTTGCCTTCATCATAGTTTGTGTTTATTTCGCTTACATTTTCCAGCGTTCAAACTTCCATTCAATGTACTTGTGGAATCTTAACCTTTGAATCGAACCTAGGTTTAGTTGCTAAGTTCAGGAGCCATCGATTTGGGTCACGATCGAGCGTTAAGTCAAATTCCGATGCTGCATGGTCTCAATCAGTAGCTGGTGCTCAAGTTCTGCCCTCAGTTTCAGGGAAAAATTGAAAAGATTGATCAATAATAACTTTTCGCCTTCAATACATCGATCTTAACTTTGTGAAACGAAGCTGAAACAAGACAAGTCCGGGTGGTCGAATCACACTTGCTTATCAATTGATGATTACATTCACACTCTGGGGATTGCGCTTGTACATCGACGGTTGGTCACGCCTGCTTAAGGTTTTGAGATATGTCTGCGCTCCTGAGACTTTAGTTATTTTACGAGTGATCATTCACACCCGTTTGATATTTAGAACATCGTCCACACTTTGGGGACTTAGATTGAAACGTGGGTCGTCAGTCATACCCACTTTGCATTTATACTCTAGCCTGCACCAGGGGCTTGATGTTGTCCTACGGGTGGTCGATTCACACCCGGTTTGTGCTTAAACTCTAATCTGCACTCTAGGGATTTAGAGTTAGTCAATGTTTATACTCTAGTCCATGCTCTGGGGACTTGGAGTTAGTTGATATTTATACTCCAGTTCACACTCTGGGATTCCAGTCTTAGTTCGCAGACTGTCAATCACATCTGTTGTGAGTTTTGGAATTTCGTTCTCACTTCGGGAACGACAGATGTATCAGGATTGTGGATGGTCGGATCGCATCCACCCTGAGTTAATAAGCGAGGTCACTAGATGGACGGGACTGTCCTCATCGAACTTGATTTAAATACGGGCGAAGTCGTTAGGTGGACGGACACACCCTCTTCAAGCCCATATTAATGAGTTTGTACTCTAGTTTACACTTTGGGAATCTGGAGTTAGTTATAGGATTGTCGTGTATCAATTCTTTTATGGGCATCAATGTGATGACTTGTCCCCAAGCTCGGGTTTCACTAAGCGAGTGATTGGCTATATCGTAGTCACTCCCTTTTTAATAAATCCCACCGTAGTGTGGAACTTAGCTCTCCGTGCATTGTGATGGCCGTATGACGCATTTTAAAAATCAATGCTCTGGCTCGAAGAGATTGCATTTTATTGCTAAAATAAGGAAATATGGAAAAGTCCGTTCCCTTATTACAAATTCAGATTTCGAATTGCATAAATAAACTGCGAATGAAAAGTAGGCTGAATGAACAGATAAAGCCTGTTATGTGTAGTAGCGATGAAGGCTCTCGCTGTTCCAAGCTCTTGGCAGAATGAGACCATCAACGGTCGATAATTTAAATGTGTCCTCTCTAAGTCTTCGCTCAATGACATACGGTCCTTCCCACATTGGTTTCATATGCGAAGGAACGGAGTAAATTCTCTTGAGGACGAGATCATCAAGTTTAAAGGTTCAGGGTTGAACCTTGGCATTGTATAATCGGGCGACTCAACTTCGATATGCGGCTGCCCTCAAGTTAGCCTCTTCTTGCTTCTCATCCAATAAATCTAGAGATTTGGCAAGTAATATAGTATTTGTCTTCAGATCATAATATGTCACACGATGAGAAGATACTTCCAATTCGACCGGAATAACGACTTCTGAAACGTAGGAAAGAGAGAATGGAGTGTGGCCTATCGTGGATTTATGGGTTGTCCGATAAGCCTATAGAGCCACAGGTAGTTCATCGACCTATTTTCCCTCAGCCTTTTCTAGTCGTTTTTTAGAATGGACTTCATAACTTTGTTGACGGCTTCAACCTGCCCATTCGTTTAAGGGTGTGAAATTGCAGAGAACTTCTTCTAGATGTGGAATCATTGATAGAAATTCTTAAATTCAACACTGTCGAATTGTGCTCTGTTTTTAGTAATGATGGTATATGGGAGGCCAAATCGACATATCATGTTGTGTACCACCCACTTGGTAAAGTAATCAACTGCAACGATGGCGTACTTCGCACTACCTTTGGCTAGAGGTACAGAACCAATAATGTCAATGCACCATACTGCAAATGGCCATGGACTGACCATCTGAGTTATTTCGGTAGGTGGGATTCTTGGAATTCGAGCGTGTTTTTGACATCTGTCACATTTTCTGACATAATCCGATGCATCGCAATTAACATTCAGCCAATAATATCCATATCAAAGCACTTTCTTGGCAAGAGCTTGCTCCCCCGTCGTGATCGCCACATTCTCCTTCCTGTACATCATGCAATACTCATTTGCTTTCATTATGGGCGATGCACCGGAGTAAAGGAACATAGTACCCTCTTCTATACATGACTCCATTTTGAATAGCGAATCATGAAGCCTTTTGAAGAACTTGTCTTTTTCACTCCTGCACACCCACAGGATTCTATACTCAAGATAGTTTTTGAACGGAGCCATCGATGACTCCTTATCAGGAATGACTTTAAATACCCAGTCTTTTTCCATCTGATCGATGCTAAGGGAAGATAATGTCTCTACTGGAATGATTCCCATCGCTGTGCCTCACATGTAATGGCTAACTTTTATAAGGAATCGGCCTTCTGATTGCATTCTCGGGGTACGCTATAAATGGCAAAATAATCGAACTGATCCAATATTTCCTAAACCGGAGCACCATAAGCATCCAGTCTTCGGTCTTTTGCCTTGTACTCTCCCTGAACTTGACACACGACTAATTGTGAATCACAGTAAATATCCATAGCAATAATTCTTAAATCTCTGGCAAGCCTTAATCCGACGAGCAGGGCTTCATATTCGACCTCATTGTTGGTTGCACGAAAATCAAATTTTAAAGCATAGCATATGGATCGACCTTCAGGGGTCTCAAGTACAACCCCGACGCCAGAGCAGCGGTCATTTTGTGCACCATCAGTATATAGCTTCCAGACATATTTAGGAGGTTCACAGGTTTCGGGCGAGTCCTCCAGGATAGTGAATTCAGCGATGAAATCTGCTAGGACTTGTCCTTGAATGGCTCGCCTTGGTGTGTAAGTGATGTCGAACTGACTTAGCTCGATATTCCACTTGAGTAACCTACCAGACGTCTTAGGGCGCGTAAGGACCTGTCCTAACGGTTGGTCAGTGTAAACGGTGATAGGGTGAGCTTGGAAATATGGGCAGAGCTTCCTTGAGGCAATGACAAGACAATGAGCCAGCTTTTCAGCTTTGGATAATTTCTCTCTACTCTAGTTGGTCATTTGCTAACGTAATATACTGGCCGTTGTACCCAGTCTTCCTCCCGAATTAGGGCAGCACTGATTACGTTTTCTAACACCGCCAAGTAGATGTACAATCTCTCGTGATCAATAGGCTTTGATAGAATGGGTGGTGTGGAAAGGTATTGAACCAGTGCTCGGAATGCGGCATTGCATTCTGTAGTCCCTTCGAAATTCCATTTTCCTTTTCTAATCAGATCGAAGAAGGGAATGCATTCGTCGGTGGATTTCAAAATGAACCTGCTCAGTGCTGTTACTTTCCCATTGAGGCTTTGGACTTGCTTTATAGTCTTTGGAGCCTCAAGATTTTTGATTGCCCAAATCTTCTCGAGATTGGCTTCAATTCCTCGAGCCTCAACGATAAATCCAAATAATTTTCCAAACAGTCCCTAAAGTGGCATTTTGACGGGTTGAGTTTCATTCTGTACACTTGGAGGATGTTGAACATCGATTCATGGTCTTTGATATGATTAGTGGAGAATCGTGACTTCACAAGTATGTCGTCCAAATATACTTCCTTGGTTTTTTTGATCTGGTTAGCAAACTGTAACGACCCAGAATTTTTAGAAATTAAAATATGAATATTTAATTAATTTTAAATATTAATAAATGAATTTATAAGTCGAATAAATTTTTATTTGAATTATTGGATTTAATTGGATAATTAAATCGATAATTTAATATGTTAAATTATGGAAATAATTGAAAATTGAGTTATAAACTGGAATATGTTAATAAAAGAATTTATAAAAAGGAAGTTTTTATAAATAAATAGAAATAGAATTTATAAACGTTGTTTTATAAATTCGCAAATGACTTATTTTGATAAGTAAATTGTTGAAACCTATTAATGGAGTTATATTCACATTTTTGAATCGTGAATAATCCTTTGAATTAAAAATGAATAAAAGGATGAAATTGTTAATGAAGTATATTCACGTTTTTGAATAGTGAATAATACGTTAAAGAAATTGTTTTAGATGTGATGTTTTAAATAGAGTTAAAACGATCTAACGATGTTTTAAAATGTGTTATGATTCGAAACCATAGATTTCAACATTCATTGTTGAAATAGACGTTTTCGAGAAATAAAAGGGAAATGGTGGACTATAACACTGTTGTTATAGTAAATATTTCCGAAAGGAAATGTTTTGTATAGTATTGGGATTTATATATCTATTTTGAATTCGAATCCCTATACTAGTGATTTTGGGACGTTGTAACGATGTTTTACGCAACATTCGTTTTGACCCAAATAAATATGTTTAAGTGAATGATTTCCTTAAAAGAATGAAATATATACTTAATCTCGATTGAAGTATATTGAATATTTTCCAAGTGTTGAAAATAAATAAAAATTGTGAATTACTTATGAATAAATAAGTATGGAAATGTTTTCCAATATAAAGTGAATATTAGAGAATTTATCTTTTTGAAGATAAATTGAAAATGAATATTATAAATCGAATTGAAGTCGTATATTCATTAATACTTTGGAATGTAAATTCACCATTGAATTTATAAAAAAAAGGTGGAATTGGTTTAAAAATAAATGTTGATTTATTTTTGAAGTATTGAAATTATATATCTTGTAAAGATATTTTGGAAAATAAATAATTTGGGAAAATTATTTGGAATCTGGTGATGTGTGCATATTCAGTGATAGTTCAATAACCGACTATCAATATTTCCCTTTGAATGGGTAATTGATGTGATTTGTTTGAATGTGAATGCCACACTTATTTTTAAATAAGCGCTCACTATTCGGGTTAACCGGGAAAGGACCATGGGGTCGTATAACCCATTCCGAATATGTGATACGTCGTTGTGAATTGCATTGAAGATCGGTGTTGAAGACCGAGTATTTGTGAAAGCGATAGGATGACCTATCGATTGTCTCTGCACTGGGTAGCTCCTGGTATAGAGATCTCCTAAGTGATGGGAAATTCGATCGGGATTGTGAATACCCGTATTGCAAGGGCTTCGTAAGAAGTGCCTTCGGTTTTGTTCGAGCCCGGAACAGACTTGTATGGATTGTATGTCTGACGTTTCAAGTTGAGATGTAAAGCCGATTTCTTTCAAATATATTTCTGTTGGTGGCGGAGAATTTATTCTTTTAGCTTAACACCCTTCTCTGATACGTACGAGCTCAGAGGTTATGTAGTTGAATGTTATCAGCGATATATTCCCAATTTGGTAATGTGACATGCTGAGTGATGCTGAAATGATCATTGTGTTGATTATTTGTGATAGGATCGTTTATTTGATCGTCTATCCTTGTGATCATTGTGTTGATCATTTGTTGACCCAAAGCATGGCTTTTGTATAAAGTATGTTTTTGTGGACGTGACTTCGTCGAGCCTCACACCCCGTGAATGGTCAAAACAGGAAAGAAGCAGCAAGGTTATGAGGGGTAGCACCCTTTAGGATGTGTCCATTTCCTTCTGGAAAAGGGTGGTATCATGGTATGGAGCCCAGATACTTACTCATGTTGAAAACACTTTATGATTGTGTGAATTGATTACGAGCGCTCGGTGAAAGGTCCCAAAGGACCGGGGGATGGCATATTCGGTCAGTTGTTACTCAGTTAGGGGTAACCCGGCCTTGTGTTGGTAGAGATCCGGTTTGGTTCTCGGGGATGTCCATCCAGAGGCATTCTCATGTGGCAATGGGAAGTTCCTTGGCCTGACCATTTGTTGGAAATCCAATTCCCAATACGAAACTTGTACGGTATTAGTTGTAGAACCTGCTATTCACTTATGGTGGTCACCACTGTTTGGATAGTAGCTATAGTAGGCATACGATAATGGTCGTATGTTGGCTAAGATTTATATCCTACTTTCGAAATGAATTTGTTATACACTATGCACTAATAATAATATCAAATGTTATTTTAAATGCGTATCAAGCATCTTTGACTATCATAAGGAGAAATCTCCTCCGATTCTGCGTTTGCATGTGTGTGTGTGCGGGAGGCCTTATGGTAGTCTCATTTTTAAAAGCATTACGAATTGAATTTAAAAATATTCCTCTATTTTGTTTTCAAAGATAAATAAACTGTTTTGAGTTTTCACACCAGTCTTGTTAAGCTATTGGGCTATGTGATGGGGGGTTCTCGCTTCGCGGTTTGGTGGCGAACGGGAGACTCTTACTCCTACACATCCTCTTTTAGGGGGTTGGTTAGGCGTAAGCTGTGACAGTCGAAAGGCTGGCCGTAAAAGCAAGTTTGGGATATCAGTGTAAGCCACGGTGGGGCTGGGATGGTTGAAAAGCCTACCGGTTGTGACCGCTCCCTCTCGAAAATTTACGGGGCGTTACATCTGGTATCAGAGCTGATGGTTAAGCGAGAACCATGGTTCTGTAGGGTATTACTCATTAGAGATAGAGTCAGTAGTACTCTAGATTGAGTTTGAGTGTAATAATAGCTATGAGAGCGTATTTGTTAGTGAATATAAAATTGTTTTATATTGTGATGATTGGTTTATTGAGTGGTATATGAACTTTCGTCGGCGCAGCCTCGAAACTGAATCGAAGGGGTTTCTAAACACTTGAATAGAACAATTCGGCACAATATTGTTTAAAGTTGGGTAAATGAAATAATTTTGCCTTGATTATATTTTATATATAAAGGAATAATTTTTCAGAATTATTAAAGTGTATATAAGTTGATTGTTAGGTTGTTTGAATAATCTAAATTAAAGAATAATTGTATAAGTAAAAGAATTATAAGAATTGAAGTATAATTAAAGTGATTTACAATTGTGAAATGAACTTATATAAATAAGAAGTGAATTTAAAGTTAAATGGAATATGACTTAAGAGTTATATAAATGAAATTCAACTTTGGTAATTGAATTAAATAAATGAATTGAATTGTGAATCAATTGAATGGAAAATAGAATTGATATGAAATAATGAATATAAATGTTAATTCATTAAAATCTAATTTTATTAGAAGTTGAATGGTTGAATAAAAATCAATTTAATTAAACCAATTGGAAAAGTGATGGTGTTAAACCAAATTGAATGAATATAAGCAAAGGAATTTGGTTATAATTAATATACTTTGGTTGCTATATGGATGTTGATTGATTATATATAATTCATTAAGTAGTTAATGAAATTGAAAGTTGAAGAAATTGAATTCAAATTGAAAGTAAATAAATTTGAATAGAATTGAATGTGAATTGGATTTAATTAGTAAATGTAAACTAATTGAATTGAGAATGAATGTTAGAAAATCCAATGTAATAAATCAAATGTGATTTGAAATTGAAAACCCAATTCATTAAATATGAATGAGAATATGAATGAATGTTTATTGGATATGGATGTTAGTTAGTTGATGGTTGAATATATATTGCATTTGTTGTTTTGAATGCATAGCTATGTTGACGTATATAGTTATTATGTTGCTATATGTTGTATATTGATACTATTTACATATATGCATGTTCTCATATTGTTTGTTAAGTGTTTAGTAGGTGCGGATCGCGTTTGCTTCGCATTTGGAGTTCGCTTTCACGCTATATTAGCCGTATATGCTTGCTAATAAAATATAAGGTACATATCTCGGATTAAATATCGTACTTTTACACTTTTTTCCCTGCGGGATGCCTCATTACTTGATGAGATGTATATTTGTGATATATATATACTGTCATTTTTTTTTCGGATCGAGCCGCGCAAAGGAGACTATGGCGAATTTTTCCGAAAATTTAAGGCGTTAGAAAAAATTTGAGAAAATTGGAAAATTTTGAAAACTTTAACTTTGATTTGGAGTTGAAAGTTAAACAATAGATAGTTGTTTTTGAAAAGATAACTAAGTATGATTTGAAAACTTAGTAAAGTATTATAAGAAGTTTAACTATGAATTATGGAAAATTAATAGATTCTGTAACCTTTCTTACTTGTAATTTCGAGGACGAAATTCTTTTAAGTGGGGAAGATTGTAACGACCCAGAATTTTTAGAAATTAAAATATGAATATTTAATTAATTTTAAATATTAATAAATGAATTTATAAGTCGAATAAATTTTTATTTGAATTATTGGATTTAATTGGATAATTAAATCGATAATTTAATATGTTAAATTATGGAAATAATTGAAAATTGAGTTATAAACTGGAATATGTTAATAAAAGAATTTATAAAAAGGAAGTTTTTATAAATAAATAGAAATAGAATTTATAAACGTTGTTTTATAAATTCGCAAATGACTTATTTTGATAAGTAAATTGTTGAAACCTATTAATGGAGTTATATTCACATTTTTGAATCGTGAATAATCCTTTGAATTAAAAATGAATAAAAGGATGAAATTGTTAATGAAGTATATTCACGTTTTTGAATAGTGAATAATACGTTAAAGAAATTGTTTTAGATGTGATGTTTTAAATAGAGTTAAAACGATCTAACGATGTTTTAAAATGTGTTATGATTCGAAACCATAGATTTCAACATTCATTGTTGAAATAGACGTTTTCGAGAAATAAAAGGGAAATGGTGGACTATAACACTGTTGTTATAGTAAATATTTCCGAAAGGAAATGTTTTGTATAGTATTGGGATTTATATATCTATTTTGAATTCGAATCCCTATACTAGTGATTTTGGGACGTTGTAACGATGTTTTACGCAACATTCGTTTTGACCCAAATAAATATGTTTAAGTGAATGATTTCCTTAAAAGAATGAAATATATACTTAATCTCGATTGAAGTATATTGAATATTTTCCAAGTGTTGAAAATAAATAAAAATTGTGAATTACTTATGAATAAATAAGTATGGAAATGTTTTCCAATATAAAGTGAATATTAGAGAATTTATCTTTTTGAAGATAAATTGAAAATGAATATTATAAATCGAATTGAAGTCGTATATTCATTAATACTTTGGAATGTAAATTCACCATTGAATTTATAAAAAAAAGGTGGAATTGGTTTAAAAATAAATGTTGATTTATTTTTAAAGTATTGAAATTATATATCTTGTAAAGATATTTTGGAAAATAAATAATTTGGGAAAATTATTTGGAATCTGGTGATGTGTGCATATTCAGTGATAGTTCAATAACCGACTATCAATATTTCCCTTTGAATGGGTAATTGATGTGATTTGTTTGAATGTGAATGCCACACTTATTTTTAAATAAGCGCTCACTACTCGGGTTAACCGGGAAAGGACCATGGGGTCGTATAACCCATTCCGAATATGTGATACGTCGTTGTGAATTGCATTGAAGATCGGTGTTGAAGACCGAGTATTTGTGGAAGCGATACGATGACCTATCGATTGTCTCTGCACTGGGTAGCTCCTGGTATAGAGATCTCCTAAGTGATGGGAAATTCGATCGGGATTGTGAATACCCGTATTGCAAGGGCTTCGTAAGAAGTGCCTTCGGTTTTGTTCGAGCCCGGAACAGACTTGTATGGATTGTATGTCTGACGTTACAAGTTGAGATGTAAAGCCGATTTCTTTCAAATATATTTCTGTTGGTGGCGGAGAATTTATTCTTTTAGCTTAACACCCTTCTCTGAGACGTACGAGCTCAGAGGTTATGTAGTTGAATGTTATCAGCGATATATTCCCAATTTGGTAATGTGACATGCTGAGTGATGCTGAAATGATCATTGTGTTGATTATTTGTGATAGGATCGTTTATTTGATCGTCTATCCTTGTGATCATTGTGTTGATCATTTGTTGACCCAAAGCATGGCTTTTGTATAAAGTATGTTTTTGTGGACGTGACTTCGTCGAGCCTCACACCCCGTGAATGGTCAAAACAGGAAAGAAGCAGCAAGGTTATGAGGGGTAGCACCCTTTAGGATGTGTCCATTTCCTTCTGGAAAAGGGTGGTATCATGGTATGGAGCCCAGATACTTACTCATGTTGAAAACACTTTATGATTGTGTGAATTGATTACGAGCGCTCGGTGAAAGGTCCCAAAGGACCGGGGGATGGCATATTCGGTCAGTTGTTACTCAGTTAGGGGTAACCCGGCCTTGTGTTGGTAGAGATCCGGTTTGGTTCTCGGGGATGTCCATCCAGAGGCATTCTCATGTGGCAATGGGAAGTTCCTTGGCCTGACCATTTGTTGGAAATCCAATTCCCAATACGAAACTTGTACGGTATTAGTTGTAGAACCTGCTATTCACTTATGGTGGTCACCACTGTTTGGATAGTAGCTATAGTAGGCATACGATAATGGTCGTATGTTGGCTAAGATTTATATCCTACTTTCGAAATGAATTTGTTATACACTATGCACTAATAATAATATCAAATGTTATTTTAAATGCGTATCAAGCATCTTTGACTATCATAAGGAGAAATCTCCTCCGATTCTGCATTTGCATGTGTGTGTGTGCGGGAGGCCTTATGGTAGTCTCATTTTTAAAAGCATTGCGAATTGAATTTAAAAATATTCCTCTATTTTGTTTTCAAAGATAAATAAACTGTTTTGAGTTCTCACACCAGTCACATGACTGACTCGGAGTTTATTGTTTTCCTTCCTAAACTCTGGGTGCCCACCAATTTTCACACGGGCAGTTAAGAGTTAGGTTTATCAGGATATTCTGGATATTCTGGAGTTGCTGGAGGCAAGCTGGATGGCATGGCGTAATACTACTATATAGTATTTCTTTTTCCGCTGCATTGTTTGATGTTGTATGTTGTTGTACACTCTGATGATATGATATGATGTAATGAAATATAATGTGATGTAATAACTGATATAGTTCTTTATTTAAAGATTATTCATTTACTATAATATGTTGTTCCGCTGCAAATTGTGAGATTCTGATTGTGTTGTTGTTCTGTTATTCCTTTCTGTCCCGTTCTATTTTTAAAATTCTCTATTTTCTATTTCCCTTTCTACCTATTTTCCTATCTTTTCTCTCTTCTTCTCTTTCTTCTGTTTCTTTTCTTTTTAAAACCCATAACATTCCGTGTTTTCGGCCTTCGATTTCTCGGCAGTCGATAAAGTGAGTGTCGATGTTGAATTTTCGAAGAACGAAAATCTGTGACGTTACACAAACATTCGATTAACTAACCATTGGTAGGGTGCCACGACATCCTTGAGTCCAAAGGGAATAACTTTGTAGCAGTAAAGTCCCAGATCGGTGACGAAACTATATGCTCCTAGCCAAGCAAGTGCATGGGTATCAGGTTGTAGACGGAATACACATCCATGAAGGATAAGAGCTCATGTCCCGCCATTGTGTCTACGAGCTGATCGATAGAGGAAATGGAAAACTATCTTTAGGGAATGCTTTAATCAAGTCTGAGAAACTTATGTTCTCCATTTCCCATTAGGTTTTCTGACAAGCACAAGATTGGACACCCATTTCGGATATAATGCATCTCAGATAAACCCGTTCGACTTGAGTTTATCTTCTTCTTCCTTAAGGGCGGCAGATCTCTCTGGATCGATACCATGCATTTTTTGCTTCACCGGGACATGCCGTGGGTCAATATTCAATGTGTGGCTCGTGATTTGCAGGGAGATTCCACACATGTCAGAATGTGTCTGCGCAAACACATCGAGTTTGCTCGAAGAAATTCAACCAATTCCTTCTGCACCTAATGGATTAGATGAGATCCAATCTTTATCATTTTAGAATCATCATTATCGTCGATCGGAATATCGGTCGTTAGCTCGGCCGGGGAAGCTTGACTGTCTTCACTTTCATCTTCACATTTGGTATCTCTCGGGTCAAGATCCCTTGGGAATTGGTTGGGGTACCCGGGCCTTAGCCCAGGCGTTAACTCTCAATTCTCGGCAAAGTATACGCACAGAGATCCCTCTACGCCCTTTCCCTTTTCTTTTTGCTACACTTCCTGTAGCTCGGCAACATATTAGGCTCATCCAAAAGCTTGGTCTCCCTTATCGAATCCAACTCCGTTGTCACTAGGGAACTTTAAAGTTAGACACCAAGGGGCAATGGCAGCCTTGAATTCAGTTAAGGCCGGTCGACCCAAGAAAGCATTGTATGGCAAGTCTATGTCCAATACAACAAACTGTAATATCCAGACTCTCTGGCGTTCTCCGATTTCCAATTCCACTGGTAGCTCCACCATCCCAATGGGTATAGTTGCACTTCCATTGAAGCCATGAATAACCAGACTAAAAAGGCTTTAAATCCTTTGCTTCCATCTTCATCTGATCATAAGCTCTCTTAAAAAATATGTTCATGGAACTACCAGTCTACTAAGATCCTCTTCATCCAAGCAAGACCTATCTGAGATGATATGGCAAGCGGGTCAATGGTTGGTGCTTCGACTCTATCGACATCCCTGCTTCAGAATACAATGTCATCTGTCATCATTTTCTGTTTCTTGGCCAGAGCCTCATCTTCCAAATTAGTACATCATTCAAAGTATGCATGCCTAATAGAACTGACATACGAATCCATTTCCTTCCAGCTTCGATCCACTGGATGAGGACCACCACTAAAGGTATTAATCACTAGCCTTCCGCCGGTACGAGCAGATTCCTTCAATCTCGCTTGATTTGGTATTTGGTTTTGATTCGATGTCCCGTACCTCCTGACTGCGGTGCCCACAAAAACTACTCCAACTTCTCCCTCGTATCAACTTCTTAATAATATCCTTCAAATTATGACACTCATTTGTGTTGTGGCCATAACTATCGTGAAATCTGTAAAACTTTCCTGTTTGAATCTGTTTTTTCTGACGATTTCTTCAGAGCCGGTTTCTTATATTCAATAGTATTGCATGTTTGCAAGTACACATTTTCCAGCGACATATTTAAAGGAGTATAATTGTCAAACATAGGAGCCCTACATCGTGGCCAACGATTCTGATATCATTTCGTGTTTTGATTTCCATTGCCTTTCTGTTGATTCTGTATGTTCAATTGCACCTTTTCAGAACTCTCCCCGGTTTGTTTAACGGCGACATTGCTTTGGATTCTTTCCACACTAGGCCCTGCGTCATCCTTTTTCCTAGACTGTTTCGCATCCTCCCTTCTTAAGAACTAGGCTGCCTTGGAATAGAAATGGTCTAATGACACAGGAGGTTTTCAGGCCAACCAATTACCAAATTCAGAATCGAGATCAATCCTCTTAGTTAGTGCCATCAAAATTGAGTTGTCATTGGGAATACTAATCTCAATGTAGCGTGAAACCTCTCTAGATAAAGTCTGAGTAGTGTCTCTCATGGAGCTTGAGTGAAACTAGACAAGGTGTTAACATCTTTTGGTCTGGTAACATGCATGCAAAACTGTTCAACAAACTTCATTGCCAACTGGTCAAAACATGAGATAGATCGAGGTGGTAGGTGAGTAAACCACATAGTCGCTATGCCTCCTAGCGAGAACAGGATACATCGACACTTGACTGCATCATCGGCTCGTGTATCATTCATTAACCATTTGTACTTTAAGATGTGCTAGTTAGGATCAGAGCTCCCTTCATAAACAGGTAGAGCTGGCATTCTGAATCGCTGGAGCAGTTTAGCATGGAGTATATCATTAGTGAAAGAGGTATGACTCTGGGAAATTCCACAGTCGTCATTTTTGAGGCATTGACTCTCGCGGATCATCTGACGGATCTATGTCGGGATATCTGGCATCTGGAGGTTCTAGGCATGTTGAGCCAAGGTATGGTCGGGTTCCACAATGCGAGGATGGGCTAGTCGCGTTCGACGGTCCATATCTCGCCTCCTTCGTTCTAGGTTTTCAAGAACATAAGGTTTAGGAGTATAATTGCATTGACGGTGGGTCGAATCCGTTTGGTTCTGAGCATCATCTTCCAACTCAATAGCAGTGGTGGTAGTGCGGTCGTCAGTAACATGATAAGGAACATTAACTCCTCGGGAGGAGGGTCCGGTTTGATGGCTGATTGATGGACCAACTCTCGGTTGCCTAAAATTTAAGGTGTACTAATGTCTAGTAGCGTGTGTATAGATTCGAGCCGGTTATGGGAGCTTGGATCTGTGATTAAAGTCAGAAGAGGCTGAACTTTCAGTGGATGAATAGAAAGCCTGATCCCTCCTGGATCTCCTTCATCTTAGATGATTCAGTTGATTGGTCAATTCTGCGTTGGCACGGAGTTGTTGAGTAAGTTGCGAGTCAGCTCTTGCATTAACAGTTGGAACTCTTCCCTGGTGGCAAGGCCTTGTGGATCTGAGGGTCCTGCAGCATTCTGATCGGTGGAAGGAAGATGCGTTGGATTCAACCTGTCCGTCATTTTGGATCTGCAGCTGTTGAAGTCGTCCTAGTGTTAACCATGATGAGTAGCGAAGATCTCTCATACATTTGGTACAAATCTGAATAGGATTGAAGAATTCCTGTGAATTTGAAATCTAGATCTTCTCCTTAGATTCTTGCAATCGGAGATCGGTAGTAGATCCAATGAGCCGGAGAAAAACTGGGTTCTCTCAGTGAAAGCACCAAAATATTCGTACCAAAATTGGGCACAACACTCTTCGGATGTGTTTAAAGAGATAAAATGAAGAATATAAATGTAAATGAGGAAGATCTAACAAACATACAAATTGATAAATAGAAAAAACGCACAGAAACACACAGATTTAGAGTGGTTCGACGTATAGTCTACATCCACTATGAAATGGCTGACTTTTATTGATTTTTGCTTGCCGGTAATGAAGAATTACAATAGTAGAATTCAAGTACCATTGTAATTTTGGCAGATTCTGGATGTAGAAGAGCCAAAAAAGGTCCATTTTCAGTAGGTCTGGGCTGCTATTTATATGTATAGGCAGGAAATATCTCACCCAGATCTTGGAAGACCTCTTCTCTCACGTGGGTGGGCCTACCTAATTGATATTCCGACATTTGGACTTGATCCATGCGATCCAAATTTAGCCCAATCGAGTCGAGATCGATCATGAACATTCCTAAGGTTGCACGCAAGCTCCTTTGAAAATTTGGTGGCATTTGGACTTGTAGATCTCGAGTTATGATCGATGCATGTTTGAACTTGTTGAAGGCTGTCAAGTTCACATTGTTTCTGTTCGCATTGCTTCCAGGCATGTGCTAACCAATGACGTGGCGCTAACTTTTAGGATCGATCCACTTTTCATGCCGAGCGACCGCTTCCTTCACTCGACTATGCCTTTTTCGTACCGATTATGTGAGGCTCTATTCGTATCGATGCTCGTAGGTCACTTCGTATCAATGGTTGGAGCCGCTTCATATCGATGTCGGCTGCTCGTTTCTTCGTATCGACCTTGGGGATTGCTCTTCATACCCATGCGTGTGTATGCTCTTTCGTACCGATCTTTAGCTCTTTCCTTTGTACCAATCAAGTTAGTGATCGATACGAAACATGCCGCTTATGCATAATGGATATGAACTGAAAGGCCTTGATGGATGGATATGAACTGATGCTTATGGGCCGATGGATACAAATAGGATGGTTGCAAGATGATGGATATGAAATGGATCGATATAAAATAGATGAATATGAACAAGACGTGCTTCTCACAGAAATTGATCGATCCATAACTTGAGCATACGAACTTCGATCGACTTGAAATTTGAAATGTTGGATTTCATAGCTTTAATTGTCGTGTCATGTTAATTGTAGCTTGATCCGGGCTCGAACTTTTTTTACAAGCATCTATAGCGAACCTATAACCATTTTTTGGGATGAACAGTCTTTGATTTCCAGTCAATTTCTTGGTGTCACGGCCTTGCCAAAAGGCGGGATAACATGCAGCATCCGTAGCCGTTAGTTTTGGGCCTCTATGTAGGGGGATGTTATTGTCTACATCTAAAGAAAATAGAAATTTTCCAATCGCTAATTTATCCATAAAAAGAAAGATGGCTTGCAAAGCAACATTATATAATTCAGATACTACTTCAAATGAAAATGAACCGGACATTGAGGACGCAGAAATGTGTTTCACAGTAGTAGTAGATTAATTAGAACAGATCAAAGGAGAGTACCAAAAAGTGGTATTTTTTAAAATTTTATTTCCTTTTGCATTATTAAATTTAGGAATAAATATAAATTAATAATAAATTGGATGCATACAAATACACACACACATAAATATATATACAGGAATATTTTGCCATAGTTTTATGTTTGGATTTTTTTTAGCTCATATGTCGACATACCCGAATCCATATGTAGACATACCAGGCTAAATTTTGAAATTCCTTTTCAAATTTCAAATTTGAATTTCTTACGCTTTTGCACTTATTCGAAACACCCAAAAAGGCACCTTGTGTCCCTAAACATGTCAGTCCATAACCTATTAATCAACGCAATTATATACATTCGTTCACTCATTTTGTTTCAAAAAAATCAAATCATCTCTTTATTTTTTATCTCCTAACTTACTCTAAAATGGCCTTCTCAATCTAACCATCAAACACCATTAGACTGTCAAAAAGAATCAAAGGCTTTTTTCCAGTAACAAAGAAGTCATCGTCACATATTGAATATGCTGCGTCTAGAATAGTATTTCCCAAAAGATTTGCAAAATTTGATGATTTTTCTTCTTATAGTCTTCAAGAACTTTTTTTCAAAATAAAATTCTTATTATAGTCGACACTTTTGTTTGTTATTTAGATTTAATAAAAATATTTCATCCGAATTTAAAAAGAAAATTTTTGGAAGGAGAAGAGGGACAAGTTTGGAGTACTGTGAAAGATGCTACAATCGTTTTAGATTGTGAAATTTTGGGTTAAATACTAGACCGTGAATATAGTGGAATTGACCTCTCCACTTTTGAAATTAGTCAAAAAATCAAGTATTTCTTCATAACATTTTGGAAGTGACAAAGACTTTGAATTCAAACTTAAAAATCTTTGACCTAAATTAACACTTACGAGTATCATTTTACAACTAGCATCACACCAAGATTTGGGAATTACAATAACCCAACTCAAAAGGTTTTTATGGCTCCTTTTTCCATTTATCGAAATTACAACATCAATGGGCATAAGTCGTCTTAGATGATTTTGTTCAAAAGAATATTTCAAGACATGATAATACACTTTACAACGGAATGTATCTCACTAGAATTTTAGAATACTTTGGTTTTGATTTAAGAGGAGAACCCGCCTTGCCACAAAAATTATTCAACAAATCCAACGTTTCTCTCATGCATATTCCTTCTTACTTTGAATATTGTGAGTCTCTATCACAAAAAGAAGAAAGATCAGTGTCGGAAGAACAATATGAAATTAAAGAAAAAGAAGAAGAAAATCATGGAATTCTAGAAGAGGATCAAGAAGAACAGAAGGAGGAAGTAGAGACTTCTCTTGAAAGTTTGAGAGACTATCTAAAAACTCAAACAAAAGAATCCTCAAAAGTCAGGAAAAGATCGTCAAAATCAAACGAAGCTAAGTAGAGATTTAATAATCTTTCCAACAAAGTGGATAAGTATTTTAGGAAGGTTATAAAGAAGCATGGTACAATCCCATCTCATTAGTTATCATTTAATTCTATTTAGTTATCCATTGTATCTTTCCTACTTTTTATTTCCTTGCATTTCCTTAGTTTATTTCATTATATCTTCTTATATTTTCCCTTCTGCTATGTGTCATCTTGTTTTAATCAACAAAAATTAGTCCTTGCTGTTATATATTGTTCTATTAGTCTTTGATAATCATTAAAATATAATGGTATTAAGCAGAAACAAAAATTATATCAAAAACTTAAAATGCAAATTCAGGCATAATTGTCGATATTCTTGTTTATATATGTCGACGTACTATAGCCATTTGGAAATTTTTTTAATTTTTTTTAATTCAGTTATTTCAAACAAATTTTCATACCTATGACCTATTTTTTCCAAAAGAACTCACCCATCGATTCATCTTTCCTTCTCCTTCCATTCTTAACATTTTTCTTAATAAAAACGACTTCTCCACACCAAAAACTTTGTGAAAATTTGAAGAGACCCTCTAATCACTCAAAGATATTCTCTCCTTCATACGTAGAAATCAAAGGCATTAGGAACTAAGCCAAATGCAAATGATTAAAGAGCAAGAGAAGCAGTTGGATACTCTTCGTTAGTCAGTTTCCTCCCTTATAAAAGATGATCAAACAAATAACACAGAATACTCAAACATCAAGGACAATGAAGATTGGAATACCATCAAAGAAAATCCAATTTTTGGATCTGAAGGTTGGATTAAAGTCCTTAGAAATATCTAGATTTATATTAGTTTTAATTTGCAAGTGTGTAAATTAAAACTTATTTATTTCGATTTGGTCAATATGTAAACAATTAATACTCTTACGTTTGGATTGATTACCATAGGTTTGGTTTGGTATGATCATATAATACTATATAACTTAAAATTTTATTATTGTATATCTTAATACATGCCATGATTATATCATATTAAATATACAGTAATTCTTTCATTTATATCTCATGTATTGCATCTTAATATGTCACATTTAGTGCCCTTTATTATTTTAGTCCAATCTTAATTATATAGTTAAACCTATATTGATTAACATATCACTTAATTCTTAAAATATTGATTTTGACTCCATAGTATATAAGTACATCTTTAAGGAAGTTTTATTTTATTCACTAATTTTTATTGATGATAATGGGCGAGAAAAATATAAAATATACAAATGCGTACATTTTAGGGGACTTATATAACTCAGGAGGAGTTATATCATATTTATAAATAGGAATATTTAATGGTTGTCATCATCAAAAGGGGAAAGATTGTTAATACCTCGATTATTGATCTTGATGACAACAACCATGTAAAATATAGATATTAATGTTTTGCCAAGATATATAGTACGTAATGCAAAATATTACACAGTTGCTGAATCAAAGACTATACATATAAATACTGAAGATAAACATTTAAAGACTCATGTGTTCAAAAACAAAGATATGAAGAGTCAAGATTATAATTTAGATTTTGGAGTCATTAGAATTTATTATTAAAGTCCTTGACAACAATTTCTGAGCTTTATCTCCAATTTCTGATCGTTGATATTTAAACAAAAATAAATTATTTTAATTTAAAAATATATATTCTAAATATTTTATTAAAGCTCCTTTAAGAGTTCAAAAACATTTGAAAACTATGTTCAAGTTATTTTATAAAGTATAGGATTTTCAAAAAAATTTAGAAGAAAAACATTTTCAAATTTCACTAGCATTTGTCAACATACATATTTCCATATATTGACATATAGATCATTATTTTGTTTTTTAAAATTTAAATGCAGGTGTCTTTTGGGAACAACCTTCATGAATGGATACATCTATTCATTCACTATATAAAGGGGAGTGCAAACGAATTTTTAAAAAATTAATAACTTACTTTCTTCTCACTCCTTATTCTTTTGAAAATTCTCTTGAAAAATATACTCTATACTCTTTAAAATTATATAAAATCAATTCATACTCCATTGTATAGATTCCGTACTACTTACTTACTATTTTGGAAGCATCTCTCTCATTTCAAAGATCACAGTGTTATCGAAGTGGCTATAGGATCCATTGTATCCAAAGTACAACTATTTATTTTTGGAAAATCATCAACTCCAATCTATTTTATATGGGTGTGCTTGTAGCCCTTTCAAATAAAGTGGGTGTGCTTAGTAGCCCGATAAATCTAGTGGGTGGTCTCGTTGCCTGGTCTGGTCAATAGAGATTTTCCCAGAGTCTTGATACAAAAGGGTGTATCTTGTAGCCTTAAAATCGAGATTGTATTCTGATTTTCCATCTACCTGGTCTAAAGTTGTTGATTGAAAAGGAATATGTGTAAGTAATTGTATGGGACTGGATTAGGACCGGTTAATCTAAACTAGTATAAAATTCTCGGCGTCTTCTCTCTTAATTTACTTTATTACTTTTATATTTAATTATGGTTGCATATGCGACAACTTGTTAGTATAAATATGTGCCATCAATTTGTAACTTGATATTAATATTGAAAGAATTTTAGAAAGATTTGCATAATTTAGAAAACGGTATTCACCTCCTGTTAACTCGCCTTTTGGCGTGGCCATGGACAGGCAGATCTAACTAAGTTGACTAATCGTTTTTCAGGATCGAAATACGATAGGTTTGAGCTAGTTGGATGGACATATCATTCAGTATGGTTGGAGTTCGGCCATGTGGTTCGGCCGTTCGGTCAAACATGGATCGATCGAGGAGAGGTGGCATAACATGGTTTGGTCATCGGTTGTTTGACCATATGGCTCGGTCGTTCAACCAAGGTGGCTCGGTCGTACTTGGTTAGGCGAGTTAGTGTCGATCGGCATGGAAGGGACTGGGCTGGATTGGCTTGGATAAAGCTGGATTGGCATAAGTTGGATAGAGGTGGATCGTCACATGGCGTAAGGTTGGGTTCGGCAGGAAGGCTAGGAATTGGCCTGGTTTGGGTCGGCATTGAGTGGATCGGCAGTGGAGCGGAGAGTGGCTCAGTGTTGGACTATGGATATGGTTTGGTCAATGTGGGTCGGCGTAAGTCGTTTGGCACTGGTGGTTCGGCTACGAAGGAATCGGCATCGGTGGATTGGTAGATCGATCAGGGTAGTTAGGTTGAGGTGGTTTGGCATGTTGAGGTGGCTCAGCAAGATAGTGTGGCTCGTTGGGACGGAGTGGATCGGCATGTTTACTGCTTCGAGTCCCAGCTTTTACTTTGAGTCGCAGGTAGGCATACTTCGGGTCATCACCTAGGAAATGTAAGGTCGACATATGCCAAACTCAGGGTCGTTCGTGGTGTTGAGTCTGGATCGGTTGTGGTCTTTGTGGGCCCAGACCACTTAGAAAGCCCGGAAACTCTGGATTTTCCTATAAATACAGCATGTGAGGCTTCAGAAAAGGGATATTCATTCTGTCTTCCTTCGTCTTCTACACAAAGGCTACTCCTCCATTGTGGTTCTAAAAACTCTGAATTGTAACTTAAATTGATTCTAACATTAATAAAAAGTAAATTTCTGGAGTGGACGTAGGCCAAAGCCAGTCGAACCACTATAAATTGTGTGTCTTAACTGCTTTCTCTTTAATTTTTTATGTTCTTCATATTTATACTCTGTACATATATTCTATTTGGAAGCTGTGCTTGGTGCTTTCATTTGGATTTGGGTGTTAGTGTCCAATTTTGGCGCTAACACCCCTCTCCAGTGTTAAATTAGCTGTAAGATCCATTATTCCACATCCCACATTTTGGAATTGCTATTATTCTTGGATTCCATGCTCTTTTGGATTGCTTGGTTTTTAGGCAAGTGGTTAGGATCCTTTACTTGCTAATTGGCCATTATACACCTTAAAATGATGTTTTAAAATGATTTTTGAACCCTAAAATGTGTTTTATACTTAAATAGTCACATATGTTAATTTGAAATGATTTTACAAAGTTCAGTGAATTTGTGTTCTTGTGGATCTCCCTTTTTCTTATAGTTATTCCCTCGTTTTACTCTTAGATTTAGGTTCTAATTTGATGTGTATGAACATTTGTTTTCTTACACATAATTTATAAGCTAATTGCTTGAATGTATGTTGTTTGTTTGGTTGAAAATGCCGATCGAATGGCGACATAGAATTAGGTATAGATCTTGGATCGGTGATGATCCATGAATTCGACTTCACCATAATTTGATGCGGTCCATGTAAAGGCAACAATGAAGGCCTCAAAAAGTTACGCTTTAAGTTTCAAGTTATTTATAGTTCATTTGCTTGAGTTATAGGCAAAAGAAAATGGATTGATGGTGGTGTGTGAATCTTGGGTCAGTGGAGAAGTGCTTCAAGTCATGCTCATGCCATAGGAGGCTTGCTTCGGGTCATACTTCGAGTCATTTGTTTGTATGCATTTGGCCACGTTTTTGGTAGACAAAAATAGCTAAGTGCAGGATCGATAGCCATGTATCGGTACTGATCCAAGAGGGGCTTTGGATCAGGTTGCTTCAAGTTATGTACGCGCTTGAATGGAGTTCACTTTGAGGTAAGGAAATCATCTAAGTGTGGGATCAGTGGCACCCATGGATAGGTACCAATTCATGTGGTGACTTGGTTCAATAAGAAGATTGTTCTAGGATGGAGCATGGGCTTAATTCATGATGAAGTGTTAGATCGATAATTGGGTTGGATCGGGGTAGAGTTTAGATTGGTGGTGATGGTTTGGGGTAAGGAAAATAAAGTGCTTCGAGTCACCTGTGTGTTAATCTAGGTTATTCACATGTTCATTTCGAGACTTTCTTTTAAGCCTTCATGCATAAGCTTGCTTCGAGTCGCATCTCTATTTCTCCAAGCTAAAGCTCAGGTCAGTACTATGTTGTGCAACTCAAGGGAACTTTTGACGACGACGACACACAATTCAATGATGATGATTCCATGATGGGGAGTGAATTCTTCAATGATGGATGGATGTACTTTGATATGTAGAGGAGAGGACCACGAGTTAGATTGAAGGGATTGTTAGAGGAAGCGTATAGGATACATGATGATAATCTGTGACTATTGATGTTTGTCAGGAATCATTCCAAATCACGACGACTTCAGACAGGAGTTGTATGACTGGTTCCAGGATATACTCTGCTATGGATGACATGCGAAGGGACCGTGGATACTCGTAGGTTTTGATGGGTAGTCGTAAAGAAAGGATATATAAGGGTTGTTAGAGTCCACTGACGTTAGGACCTGCCCTTCATGCACGTAGAGTCCGTTGATGTGAGGACCTGGACTATATGTATTACTAGAGTCTTTTGACATTAGGATATAGTAATGATACGACACTTTAAACATTAGAACCTATTTACTCTGGACTATCAGATGGGTAGTCTAGTTCCTATCCTACTGAGTGGTATGGATTTGAGTACCAAAGAGCCGAGGCGTTGAGTAGTCTTTGATGAGGTCATATGGGTATCACGTATCCAACATACTAAGTGAGTAATGTGATGATGGATAATGGATGCTATGTTTGCTTTGATTGCTCATCATCTAGGGACGTCACATGACGTAGATATTATTGATATAGATATCCAGACACCTATTTGTGCTTTGACATATAGCACACCTATGATGATTATGGTATAGAGTAGCATATATCTTGTGTTATGTGATAACTCTGTGGATGTATGGACAAGTTAATGATGATTTTCCATATCATTTATCCTAGTATATTGACTTTATAGTATTTGTGATTTTCTATCGCTCACACCAGACTATTTTCATACTCAGGATTTTATGCCTTGCTTCCTATTATTTTGGGTACTGTTAAATGATTAGATTAGAGATATCAGGTCTAGTGAGCGTGAGGAGCTAGATAGATGGAGAGCGAAAGGCTACGTTCCCACCTATTATTGCATTTATCTTTTATTACTTATTTCTATAGTGCACCTCAATGAATCTTAATAGTGCTTTTACTATTTAGAGATAGTGTAACAACCCTGCTTCCTACACCATACTAAAATGTAAATTTAATTAAAATAAAATGTTTGAATTCGATATTTGATAATTAGTATTTTGAAAATAATTTTTAGTTAACTAAATTCTATTTAATATAATATTTTGATTCAATAAATCAATAAATTCTTTTCAAATAATATATTGAAATTGAATTGAATGTTTGAATTAAATTTAAAATATTTTTAAAGTGTAAATAATTTTCACATGATTGAAATAGTTGAAAATAACTTTACTTTATGTTGGAACAACAAATAATTAAATAAAAATAAATGAATATTGGTTTGAATAAAATTGTATCACCATTGAAATACAGTTTGTAGAATAAAGTGTAAAGCAATTTAAACTAGATTATTAGTTAAAAGATTAAGGAAAAGAAAAGAAAACAAGCAAATTAATAATGGCTTAAATCAATTTAAAGCACATTCAAAACTTTCCTTCTCTTTTATTCTCCACACTAAACCTAGTTTACTCCATAGTTTAAACCCGACTCCACCTTAGCCCTAGCCCGCTGTTAGAAAAAAGAAATCCGTGAACGACTCTAGCATCAATGAACGCAACCAAGGCACGAGGTTAGAGAGGCCATGATTGGTGATGGTGTGGTGGCAAGTGGTCAAAGATGGGGTCGCGACCTGGGAAGCAGCATACACGAGGCTAGAGTGTGACGTGGTCGCAAGTGGCATTATAGCACCGTTGTGATCATGCAATCCAAGAGCGAATCCAAGCGAAGGTGGAGGCTAGGTGGTAGAGTGACATAGAGGATTGGTAGTGATTGATGTGATAATGGTGTTGACATGACGAAGTGTGCGACAAAAACATTACGCTTGGGCTGAGAGTGTTTATCGTTTGGGTGGCAATCACATGAGGTGATTTTTAACTCACATGTCTATATTTATATCGCCTTGCATCATATATATTATCCCGACTATCGCTTTAATTGCTTAGTTGAGTGAATTGCTTGATATATTGGTTGTAAAGTTTGATTGGATATTGGATTAATTTTATGGTATTGGATGTGATTTGGATTAGATTGTGAGTTTTTATGTATATTTGATTGTGCAAAATGCAAAGTAGATGTTGTCTGATTGCATTTTAATTTATATATTTTACATCTCGTAGGGCCATTCAGTTGAGAGTATTTCCTCTCATTAGAACTGTTGGTCGAGATGCATTAGGAAATTTTAGATTGTGTATGTATTTATGGATGACCGTAATTCGATGTAATTCGATTTGGGACAAATGATAAATTCGTATTAATAATCTGTTGTTGATTTCGGAGAATTTTTCCCCGTAATTTAAATTTACGATGATTTATTGATTTTTCCATTTTTAAAATATTTTAGAAAGCTTCAGGAAATTATTTTTCTAGTGTTTTAAAATTTATTTAAAGTATATTTATAAATAAATAAAGTGGTTGTGAAATAAAAACTAGTTGTTGAATTTTTTTTTTAGAAATAAAAGTTGTTTGAAAAATGAACCAGAGAATTTTTAAGAATATTAGAATCTATCTAATTTTATAAGTAATAGTGAGGGGTTTTTAATAATATTTTCAAAAGGGAAATTCCTTTGTAAGTTGAATGTTTAATAAAAAGGATTAAAAGGAAATTAAAAAAGGATTTTTGATTATAAAAATTTATTTTAAGAGTTTTAAGATAAATTCCTCTTTTTATATGTTTTTTGTTCGAAATTTATTTGATAAAATATTCAAGAAATATGTTCAAAAGGGAATTTTTAAAAATATACCATTTATTTTGAAGATAGATTTAATTGTGCAATATTTAAATGGATTTGAGAGCTTTGAGTTATAATTCCCTTTCGTGTATGGTTTGATTTGAAATGGTTTTCATTTGATGTTTTATGATTTAATTCTATATAACAAGAATTTTGAATAAATGGTTTAGTAGTACTTGGTGGTATAGAACGCTCGGTAATATTTTTCTGGTTATTCTATTGACTCATATTATAGAATAGTCATTGTTTGATGAGTGTATTTTACTAGCTTCTAGTAAATGTTTAAGTAAGACTGAGTGGTATAGGACGCTTGAATAATACTTGTTCAATTACTATTGGTGAGCAAATGTCACTTATATTCTAAAGATGAGTTAGGAATTTGTGGTATCGCCTAGATATGACTACTTAGAGCTTAGTAGTTAAGAGTTATATTGTTACTCTCCAAGTCAACAAGATGGAGATATATTGGATTGATAGATTTTTCCTCTTAGGACTAACAAGTCGAGTGACTTTATTATCTACTCTTAGAGTCAGTAGTCGAGGAGTTGTTATGTTAATAACTCTCATCGGGACTTATAGAGTCGAGAACGACAATTCTCACTCTCATCAGGACTTCCAGATTTGAAAGTACCAGTTATTACACTAATTGGAACTTATATAGTCGAGAGTTTTGTTAGGAATCTACGTCATAGGATTCATGCCAGTATGGAGAGCACGTGAATTTGACCCACCAGATAGGCTAGTTATCCATCCTAGCGGTTCTAATTGTAGGGTCACGCCTTGAATCCATGATGTCACTTTTGAGTTGCAGGCTGCAACTTATTTCCCTCATTATAGTCATTGCCTTAACGTCACCTAAGGACAAACACTCTATTACAAAGGAAAAGTAGGAATCATTGTAGTCCGACAGCATGTTTATGACATGCGATGGATACAAGTGTCAGGATTCTGGGTGTAACTAAGGGACTGTAGGAAATGGGTTGTGGTCATTAGCGTTTCATGGAGAAGGATGCAGTACGTCAGTCTTCCTTCTGGATGACTTAGGTAGATCCATTATATTTGAGATATTCAATATTATCGCCTCATTACTAGAGACTGGTTATGTGCGTGTCTAACAATTGAGATACCCTAACTCAAGACAGCGCGTGTTGTCTATTCATGACATTAAAGACATGCTGCGAGCTTATCTATCATCTTTTCAGAAGAGCATAAGGCTGGGAGATTTCGTTTTTGTATGATTTGTTGTTTTATCTCCGAGGGCCATTCGGTCGAGAGTTCCACCTCTCCAAGGACCGTGGGTCGAAATAGATGATTTTTATACATTAGGATTTGATTTATTTTTATGTTTATTGAGTTTGAGTTTTCTCGATATCTCCGAGGGCCTAATATTCGAAAGTTATCATTTCCATTAGGACTATAGGTCGAGATAATTATTGGATATTATTTTGATATTTTGCTTGAATTGTGTTTTATAAAGGGTTTGCATTTCTAGCTATCTCCTAGGACTAATAGTCGAAAGTCTATACTTCCATTAGGACTGAAAGTTGCAATAGTATTTTGGATATTGGTTTTTGTATTTAGTTTGTATTTCATTTGATTTGGGTTTCATATTTGCTGATTTATCTTTTACAACTTAGCAGTCGGAAGTTATTACTTCCATTAGGGTTTTAAGTCCAGATTCAAGACGTTGATTGTTTATTTGGAATTATGCCTTCTTGATTTATATTTTTAGGGCTTAAAAGTCAGAAATCCATACTTCTATCAAGACTGCAGGTCAAGACATTTTGGGTTGTTGACCTTATGATATTGTTTGATTCGGGATTTATTCTTTTATCATGGATTTATGGATATGTTATTTTCTTATCCACGGTATTTTGAGATTTCAATAGATTCAACTGTTATCACCCGATTTATAGATGTTGTGATTCTTACTTGTTTGTTCGTATGCATTAGGTGTTATTTGGGAATGTGTGGCATGTTATATTATAGTGATGTTTGTGATGGATGTACATTATGCTGTATTCGTAATTATCCTGCTTTTACCTTGCTTATTGTTATGTATCCGTATTAGATTTAGATATAATATGACCCATTTATTACTCGGTTCAGTCCGATACTTTCAAGTGCATGAACATTAACCATTTTGGTTGTTTGGACTTTGGTGGAGACAATATATATTTGTTACATCATATTTTGAGATGATAACCGTGTATATGTTCTATTTGAGTATCTCCTTATAATTATTTCGATGAGATATACAAGAATTTTGTATAGTGAAATTGACTTGGTATTTATTGTTATATTGAGATGGACATCAGTTGGTGTCAGTTTTATATATTATATTTATCTGTTGTGTATTGATCTGTCTTGGTAAACCTATGAGTTTATTGCTTTGTGCCAACACCGGATACGCATAGACGTGTTGTTTTAGATATTTAATATGTATTGGTGTTAGCCCAAGGACATATTCATGTGTGGTCATTCATAACAGGCCTCATTCTCCGTATTATCTAATATTATTAACTAATAATAATCTTGGGTAGTATTGGTGTAGAGGTGGGGCATTACAGACAGTTGTCTATTTGAGTTTTTTTTACCTGATGTATAAACTATATCACTTATGTTATATAGTTGTATGGATGTTGTTACTATGATTTCTATGGTTCATTTACTTATTATCGTCTCGTCTATTTTATATCTACGATGACTGTTATATTTTATTCAATGCGCTGTGAGATATATTATAGGTTCTGTTATTACTTTACTTTACCAAAACCTTAATGATCATCCTACATCAACCGGGCACCGATTATAGTGCATTCTATAGGTAGTTATCGTTATTGGGTACCGATAGTGTAGGGTGGTCGTCACAACATGTATGTATGTGTGTATATACATACATACATACATACATATATCTCTATGTGTGTGTATGCATATTTATATTGTTATCCAGCTTCTTAATCCAAGCAACTTTTATTAAATCTGGACATCAGGAAAAAGGTCAAATGGTTTAAGAACTTAGGGCAAGCTTGGAATGGCAATGGATAGGGCATTAAGAAGTTTGGATTCAAGGTGCATTAGAAAAAAAATTCGATATTCACCTAAATTCATTTCGGTACCGAGTTCTATTAATGAGCCATGATGGCTCTGGTGCTTTTGGCCAAGTAATAGAAGGATAATGTGGTCATTCAGGGGCCCCTTTTTCAAGGAGTAAGTGAACAACTCTCGAAAGCTAAGCAGAAATGGCAAGTACTAGACGTGTCAAAACATCTTGATACCAAGGCATAAGTTCTTGTAGCAGGAAGATCTAAGGATATAAGATAAATTAAAGGAGAATCACATGGTTTGTACTAAGCAAATCGTGTTGGTACCAAAATGATTTTATTACAGGGAGGACTTTTTTCTTCCTTCGTACTCTCTCCGATCTAGTGTTTTACTTGGTCTTCAATGAACTGGTGACTCTGGTGGGTGATTCTCCTATGCATACTGTTAGAACCCTATTTGTATGTTTTAATGATGACAACTATATATCTACATATATTTAGAATATTATAATATACAGGTTTGAGAAGATATTAAATTAGAGAATCAAGGAGAAAAGAAAGCGAACCATCTACATAGCAATAGCCAAGGAAACATGGACCGTCAAATCAAATGTTTGTACTTGGTCTTATATATACCTACAAAATTTCTATGATAGTACACATGCTTACTCACACACACTATACAAAATTTTTAAAAAAACTAAAGAGTTAAAATAATCCAAATTAGGCTATCTATATATAAAAACAAATTTTAAATAGTTCAATCGACTAAAAATATTTCCAATCGATGGAACATGAACATTTTTTTTGTACAAAATATTTTTATATTTTCCACATAAATTATTGTTTATATTCAATAGACTGACTTTTATTCTCAATCGACTGACCATCCTGTAACGGCTATTTTTTGAAAAGTCACCTCGAATGGTTACAATCGTTCAAAAGCATCTCTACGAATAGTAATGGTTGTTTCGAACGATTACAACTCTTCGATGAAACTCAT
Source organism: Allium cepa (assembly GCA_030765085.1). Classification (NCBI taxonomy): domain Eukaryota; kingdom Viridiplantae; phylum Streptophyta; class Magnoliopsida; order Asparagales; family Amaryllidaceae; genus Allium; species Allium cepa. Next base: position 159,468,265 of record CM060945.1, on the reverse strand, counting down.
TGATATGTATATATAGAGATCAACATTTAGAAATCATTTTAACTTTCTCAACTAACTTTCTTGACCTCCATTCTCTCATGAGCACTCTTGAACACTCTTGCATTTAAACTATATTCTTTACCGAAAGAATCACTCGATATACTTCCAATAATCACAGAGCATGCATATTGAATCGTCAAGGAGATTATAGGAAGTCTTATACAATCAGGAAAAATAGGTGTTGAAGGAACACAAAGTTGTCAAGTTAGAAACTCTGCTATATTGCATATTCCTTTGGACGAAGTGAGGGTAATTTGGTTAGTGTAATTTTCAAAAGGGAGCTTCAAGACTGGACATAGGACGAGAGGTCTAAACCAATATAAAAACTTTAGTGTGATCATTTTTGTTTACTTTACTATACTCTGCTAGTTAGTATTACTTAGTTTTGAATATGCATTTGAATGCACATCTAAGCCATATTATATGAGATCGTTGTGCTATTTCATTTTGTATCATAGTAGGTCATTTCAATAGCCATAATAAAGTTCTTGAATAATATTATGATATGGCAAGCACTTTTCTAGAATGTCAGTCAACCGCATTCCTCCGCTATTCATTGGATCTCACTATGCATACTAGTCTACTCGTACGAGAATTTTTATGGAAACAAATGATCTCGAAATTGGGAAAGCTAATCAAAATAAATACAAAGCACTTATTGCTAAAAGGAGTACTTGGACAGATGCTCAAAAGATTGCGGCAACCAAAAATGCAAAAGCTATGAATGTTTTTTCTGTTCACTTGATAAGAATGAGTTCTCTAGAGTTATGCTATTTAAAACTGCATATGATATTTTGCATACACTACAAATCACACAAGAAGGCATGAATAAAGTGAAACAAACTAAAATGTCTATTATATAGAATCGGTTTTCATCATTTAAAATGAAGGCAAATAAGATTATTATAGATATGTATTCTAAATTTTGAACAATACAATATGATCTCGTGGCTCTAGGAATTACTTTTACAGTATTTGATCTTATCACATGTATTTTAATCCTTTAACTATTAAATTAGAAAGAAAAATTTAAGCTATCGAAGATGCTAATGATCTTTATCAACTTGAGGTTGAAGAATTATTTGGAAATCTGATGTTGTTCGAAGCTAATTTACAGGCAAGGAAAGAGAAAACCAAGAGAAAAAGAGTATAGCCTTCCAAGCCAGTGATGATGAATCAGATTTGGATGTTGATGAGATTGTATTTATTGAAAATCATTATGATAGATTCAAGAAGTTCGAAAAAGATCAAAACAGTGGGAACTTAACTAACTCATCTAACCTGATGTCAATCAAGTGCTATGGGTGTGACAAATTTGGTCATACGAACAAAGATTGTTAGAAACTTAACAATGAGGGGAAGAAAAACAAATTCAAAAAGTTCAAGAAAAAGTGAAAGGATTCTCAAGTTACATGGGATATAACTGCTTTAGACAGTGGTTATGATAGTGACTTAGAACAAGCAAACGTTGGTTCAATAACCAACGCTGCAGAGGTAAGTCCTGAACGCTCTTATAATGAGATTTTGGAAATAAGTATCAAATTGGATGATAAAATTAAAGATTTAAAGAAATTATCTAAAGATAATATAGGAAAGTTATATGGAGGTGAACTAGAAATTGGTTACAAAAAAATAAGAAAGTATTCTAGAGGAGGAACTAGAAATCACAGAAAAATCTTGTGAAAACTTATCCTCTCAAAATGTTGCCTTAACTGATGAGATTAAAACTAGAAAAACTGAGAATGATAAGCTTAGCAATGAGGTTTGTGAATTAAATCTAGTCTAGACTCAGTTAGAAATGAAATAGTTGAACTAAAGCAAAATCTAGAACAAATTACTAATAATGTTTCAAAATTTAACAAAGAAAAATAGAGTTTAGAAAATGTAACTAAAATTTCAAAACCCTCTGACAAAAGAAATGGACTTGGTTTCAAAGCTAAACAAAATCACAAGAAATATGGTAATTTTCATTATAAGTTTAAAAAGTCCAAAGATAATGTTAACTCAAGTAATTCAAATTTAAAAATCTTAAAATTTTGGATTCCTAAAACTAATAATAAAACGATTAAGCAGAAATATATATGATTATCTAGTAAATGATGTATATAATGGTAATTGTATTTCTAAAATTCCAAACCCTTTTGGGTATGGTTACTGAAAATATAACTCCCTACCCTAACGCAGAAAATGGTTACCAGTACTTTGTCTTATTTTTACAGGTACATAATATATTGAGGGGATGTATTCCTAATTTTCTAATGCATATATAAATGCAGGAAAGACAAAAATTTAATAATCCTATCTTTAATTTGATTTTATGAGGAATACTATCTGTTTGAACCAAAATTGCATAAACGACCAGAAGATTAAGTATAGAATAAAAAGTGAAGAAATCTAGATGAAAACGAGTAGAAAAGAACACAAAGTAATATATAATGGTTCGGCTAACCTTGACCTACGTTCACTTGGTCATTTTATGGATTATCTTGCTGATTACAAGCAAGAGTTCTTACGGATTGATATAAATCCAATGATGATTACAAGAAATTAGAGCTTGGAAAGTAAGAGCCAAAAGATCCTTAGAAATGACCCCCGCCCTACTATTTATAGAAGTAGGAAGCCTAAAGTCTCACCCAGAAGGTCTCCACATCATTTTCCATTCCACAGACTATTTCTACACAAAAATAGGTCGCCACATCGGCAACTATCTTAGATCGATACTGATCCATAGGCTTAGATCGGTACCGATCCACAAGGCGAATTGGATGTCTTAAGCTCTACAATTGGATAATCTAATGGTTAGATTTATGATGCCATACTTGTTTGCATCATTATTTATTTATTTCTTAGTCCAAATGGTGGATCTATGAAGGAGAACGTTGCTGATTCAAGTGCCTATGGAGATCGATAGAGAATTGCATGGGAACAACAAAACAACACTTGGAATAAGCTTCTTGCATCAAGTAGAGTAGGTAGGAAGAAGTTGGGAAAGTTTGGAGATGGTTACCCGGATTGGTACCGATGCAAGGTGTTGGATTGTTTCTCTAAACTCTTGAGTGTGCTTTGTCCTTGTCCCTAGACTTTGTATGTGCTCGGTTTTTGGACCCATGGGTTATCTCTTCGGGCTTCCTGCCCTGGTAACTCCAAGTTCAACTCATTTAGTTCGTTCAAATATAACCTATTCAAGAGGCTGGATAAAACTTACCCTCCAAAGTACATCTCGTTTCAAATGTGACGTGCTATGAATCGAAAAAAATCAGGATTGCTTTGAAGGATTCCATTCTATACTTCGAATGGTCGTTATCCTTCCTTTGGATCGATTCTATGAAAAGTTATGACCGTAGCTATTCATCATGATAGTCCACTAGCATCTAGCATTATAAATCTGAAGTGTGCTATCACAGTTTGACATTTAGAGCTCTGTAATTTTGAACTGGTTTCTTTCATGCATTTTCTAAGTTTGAATCTGATTTCTTTGATCTTAGTTTTAAGGCATTGGATATGTACACACATATACATGGATGTTCTTGAACAACTTCCAGCATGCACATTTAGATATATATGTGTGTGTATATATATATATATATATTTATCAAAATGGGGAATAATAAGAGATACAGTTTGTATACTGTGCAATCAAGACATAGAACCACATGTACATTTTTTGCCTGTAGTTTCTCGAAAGAGGTGTGGAAATCGTGTAAAATGTTAATAAACTCATCATCTCAATTGACTCATCTAGAAGGAGAAATCAATTACCTGATTCGGAGAGGTCACTGCAAAGATCTGGAAGCTAAATTGAGTGATATTGCCATCACTGTAGCTGTATAGAGTGTGTGGAAAGAGAAGAACCGCTATGTATTCCAAAACAAGCAAAGAAACTATTTTGAGGTTAGCAAGCTAGCGGAAGGAGACATGCATCTAGTTTAAAGAACAATAAAAAACTGGGCACTTACCAAGTCGAGACAAAGTGCAACTCAAACTGAAGAAGTGGATCTGCGTTGTCCATCAGTAAAAATCGCAAGTACGAGTTATTCGTTCTAGCAGCCATAAATTTCGTCAGTTCGAATGAGGAAGCAAAAAGAGTTTCGATGTAATTCTGGAAAGTACGAAGTATAATGTAGTTATGTCATTTAAGTGTCTTTTGTATGTATGTTGTTTTTGGGCCAAGTCTAGGGCCAAACGATCTAGGCTGGAATTGCCTAAATAAAGCTCTAACCTATTTCCATTATATGTGTGTGTGTGTGTGTGTGCGCGCGCATGCGTGTGTGTGCTGATGTCAAAAATGGGCATCAACATCAAATAGAATTTAGTATAGATTAAATGAAGAACAAAAATAAAATGGAGCCAAAAATCACAAATGAATACACATATTTTAAGAGTGGTTCGGCAATCTTGGCCTACGTCCACTTCATATTTTTATCGATCTTGCACTTGATTATGATTACAAGAATATTTGGATCAGCTGGGATCCATTAGGACAAGAATAAAGAAAAAAAATGGAAGAGCCTTTATAGAAGAAAGAAGGATCCCATTCCTAATTCCATGACTGATGTATTTATAGGGGAAGACACGCACGGATTGGGCTAGAATTTTGATAGAAGAACCTCCAGGCCAAGAAAACGCCACACAAGAATTTTGTGGCCCATTGGGGCGAAAAATAGGGATCGGTACCAATCCCTATTTTGATGTCCAAATAGGGAGAAATCACTTTGATGGGTCTACCACAACGTTATCTACTTTCCCTCCAAATTTCATGTCATTTCGACTTACCGTTTGTGAAATATCGTGCTTTCCATGAAGTTGTGTTACATGCATTCTGATTTCAACCGATCCCTCTAGAGGGATAGGTAGCGTTCTCTCCAATATCCTCCAATTAGGGTGCGATCCCTAGGGGGTGTTTCCTATGTTGTAATGTGCTTATACTCCAAGTTTCATGTTGATAACATCTGTAGATTTTTAAGTTATTGACTGATCTTTGTTGCAATATGTAGCAAAAGCTGCATATGGCCGATCCCCTTTATATCGATCCCCTTTTATAGGTGAAGTAGTTTTCCCATAACTTGAGTATGCGAACTCCAAATAACTTGAAACTTGAAATGCAGCCTCATATGGCCTTCCTTATCACTCCATGTCGATCTCACCTAATTTGGGACAAAAATCAAGTATAAGTACTGATCCTCTAGAGAAAGGGATAGGCACTGATCCCCTGCATAGGAAAGGCATTATTCATACTTAGAATATTCTGGAGAATCTATCTCTTGGTCTCGGTTAATCATTGCTTGCCTGCACTTGATCTCTAAGCCTAATAATCATCTCTTTGGACTATCTTCCTCAATGATCGTCCAGTCTAACTTGTCCAGTCAGTCTAAATATAGCCGAGCCAAAAGGCTGGATAACAATACATGTGTTTGTTGTTTTTTTAATGTACTAGCATGGATCGGTACCGATCTAAGTCCTGGGATCGATACCGTTCTAGTTATTGGATATTTTCCTAGTTTCTTGTCAAAAATTCAGGTGTGGATTATATAACCCAAATTCTTCTATTCCTCTTTCAAATTTACTTTGCCCGCCGATCCAAGATTTTGAGCTAGCCATTATAATTCTTTTGCCTATGATCTGAACTTCCTTCCATCACTGACCATCAAAAGCCTTCATGTCCACCTTCAACACCTTCAATGACGTCACTTTAGTCTTGCTTGAACCACCACCATGCCTTACTTGGACATCCGTCGACCTAGGAGTATGTTTTAATTTCTTGAATCATGTATACCTTTTGACCATTCCCAGGTTGGTGGCCGAGTTGAACATGAACATAGAGGAAGTCGCCATCATTGGTCGTGGCTTTGGAATGGTGAGGATGAAGGAGGGAAAGGACAAGCTTTCAATCATGCATCGGATTAGAATAAATCCAACACTTGGATGAATTTTGTGAACTCCAAATTCACACGTGAACCTTGCCTTATGGACTTGTGCCAAATTCCTTCTTAATCTCGAAACATTTCCAAAGCATGGCTGAGAATGTGAAGCTCTCCAGGATGGTCACCGATGATGGTCACTTCGGGCGATACCAAACTTTTAAAATAAACTAATATAATATCGGAAGTATGAACTGCACTGCACTACACAACACCGCACTAAGTTTCACTTTAGCACGAGGGGCACATCTAATAATTTATCTGATGTTGATTATTTGTGGAGTATTTATAAAATTGGATCACAAACGTTCCAAGCATCTTTCCACCTTAACAATAGGTCCATCTACTTACAAATACATTGAAATTGATGTTGAATCAAGCTCAATCATGACTCCACTTGTACAACAGACTACAACATAGAATGCACATCAACAAGAAAATCCTTAGGTTGAACAATAAGTTCTTAAAAATCCTATAGAGCCCACGAAAGGGTTGGAGGTTGAACATTTTATTGAAACTCTCAAAGATGCTATTCTTTTAGATGATCCTATCGATTCCTTTGCTTCAAAGATCGATAAGAGATCTCTTCGTAGAATTTGCAACAAGCACGGAATTCAATTCGATGATACACTAGTACCTTCTCGCCATCAGAGAGCTCATAGTCCCCCGAAAGGCTACACTGCTTGCAACATATACATGTGTTTAGTTGGTTGCGTTCCACCATTTAACTCATTCATTCGTTGAGTTCTAAACTTCACGAGATTAGCTCTGACACAATTACACCAGAATAGCTACGTATTCCTTCTTGGTACGTACATTTTATTCGTTCAACATTTGCACCGAGTACCTAGTGATCAGGAAATCCGATACATATACAGTTTTTAGGGCCAAAAGGGAAGTCCTTCCTTAACTTACTTAGAGCTAGCAAATAATAGTAGAGTTATCATTGGCACATGGAACAAGTTGAGCTATTTCAAACTTGAATGGTTTTACGTACACTGCCCACCTAGGTTTACACAAAGGTGGATGTCTGGACGTAAATTCTTCATCATTTGTTTACTACGATTCTCCTGGTTAATTATTAAGCTTACCTCATATTCTTTTTGTCATTCAGATGTTTCGATGAGGCCCAGTAGTGCGGCTCTTGTCGATGCCGTCAGAGTTCTCATGGCACTTCCAGAGGGGGATATAGACATTGGATTTCTTCTCTCTAATGAAAATCTCTTGGCCCATAATCTGCTAAAAGTGGGCCGCAGTTCCGGAATAAACCAAGTGGTCACTAGTGATGATGACGATGACAACAACTCACCTGGAGGAGATGAGTTTAATCCAAAAGTGTTCCTAGTCCCGAGTCCAAGGGAAGAAGTTGAAGAAAATGTTGAAGAAAGGGAAGACACGGTAGGTAAGGTGAAATTGTAGGTGTAAATGACAAAGCTGGCAGTGACGATACTGATGTAGGTCATGAGTCCTTGGCTGAACAACCCATAGATGACCTACAGTCTGCCTCAAATAAGAGACCAACTGCGAATGTTTCTAAGGAACGAACTTCTACATAGCCTCTACCTGTTGTGACTGCTGAGAAAGTCCTTCTCTTCCTTCCACGGATACATTCTCAAAGTTGGGGCCGATTCCTATCGAGTTTGGCTCCATTGGCATCGATGACATAAGCTTCAAGGGTCTTTACTCCTCCATTTGCTTTAACAATGAAATTCCTCCCATCAACATGGTAGAGATCACTACTATGAGCAAAACTCCATAACATGGTCTGTCGAGGGGACTGTAGGACACTCATGCACACGTGCACTTTACCACACTATGCTGCATTTGACTCATATCCTTTCTAGTAAAAACTAATTCATTCCTATTTCTTTTAAAAGATCCATGGAGAAGAAGAAATACATATATTAATCTCTTGAGGAAAATGCCTCTCTATTATATAAGCATCGTCCAGGCCATATCATCAGGGTAGTGGTCGAGATTCTGAGTCTGGCTATAGGTTTAGCCAAGATAGAGGCAACTGGGATAGGAGTAGCTATAAAGAGATTATCCATCATGTGATTCTACCTCCAAACATCGTTCTTGGTCTAGATCTCCTCCTCCGAGAGGCCTGGATAGGCCTTTTGATAAGATCGATGACATGCCACCAAACAATGCCTCCCATGTACCTCCTCCGATTATCAATCCCGTACAGCATCTAGCACCATCTCATTTTAGTCAATCTTTAGATCATAGGTACTACAAGAGTAGTTCTAAGACTTCCCATCATATAGTTGTTAAGAAAATGATCGAAGCTCCGACGTTACTACAGAGCAAGAACTTGCTGCCAACGCCCGAATGGTTGAATTGAAAGAAAAAATTTCAGTTGTTTATTTTGATAGCCTCATATTCATGTCCAACTTGAAGAGAATTCCACCTTATTTCCAAGACATGACCATTACTTATGTAACTGACGCTTATAACCAGTACAATGAATGGTTGTGGGTGGTTGAGAAAATATCTAAGGTTCGAGAGAAAGGCAACTCAAGATTGATAATTTGAATCTCACGGCCCGTGGGATTAAAGAATCATTGCCTACCTAAATGTTTAGGTTCAAAACTTAAGGAAATCACAAGCCAAAGCTGAGAAGAAAGCCAAGGATGCCATCAAGGCACTTAAAGATGAGAGAAACAAGCATCATGATGAGACTAAGACTACGCATAATCGGAATCATGCCTTAAGGGTGGAAAGAGACACCTAAATTAAGAAGGTGATTGAGTTGTTGGCTAAACTTGGGAGCGAGACAAAAGAGAAGAACGGCGCCCTCCAATAAGCTTAGGATTATTGCGAAAAGCTACTTGTTGTTCATGTGAAAGAGAAAAGGCGGTTGAACATGCTAAAGATGTGGATGCACTTGCCAAGAAGGAGGTTGAAGCTAAGGAACAACAAATGGAGAAATTAGAGCCATTGCTTAACAATTACAAAGCTAATGTGCTCAAATTTCACAAATTGGAGTGGTTTAACAATGATTACTCCAGAATTCATGCTCGCTCTTGGGAACAAATTATCGAGGAAGAAAAGGAATTTCTTAAAGGTGGTAAGGTGGATCTAGCACAGCTTGATAAGGGAATCCTAGTAAGAGATGAGTCTAAGATTTTGAAAGAAGGTCAGCTTATTCTCTATCCAAAGCTAGCTGCTACTGTGCAAAATGACTTAGGCGAAGGCTTAGGATCGTCACTTCAAGATGTTGCTATTAGGGACAACCCCGAACCCAAAACTATTCTTGATCCATCTTTTGTCCCAGTATATAATCCAGATCATCCTTAAATGCATAAGCTTATTATCCTTTCTCTCCTTTTTGAGGGGAACTATAGCGGCACTCCGGCCCATACAAAGACCCAAACTGAAGGAGGTATCTCACTTACCTCACCTCCAAAGAGTACATATGTCGCCAACTGACTTCGCTAGTCTCTCTTTTTATATCTCTCAAGTTTTAAGTCACCCTCAGGTCGTCTGGCTTCCCCAACAACGTCTTTAGTCGGGTCAACATGCGACAACAGCAGAATCGATGACTGTGACTACCTCAATGATGGTGTCGACTATCCTGACTAGTGAGACTCATGGGCTTGAAGATCGGATGATAGATGCTCTTCAGGATAAAGGGACTGGCAAGCTCAAGGGAGCTCGGATTAATGATGATGTTATTATAAGTGGTGCTTTTGACACTTTGTCCGGTAGCACCATGAGTTCGATTGAGAAGGAGCTTGTCCTTGCCAAATAGGTCAAGCACAAGAAGTTAAAAGCCTTTCCTCCTCCCCTATCCATAGCTCCGCTTGGACAGAGTATCTTTGCCACAGTCTCTATTCCTTCACCTGGGAGCGCCCAAATCACACTTGATGTGTCATCATAGAGCACTCCATTTAAGGGATCGGGGAGAGGCCAGAAAGAAAAAGACAGGGATAAACCTTCCTCAGGAGAAAAGAAATCCTAAAGGGAGAAAAAAAGAAGTGAATGCCTATTTGATTTATGTAGATAGACTCGCCTTATGGTTTGGAGTAGTAGTGATCTATTTTGGTTTTGGGCCAACTTTGTGCGAATTCAGCCTCCGGTTTTGCTTTTAGTTTTGGTGTAAATAAAATTTGTACTTATCTTTCCAAGTTCTACATGAATAACAAAGGTTTTGTTTTATTAAATATTCTTTTGAATTTTCCTAAGTTATTTAAGAGATGCACTTTCCATTCAACGTACTTGTGATCCATTTCTCTTTATTATCATAGTCGGGCTATGTCATTAGCCCGTTTTCTAATTTTCTAGCCTTTAGTTGCTCTAGCAAACATTAAGTAATCATAGAAATGCCACCTTCAGGTGCTAGTCGAGATAGACCACTTAGACTAGTGGTTCTAATATCCTTTTCCATGATAGTGATTTTCGATCGCGCCAAACTCTAGTCGTCGACCGAACTTCGTAAGTAAGATCCCTCCTTACGCTGGGCATGGATCTTCGGCCTTGCCTACTCTGAGCAAGAAGTCAGTGATTGGATGGTCACATCACATCCAATTCAAGTCATACTCCTACTTATATATCAGGAGTGAGAGTTTGTGGATGAACGATCATATCACGTTCATTTTGATTTATACTCCCACTCCAACATTAAGGGCCAGGGTCAGTCATGGATGGACAGTCGTGTCTTATCCGTTTGGGTTTATACTCTTGTCCTTGTTCCAAGGATGATAGTTGGGCGAGTGAACGGTCGTATCATGCTCATTTTGGTTTATAATCTTGACCTCATACCAAGGGTAAGAGTTAGTTGATGGACGAATAAGTCACGTCCTTTCTTGGTTTATACTTACACCCCTGTTGCAAAGGAAAGAGTTAGCAAATGGATGGTCAAATCACGTCCAGTTAGGTTTATAGTCGTGTCCTCAATCCAAGGTCGAGAGTTAATAGATGAATGGTAGTATCGCATTCTTTCGATTTATACTCCTACCCCCACATCAACAACAAGAGTTAGCATATGAATGGTCATATCAAATCCATTTTGAGTTTATACTCTCACCACCACATAAGGAGCAAGAGTTAGCTGGTATCAATCTATGGACACAGAGAGTGATTGAACTTCAAGGGTCTGATCATAGATAGTGGAAGTTTGGTTGGCTCCTATTTCCAGGTACTTGTATACCTACATTACACACATGCAGATTTATTCGAGTTAGTCACATTTCATAACTCTTAAGCAATGTAAAGATGGACCTGGAAAGACATTTACTGAAAATGGGAAATGGCAGATTCCGTCTTATCACATGGTTTCATTCAATTATGTACAAATTTTTTTCTAAGTTAAATAGTGACATAAATCCACGCCCTCAGGAGTGAAATCTTGGCACCTTTGCAAGCTTGAAAGTGCATTCTCCAAGCTTTTGTTCTATTGCGTAAGGACCCTCCCAACTCGGGCCCAAATTTCAGGGCCTGGGAAGATTCACTTGAGAAACAAGTTGCCGATTTCAAAGATTTGATTCCTGACCTTGGCATTGTAATATCAGTAAATTCAGTTACGATGCGCAGCTGCTCTCAAGGAAGCTTCGTCTCGTTTCTCATCGATCATGTCAAGTGATTATAGAAGGAGTTGCTCATTCATTTGTCGATTGTAATGAATTACCCAACGATAAGTTACTTCTAGTTTAACAAGAAACATAGCCTCCGATCCGTAGGCTAGGGCGAAAATGGAGAAAGACAGTTCATCGACCCACTTGCCCTTATCCTTTTCCAATTGCTTCTCCACTTCCTCTTTGAGTGCAGGGATCTCTCTGTACCTAGGGTGTGGCATTTGTGTTTCACATGAATACATTTGGGGTTTATGTTCAATGCATGGCTCACTATCTCCAGCGAGATCCTGCACATATCAGAATGCGTCCAGGCGAAAACATCCAAGTTCACCAGGAGAAAACCAATCAACTCCTTCATCATCTTGGCACCAAGTTATGGTCCAACTTTCAGGATCCGTCTTGGGTCATCCCGACTAACTGTGACATTGATCGCTAGCTCGGCTAGAGTAGCCCTTCCATTAGTAGCTCTTTTTGCGGATCCATATCCTTATGGAACCGATTGTTCTGCTTGAAGTAGGGCTCAGGCATTAGTTGTTATGCATCCAAATCCTTGTTCCAAAGAGTCTCCTTTACACCTTTTCCTTTCTCTCTTCGCCTTGCCTCTCTTAGCTCGGCGACATAACATTCACGGCTAAGTCCTTTATCTCCATACACTACTCCCACACCATTCTTTGTAGAAAATTCAAGCGCCAAACACCAAGGAGCTATAACCGCTTTGAATTCAGCGAGTGCTGGTCGGCCAAAAAATGCATTAGAAGTATAATAGATATCCAACAAAATAAAAGGCACAATCCACACTCGCCTACGGTCATCCTCTCCAAGTACTATCGGTAATTCCACATATCCAACTGGCTCTGTAGTTATTCCATTAAATCCTTGAATCCGAGATTTACACAGTTTCAAGTCCTTGTCCTCCAGAAACATAAAGTCATAGGCTTTTTGAATAGGATGTTGACTGAACTCCCATAGTCAACCAATACCTTTCATGTTATAGCAGGGCCAATCATAGCCATTATAACCAATGGGTCAATCATTAGGGCTTCCACCCCATCAGCATATCTGTTCCAAAAACCAATGTCATATGTATTGGTTTTGAATTATTTTGCTAGAGTTCCATCCTCAACTGCCCAACAGCTCTCATACTCATTATGCTTCAAAGCACCATCATACCTTTCCATCTCATTCAAACTCTTGTCGGGTGGATGTGGTCCACCAATAATCATGTTTATCACTAAGCGTTTTTCAAATTGCCTAGGCTCATACCAATAGGATTCCTCCCATAGGGATGTTAACTCAGGGGCATTAGAATTTCATTGCCCCTCGTTCTGCAAGGCTTTCACAAACTGTTGCAATTTTTTCTTTCAAATCAACTCCTCAATTATATCATGCAAGTGCCTACATTCATTAGTATTATGACCGTGCATCTCATTAAACCTACAGAACTTGCCAGATCCCTTTTCCTTTTCGATTGACTCTCTTGGAGCAGGCTTCTTTTACTGCTTAGTGCCTCGAGTTACCAAATAGATGTTCTCGATTGAGTAATTCAGTTTAGTATAATTATCATATTTTGGAATCCTGGGATGATTTCTATTATCTGACTTGCGTTTCTCGGCATTATTATCATTCTTATTATGGTTATCATTCTAGCTGCCAATATTCACATCCACGTTTCTAGAACTACAACCATATTATTTTACAACAATGTTGCTCAATGTCACTTCATCTGAATTTCCAACACTGCTTCTCTAGGGACGATTGCGTGCTTCTTCCAAGCATAAGTGCTGATTAGTTTTTCTATGGAAAGCATCCATCATCGTTGGAGTTTCCTCTCCAACCATTCACGAAATCTGTCTCGGGATGAATCCCCTAATCAGCACCATCAACACTATGTCATCATTAAAATTTGTTACTTCCCTCACATCTAGAAATGAGATCCATACTGCCATCCAAAGGGCGAGCAACGAGCCCACCATTAGTTGAATCAGTATCGATCCATCCTCTTGGATCAGTACCGATCCACAAACCCAAGCCTTGAGTTTGTCTTCCTCCTTGATATGACATCCCAGAGTGTTTTGAGTCTTCTTTCACTCTCTATCTCTCCGTCTCTTGTTGGATAATGAGGCAGTTTCAGATCTAAACTTGAATCCCTCATGCTCCACCTTCGACTAATATGTGTTAGTTCTTTTAATAGCCTCAAGCTCTGTTGCATCCGTTGGTGCATCTTATTATGACTCTCCTGGATCCTATCCTCCATCTGCTCATCATCTGATCCATTTCCACTCTAATCATGACATCAGCTAGATATGGATCTTTGGTTGAGTTGGTTGAGCAACTTCATCCGCATGATGTGGGTCTTGGTTTTCAACATTAGTACTAGCTTTGGATGTTATAGCACATTCTTCCCTTGATGGGGCCATGGCGCATTGATTCTCTTAGATTATTGAAAATATGAATAGTAAAACGTAAGGCTGAAAAACTAAATCTACTCTTGGATCTATGAAACCCAATAGCTAATGATGGATCCATGTAGCCTGAGAATTGGAGCTCTCGATGAAAACATCAAAATATTTGAATCGAAAATGGCACAATCACCCAAAAGATTAAGTAGGGAATGAAAAGTGAAAATATTTAAATGAAAATGAGTAGGAAAGAACATATAATAATTTATAGTGGTTCAGCTAATCTTGGCCTACGTCCGCTTAGTGATTTTATTGACTATCTTGCTGATTACAAGCAGGAATTCTTACGGATCGGTAGAAATCCGATAGTGATTACAAGAAATTAGAGTTAGGGAAAACAAGAAGTAAAAGACATTTAAAAAGGAGCCATGCCACTCTACTTATATATGAAGGAAGCTTAAAATCTCACATATAAGATCTCCACATCGTTTCAATGCCATCGACTATTTCTCCACAAAAGTAGGTCGCCATGCCGGCAATTATCTTGAATCAGTACTGATCCATAAGCTTGGATCGGTACTGATCCACAAGATAGCCAAATTGGCTATCTTGAGCTCTTCATGTTGATTGTCTAATGGTTGGCTTCTTGATTCCATACTTGTTGGCAGCCTTATTTGCTTATTTTTGAGCCTAAATGATGGATCTATATAGAGATAAAGTTGACGATTCTAGTACCTATAGAGATCGATGGAGAATTGCATGGGAACAACAAAATAACACTTGCAGTAATCTTCTAGCATCAAGTAGAGTAGGTAGGAAAAAGTTGGCCAAGTTTGGAGATTGTTCCTAAGATACCGATCCAAGGTGTTAGATTGGTACCAATCCAAGGTGTTGGATTGGTACCGATCCAACAAAGTACCGGATCGATTTCTCCAATCCCTTGGGTATGCTTTGTCCTTATCCCATGGCTTTACTTGTCCTTGGATTTTGTATCGTTGGGCTATCCCTTCGAGCCTCCTACCTTGACAACTCCAAGTTCGACTCGTCTAGGCCATCCGAATACTGCCTAGTCAAAAGGCTGGATAACATTTAAAATGTTTGAACCAAAAATGGCACAAACATCTAGAAGATTAAGTAGGGAATAAACAGTGAAGAGGTTTAAATGAAAACGAGTAGGAAAGAACACACAACAATTTATTTTGGTAATCTTAGCGAACATCCACTTAGTGATTTTATTGATTATCTTGCTGATTACAAGCAAGAGTTCTTGTAAATCGGTTTAAATCAGACAATGATTACAAAAAATTAGAGTTAGGGAAAGCAAGAGCCAAAACACCCCTAGAAATGAGCCCTGCCTCTCTATTTATGGACATAGGAAGCCTAGAATCTTGCCCAAAAGAACTCCATATCATTTTCCACGCCATACACTCTTTATCCACAAAAGTAAGTCACCATGCAACATCCTCTATCATGAGGCCCGAAGCTAAGTGCTACAAATGCTATAGTCATCCATAGTATTAGCTTCCGGTGACAAAATACGGTAATGATAATGGTATCCATAATATCAAAAGCACATGAATATGAAATAAAATCAGCACAGATTTCAAAAACAACTTTCCTGATCACATTTCAAATCCATATTTCATATTTAGTTACAAAATCCTAAAACAATTCTCAGATTTTTATCAAATATAATTATTACGAATTACGCCAAGAGTGACATATGAGGATGACCCCTTGGATGATCAAAGTACTAAACAAACCTATCAGTCATAAATACATCACAGTGGAAACAATACTAAATAGCTCCTACATAACTAGCTTTGCCTTATGTACGTCTTCAGAAGCTTATTCATCCAACCTACTAAATCCGAACGTCCTTAACTCTCAATTTACTCAAATCAAATATTAAGCACCCGAGAGTTTAAGGGAAAAACATAAACTTTGAGTCAAATATAAATCCCGGTGTGAATAATACTATACATCTCGATTTACTGATATTAAGTGAGACCGCGTCGCTTAGAGGAATGGGTTTTCCCTCATATTATCCTTTTAAAAGCATATCTTTTGCAAATCATAAACCTGCAATCAAACTGATTATAATCATAATAACAATAACATATTTGCATAATAATCAGATAATTAATGAACTGTCTATCCGAACAATATAGTTTTATCAGGCTGACTATTAAACACTGGCTGACTCGGGCCTACCAGACATAATCAATAATCCAACTTCTGTTAGACACAATACTGGACGTCTGTCCTTAACTTACTTTTCCAAGGGTCAATCGAACCCAATGGTTTTTCGGGCTCACCAATAACCTACCTCTACTTTGTGTATTCCTTTCTATGTGTAACATCATATTAGTCTTACCTATGACAAAGCCACACACACTGGAATTTTGAACTTATATTAGCTAGAGACTACTATCTAAAGTATAAGGTGTGACCTGATACCAATCCCATTTGGTCTTCTGATATCTGAGTCATATATTTGGGGTTAACTATTCCATCCATTTTTCCTTGAAAACGTTTCTTTCAAAACAATTTAACCCTTTTTAAATCAAACCTAAACCAGGAAATTTTGTTCTTTGCTTTACTCAATATTTATGCCATGATATATGCTTTACATAAAATAATGTTGATGAAATCTAAGTCAAGGGTGTTTTCTATCCCATCAAAACAAATTAGTACTCCTTTCTAACTTAGAAAATTTTGTGCCTTAAAGCCAAAGAAATACTTTCGAAACCTTTCAAATAAGTTATTACTTTAACCTTGAAAACATTAGACCAAAAGGCCAAAACAACTTTTGAATGTATTGAAAATAGACCTTTCGAAATCATCATTACACCTTAGACATCCTCTTTCGAAACCATTAAACTTTTCTTTTGAAATATTTGAAAATATTGATTTTAAAACACTTAAAACAACCGTTCGACGCACTAAAATATACCTTTCGAAAACATTTAGGACTTCTTCTTTGAAACGTTGATAACATACCTTTCAAAAGCATTTGGTTCAAGTAAAGGTTTGTGGAAATGTTGCTTTGAAACCATTTAAAAATATTCCTTTCGAAACCATTGGGTTAAGCCTTTAATATAACCAAAGGGGCACAAAGCATTGAGGCGAAAGGAATTACTTTTGAAAGATTTAATCCCAAGTAAAAGAAGAGGATAGTTTCGAAACAATTCCTTTTGAAACAATTTCCTCCGAAAGCATTTAAAAACAGCTATATAACCCGTTCGAAAGCTTTGAGAAGGTGGCATCAAAGCAAAAAGGTGAAAGCATCCTTTCGAATACGTTATTTTCAGTCTATATGGAAAAGCGGCCTTAACTAGTTTGAAAGGTATGAATGCAACATCATGGGTTTTGAATAGGCTCAAAGCGGCTTTCTTTTGAATGCTTCTTTTTAAAACAAATGGCAAGCGACAACTAGTTTGAAAGCTTCCTTTTAAAAACAAAGATAACTTAAAGCAACCCCTTCGAAAGCATTTCCTTTGACACCATTATCCTTTCCGCCTTTCTTCAATGCGCTACATATCACTTGCTTGATACCATGAGCATTAGTTTCAGTTGAGTTTGTTAATAGAAGTATGGTGACAAAAGCTAGCAAATGGAAGTGCGGAGTGATAAATCCAAGCAAAATTTATTTTATGTCTTTCAAAGAAATTTCTTTTCATCTTACCTGCCTAATTTGTCAAATTGTAATTAGTTGCCATTTCTTTATCAAAATCCTTTTATAAAAGGCTACTGAATTCAAAATTATCAATTAAAAATTTTTAACAAATAAACCATTCTCTTTGATAAACTATATAAAATATTTAAGTCCCTTAACTTAAATAATTTTATAATTATGGTAAAATAGTTAGGAAAATTCCCTAAAAATCACCATAATTTACTTTTAGTATGTTTTCTAACATATTTAAATCTCACTTCCGAAATCAACATATAATTGTTTTAAATAATTTATACCCAATATTAACTGTTTCCTTTCATAGAAAATTCATAATAATTCCATAATAACTTAGAAAATTATGAAACTTGAAACTCACTTCTAAAATAATGTTTTTGATCATATATCAAAAATGCAAATCATTTTGTCGTCATTTAATAGGTTTTCCAATATAAACCTTTAATATAATTTATATGAAACAATATAAATCATTAATAAACATATATATCTATTTGAACAAACATAACATGGTATATAATTTGCAAAATTAATTCGGATCAAACCTTAAAATCAAAATCGTTGTAAAAAGTAAGATGTAAATCAAATTATTCGCCTTGGCTTCGTGTTAGAAAGGTTGATATTTGCCCTTTAACTTCTTCAAGCATTCTACTTGTTTCCTAACATATCTTCTTTTGATTCTTCTTAATGGTGGCCGGCCGAGCTCTTAGGGGTTTTAGTTTTGATTGTAAATGTTGAAATGAATAAGAAATGAAGATAAGAAGGCTTTAGGGTATAAGAACAAAGTCTATTCCTGTTTTGCCTTATCATATTTCTCTTACTCACTTATTTTTAATTCTCTTTTGCTTATACATTCATTACAGCACGTGTAACATCACCATACTTGGAGGCCTAAAACTAACGGCTATGGATGCTGTAGTCATCCATAATTATTAATCCTTGGCGACCAAATAGGGCGGTGTTAGATTCATTGATACACAAAACACATGAATATAGAAAAATTTAAAACTTCAAACAGAATCACATTTCATTACAAAATATTTCAAATTCATTACATAATCCCAATACTTGCAAACTACATTCAGAGAAAATATGTTTATTACAACATGCCCCCAAAGCGACATATGAAGGTGCCCCTCAGGATGATCAAAGAATATGTAGGCAATATAACAAATTTGCCATTACAATGAACACAGCGGAATCAAAAGAAAAGAAACTCTAAATAGATATCATGTCTCTTACACATCTCCAGAAGCTTATTCATCTTAAGACCTAAAACCCTTAACTCTCAAACTACTCAAAATCAATTGAGTGTCCGAGAGTTTAAGGGGATAACATAAATTTCGATTCAGACATAAAGCCTAGTATATAATCTACCATCGCAAATCATTTAGATATCTAGTGAGACCACGCCGCTTAGCTGAATGGGTTTCCCCTCACTAGTATCTCAAAACCTTTTATTAAACCATATATTATGCTCATGCATCCATAATGGTTATAACAGTTCAAAACAGTATAACATGATGATATGAAAAAAATGAATCAATTCTGGATTACCCATCCCCATTCATTTTAGACTATCTGTCTCAATTATAGTTTCTAGGGTTACTGTTAACCTTTTAGTTTTCATGGGTAACTAATAACCAGTTAAACATTTAAGGACTCCCTATCCAATTACATAGTTTCCATGGGATCAATATGAACTATTGGTAATTCTAATATCCTACTCTTATCTTAGTATTCATGGGTTGACTAGGAACCTATTGGCAATCCCAATGTCCTTTACGCTTGCCCTATTTTTTATGGGTCGACTAGGAACCTATTGACATCTGTCAATATTTCATCCAGATATAGTTTTCATGGGCTAACTTAATCTATTGGCCCTGCCAGTAACAAATCATAGTTTTCATAGGCTACTATGAACCTGTCTATCTGACATCTTCCTTTACACATAGTTTTCATGGGCTAACTATGAACCTGTCTACTTGACATCTTCTTTTATACATAGTTTTCATGAGCTAACTATTAACCTATTAGCCCCTACCAATATCTTTCTTTTATATTTTAGCATCCAATATTATGGTCTTCATGACCTCTTGGATATAATTCTACTCATTCAGGAGTTTTATCAATTTATATTCACTACTAGGTTAATCTAACTGGTTCTTTTACCCTTTATCCTCAAAACGCAGTTATGGGTCCATTTAAAAGTGAATATATTCATAATTAAAAAAGAAACATTACAACATAGCAATACCACACTTGTGGGTTTAAATATAACAAAGGTGGCTTCTTTTTTAGACAGTTATAACAACTCCTTTAAAATATAGCCATGGGTTTTTCCTTTAAAAATAGAGTTTGGGTTATAAAATCTTTCAATACCTTCGAAACCTAACTTTTGACTTCATAGGATGACCCCCTTCTAAAGCTCTTAAAAATATTAGACTCCTAACTTATAATATTTTAAATGCCATTCGAAACCGTTCGAATACATTAAAGTATTATCATTTATCTTTAGAAGCTTAGCTTCGAAACCGGTTGCAAGTACCCCATTCGACATTAATGGAAATACCCTTTCAAAAACATTGAAGGTGCCCCTTTCGAAAGCATTGGGTTTATACTTAAAACATTATTTGGGTCAAAGTGAATATAGTTGAAAGCATCTGTTTCGAATCCAACATTTATCATATAAAAATATTGGGAAAACTTGATGGCGTCGACACCATCTCTTTCAATGGCATAAAACATCTGGGTAAACCATTATAAGGTTGGTGTCGAAACCCTTTTTGAACCCATCACCTTCAAAACCCCTAACCCCT
The DNA here is from genome assembly GCA_030765085.1 of Allium cepa. NCBI lineage: Eukaryota > Viridiplantae > Streptophyta > Magnoliopsida > Asparagales > Amaryllidaceae > Allium > Allium cepa. Next base: position 159,447,817 of record CM060945.1, on the reverse strand, counting down.
TTCGAAAGCTTTAAGAAGTGGCTTGAACTTTATAAAACGAAATATTCTTTCGACAGCATTGATATCTTCAACACCAACGAAAGGTCAAAGAACGACAGTAGGGTACCGACTAGGTCGAAACCCCTTCTTTTAAAACATTCTTTCATAAGTAAATGAACCCGGTCAAAAGCAATCCTAAGTTAATGGCAGCCCTTTCAAAACCCTTTTAAAAGCTCTTTTGAAACCATATGCCTCGACTCTGTCAAAGGCTTAAAACAAAACAAGGCAGGCGCTTTTTATCTTAGAAACAAACCAAGGTTTCGTCTCCTTCGGAAGCTATCCTTTCAACACCTTACCTTCCGCCTATCTCTAATCCACTACGTACCATCATAGTGATAACTTGTGTATTGGTTTCCATATAGTTGGTTTCGATAAGGATGAAGGCGGAAACTACTATGTCGAAAGGCGCTTTCCTAAGTAGGTGGAACCTCTTTTTTGAGCAAACCAGGTTTAATTCTTGTTTAAATAAACTTTTCTCTAACTAACCTACAACATGTCAACACCAGATTGGTTACCTTTACTTTTTCAAATTATTTTCCAAAAATTAACCGCCGCTGATCAGATCTAAACCATGGTCAAGTTAATCAATTAAACCCTTCCAATTTTGCAAAGAAGTCTCTCTTCTAAAACATTTATTTTGCATAGCAAATCACTTTGGAAAAATCCCTAAAAATTCTAGAAATTCACTTTAATCATGTTATCTAACATATCAAAACTTCTGATCCAAATTCCTAATATATTTTCCAAAATAGATTTATAAACCCAAATAACCATATTTTCATTTGAAAATTCATAATAATCTTTCCATAGCTTGGAAAATTCTTAGAATTGAAACCCAACTCCAAAATCATGTTTCTCATAACATAAAATTTACCCATGGCATTTAGTCAACATTAAATCTCGGTTTTGTCCTAAAACCGTGCATAAAACCTTTTTAAACAATCTTGTTCAAAATAATATAAATCATAATTCAGGCATATCATCTACCAATATATCATAAAAAAATACCCTTAAATCTGAGAATATATGATTCAAAACAAAAATAGAGATGGAATTATTATCCACCTTGATCTAGATTAGGAGATTGAATTGAGATTGATTCCTTTAAGCTTGAATTTCTAGCTTTAATTTGAATTTCTTCTTTTTTCCTTAATGACCGGCCGTTCCTTTATATTTTTGTTTTAAAATGACATGTATGGGAAGAAAGTAGTGGGAATGAAAATATATAAAGGGGAGGTTATGGACGACAATTTCCAATAATACCCTTATAAGACTTAATTAACCCAAAACCATTCTTAAGCCCATTAATTATTTTATTAGGCATGACTCTTATTAACTAATTCAATTTTGAATCCTCTTATCACTAAAGATTTACATAATTCTATTTAATTTATCTAATTAAATCTCCTAAACAATGTTATCAAAAATTAGGGGGGTTACAGCTCAGCCCCTTATTATTTAACAAATCTCAATCTCTTAATCATCTACATTATTTTATTTTATTTATCTAATTAAATATCCTAAATAATGTTAGTCAAAATTAGGATCAATACACACCACAATAGCAATTATCTTGGACTGATTCTGATCCATAGGCTTGGATCGGTACCGATCCATAAGCTTGGATCGGTACCGATCCATAAGATACCCAAATTGGCTATCTTGAGCTCTTTATGTTCGATCGATTAATGGTTAGCTTCATGATTTCAGACTTATTTGCATCATTATTTGCTTGTTTCTGAGTCCAAATGATGAATATATGGAGAAGCAAAGTTGCCGATTCAAGTGCTTAAGGAGATTAATAGAGAATTGCATGGAAACAATAAACCAACACTTGGAATAGGCTTCTTGCATCAAGTAGAGTAAGAAGTTAAAAGGTAGGAAAGTTTGAAGATGGTTCCCTAGATCGGTACCAATCCAAGGGGTTGGAACAGTTCCTCCAAACTCTTAAGTATGCCATTTCTAGTTCCATGGTTTTGCTTGTGCTTGGTTTTTGGACCCTTGGACTAACTCTTCGGGCTTATTGCCTTGATTACTTTAAGTTCGACTCATCCAGTCCGTCCGAATATTGCCTGATCGAAAGGTTGGATAACACCATCTTTAAGCTAACACATATTTTTGAGATAAAAAGTTTTGTCTTATAAGAAAATTATATTTATGGGTACAAGTGCTATAAAGCATTAAGTCCTTAAAATATAGCCATTGAAATGTTTTTAGTGATATAAATATATTTTAAAATTGTTATTGTTGACTATATAAGTTTTATAATTTTAATACAAACATATATATAAATATATACACACGTACATATATTTGTAATAAATAATTTCTTATCTATATACATAATAATAAAAAGGTCAAGATTAATTATGTATAAATCTATAACATTAATGCAAAAAATATAAATAAATATCCGACTTTCAATCATTTAGTCAACTGAAAGAAATATCCAGTCGACTAAAACACTACATATAATATACAATATTTACACCATCGACTAAAATATATAAAAATAGTCGACTAAATCACTTTCTACAATCTGGAATAAAATTTTAACTAGATCGGTCGATCGAAATTTTTTTAGTCCACTGAATATGTGTCAGATTTTACCCAGTCGGCTATAGTAAATAAAACAGTCGACTTAATAAGGGTGTAATCTGCCTTCAAAACACCCATGTTCGGTCGATTAAAATTTTGATTAGTTGACAGAATCTGGGTATTTTAACCCAAAATTCCTTTACGTATTATGTGGTTGACTAAACTCCACATCCTTCTCTAGAATGCAAATTTTACGCATTCATTCGACTTAAGATTTCTACCACTCGATTGAATTGATAATTTCAATTTTTTTAAAATGTTAATAACCATGCCTTTTTCCCATCATTCTTTATTTTGCTTTTCAAAATTCAAAACCCTAGCTTTTCAAACCTTCAAATTCAAATCCATGCCACCCAAGCAAAAACTTCCAATCAATAAGAAGACACCAGAATCTCAAAGACAAAAGGCTTCATCATCTACAACTCCATATCACGCTAAATTTTGGTCTAACGAATAAGTACCTATTTAGATGAATAATACCGAAACTGCACTCAAGCACTTCAATGAACTCAATGATGAATGAGTTGTCCAAGAGACATTCTGTAAATTGGCACATTTTTCGACCTTTGGTATTAAAGAGATAGCAAAAGAGCACGAATTCCTATTACTTATCAATGCCAATCAAAACAAGGTGAAAATCAACCTTTTCTTAGTATTTTATGCAAACTTATGTGGAAACTTTGTAAACCTGATAATGATGGGGAACTTTTATGTAGCAAAGTATTAGGAGTTGAAATTAAGTTATTTGTGGAAGATTTGGGGATAATCTTAGGTTGTGCTAGTTCTGGATATTATTTAGATGACATTGATCATGATGAATTTGCTTATAATCCAACTAGCTATCTATATCGTACCGACCAAACTCCTAACACTTCGGTTAACCTTCATTCCCAAGTTCAAATATCAATAAAATGATAATTCAAACTATATTGCCAAGAACTGGGAGCACGACAAAATGTAGATAACAACTACAAGGCCCTATATGCTATTTATTCTAACAATAAATTGAATTGGGCAATAACAGTCCATGACAAGATCAAAAGCTTTCATGTCCGCTCCCAACATACCATGTTCTTTGCATCCTGCTTGACCAAAATTTTCATTACTTTTCTATTAATATGGAGAGTTGCAAGATATTACCTTACCTAAGGTCATGGACCAAAAATCCATCTCTCTCATGAAATTACCATAAAAAATGGAGCCACTTGAGTCATACAATGTTTATCTATTCTGCTTAGTTTAAGGGAAAATAGTCCAATCCTCATCAAAAGCTCAACTAGACGTGCAACAAACTACTCAACAAAAGTTTGAAGAAGAAGTTGATTTGAGTTCAAATAGTGATAACAAGGTTATACTTGTTGACCCTTCCAAGACTATCTCTGCCAACACCGCCATCCTCAAGAATCAAGATATTTTTTAAACTACAAAGAAAATTAATCAAGTAACAAAAGTATTTTGAAAAAACCATAGTTGGTTTTTTGGAGAAGATATGGACAAAATATCTTCATGCTCCCGTCCATCCTTTCTACACGACTCAGAACCGCAAAGCTAGGTCTTACTTATTGCCTTGTGTTGGTAGGTTTGTGTTTACTTATATTTGTTTGTGTTTATGATTTGGTGGTGAACTATTTGTTTCTCTTGTAATATTTAAATTTAAATGTTTTGGTATTGGTACTTATGTGGTGAGTGTGTATGTTTATTTGGACAAGTGTTATGATTGTTTATGTTGGTTTCAAAATGTATAGACATATGTTGTGTTTATGTCATTTTATATGTCATATTTTCCTATCTACTAAGTGTTCTATTTGTTCGTTATATCATTCGTCATTTTACTTTCATATTTTCTATTGTTATTTATCTAACATCGTTGTTGTTCAAAATGTTTATTTGTCATTTTTCATGTATACGCATCCCATACAAATCCCCTACATTGTTCATTTATATAGTCTAACCTTCGTCATATTCTCTTTATTTTATTAATGGTAAAGGGGAGAGTATATTGACAACGGGAGCATCTATCAAGAGGAAGACTTATATATTATCTTATCTTGACTTATACAGTTGTCATTATCTAAAAGGGGAAGATTGTTAGAACCTTGTTTGTATATTTTAATGATGACAACTATATCTTTGTATATATCTAGAATATTATAATATGTAGGCTCCAGAAGATCTTGAATCAAAGAATCAAGGAGAAAAGAAAGCGGATCATCTACATATTAGCAGCCTAGAAAATATCAATCATCAGGTCAACTGTATGTATTTGGTCTTAGATATACTTGTAAAATCTCTTTGATAGTTTACATGCACACTCACACACACCTGCATACAAAGATTTCCAAAATGCTAACAGGTAAAACAATTTAAATTAGGCTATCTATATAAAAAATAGATTTTATATAGTTTAGTCGACTGCAAATATTTTTAGTCGACTGAACATGAACATTTTCTTGTACAAACTTATTATTAAATTTTGCATGTAAATTAGTATTTATATTTAATATACTGACTTTTTATTCTCAGTCGATTGATCATCTTATAACGGTTATTTTCTAAAAATTAACTTCGAATGGTTGTGATCGTTCCGGAGCATCATTATGAATAGTAGTGGCTATTTTCAAATGATTACAAATCTTTGATGCAACTCTTTAATATCTATAAATGAAGATCAACATTTAAGAATTATTTTAACTTTCTCAACTTACTTTCTTGATCTCTATTCTCTCTTGAGCACTCTTGAAATCTCTTCCATTTAAACTACATTTTTTACTCAATAGTCATTCAATACACTTCCAATTATCATGGAGCTTGCATCTTGAATTGACGCAGCGGATAATTCAAAAAAACAAATGTAGACGGTGGAATTAGCAATCGGTGAAATGAATGATACTGAAATGCCCAAATTCGTTGATCCGTAGATGCCGAAATTTAACTATCTCTGACACGTTGATCGCGCACGATACCGTGAAAAGAGATCTACGATTCTTCGACGTTGATCTTGCGCACAAGATACCGTGAATTGGCTTCACAAACGAAGATTCGAGCGCACTCGAATGACGTAGGTGGAGATAGGAGATCACACTCGACTACCAATTAGAAGAAAGCACAAAGCAATCAAAAGGAATTTTATTCAAAAGTCAACAACCCTAAAATGTACAACTCACTCCCTATTTATAGCTTTTACAACACAGCCCCTTAAGTCGTCCACGACTTACGACTCACCCCTAGGTCGGCAACGACCTATCAACAAACGCGACTCACACACTTAAGTCGTACACAACTTAAAACACACGACACATATTTACAACACTTAGGTCGTATACGACTTAACTACTCACGCAACTTAAGAAGTAAACGACCTACGACTTAAAGAAAGTACAAACATATTACAACATAACATTCACAACTTAACATAGCTGCGACCTACGACCCAAGTTAGGTCGTTAACGACTTAAAGAAAATACAACGTATACGAGTTAAGGAAAATACAGACCCCAGCGACTTAACACTTACAACACAGTGACCCTAAAACATAATGGACTAACGACCTAACAATGCTATGCCGCGTGGAAGGTTAGGTCGTGAAGACAGGATATGGGTTAGGTCGTGAACGATGGGAACAGGCTGGGTCGTGGGAAAAGTTAGGTGGGAAAAAGTTAGGTCGGGGAGATTTTAGGTCGTGACGGTTTTAGATCGCGAGAGTTAGGTCGGAAGAGTCAGGTCGTGAAGAGTTAGGTTAGGTCGGTGAAGTTAGGTCGGGGCACAGGCTTAGGTCGCAAGCTTGTTAGGTCGGAAACTTCTGCTCTTTTCTTCTTCTGCACTGGAATCTCTTCTTTTAGGTCGTGGACGACCTAAGCCCTTAGGTCGTGGCTGATTTAATCCTTGTGAATCTATAGCTCGCGCTGCATCATCCTTCCCCGGTTGACAGAAATTCGACCTCGAATTTTCACCATCTTCATCCACAACAATCTCATTCCCACAATACAGAACTAGGTATTTGACGTTGAAAACATCAGAAGTATGAATATCATCTGGTAGTTTCAATTGATACACATTCTCATTGATTTTCTTCAAAACTTCTACTGGACCAATTTTTCTGGCTTTCAACTTGTTATAAGCACCTACTGGAAATCGATCCTTTGTTAACACAGCGTACACTAAGTCTCCTTCATTAAACTCAACATTTCTTCGTTTCAAATCTGCAAATTTCTTATATTTCTCATTCGACTTCTCCAATCGTTCTTGAACGATTCTATGACATTCCGTCAATCCTTCAACAAAATCAGCAGCTCGTTTAACTGTCCCCTTCGGTTGTGGTATTATCGTTAAATCCAACGGCCCCTTTGGTAAACTTGAATATACAATCTGAAATGGACTGAAACCTGTACTACGATTCGCCGCATGATTATGAGCAAATTCAGCCTGGCATAGCTTCACATCCTAACTTTTTAGATTTCCTTCACAAGACATCGCAATAAGTTTCCCAATGATCTGTTAACAACTTCGGTTTGCCCGTCGGTTTGCGGATGGTAAGCGCTACTAAATTTCAGCTTCGTTCCAACCATCTTCCACAAACTTAACCAAAAATGACTCAAAAATCTGGTATCTCTGTCTGAAACAATAGACTCCGGCAACCCATGTAAACGATAGATTTCTTTAAAGAACAACTGAGCAACATGAACAGCATCCGCCGTCTTCTTACAAGCAATAAAATGTGCCATTTTCGAAAATCTGTCCACTACGACGTATATAGAATCATTTCCCCTCTGAGTTCTCGGCAAACCCAACACAAAATCCATGCTAATATCAACCCATGGTTTGGTAGGCACGGGTAATGGCATGTATAATCCCGCATTCGTCGCTGTTCCCTTCGAAACTTGACAAATATGACATCTCTCCACAAATCTCTCTACCTCTTTCCTCATTGACGGCCAAAAATAAGATTGTGTAATTAACTGCAATGTACGATCACGGCCCACATGTCCTTCCTCGTGCAACTCCTTGATAATCTTCATTCTCAAACTACTCTCTGGAATACATAATCGATTTCCTTTAAACAGAAAACCATCAACCAATACAAATTCATCGGTATCTCCATCCTTAACTTTCTCAACAAACTTTGCAAAGTAAGGATCTTCCACATACAACTCTGGTAACACGTCAAACCCTGTTACTTCAACTTTCATTGTTGTTAATATATGACTCCTCCTACTCAAAGCATCAGCTACACGATTTGTCACCCTCGATTTGTGTTTAACAACAAAAGTAAACTGCTGTAAATAGGCAATCCACGATGCATGCCTTGCTGAAATCTTATCCTGCCCTTGTAAGTGCTTCAACGCTTCATGATCAGTGTAAAGAACAAACTCTTTCTGAAACAGATAGTGCCTCCAGTGTTTAACAGCTTGTACAACAGCATAAAATTCCACGTCATATGTAATGTATCTCATCTTTGCTCCTGACAACTTCTCACTGAAGTATGCAATAGGACGCCCATTCTGACTCAACACCCCTCCAATCCCAACCTTAGAAGCATCAGTGTGTAACTCAAATAACAACTGAAAGTCTGGTAAAACAAGGATTGGTGCTGTCGTCAAAAGTTCTTTGATTCGTTCAAAAGCAACCCCTGCTTCCTTTGACCACGAAAACTGTTTTCCCTTCATACAATCCGTAATAGGCGCCATTACACTACTAAAGTGTGGAATAAACCTCCGATAGAATGAAGCCAACCCATGAAAATTTCGAACTTCTGTTATCGTCTTGGGCTGTGGCCAATTTCTGACTGCTTCAACTTTATTCTGGTCCACATGTATACCTTCTCCTGACACAACATACCCCAGAAATAAAACACTTCTCGCCATAAACACACATTTCTTCGTAGCAGCATAAAATTGTTCCTCACGAAGAATAATCAACACTTCCCTCAAATGTTGAACATGCTCCTCCATACTCTTGCTATATATCAGAATATCATCAAAATACACCACCACGAACTTCCCAATGAATGGTCTAAAGATTTGATTCATCACCCGCATGAACGTACTAGGCGCATTTGATAAACCAAATGGCATTACCAACCATTCGTATAGACCCTCCCTGGTTTTAAAAGCAGTCTTCCATTCATCACCTGGTTTAATACGAATTTGATGATATCCGCTCTTCAAATCAATCTTCGAAAAGATAGTTGCCCCACTCAACTGATCTAGCAAGTCATCCAACCTTGGCATTGGAAATCTATATCTCACAGTGATTTTATTCAATGCTCGACTGTCAGTGCACATCCTCCATGTCCCATCCTTTTTCGGTACCAACAAAGCTGGCACAGCACATGGACTCAAACTTTCCTACACACGTCCCTGCTCAAGCAATTCTTCCACCTGCCTCCTCAACTCCTCATGTTCCTTCGGACTCATCCGGTAATGTGGTTTATGCGGTAATACTGCTCCCGGAACAAGATCGATTTGATGTTGAATGTCTCTCAGTGGCGGTAACTCCTTTGGAAACTCCTCTGGAAATACATCTTCAAACTCTTTCAATACTGGTTTTGCTTCTTCTGGAATTTCAACCTCTTCACTGCTCTCATGCCCAAGTAACAAGAACACTTCAGGCCCTTCTTCAACTTCCTTAACAAACTCCTTCAAAGATAACAAAGTTTTCAGCTCTTCAATCTCCTCCAACTTGCTCTCCTTCTGTTGTTGCTTCTTGGGAACCAAAGTAATTTTAGTACCCTCAAACATGAAACTATAGCTATTAGCACGACCATCATGTTGTACTGCTCTATCAAACTGCCATGGTCTGCCCAACAACAGATGGCACACATCCATGTCCACAACATCACACCAAATTTCGTCCTTGTATTTCTTCCCAATTGAAAATTTCACACAAGCTCTACGCCCAACTTTCACTTCACCACCCTTCCTCAACCATGCTAACTTGTATGGCTTAGGATGTTTCTCAGTCTTCAATTCCAACTTCTTCACTGCTTCTGTGGAGATAATATTATCACAACTCCCAACATCAATAACAAATTTACAGACCCTTCCAAGAATAGTGCATGTAGAGTGAAATATGTTATTCCTCAACCAACTTTCTTCCTCTTCTTGCTTCGGTGTCAAACAGCTTCTCCTCATCATCAGTGAACACCCTTCGTCTCCCGACAACAAGTCTTCCTCCTCAACCGGTAATGAATTAGAACATTCAGCTTCTTCATCCTCTTCTTCAACCTCAGCTAACATAGTTCTCTTCTTTGGCTTCGGACACTCGTTGCTTTTATGACCCAACTCTTGGCAATTGTAACATTTGAACCCGTTGTTAACCTTCGCCTTCTCACCCTCCTTCACAACTGGTTTTGCAATAGTTTTAGGAACATTAGAACTTCCACCGACACCCTTCACTTGATTGTTGGAATTAGTGAACACACCACCTCCACGCCTTCCTTGCTTTTCCCAAGCCAACGCTTTCTGATGTGCTTCCGCCACAGATCTCGGATCAAACATATTAACCATATCCTGGATCTGCATCCTTAGCCCTCCAACAAACCTTGCAGTCAGCTGCTCCTCTGTTTCCATAATATCATTCCTGGCAATGAGTTGGTAAAATTCATCTGCATAATCATTGACTGATTTCGTCCCCTGCCTCAGATTCTGCAACCTCTGATACATAAGCGATTGGTAGTTGTAAGGTAAGAAAGTAGCTCTCATCATCTTCTTCATCTTATCCCACTCAACAACCATTGACTTCCCCATCCGTTCTCTCGTAAGTTTAGTTTGCTGCCACTATGCCAAAGCTCTTCCCCTCAGCCTTGTAGCAACTAACTTCACTCTTCGATTCTCCGGAACCTCCTCAAAAATTTCTTCTACATTAGATAACCAGTCCAAAAACTCCTCTGCAACCATCCCACCTTTAAACTCCGGAATTTCTGTCTTCATTCCTGACTCCCATCGTCGATCATCATCAATAACCCGATACTGACGTTGTCCCTGATCTCGATCTCTGAAATGAACACTTCCTCTTTCACCGTCAAACTCCTCATCAAAGTCTGATGTATATCGTTGTCGTTCACGTCCTCTAACATCTCTACCACCACCACTCCTACTACCAACATCCCTTCGATCACGATCATCAACATTCCTCCTACTACGACTGTCAACACTTCTATGGTCTCGACTTTCTCTCCTCTCCCGATCCGACTGTGGTGAAACTCTACTCCCTCCATGATTTGATTCTGGTGAATTTCTCCTTCTATTCTGGCTCATATCGATCATCAACTTTTCCAACCTACCAATGCCTTCATCAATCTTCTCATGCATACGTTGCTCCATTTGATCGGCCTCTTCCCTTCGATATAATGCTTCAATATTTTGATGGCGATTAGCTCTTCTAGGTGGCATGATTGAATCAACACAAACACTTCAACAAATACTTCAAAGCTCTTCAAACTTCTACACAACTTGATTAACAAGTCACGGCTTGACTCAACATAGATCGACCTAAGGCTTAGGTCGGCTTGCTTCACAAATTCAAACTCTACTTTGGTGCGCAAACCCTCACAACCAAATTCAAGCAACTTTCGACTTTCGATCCAAGAGAATATGGATCGCAACCCCAAACTTGTTGCAACAGATGATGAACACAATGATCACAACTTCAAACTTCGGTTCCAAGATCGACTCAGCTATGATTGGCTAAGTCTAGCTCTGATACCAAACTGACGCAGCGGATAATTCAAAAAAACAAATGTAGACGGTGGAATTAGCAATCGGTGAAATGAATGATACTGAAATGCCCAAATTCGTTGATCCGTAGATGCCGAAATTTAACTATCTCTGACACGTTGATCGCGTACAATACCGTGAAAAGAGATCTACGATTCTTCGACGTTGATCTTGCGCACAAGATACCGTGAATCGGTTTCACAAACGAAGATTCGAGCGCACTCGAATGACGTAGGTGGAGATAGGAGATCACACTCGACTACCAATTAGAAGAAAGCACAAAGCAATCAAAAGGAATTTTATTCAAAAGTCAACAACCCTAAAATGTACAACTCACTCCCTATTTATAGCTTTTACAACACAGCCCCTTAAGTCGTCCACGACTTACGACTCACCCCTAGGTCGGCAACGACCTATCAACAAACGCGACTCACACACTTAAGTCGTACACGACTTAAAACACACGACACATATTTACAACACTTAGGTCGTATACGACTTAACTACTCACGCAACTTAAGAAGTAAACGACCTACGACTTAAAGAAAGTACAAACATATTACAACATAACATTCACAACTTAACATAGCTGCGACCTACGACCCAAGTTAGGTCGTTAACGACTTAAAGAAAATACAACGTATATGAGTTAAGGAAGATACAGACCCCAGCGACTTAACACTTACAACACAGCGACCCTAAAACATAATGGACTAACGACCTAACAATGCTATGCCGCGTGGAAGGTTAGGTCGTGAAGATAGGATATGGGTTAGGTTGTGAACGATGGGAACAGGCTGGGTCGTGGGAAAAGTTAGGTGGGAAAAAGTTAGGTCGGGGAGATTTTAGGTCGTGATGGTTTTAGATCACGAGAGTTAGGTCGGAAGAGTTAGGTCGTGAAGAGTTAGGTTAGGTCGGTGAAGTTAGGTCGGGGCACAGGCTTAGGTCGCAAGCTTGTTAGGTCGGAAACTTCTGCTCTTTTCTTCTTCTGCACTGGAATCTCTTCTTTTAGGTCGTGGACGACCTAAGCCCTTAGGTCGTGGCTGATTTAATCCTTGTGAATCTGTAGCTCGCGCTGCATCATGAATCATCAAGGAGATTATAGGTAGTCTTGTACTACCATTCTAAATCAATGTTGAATGAAGACAAGGTTGTCAAGTCAGAAACCCAGCTGTATTGCCTATTCCTTTAGGCGAAGTGAGGGTATTTGGTTAATGGAAATTCCAAAGGAGAACTTCAGGACTGGACACAAGACAAGAGGTCCGGACCAGTATAAAACCTAATATGATCATTTTTATTTACTTTACTACACTCTGCTAGTTAGTATGGCTTAGTTTTGAATATACACTTGAATACACATCTAAGCCATATTATATAAGATCCCGGTGCACTTTCGATAGAAAGCTTAGAGCAACCTACAGTGACTTTGGGCCATTCTTTTTCTTTATTATCTTATCTCAACTTTAGTTTATTCATCTAGGGGAAATTTGGGTCTGTTCTAACTGGAAAACTTTTTGTACTTGTAAAAAAATTCAATCCAAATAAGATTAAAGTGGATGTAGGCTATAGAATTTTCCAAACCACCCTATAAATTTGTGCGCTCTTATTATTTACCTGCTATGACTTACTATATCTACTCATTTCCATATACTTTGGGTGTTGTGCCACTATTTGGCTATATATATATATATTTGTGTGTGTATGTATGTATGTGTGTTTATATGTATATTGTTTATATATATCTGTGTGTATGCATGGGAATGCATATATATATATGTATGTGTGTATGTGTATGTGTATGTGTATGTGTATGTGTATGTATGTATGTTTCGGGAAAAATTTACATAATCTCATAATAGACTCTAACAAATAAAACAGACTATAAATTGATAAAGGAATAGATTCAAAGAATTAGAAATTATTAACTGGGTCTTTATCCAAGTAGAAATCAATAGGAGATAGAATGTTGGGATGAAGATGAAACGACTTGAAATCTTAGAGCACACCTAGATAGGGTAGAGAAGCATCTCAGAGAAATTTCAATTAAGATGGAGCCAACACCTGATGTTGGTACCGACCTCTAGAAGTCAGTGGCGACTTCCAATACTTTCATGTTTTCCACTCAAACTTTGCACGAGTCCTTCTATGCCTATTTCATGTGTGGGCAAGGGATATCAAAGGATTCTGAACAACCAACCACCACAATTAAAGTGTTAGCAATCAGTATAGCAGAACATACTAATGGAGGGATGATCTTCAAAATCAATCAACAACCTAATGAAACAACATAGGACATCACAATATGGAAAAAAAAGAGGAATGCAAAAGAGTTCAACACCATTGGACATAAGTACACATGTCGGTAGCGACATGAAGAGGTCGGTACAGACGTGTGTAACATGTCGGTGGGCTCTACAATTTTTTGTACTCCTTGAGGCTGACTTTTGGACTCTGCTCATACTCTTCTCCTGGCCCAATACGACTTCTACCACTATAAATTCAAACTATGGAGAAACTAAAAAAAGATCTGGTTTCTGCCATCACTATGCGAAAGCTCCACCTCTTTTTTATCTTCTTCCTCTGTGCCATAGTCACTAAGGCAGCTACTTTAGGTAATTCTAGGTATTTGGAGCAGTCTAACCCTTGTACTTGTGACATATTCTCTCTTAAATCCTTTGTAATCACAATCAAATCCATAAGTAACAAAGCTATAAAGGAGGCAAAGGACAAAAATTATCGAACCACTAAAATATTGTGTCTCTTGTAATAATCCGCTTTTCCGTACCCCTTGAAGTGACACTAATCTCCATAGATTAACTCAAGATGAACGAAAATACGAACCATTAGGGTTTTAAGAAAGAAGAAAGAGGTAGAAGAAGAGAGAAAGGATGGAAAATAGAATGGAAAGAAATAACAGAACAACATCAGAATCTCACAATTCGCAGCGGAACAACATATAATAATAAATGAATAATCTTTAAACAAAGAACTATATCAGTTATTACATTACATTACATCATATCATCAGAGTGTACAACATCATACAAACAGCGGAAAAGAAAGTACTATATACTAGTAATACGCCAATGCCATCCATCTTGCTTCCAGCAACTCCTGAATTCCAGAATATCCTGATAAACCTTAACTCTTGACTGCCCGTGTGAAAATTGGTGGGCACCCAGAGTTTAGGAAGGAAAACAATAAACTCCGAGTCAGTCATGTGACTGGTGTGGGAACTAAAACAGTTTATTTTTCTTTAAAATCAAAATAGAGGAATATTTTTAAAGTCAATTCGCAATGCTTTTAAAAATGAGACTACCATAAGGCCTCCCGCACACACACACATGCAAACGCAGAATCGGAGGAGATTTCTCCTTATGATAGTCAAAGATGCTTGATACGCATTAAAAAGAAACATTTGATATTATTACTAGTGCATAGTGTAGGAAAAATTCATTTCGAAAATAAAGATATAAATCTTAGCCAACATAGACATTTAGAACTATGCCTACTATAGCTACCATCCAAACAGTGGGGCGCCACCATAAGTAGATGGCAGGTAATACAACTAATACCGTACAAGGCTCGTATTTAAAGAATGGATTTTCCAACAAATGGTCAGGCCAAGGAACTTCCCATTTCCACATGGAAACGCCTCTGGAAGGACGCCCCGAGAACCAAACCGTTCTCTGCTAAACAAGGCCGGGAACCCCTTTTCCCAAGGGATATTACAAACCCTCAGATATGCCACCCCTGGTCCTTTGGGACCATTAAACGAGAGCTCTCTAACCAACATCACACCATAATAATAAGTGTTTCAACATGAGTAAGTATCTGGGCTCCATACCATGATACTACCCTTTTCCAGAAGGAATGGTCATACCCTAGGGAAGCGATCCCTGGAAACCTTGCCGCACAATTCCTGTTTCGACCATTACCGGTTTGTGAGGCTCGACGAAGTCTCGTCCACAAAAACATACTTTATACAAAAGCCATGCTTTGGGTCAACAAATGATCATAGAAATGATCACCAAGATAGATGATCAAACAAATGATCCTATCATAAATGATCAACACAATGATCATTTCACAGCAACACTCAACATGTCACATTACCAAAATTGGGAGTATATCGCTGATAACCTTCAACTATATAACCTCTGAGCTCGTACGTCTCAGAGAAGGGTGTTAAGCTAAGAGAATAAATTCTCCGCCTCCAACAGAAATATATTTGAAAGAAATCGGCTTTATATCTCAATTCGTAATGTCAGACATACAATCCATACAAGTCTGTTCCGGGCTCGAACAGAACCGAAGGCACTTACAAAGAAGTCCTTGCAATCCGGATAATCTCTAATCACGACCGGATTTCCCATCACATATGGAGATCTCTATACCGGGGATCAGCCAGTGCAGAGACAATCAACAAGAAACCCTTTCGTTTTCGAAAATATCCGGTCTTCAACACCGGTCTTCGAATGCAATTCATAACGACGTATCACATATTCGGAATGGGTTATACGACCCCAAGGTCCTTTCCCGGTTAACCCGAATAGTGAGCGCTTATTTTAAAAAAATAAAAATAAGTGTGGCATTCAAATTCAAGCAAATCACAACAAATACCTATTTAAAGGTAAATATTGATAGTCGGTTATTGAACTATCAATAGATATGCACAACATCACCAGATTCCAAATAATTTTCCAAATTATTTATTTCCCAAAAATATCTTTATAAGATATATATTTTCCATTCTTTAAAAATAAATTAATATTTAAACTCATTTTCCAAATTCCATTTATAAATTCCATATTGAATTTATATTTCCAAAATATTTATGAATATATGATTTCCATTCGTTTTCAAATATTCATTTTCAATTTATCTTCAAAAAGATAAATTCAAAATATTCACCTAATATTGGAAAAACATTTCCATACTTATTTATTTATAAGTAATTCACAAGTCTTTTTATTTTCTATACTTGGAAAATATTCAATATACTCTAATCGAAATTAAGTATATATTTCATTCTTTAAGGAAATCATTCTCTTAAACATATTTATTTGGGCCAAAACGAATGTTGCGTAAAACATCGTTACGACAACCCAAAATCACTAGTATAGGGATTCGAAATTAAAATAGATATATAAATCCCAATACTATACCAAACATTTCCTTTCGGAAATCATTTACTATAACAACAGTGTTATAGTCTACCATTTCCTTCTATTTCTCGAAAACGTTTATTTCAACAATGAATGTTGAAATCTATGGTTTCGATAGTTAATACATTTTAAAACATCTTTAGATCGTTTTAATTCTATTTAAAACATCACATTCAAACATTTCTTTAACATCTTATTCACTATTCAAAAACGTGAATATATTTGTTAACAAATTTTATCATTTCTATTCATTTTATATTAAAGGATTATCCATTGCCTAAAACATGAATATAACTCCATTAACAAGTTACAACAATTTACTTATCAAAATAAGTAGTTTGCTGATTTATAAAACAATGTTTATAAATTCCATATTCTATTTATTTTATAACTACTTCCTTTATAAATCTCCTTTATTAACCTATTCGATTTATAACTCAATTATATACCGAAAGTCCATATTATAAGTTAAATGCTTATAATTTATTTGTTTACCAAATTGTTCTTTTAGACTTCATAATTATAAATCTTATAACTTATAAGATTCATTTATTTATCCACATATATTCCTTAGATAACTTTATAAATTTTATTTATAAAATTCCATTTATAACTTCACCGTTATAATCCTATAGATTTCATTCACTTATGAAATTCATTCACAATTCATTCTAACACTTATAAAAGCCCGTTTTATAATTTCAATATTTTTAATTTATAAATATCAATTTATAAATCTTTTAATATAAATCAATTTATATTACTATTTTAAAACGTCTTTAAACTCCTTTATAATTCATCATTTTGATTTATAAAATAATCAAACTTCATAAATCCTATTTTTAAACTTTTTATAATAAATTCAAAAATCATAATTTTTATAATACTAAAATTATAACGTTTATTTATTTAAGATGAATCAATTCAATAAAATATTTTATAAACGTATACTTTCAAAAATCACTTTAGAAATCCTTTAAAAATCAAAATCGTATTTTTTTAAACTTCAAAATTGGATCCGATGATGCAACACATCAAATAGTCAATTACGACTTTCAAACATCATATATCATCCATGATAAACAATCAAATATCATAATATCTAAATCAAATAAATATTTGTGAGGAATCCAGTTGGATCCCTCCAACCTGTTTCCCTGCATCCACAGACATTAGCACAATACCCATTCCACTTCGAGGTGGAATATCGCGGTATATGGGATTTTATAAAATATTATCCGCTTACTAACGGCGCAATAGGGTCTCATCCGCTATACAATGCGGGAAATCAATCAACTGTAATATATACATATGCCAATATATATATATTACTATATATATAATATAATACCAATTCCACTTCGAGGTGGAATATCGCGGTATATGTGTGTAATAAATAACCTCCGCTTACTAACGGCGTATAGGGTCTATTCACATCCAATATATATATAACAATCATCATACAAGCATTCAATCAACACAACTAAACAATTTTAAATCTAACTATTTAAAATTTAAATAAATCCTTTAGAGTGATAAGTTCTCACCTTAGCTTTTATTTTGCAATCCATTTCCCATCTTGACTCGATTTTCTTGATTTATACCTTGTATGAATATTTACACAATTTATTAATATTCGAACAGATCGAATAATAAATTTTCATTTGACAATTTCGATTCGTCGGTGATTTCATTTTAATAGTTAAATTAACTGATAGTTTTATTTAAACCAATTTCTTCTTTAATAAATTTATTAATATTCGAATCAAATCGAACTATTCAATTTTTGTTCTTGATTGTTTAATTAATCAATAGTTTTATTTAAACCAATTTCTTCTTAAATAAATTTATTTAACTAAAATTTAAATTTCCTTTTAAATCAAATTTATTTAACCAAGATTTTATTTCAACTAAAAATTAAATTTAATTAACCAAACTCTCTTTTAATAACTTAATCAATTATAAATTCAATTTTAACTAAAAATTTCTTTTTAGTAACTAAAATAGATAAAACAAATTAATTATCGTAACTATTGTTTATAAGAACTTAACTAATCATTTTACTTTAAATTAATATCCTTATATCAATTTCTTTTAAATAATTTTATTAAAAGTTAAATTCTTAAATCTTAATTCCTTTTAAAATCCTTCTTTAACAAATTTTAATATCTAAAAAAATTTGGATAAACTAGTTAAACTTTTTTTCTTTTCCTACCAAATCCATTATTTTAATTTCAAAAACTTTTAATATTTTCTATTTTCCTGTAATTGACAACAGCAACCCATTTTAAAGTTTAAAAACTACATATATACATTATTATTATTTTTCTGTTTTTAACTTTTAAAACTTTACATATATTTATTATTATTATTTATAAATACTGTATCTATAACTTACTGCATTTTCTGTTTTCTATTTTTTTTCTTTTTACATATATAAATATTTATTTAAATTAAATCAAAAACAAGGATAAAAATCAATATACCTCACAGTGAAATCATCAGCTCGAACTCGAGCCTAGATCATCGCGACACAGGCCCGCCCCTACTCGCTGCTGCCGCCGCCGCTCTACTTCAAGATGCTCGTGTCGCCGTCGCACGCTTCCTCCATCTCGCGCTGCCGCGCCCTCTAACCTCTACACCTCACGCGCGCCTCGAGCTCCACGACATTGCCGTCGCACCTGCCACCGCCCTCATCGTCGCCGCCCTCTCGCGAAACCCTAGGCGATCGCGACCCAGCTCCATCGCGACCCACGCACGCGTGTGCTCGCGTCCCCCTCCTCTTCAGTTGCCTGAACCCTAAATCACTCGTGAATTCGAACGCGACCCTGATTAGCAGAGAGGAGGGATTTGTTCGGCCATTGTTTATTTTTTTTTGTTCGTTTTCTTTGATTTTTTTTTTGAATGATAAGAGAAAAGGGATTTGCCTGAGATTTGTAACGAACGGGGAAGACAAGAATACGTGCTTGCATGATTTTTTTCCCATGATTTCAGGCGTGAATTTTGGGGCATGGTTTTAGGAACGAAACGTGCTGTTTGTTGACCAATTTAAAATTTAAATTTAAATTGAACTTGTTGAAAATTTCAACGCGTTTACTCACCATGTGCTCACATATCAACTCAGAAAAATACGAAATTTGAAATCCGGCAATAATTCAATATTACGGACCCAATGGAACTGGTTTCGTCGAATTCCGAGACTGTGCCTCGGAAGGCTATTTTTAAATATCGATTCAAACGATAAAATTTCAAAACTGAACAATTCACTTTCAAATTAAATTTTTGAAGCTTCTAAAATCTTCAGTATTATCAATATGAATTTTACAACCCTTTGAAATATTTTTAATTGGCTTAAAATTGAAGATTTAAATTTTTATTCAACTCTCAATAGATTAAATTTTATAATTTTATCGCCAAATTCATTCTGAAATTAGAAATTCAAGTCAAACCATCATTCAAATATTTAAAATTAATTAAATATTTTCAAATTAAATTATTCATAATTCTGGGTCGTTACAATCTTCCCCCTTCCGAAATTACAAGTTAAGAAGAATGTTCTTATCCCGTCTACTATTTTTCACAATCCAAATAGTTTTATCAACTTTCTAAAACAAATCTTTTTATTAAAGATTCGCTATCATTTCAACTAGCTTTCCAACTTCAATTATAGGTTCCAATCAACATTGTTTTCCTAACAATTCAAATTTAAATTTTAAACTTTCAAAAAATTTCAAAAATTTTCTAACACCCTAAATTTTCGAAAAATTTCGCAAGCGTCTCCTTTGCGCGGCTAGCTCGGTACGACTATAAAATGGCACCACGGCCCCTCAGAATCAAAAAGAAAAGAGAAAGCCAAGTGGCTGGAGAAGAAAATCATCAAATTTCATACTGAAATTGAAATACGTACCTTTTTGTCGAGCAATTCAATTTTATCTTTGAAATCAAAATCTCAATTCCATTTCTTTTTAATATACCTGTATAACCTGCTAGTAGTAGCATCCAATTCCAACATTCAAACCATTTTGCACATTTCTATTACAAAATTTTCAATATATGCTTCTTATACACTTTTACTTCACTATTGAAGTTACATATCCATTCTTATTCAATTTTACATTTCAATTCAATTTCATTTCAATTTCATTCTATTTGAATTCAATTCATAATTTAAATTTCATTCGAATTCAATTCTCAATTAAATATTGAATTCTAACGATTAACTTTCATTTACTAATTCATATTACTACTTTAAATTAGTTTCATCCACTAATTCATTTCAATTTTCAATTTCCATATTCAATTCATCTCGAATTTACTTAATTACTAACAAAGGAAATTTCAATTTATTTCTTTTACATACTTGAATTTATACACAATTTCAAATTTATCTTCAAATTTAGCTCACAATCTAAACTTTAATTTAACCAAATTCATTAGTCCATGAATTAATAATTTATCAAGTTAGTTTACTTGAATTCAATCCATTTTATTTCTTATTTAATTCCATATACTAATGATAATAATTTAATATTATTACTTCCTAACAATCATGCAATCATATACTATAATAATAGAAAATCATTTCTTTTCTATACAAAAATAGTTTTGGGCAAAATTATCTTATTTACCCGATTCAAAAACAATTTTATATTCACTAACAAATACACGCTCATATCTATTATTACACTCAAACTCATTCTAGAGTACTGCTGACTCTATCTCTAATGAGTAACACCCAACACCAACAGAGCCATGGTTGTCGCTTAACCATAAGCTCTGATACCAAATGTAATGATAAGCGGTCACAACCGGTAGGCTTTTCAACCATCCCAGCCCCACCGTGGCTTACACTGATATCCCAAACTTGCTTTTACGGCCACCCTTTCGAATGTCACGGCTTCGCCTAACCAACCCCGTAAAGAGGACGTGTGGGGGTAAGAGTCTCCCGTTCGCCACCAAACCGCGAAGCGAGAACCCCCCACCACATATCACCTAGCATAAGCAAGACTGGTGTGAGAACTAAAACAGTTTATTTTTCTTTAAAATCAAAATAGAGGAATATTTTTAAAGTCAATTCGCAATGCTTTTAAAAATGAGACTACCATAAGGCCTCCCGCACACAGACACATGCAAACGCAGAATCGGAGGAGATTTCTCCTTATGATAGTCAAAGATGCTTGATACGCATTAAAAAGAAACATTTGATATTATTACTAGTGCATAGTGTAGGAAAAATTCATTTCGAAAATAAACAGTGGGGCGCCACCATAAGTAGATGGCAGGTAATACAACTAATACCGTACAAGGCTCGTATTTGAAGAATGGATTTTCCAACAAATGGTCAGGCCAAGGAACTTCCCATTGCCACATGGAAACGCCTCTGGAAGGACGCCCCGAGAACCAAACCGTTCTCTGCTAAACAAGGCCGGGAACCCCTTTTCCCAAGGGATATTACAAACCCTCAGATATGCCACCCCCGGTCCTTTGGGACCTTTAAACGAGAGCTCTCTAACCAACATCACACCATAATAATAAGTGTTTCAACATGAGTAAGTATCTGGGCTCCATACCATGATACTACCCTTTTCCAGAAGGAATGGTCATACCCTAGGGAAGCGATCCCTGGAAACCTTGCCGCACAATTCCTGTTTCGACCATTACCGGTTTGTGAGGCTCGACGAAGTCTCGTCCACAAAAACATACTTTATACAAAAGCCATGCTTTGGGTCAACAAATGATCATAGAAATGATCACCAAGATAGACGATCAAACAAATGATCCTATCATAAATGATCAACACAATGATCATTTCACAGCAACACTCAGCATGTCACATTACCAAAATTGGGAGTATATCGCTGATAACCTTCAACTATATAACCTCTGAGCTCGTACGTCTCAGAGAAGGGTGTTAAGCTAAGAGAATAAATTCTCCGCCTCCAACAGAAATATATTTGAAAGAAATCGGCTTTATATCTCAATTCGTAATGTCAGACATACAATCCATACAAGTCTGTTCCGGGCTCGAACAGAACCGAAGGCACTTACAAAGAAGTCCTTGCAATCCGGATAATCTCTAATCACGACCGGATTTCCCATCACATATGGAGATCTCTATACCGGGGATCAGCCAGTGCAGAGACAATCAACAAGAAACCCTTTCGTTTTCGAAAATATCCGGTCTTCAACACCGGTCTTCGAATGCAATTCATAACGACGTATCACATATTCGGAATGGGTTATACGACCCCAAGGTCCTTTCCCGGTTAACCCGAATAGTGAGCGCTTATTTAAAAAAAAAAATAAGTGTGGCATTCAAATTCAAGCAAATCACAACAAATACCTATTTAAAGGTAAATATTGATAGTCGGTTATTGAACTATCAATAGATATGCACAACATCACCAGATTCCAAATAATTTTCCAAATTATTTATTTCCCAAAAATATCTTTATAAGATATATATTTTCCATTCTTTAAAAATAAATTAATATTTAAACTCATTTTCCAAATTCCATTTATAAATTCCATATTGAATTTATATTTCCAAAATATTTATGAATATACGATTTCCATTCGTTTTCAAATATTCATTTTCAATTTATCTTCAAAAAGATAAATTCAAAATATTCACTTAATATTGGAAAAACATTTCCATACTTATTTATTTATAAGTAATTCACAAGTCTTTTTATTTTCTATACTTGGAAAATATTCAATATACTCTAATCGAAATTAAGTATATATTTCATTCTTTAAGGAAATCATTCTCTAAAACATATTTATTTGGGCCAAAACGAATGTTGCGTAAAACATCGTTACGACAACCCAAAATCACTAGTATAGGGATTCGAAATTAAAATAGATATATAAATCCCAATACTATACCAAACATTTCCTTTCGGAAATCATTTACTATAACAACAGTGTTATAGTCTACCATTTCCTTATATTTCTCGAAAACGTCTATTTCAACAATGAATGTTGAAATCTATGGTTTCGATAGTTAATACATTTTAAAACATCTTTAGATCGTTTTAATTCTATTTAAAACATCACATTCAAACATTTCTTTAACATCTTATTCACTATTCAAAAATGTGAATATATTTGTTAACAAATTTTATCATTTCTATTCATTTTATTTTAAAGGATTATCCATTGCCTAAAACATGAATATAACTCCATTAACAAGTTACAACAATTTACTTATCAAAATAAGTAGTTTGCTGATTTATAAAACAATGTTTATAAATTCCATATTCTATTTATTTTATAACTACTTTCTTTATAAATCTCCTTTATTAACCTATTCGATTTATAACTCAATTATATACCGAAAGTCCATATTATAAGTTAAATGTCAGGACACGATTCTTCGTCTTCCGAAAATTCGACATCGACACTCACTTTATCGACTGCCGAGGAATCGAACGACGGAAAACCGAACACTGAGGGTTTTTAAAAAGAATTTAAGAAAAGAAAAGAGAGAAAAAGAAGAGAAGAAAAGAAGATAATAGATAAGGTAGAAGATGGAGGGAAAAGAAAATAGAAAATTTTAAAATAGAAGGAAGAGAGAATAGAGAACATAGAACGGAATAGAAAACAACAGAACAACATCAGAATCTCACAATTCGCAGCGGAACAACATATAATAATAAATGAATAATCTTTAAACAAAGAACTATATCAGTTATTACATTACATTTCATTACATCATATCATCAGAGTGTACAACATCAACAACAACAAACAATGCAGCGGAAAAAGAAATACTATATAATAGTAATTCGCCATGCCATCCAGCTTGCCTCCAGCGTCTCCAGAATATCCAGAATATCCTGATAAACCTTAACTCTTGACTGCCCGTGTGGAAATTGGTGGGCATCCAGAGTTTAGGAAGGAAAACAATAAACTCCAAGTCAGTCATGTGACTGGTGTGAGAACTCAAAACATTTTATTTATCTTTAAAATCAAAAATAGAGAGATATTTTTAAATTCAATTCGCAATGCTTTTAAAAATGAGACTACCATAAGGCCTCCCGCACACACACACAATGCAAACGCAGAATCGGAGGAGATTTCTCCTTATGATAGTCAAAGATGCTTGATACGCATTTAGAAGAACATTTCATATTATTACTAGTGCATAGTGTAGGGAAAATCATTTCGAAAGTAGAATATAAATCTTAGCCAACATAGACATTTCGAACTATGCCTACTATAGCTACCATCCAAACAGTGGTGACCACCATAAGTGAATGGCAGGTTCTACAACTAATACCGTACAAGTTTCGTATTGGGAATTGGATTTCCAACAAATGGTCAGGCCAAGGAACTTCCCATTGCCACATGAGAATGCCTCTGGAAAGACATCCCCGAGAACCAAACCGGAACTCTGCCAACACAAGGCCGGGTTACCCCTAAATGGGTAACTACTGACACGAGCACGCCATTCCCCGATCGTAAACGACCTTTCTCACGGGATCCCGAAAACCAACAACCACAAAGTAATAAATTCGTAGTAACCACATAGGTTAAATATCTGGGCTCCATACCATGATACCACCTCTATCCAGAAGGAAATGTACATACCCTAAAGGGTGCTACCCCTCATAACCTTGCCGCATCTTTCCTGTTTTGACCATTTCCGGGGTGTGAGGTTCGACGAAGTCACGTCCACAAAAACATACTTTATACAAAAGCCATGCTTTGGGTCAACAAATGATCAACACAATGATCACCAAGATAGACGATCAAATAAACGATCCTATCACAATAATCAACACAATGATCATTTACAGCAACACTCAGCATGTCACATTACCAAATTGGGAATATATCGCTGATAACTTCAACTATATAACCTCTGAGCTCGTACGTCTCAGAGAAGGGTGTTAAGCTAAAAGAATAAATTCTCCGCCACCAACAGAAATATATTTGAAAGAAATCGCTTTATATCTCAACTTGTAATGTCAGACATACAATCCATACAAGTCTGTTCCGGGATCGAACAAAACCGAAGGCACTTACAAAGAAGTCCTTGCAATCCGGATATTCACAATCCTGATCGGATTTCCCATCACTTAGGGAGTCTCTATACCGCTGCAACTCAGTGCAGAGACAATCGACAGGTCATCCTATCGCTCTCGCAAATACCGGGTCTTCAACACCGATCTTCAATGCAATTCACAACGACGTATCACATATTCGGAATGGGTTATACGACCCCATGGTCCTTTCCCGGTTAACCCGAATAGTGAGCGCTTATTCAAAAATAAGTGTAGCATTCACATTCAAACAAATCACATCAATTACCCATTCAAAGGGAAATATTGATAGTCGGTTATTGAACTATCAATGGATATGCACACATCACCAGATTCCAAATAATTTTCCAAATTATTTATTTTCCAAAATATCTTTACAAGATATATTATTTCATACTTCAAAAATAAATCAATATTTATTTTTAAACCAATTCCACTTTCTTTTATAAATTCAATAGTGAATTTACATTCCAAAGTATTAATGAATATACGACTTCAATTCGATTTATAATATTCATTTTCAATTTATCTTCAAAAAGATAAATTCTCTAATATTCACTTTATATTGGAAAACATTTCCATACTTATTTATTCATAAGTAATTCACAAATTTTATTTATTTTCAACACTTGGAAAATATTCAATATACTTCCGTTAAAAATAAGTATATATTTCATTCTTTAAGGAAATCATTCTCTTAAACATATTTATTTGGGCCAAAACGAATGTTACGTAAAACATCGTTACGAAAACCCAAAATCACTAGTATAGGGATTCGAAATTAAAATAGATATATAAATCCCAATACTATACAAAACATTTCCTTTCGGAAATCATTTACTATAACAACAGTGTTATAGTCCATCATCTCCTTCTATTTCTCGAAAACGTCTATTTCAACAATAAATGTTGAAATCTATGGTTTCGAATCTCAACACATTTTAAAACATTGTTCGATCGTTTTAATTCTATTTAAAACATCCAAATCCAAAACAATTTCTTTAACGTGTTATTCACTATTCAAAAACGTGAATATACTTCATTAACAATTTCATCCTTTTATTCATTTTAATTCAAAGGATTATTCACTATTCAAAAACGTGAATATAACTCCATTAATAGGTTTCAACAATTTACTTATCAAAATAAGTCATTTGCGAATTTATAAAACAACGTTTATAAATTCCATTTCTATTTATTTATAAAAACTTCCTTTTTATAAATTCTTTTATTAACCTATTCCAGTTTATAACTCAATTATAAACTAAAAGTTCATATTATAAGTTAAATACTTATAAAACGATTATTTTACAAAATCGTTCTTTTTAACTTCCCAAATTATAAATCTTATAACTTATAAGATTCATTCATTTATCCAAAATCATTATTTTAATAACTTAATAAATTTTATAAACCTACTGCTTATAAAATTCCATTTATAACTTCACCGTATAAAATTCTATAAATTCCATTCAATTATGAAATTCATTTTCACTTCATTCAAACACTTATAAAAACTCGTTTTATAATTCAAATGTTTTAACTTATAAATATCAATTTATAAATCCTTTATAAAATCAATTTATACTATTATTCTAAAACATCTTTAATCTCCTTTATAATTTCATCATTCTCTTGATTTATAAAATAATCAAATTTTTATAAATCCTATTTTTAAACTTTTTATAATAAATTTAAAAATCCCAGTTTAAACTATTTTATAACATCATTAACCCGTATTTTCAAAAATCAATCTTTAACCGTATTTCTCAAAATCATAATTTTTATAACTTTAAAAATTATAACGTTTATTTATTTGAAATGGATCAATTCCAAAAATAAAGTATATTTTCAGAAATCACTTCAAAAATCATTTTAAAATCCCAAAATCTGGGTCCAATGATGCTACACACCAAATAATCAATCACGACTACAACGATATCATATATCAATATGAAAATCCATCAAATATCAAAATATCTGAAATCAAATAAAAACTGTTGAGGAATCCAGTTGGATCCCTCCAACCTGTTTTCCTGCATCACAAACATTAGCACAATACCAATTTCGCTCCAATACGAAATTATCGCGGTACATGTTCTTATTAAATATTATCCGCTTAATAACGGCGTAATAGGGTCTCATCCGCTAAACAAAAAATGCGGGAAATCAATAACTCCAATATATACATATGCCAATATATATATATGTTGATATTATATATAATACCAATTTCACTGTTTATGAAATATTCGCGGTATATGTTTTTATTAAATAACATCCGCTTACTAACGGCGTATAATGTCTATTTTAACAATCAATAGATAACAATCATCATTCAAACATGCATTCAAATATTTTAAATCTAACTATTTAAAATAAAATCGAAACTAATTCGATTGAGTGAGAAATTCTCACCTTGATTTTATTTCCGTTTTAGCGATTTATTTCGAATAAAATTAAACGTGCGTTTAATTTTACCCAAAATTCTCACTAACTCCAAACGACTCCAAACCAACTCCATCGCGTAGTGCTCGTCGATACAATTCCAACGCAACTAGTTTTGCGCGTTTTCGACCTCGTATGAAAAAGTTATGAATTTATGAAGTTTGTACACGATTTATATACACAAATTTATAACTTAATTAACAATTTTAACACCCTAATCAACCTGGGCCCTTGGATCTGCACTGCTCAACATCAGGCCGTGCGTCCCCTTCTCCCTCTCACGTTCTTCCTTCTCCAGACATTCACACGCACAAACTAACCCAACATCAAATATTAGGGTTAAATTATGCATCGCCTACGTCGCACTTGAACGCGATCAGATAGTTCCAAATCGAAGCCACTCACCTCCTCTACGTTCGCCCACCACCATAGCAAGCTCGGCCTGCTATTGCACCTGGAAATGCGTGCGTGACTGAGCACGGTCGGCCCCACTTTGCTCCTCCTACGATGCTCCATTTCCGATCATATCCGTATGGATTTAAAGCTCTCTTCATGCTCTTCAATGTTGTAGTTAACAACTTTGGCTAATTCTTGCTGGATTGAGAGAGATTGAGGGATGAAGATCATGAATTTCTGGCCATACATACTAAAGTGGCGGCTGTGCATTTTGATTAGGGTTAGGGTTTCTTTTTTTTTATTTTTTTGGATTTATGAGCCTATTTATAGAAGAAAATCGAACACTATTCATCCCGGAAATTCCGAACTTCGATTTACGCGCCGTAACCAGCGTTTCTAGGGTTTACCCTGCGTTCCGGACACAATGGAACAGGTTTCGAAAGCTAATTCGGACATCTGTGCGAGTTATGGTTATAAACGCTCAATTTGAATTAAACCGATTTAAGTCGATTTCTAGGCGTTTTAATTTGTACAGGACAAACGATAAATCCAATTGACTTGAAATTTGAAACCTTACAATAATATCACATTACGGATCCGATGAAACTGGTTTCGTCGAAATCCGAGACTTTTTGAAAAATGGCTATTTTAGCTCGCCAAATTTAAATTAAAAATAAATCGATGCGTTTCGAGCTGCCACGATCAAACGATAACTCCGATTGATACGAAAATTGAAATCCGGTAATAACTAACTATTACGGATCCAATGGAACTAGTTTCGTTCAATTCTGAGACTGTTCAAAAATTGACTATTTTCACTAGTCGATTTTAATATTAAAATATTCAATTTTCACAATTTAACTTTTAATTCGATTTTAAAAGTTCTAAAATATCGTTCTAACTCCCATATGATAAAATAAAATTTTACAAATCATTTTCGATCATATTTACCCAATTTTCAATTATTTCCTTAATTTAACGCATTAAATTATCGATTTAATAATCCAATTAAATCCAATAATTCAAATAAAAATTTATTTGACTAATAAATTCACTTATTAATATTTAAAATTAATTAAATATTCAAATTTTAATTAATAAAAGTTCTGGGTCGTTACAATCTTCCCCACTTAAAAGAATTTCGTCCTCGAAATTATTAAGTAAGAAAGGTTACAGAATTTATTAACTTTCCAAAATTCATAGTTAAACTTCTTACAAATCTTTACTAAGTTTTCCAAATCATACTTAGTTATCTTTTCAAAACAACTACTATTGTTTAACTTTCAATTCCAAAATCAAAGTTAAAGTTTTCAAAATTTTCCAATTTTCTCAAATTTTTTCTAACGCCTTAAATTTTCGGAAAAATTCGCCATAGTCTCCTTTGCGCGGCTCGATCCGAAAAAAAAAAATGACAGTATATATATCACAAATATACATCTCATCAAGTAATGAGGCATCCCGAAGGGAAAAAAGTGTAAAAGTACGATATTTAATCCGAGATATGTACCTTATATTTTATTAGCAAGCATATACGGCTAATATAGCGCGAAAGCGAGCTCCAAATGCGAAGCAAACGCGATCCGCACCTACTAATCACTCAACAAACAACATGAGAATCATGCATATAGACCATAGTATCAATATACATCATGTAGTAACATAATAACTATATATGTCAACATAGCAAATGAAACAAAACAACAAATGCAAACATCAACCAACTAACATCCATAACCAATAAATATTCATTCATATTCTCATTAATATTCAATGAATTGGTTTTCAATTTAATCACATTTGATTCATTTACATTGGGTTTACTAACATTCATTTTCAACTAATTCATATTCAAGTTGGTTCACTTCCAATTCAAATTCAATTCTATTCAAATTTATTTACTTCTAATTTGAATTTCAATTACTTTAGCTTCCAATTTTATTAAATCAATTTCATTAACACTTAATGAATTATATACAATCAACTAACAATCATATAACAACCAATGTATATTCAACATAACCAAATTATTATTCAACTTTCTAATAACATTAGATTTTAATGAATTAACACTTATATTCATTATTTCATATCAATTATTCACATTCAATTGATTTACATTCAATCCAATTTCTAAAGTTGAATTTCATTTCATATAACTCAAGTTCACATTTATCACTTAAGTTATATTCCATTTAACTTTAAATTCACTTTGACTTACAACTCATATTCATATATATATTCACATAGTTTCACTTCTTATATATATAAGTTTATTTCACAATTGTAAATCACTTTAATTATAATTCAATTCTTATAATCTTTTACTTATACAATTATTCTTCAATTTAGATTATTCAAACAACTAAACAATCAACTTATTTTCACTTTAATAATTTTGAAAAATTATTTCTTTATATATAAAAATATAATCAAGGTAAAATTATTTCATTTACCCAATTTTAAAACAATACTGTGTCGAATTGTTCTGTTCAAGTGTTTATAGATCCCTATCAACAACGTTAATTACTCGTATTAACCAGAATCTATATGCCACTCAACAAACCAATCATCACAATATAAAACAATTTTTATATTCACTAACAAATACGCTCTCATAGCTATTATTACACTCAAACTCATTCTAGAGTACTACTGACTCTATCTCTAATGAGTAATACCCAACAGAACCATGGTTGTCGCTTAACCATAAGCTCTCCTACCACATTATCAGGACACGATTCTTCGTCTTCCGAAAATTCGACATCGACACTCACTTTATCGACTGCCGAGGAATCGAACGACGGAAAACCGAACACTGAGGGTTTTTAAAAAGAATTTAAGAAAAGAAAAGAGAGAAAAAGAAGAGAAGAAAAGAAGATAATAGATAAGGTAGAAGATGGAGGGAAAAGAAAATAGAAAATTTTAAAATAGAAGGAAGAGAGAATAGAGAACATAGAACGGAATAGAAAACAACAGAACAACATCAGAATCTCACAATTCGCAGCGGAACAACATATAATAATAAATGAACAATCTTTAAACAAAGAACTATATCAGTTATTACATTACATTTCATTACATCATATCATCAGAGTGTACAACATCAACAACAACAAACAATGCAGCGGAAAAAGAAATACTATATAATAGTAATTCGCCATGCCATCCAGCTTGCCTCCAGCGTCTCCAGAATATCCAGAATATCCTGATAAACCTTAACTCTTGACTGCCCGTGTGGAAATTGGCGGGCACCCAGAGTTTAGGAAGGAAAACAATAAACTCCAAGTCAGTCATGTGACTGGTGTGAGAACTCAAAACAGTTTATTTATCTTTAAAATCAAAAATAGAGAGATATTTTTAAATTCAATTCGCAATGCTTTTAAAAATGAGACTACCATAAGGCCTCCCGCACACACACACAATGCAAACGCAGAATCGGAGGAGATTTCTCCTTATGATAGTCAAAGATGCTTGATACGCATTTAGAAGAACATTTCATATTATTACTAGTGCATAGTGTAGGGAAAATCATTTCGAAAGTAGAATATAAATCTTAGCCAACATAGACATTTCGAACTATGCCTACTATAGCTACCATCCAAACAGTGGTGACCACCATAAGTGAATGGCAGGTTCTACAACTAATACCGTACAAGTTTCGTATTGGGAATTGGATTTCCAACAAATGGTCAGGCCAAGGAACTTCCCATTGCCACATGAGAATGCCTCTGGAAAGACATCCCCGAGAACCAAACCGAAACTCTGCCAACACAAGGCCGGGTTACCCCTAACTGGGTAACTACTGACACGAGCACGCCATTCCCCGATCGTAAACGACCTTTCTCACGGGATCCCGAAAACCAACAACCACAAAGTAATAAATTCGTAGTAACCACATAGGTTAAATATCTGGGCTCCATACCATGATACCACCTCTATCCAGAAGGAAATGTACATACCCTAAAGGGTGCTACCCCTCATAACCTTGCCGCATCTTTCCTGTTTTGACCATTTCCGGGGTGTGAGGTTCGACGAAGTCACGTCCACAAAAACATACTTTATACAAAAGCCATGCTTTGGGTCAACAAATGATCAACACAATGATCACCAAGATAGACGATCAAATAAACGATCCTATCACAATAATCAACACAATGATCATTTACAGCAACACTCAGCATGTCACATTACCAAATTGGGAATATATCGCTGATAACTTCAACTATATAACCTCTGAGCTCGTACGTCTCAGAGAAGGGTGTTAAGCTAAAAGAATAAATTCTCCGCCACCAACAGAAATATATTTGAAAGAAATCGGCTTTATATCTCAACTTGTAATGTCAGACATACAATCCATACAAGTCTGTTCCGGGATCGAACAAAACCGAAGGCACTTACAAAGAAGTCCTTGCAATCCGGATATTCACAATCCTGATCGGATTTCCCATCACTTAGGGAGTCTCTATACCGCTGCAACTCAGTGCAGAGACAATCGACAGGTCATCCTATCGCTCTCGCAAATACCGGGTCTTCAACACCGATCTTCAATGCAATTCACAACGACGTATCACATATTCGGAATGGGTTATACGACCCCATGGTCCTTTCCCGGTTAACCCGAATAGTGAGCGCTTATTCAAAAATAAGTGTAGCATTCACATTCAAACAAATCACATCAATTACCCATTCAAAGGGAAATATTGATAGTCGGTTATTGAACTATCAATGGATATGCACACATCACCAGATTCCAAATAATTTTCCAAATTATTTATTTTCCAAAATATCTTTACAAGATATATTATTTCATACTTCAAAAATAAATAAATATTTATTTTTAAACCAATTCCACTTTCTTTTATAAATTCAATAGTGAATTTACATTCCAAAGTATTAATGAATATACGACTTCAATTCGATTTATAATATTCATTTTCAATTTATCTTCAAAAAGATAAATTCTCTAATATTCACTTTATATTGGAAAACATTTCCATACTTATTTATTCATAAGTAATTCACAAATTTTATTTATTTCCAACACTTGGAAAATATTCAATATACTTCCGTTAAAAATAAGTATATATTTCATTCTTTAAGGAAATCATTCTCTTAAACATATTTATTTGGGCCAAAACGAATGTTACGTAAAACATCGTTACGACAACCCAAAATCACTAGTATAGGGATTCGAAATTAAAATAGATATATAAATCCCAATACTATACAAAACATTTCCTTTCAGAAATCATTTACTATAACAACAGTGTTATAGTCCATCATCTCCTTCTATTTCTCGAAAACGTCTATTTCAACAATAAATGTTGAAATCTATGGTTTCGAATCTCAACACATTTTAAAACATTGTTCGATCGTTTTAATTCTATTTAAAACATCCAAATCCAAAACAATTTCTTTAACGTGTTATTCACTATTCAAAAACGTGAATATACTTCATTAACAATTTCATCCTTTTATTCATTTTAATTCAAAGGATTATTCACTATTCAAAAACGTGAATATAACTCCATTAATAGGTTTCAACAATTTACTTATCAAAATAAGTCATTTGCGAATTTATAAAACAACGTTTATGAATTCCATTTCTATTTATTTATAAAAACTTCCTTTTTATAAATTCTTTTATTAACCTATTCCAGTTTATAACTCAATTATAAACTAAAAGTTCATATTATAAGTTAAATACTTATAAAACGATTATTTTACAAAATCGTTCTTTTTAACTTCCCAAATTATAAATCTTATAACTTATAAGATTCATTCATTTATCCAAAATCATTATTTTAATAACTTAATAAATTTTATAAACCTACTGCTTATAAAATTCCATTTATAACTTCACCGTATAAAATTCTATAAATTCCATTCAATTATGAAATTCATTTTCACTTCATTCAAACACTTATAAAAACTCGTTTTATAGTTCAAATGTTTTAACTTATAAATATCAATTTATAAATCCTTTATAAAATCAATTTATACTATTATTCTAAAACATCTTTAATCTCCTTTATAATTTCATCATTCTCTTAATTTATAAAATAATCAAATTTTTATAAATCCTATTTTTAAACTTTTTATAATAAATTTAAAAATCCCAGTTTAAACTATTTTATAACATCATTAACCCGTATTTTCAAAAATCAATCTTTAACCGTATTTCTCAAAATCATAATTTTTATAACTTTAAAAATTATAACGTTTATTTATTTGAAATGGATCAATTCCAAAAATAAAGTATATTTTCAGAAATCACTTCAAAAATCATTTTAAAATCCCAAAATCTGGGTCCAATGATGCTACACACCAAATAATCAATCACGACTACAACGATATCATATATCAATATGAAAATCCATCAAATATCAAAATATCTGAAATCAAATAAAAACTTTTGAGGAATCCAGTTGGATCCCTCCAACCTGTTTTCCTGCATCACAAACATTAGCACAATACCAATTTCGCTCCAGTACGAAATTATCGCGGTACATGTTCTTATTAAATATTATCCGCTTAATAACGGCGTAATAGGGTCTCATCCGCTAAACAAAAAATGCGGGAAATCAATAACTCCAATATATACATATGCCAATATATATATATATAGATATTATATATAATACCAATTTCACTGTTTATGAAATATTCGCGGTATATGTTTTTATTAAATAACATCCGCTTACTAACGGCGTATAATGTCTATTTTAACAATCAATAGATAAAAATCATCATTCAAACATGCATTCAAATATTTTAAATCTAACTATTTAAAATAAAATCGAAACTAATTCGATTGAGTGAGAAATTCTCACCTTGATTTTATTTCCGTTTTAGCGATTTATTTCGAATAAAATTAAACGTGCGTTTAATTTTACCCAAAATTCTCACTAACTCCAAACGACTCCAAACCAACTCCATCGCGTAGTGCTCGTCGATACGATTCCAACGCAACTGGTTTTGCGCGTTTTCGACCTCGTATGAAAAAGTTATGAATTTATGAAGTTTGTACACGATTTATATACACAAATTTATAACTTAATTAACAATTTTAACACCCTAATCAACCTGGGCCCTTGGATCTGCACTGCTCAACATCAGGCCGTGCGTCCCCTTCTCCCTCTCACGTTCTTCCTTCTCCAGACATTCACACGCACAAACTAACCCAACATCAAATATTAGGGTTAAATTATGCATCGCCTACGTCGCACTTGAACGCGATCAGATAGTTCCAAATCGAAGCCACTCACCTCCTCTACGTTCGCCCACCACCATAGCAAGCTTGGCCTGCTATTGGACCTGGAAATGTGTGCGTGACTGAGCACGGTCGGCCCCACTTTGCTCCTCCTACGATGCTCCATTTCCGATCATATCCGTATGGATTTAAAGCTCTCTTCATGCTCTTCAATGTTGTAGTTAACAACTTTGGCTAATTCTTGCTGGATTGAGAGAGATTGAGGGACGAAGATCATGAATTTCTGGCCATACATACTAAAGTGGCGGCTATGCATTTTGATTAGGGTTAGGGTTTCTTTTTTTTTATTTTTTTGGATTTATGAGCCTATTTATAGAAGAAAATCGAACACTATTCATCCCGGAAATTCCGAACTCCGATTTACGCGCCGTAACCAGCGTTTCTAGGGTTTACCCCGCGTTCCGGACACAATGGAACAGGTTTCGGAAGCTAATTCGGACATCTGTGCGAGTTATGGCTATAAATGCTCAATTTGAATTAAACCGATTTAAGTCGATTTCTAGGCGTTTTAATTTGTACAGGACAAACGGCAAATCCAATTGACTTGAAATTTGAAACCTTACAATAATATCACTTATGGATCCGATGAAACTGGTTTCGTCGAAATCCGAGACTTTTTGAAAAATGGCTATTTTAGCTCGCCAAATTCAAATTAAAAATAAATCGATGCGTTTCGAGCTGCCACGATCAAACGATAACTCCGATTGATACGAAAATTGAAATCCGGTAATAAATAACTATTACGGATCCAATGGAACTGGTTTCGTTCAATTCTGAGACTGTTCAAAAATTGACTATTTTCACTAGTCGATTTTAATATTAAAATATTCAATTTTCACAATTTAACTTTTAATTCGATTTTAAAAGTTCTAAAATATCGTTCTAACTCCCATATGATAAAATAAAATTTTACAAATCATTTTCGATCATATTTAACCCAATTTTCAATTATTTCCTTAATTTAACGCATTAAATTATCGATTTAATAATCCAATTAAATCCAATCATTCAAATAAAAATTTATTTGACTAATAAATTCACTTATTAATATTTAAAATTAATTAAATATTCAAATTTTAATTAATAAAAATTCTGGGTCGTTACATTAAATGCTTATAATTTATTTGTTTACCAAATTGTTCTTTTAGACTTCATAATTATAAATCTTATAACTTATAAGATTCATTTATTTATCCACATCTATTCCTTAGATAACTTTATAAATTTTATTTATAAAATTCCATTTATAACTTCACCGTTATAATCCTATAGATTTCATTCACTTA
Source organism: Allium cepa (assembly GCA_030765085.1). Taxonomy (NCBI): domain Eukaryota; kingdom Viridiplantae; phylum Streptophyta; class Magnoliopsida; order Asparagales; family Amaryllidaceae; genus Allium; species Allium cepa. The sequence goes on along the minus strand of CM060945.1, from coordinate 159,410,845 downwards.
TGAAATTCATTCACAATTCATTCTAACACTTATGAAAGCCCGTTTTATAATTTCAATATTTTTAATTTATAAATATCAATTTATAAATCTTTTAATATAAATCAATTTATATTACTATTTTAAAACGACTTTAAACTCCTTTATAATTCATCATTTTGATTTATAAAATAATCAAACTTCATAAATCCTATTTTTAAACTTTTTATAATAAATTCAAAAATCATAATTTTTATAATACTAAAATTATAACGTTTATTTATTTAAGATGAATCGATTCAATAAAATATTTTATAAATGTATACTTTCAAAAATCACTTTGGAAATCCCTTAAAAATCAAAATCGTATTTTTTTAAACTTCAAAATTGGATCCGATGATGCAACACATCAAATAGTCAATTACGACTTTCAAACATCATATATCATCCATGATAAACAATCAAATATCACAATATCTAAATCAAATAAATATTTGTGAGGAATCCAGTTGGATCCCTCCAACCTGTTTCCCTGCATCCACAGACATTAGCACAATACCCATTCCACTTCGAGGTGGAATATCGCGGTATATGGGATTTTATAAAATATTATCCGCTTACTAACGGCGCAATAGGGTCTCATCCGCTATACAATGCGGGAAATCAATCAACTTCAATATATACATATGCCAATATATATATATTGCTATATATATAATATAATACCAATTCTGCTTCGAGGTGGAATATCGCGGTATATGTGTGTAATAAATAACCTCCGCTTACTAACGGCGTATAGGGTCTATTCACATCCAATATATATATAACAATCATCATACAAGCATTCAATCAACACAACTAAACAATTTTAAATCTAACTATTTAAAATTTAAATAAATCCTTTAGAGTGAGAAGTTCTCACCTTAGCTTTTATTTTGCAATCCATTTCCCATCTTGACTCGATTTTCTTGATTTATACCTTGTATGAATATTTACACAATTTATTAATATTCGAACAGATCGAATAATAAATTTTCATTTGACAATTTCGATTCATCGGTGATTTCATTTTAATAGTTAAATTAACTGATAGTTTTATTTAAACCAATTTCTTCTTTAATAAATTTATTAATATTCGAATCAAATCGAACTATTCAATTTTCGTTCTTGATTGTTTAATTAATCAATAGTTTTATTTAAACCAATTTCTTCTTAAATAAATTTATTTAACTAAAATTTAAATTTCCTTTTAAATCAAATTTATTTAACCAAGATTTTATTTTAACTAAAAATCAAATTTAATTAACCAAACTCTCTTTTAATAACTTAATCAATTATAAATTCAATTTTAACTAAAAATTTCTTTTTAGTAACTAAAATAGATAAAACAAATTAATTATCATAACTATTGTTTATAACAACTTAACTAATCATTTTACTTTAAATTAATATCCTTATATCAATTTCTTTTAAATAATTTTATTAAAAGTTAAATTTTTAAATCTTAATTCCTTTTAAAATCCTTCTTTAACAAATTTTAATATCTAAAAAAATTTTTGGATAAACTAGTTAAACTTTTTTTCTTTTCCTACCAAATCCATTATTTTAATTTCAAAAACTTTTAATATTTTCTATTTTCCTGTAATTGACAACAGCAACCCATTTTAAAGTTTAAAAACTACATATATACATTATTATTATTTTTCTGTTTTTAACTTTTAAAACTTTACATATATTTATTATTATTATTTATAAATACTGTATCTATAACTTACTGCATTTTCTGTTTTCTATTTTTTTTCTTTTTACATATATAAATATTTATTTAAATTAAATCAAAAACAAGGATAAAAATCAATATACCTCACAGTGAAATCATCAGCTCGAACTTGAGCCTAGATCATCGCGACACAGGCCCGCCCCTACTCGTTGCTACTGCCGCCGCTCTACTTCAAGATGCTCGTGTCGTCGCCGCATGCTTCCTCCATCTCGCGCCGCCGCGCCCTCCAACCTCTACAGCTCACGTGCGCCTCGAGCTCCACGACATCGCCGTCGCACCTGCCACCGCCCTCATCGTCGCCGCCCTCTCGCGAAACCCTAGGCGAGCGCGACCCAGCTCCATCGCGACCCACGCGCGCGTGTGCTCGCGTCCCCCTCCTCTTCAGTTGCCTGAACCCTAAATCACTCGTGAATTCGAACGCGACCCTGATTAGCAGAGAGGAGGGATTTGTTCGGCCATTGTTTATTTTTTTTGTTCGTTTTCTTTGATTTTTTTTTTGAATGATAAGAGAAAAGGGATTTGCCTGAGATTTGTAACAAATGGGGAAGACAAGAATACGTGCTTGCACGATTTTTTTCCCATGATTTCAGGCGTGAATTTTGGGGCATGGTTTTAGGAACGAAACGTGCTGTTTGTTGACCAATTTAAAATTTAAATTTAAATTGAACTTGTTGAAAATTTCAACGCGTTTACTCACCGTGTGCTCACATATCAACTCAGAAAAATACAAAATTTGAAACTCGGCAATAATTCAATATTACGGACCCAATGGAACTGGTTTCGTCGAATTCCGAGACTGTGCCTCGGAAGGCTATTTTTAAATATCGATTCAAACGATAAAATTTCAAAACTGAACAATTCACTTTCAAATTAAATTTTTGAAGCTTCTAAAATCTTCAATATTATCAATATGAATTTTACAACCCTTTGAAATATTTTTAATTGGCTTAAAATTGAAGATTTAAATTTTTATTCAACTCTCAATAGATTAAATTTTATAATTTTATCGCCAAATTCATTCTGAAATTAGAAATTCAAGTCAAACCATCATTCAAATATTTAAAATTAATTAAATATTTTCAAATTAAATTATTCATAATTCTGGGTCGTTACATCTCTCTTTCTTATTGTTGTTTATTTTCTTTTATTATTACTACAATCTGCTAGATCTAGGTCTCACAAGTTCTCTACAACTCATTCTTGGGTGTTGATCGGATTTTGGCATTAAGATTTTGGTGTATTCACTGAGAAAATCTAAACCTAGGCTTAGATCTAGCTTGCTACTTTGGATTAGAAGAGATCCAACAGTTATATCTAGGGAATTTGCTCCAAAGGTTCGTAGGTTTGCTAGCAGAGATCAATGGCACCTAGAAAACAAAGGACTGCTTTTGGAAGATCCACAGGAGCAACAGTTAATGGTGATGACGTAAACCTGAAACAAATCGAGGTAAATAATGCCAACTGTAACATCCCCCTACTTGGAAGCCCAAAACTTATAGGATCGATTTCACCCTAGAGGGGGGGTGAATAGGGTGATACTAATAATAATAAAATTAATGCAAATATATATATATATATATAATAATTACAGCAGAGATAATAGCAGAATAATAAATGCAGAAATAGAACAACACAGATTTACCCAGCTTCGGCAAAACCTGCCTACGTGCTTCCCCCAAGGTTTCTACTAGAAATTAAGTAGTCAAATGCTTACAGACGTAAACTTACGACACCCGCTATCGACTAACCTAACTCTATGCTCAAAACCTTGCCACAACTCAACCATCGAGTTGCGAATTCTTAAACTACACAACCGTAGTTCGTCCCTACTCACACGACTAGAATTTCACAAAAGATTAACAGAAAATTACAAATATAAAACTAAACAAAAACAAAAACCTTTTTATATAATTTAAGCCCAATATAATATATAACAAGCCCACTCGATACTTAAATGAAGAGAAGGTCTTCGCGTTTCTTATTTTCGTGGCCACTCCCTTTTGTTTCTCATTTCGGAATTTAGGGTGTTGTTGAATTGCTTGAAGCCGTAACTTGGAGTCCAAATTTATTATCTTTCGTTCTTCAATTCGCTTTGCTTATTTCTAGCTGCTTCAAGGTCGAGTTCGAATTAGACTAGAATCGGTATTTATTTTAGCTTTAATTTGTTTGTTGATTTACTTTGGCTCGAACTCGATTCGAGTTATTGATTTGGGATGTAATTTGAATCTTGGCTCTGTAATTTTTTGCTTGAAATCGAATGCTACTGCCAATGATGATTGGGTTTAAATAGGGATGCAAGCCCTTTATTACGTTCATATAATTCCATTTGAATTCTTCATGAATTTATCCCTTGCGCTGCTTTGTTCCTGAACGATGTTGATTTATTCTAACTGGTTCAATTCTAATATTTTTCTATTATGCTTTGCTTTGTCACCACAGCTTGTTTGGTTTTTTGATTATTCATTCTATTTCTGATATTGTTTCATTTCCTTTGAGTTGGTTTCGATCTTTTCTCCTGGCTTTGACTTGATGAAACAATTCTTGACTTTCATCAAACTGCACTGATTTGTTTGATATATTTCAAACATATTTCTTGGTTGACAAGTTCACCACTGCTGATGTTAATAACTTTAAACATACAAACTGCCTCACACACATCTAACCTGCTTTAAACTTGGTTTCATGTTCATGTTTAGGCTATTGTCCACAGTTGTTTGTTTTGCGTTGTATGCACGTGTGCCTCTGGACTGTGTTGCATTGAGCTCTAATTTGCAATGTGTTTCATGTGTACTTGTCATTGTTCAAGTCTTCATGATGGGTTGAAATGTTGATCTGGTTCACCAATGCTTTTGAATTACATGTTGATTGAGTCAAGACTGCATTGTTATTGTGGTCTGCTCTGGTTGATTCATTTATGTGCAGTATAGTGGTCTCCTTTCACTGCTGTCGTGTGTATTTTTTGTGTTGAGGCTGTTTTGTTGATCTGGTGAATTGTATTCTGGTTGCTTCGAGTACATTTCAGTTTCTTGCATTTTGCTTACGCACTAGTAGTTGAATCTGGTTCATATTTTCATGTTGGTTTGTAAGTGTGTGTTCATGAGTCTGTTCCTGTAGTCTTGATTGAGGCTTCACTTGCATGCTCTTTACCTTGAATTCTGGTTGTCTATCCTCAATTCTGGTTGCTTGTTGAGTGGTTATTCACGTGGGTCTTCACTGTTTTGGCTACACTTGTACATGGCTGCTTATTAACTTGCTATTGCATTTGATTCAAGTTAAATTTACCGTTTCTTTATTATCCTTGACCACCATATATACTTGTTTTCATGTTCATCCCTTCATACCTGAACTGATGTATGTGAATTCTTATTCATGTTTTGCCTTCAACCTAAACTTTTCTGGCCTTTTTCACTTCGTGTCCATTTCTCTGTTCATGGAGTCCATTCACTTGTTCACTGATCTGGGTTGCATATCATTGTGCCTCAAGTTGTGATGGTCTATTAGTCAAGATGTGTTGACACACTTGTGCATTTGTTGGCATGGTCTGGTTTGTGTTGGTGGGCCCTAATTTCAGTTTCACATGTTGATTTACCACTTTGTCATGTTGAATGTTATAAGGCTGGTTTGCCGAGTCCTTTGTATTCACTTTGTCATGTTGAGTTGCTTTATATGTATATCATGCATTGTGGCATGTTGTATTGTACCGAGTCTTTTATATTCCTCTGAACTATTTATTTAATCTTGTTTTGTGAGTCTAGTCATTGTGTTATTCCTGTGCATATCTATTATATGCACAATCATGTATATACATGCATATGTATGCATGTATGTATGTGTAGTTGTGTAATCCATGTGCCGTATCCTATACATACTCGATTTGTAAATGTGTGTATTTGGTTGTTGCGTTTGAGTCTTTATGTATATGGACCATTTCATTCAACTTGGAGCCTCTGGTCCGAATGGTTCCATGTGTTGCTGCAATTTGGCCTGTGTTCACCTTAGTTTTGTATTGTTCGAGCCATACTTGTTTGCTCTCATGTGTATATTTGATGTGTTGTATGTTGTATTGCATGCACCTGAGTTGAATCCAGCCTCGGCTTGGGTTGACCTTGTGCTCACCTGCCCCTGCAGTTTTATCAAGTGTATATCGGTGTGCACGGTCTTATGGTATGTACAGTGATACATTGTGCATGTTTCAAGCTCTTCGTGTAAGATGAATTCAAAATAAATGATGACGAGCAACCCAAATAACTGAGGAAAACAAAATTTTTAAAATCATAATTTCATTATACATTGCTCAAATATTTCTTTTTCAATTTTACTTTGTCAGAGTTTGTTTTATAGACAATTCAGATGCTGGGTTCAATCTGGAATAGAGTTGAAGATAAATACGAGTGAATGGGTGATATGTGGTGAGGTCAACATTGTAAATTTAAATTTGTAATGTAATCAAAGTTGTAATGTAATTGAAATTGTGTATATATAGAGAGAGCTCAAATTTGTACTATTCAAAATTGTAATAAAATATTTGTTTGAACTTAAATTTTGTGTTATTTATTTTATTCGTCAAATATTTATTTAATTATTTGAAAAATAAATAGTACAATAACAAGTACATTTAAACGAATATATATATATATATGTTTATTATCATCAATCAAAAATCATAAACTAGCATATTCAAAAATCTCCCCCTTTTGATGATAACAAACATATATTAAGATTTTGAAATTTATTAAATGCATTTGGTCATTGATGAACTCTATTTTCTCCTTCTAATTGAATGCTCCCTCTCTACAACAAAACCCCCCTTCATATATGCACAAAAATAAATAAAAATATGCAAACGAACCTATATGGGAATATGCAAATAAAAAAAAAAAATATTTGACCTTTATTTGCCAAAATCTTAATGTTATCAGAAAAAATAATAGTGTTAGAAAAATAATGACAAAGTTATAGACATTAATACAATATTAATACCTAATCAAGTATAAATATTAAATTTCAATAAAAAATCAAACAAAAATCACAAATGCTCTGTTAGGCGCATATTCTACTTTAGAGTGATAGGGGTGATGTCGGCATATAAAACCATATAGTTGTGTCTATTTGTGGTATATTTATATTAGAAATTTGAATACCTACTAACCATGCATAACTGTTAGAACTTTTAATTGAGATTAGTAGTATTCCCAATTTTTGTGAAAAACATGAATTTCAAGCATCTTCTAACCACGCATAACCATGAGGACTTTAAATGGGATTAGAATCAACTTGTCTATTTAATAATCAATTTTGATATGTGTTCCATATATGCATAACCGTAAGGACTTTTAAATAAGCATGAAAGCACATATACAAATATTCCAAGTAATTCACCCATACATAACCGTGAGGACTTTTAAATGAGAGTGAATACTTTAGATGTTTTTATTGCTAAAAGTTAAAATAAAATAAAAACAAATAATTTCCCATTTCTAATACCATATTTTGATATACTATATTGGATTTTAATGAGTGATGGTCGTTAGAAATATGATAGAAATAGAGATGGTCATGGAAATTTTACCAACATAAGTTATTATAGATCTTGTTTAAATTTTTAAAGAAATCTACTAAATATACAATCTTAAGTCATAATATATGATTAATATCAGCACTCATCATTTATATTTTAGTTACTATTTAACTTTTGATAATCACTAGGGAGTCAGATTAGTTAATGTATTCATTTAAGATCAAATCCAAAAATAATTATAAAATCAAACTCTTTAAAAATGCCTAATCTGAAATGAAGTCAACAAAAATTATTTTCTGGAAGGGGTTTTATAAGAAAAAATGTCTGCTAATTGAAAATCAGTTGAAATGAAAAATATGCAGATATTTTCTCTGAAAATGTGATGTATCTAATGAATGTATCTACCTAAAACACATTCCATTAGTAACTAGACTACCAGTGTAATCTGCATCTGAATTTCCCTTTGAATCGAGGTTATCATTAGATAGATATCCTAGACCAGACCGTGAATTTACAAAAAATACCTTAAAATCCCTTTTACAGCTTTTAAATGAAATTCTTTTGGATTTTAATTTAAACCGTGCAAATAAAAAATTAGTGAACAAGGTGTCAGATCTAGAAGCAATAAGATACATGTATCTTGAGTAATCATCAATCTATACAAGACATTATCTCTTACCTCCTAAACTTTCAATATAGTTAGTCCAAACGAATCTATATGAACTAGTTCGGAGACTCTAGAGGTACTTATAGTGTTCTCGAGATAAAACGATAATTGGCTAATAAGTTAGAATCAAAATCAACATTCATTTCCTTATCACATTACTGGCTGATTTAAAACAGATTATGATGCAGATTTTCACATTTAATAAATCATTCAAGATAAATATATGGTTACTTGTTTTATCTTCACAATAATTTTTCGTTATTACTCATTGTGATTATTCCACCTTTATACTAGGCTAAGAAACTTTGATTTATTGCCCATCATGTGCCTGGAACAGCCAAGATCCAGATAATACTGTCGTTCCTTAGTCTGCCACCATACCTATGCGAGAAAAGATTTTTGTGACCTATATGTTTTTATAGGTCCATATTTGTTGGTGACAAATGATTTTGAAAAATATGTTTGTGTAGACCCAAGATAATTTATATTTGTCCCTTTTGGCACCCAGAATTGTTTGACTTTAAGGTATTTTACTTTTGCGCCTTTAGGAACCCAAATTGAAATGGTTTTCATGTGTTTGGGTCTATACCAGCAATTATTGTGATTATGTCCAGTTTTTCCACAAATTGTGCACTTGGAATTGACTTGATTAATTTCACTTCTAACACGTTCAGATAGATTATACCCTAGTCCTTGTCTAACTGTATTAACAGTTTGTTTCCCTAATAATATATTTAGCTATTTTTCTCCTTTTGAAAATTTTCCTAAAGTTGTAGACAATTGTTGGACTTGTGTTTTGAGAGATTCATTTTCATTCAATAATAGAGTGCACTTTGTAATAGAATTTTTTCTCTTATATTTTCACTTTATTTCAAAATCAGTATTTCATTATCAAGTGACTTAATTTTAATTTTTGGTTTTTTAATTTCTTCTTCGAATGATTGACACTTATCTCACTTAGGGAACTTGTTTCGAAATTTTTAAGAAATTGATCAAGCTGTTTATTCCGTTCTATTAAACTATCTTTTATGATTAAATTTTAGTGTACTTCTCCCTAAGTCGTTCAAAACAGCCATTTACCTCATGAAAATATATAAGTATACCCGAATGAGTAAGTTTTGATACCTCGCTTGGCTCGTCATCATCACTATCATGTTTCTCCTTGAAGATATAGATTTCCTTATTCACTCTCACTGCTAGTGCTTTTATCATCTTCATCGGTTTCATCCTAAGTTACTACAAAACTTCTCCTTTTCAGTTTCTTTCCTTGGATGGGTTGATTCTGAGGACAATTTGGCTTGATATGACCGGGTTTGTTGCACTTGTGACATATGATCTCCTGCTCTTCTAAGCTATCTAGTACTTTGACTATTTAGCTTTTCAATTATTGACTTAGAGTTGGATATTCGTATTTGTGATTCCACCTTTTGAATTTCTTTATTATCAGCGAAAGTTCTACTGCACCACCACCATCATCATCTTCACTTTCGGTTGTCTCTTTGAGCGCTATTAATTTCTTTTGAGTATCACCTCCTTCACATTCTTCCTTGAATTTCATTTCAAGATCATAAGTGGTGAGATTTTCGATGAGTTCTTCGGCATTGATTTTTTCAGATCTTTTGATTCTTGAATAGCAGTAACTTTCGATTCAAAATTTCATGGAAGGATTCTGAGGATTTTTCGGACTACTTCCAAATCAGTGTATGGTTTTCCAAGAACTTTTGATTTGTATACAAGATTAGAAAGTCGTCCATACATCTCTTTGACATTTTCATCCTTGGCCATTATGAAGTTCTCGTATTCGCTACTAAGCATGGCAAGGCGAGATTCTTTGACGTAGGAAGTTCCTTCGTGAGTTACTTCAACTGTGTGCCAAATTTCCCGAGCAGTTAGACAATGTGAGACACAATTAAATTCAATTTGATTCAGTGAACATATAATAGAATTCATAGCTTTTGCATTAGCATTCTGTAGTTTATTTTCAAGATCTATCCATCAATCCATTGGTTTTTCAATTTCTTGATTATCTACCACTATAGTTGGTGTTCTATATCCCGTCTCAATAATATTCCAAGCATCAATGGTTTTTAGAAAAAATTTCATTCTATTTTTCCAATAATCATATTCACCATTGAACAGGAGTGGTCTAACTGTGGATTGTCCCTCAGCAAAAGCATTATTAAAAGAAGCCATTCAAAAAATCAAATTTTTAAAAACAAAAATTAGTTTTTATGCCTAGCTTTGATACCACTTGTAGGATTGATTTCACCCTAGTGGGGGTGAATAGGGTGATACTAACAATAATAAAAATTATTGCGGAAATATATACAATAATTGTAGCACAGATAAATGCATAATAATAAAAGCAGAAATAAAATAACATAGATTTACTCAGCTTCGGCAAAAACCTGCCCACATGTTGCCCCCAAGGTTTCTACTAGAAATTAAGTAGTTAGACGCTTACACACGTAAGCTTGCAAAAACCGCTATTGAATAACTTAACTCTACGCTCAAAACTCTGCCACAACTCAGCCACTGAGTTACGAATTCTTGAACTAAACCACCGTAGTTCGTTTCCCAGTCACACGACTAGAATTTTGAAAAAGTTTAAAAGAAAATTACAAAAATAAAACAAAACAAAAACAAAACCATTTCTATATAATTTAACCCCAGTACAATATATAACTGGCCCATTCAATACTGAAATGAAGAGAAGGTCTTTCCGTTTCTTATTTTCATGGCCGCTCCCTTTTCTTTCTCGTTCTGGAATTTAGCGTTTTGTTAAATCCCTTAAAGCCGCACCTTGTGTCCAAATTTATTATCTTTCGTTATTCAGTTCACTTCGCTTACTTCTGGTTGCTTCAAGGTCGAGTTCGAATTAGACTAGAATCGGTTTATGATTTTAACTTTAATTTCTCTATTGATTTTCATTGGCTCGAACTCGATTTGAGTTATTGATTTGGGTTTTAATTTGAATCTTGGCTCTGTGATTTTTTTGCTTGAACTCGAATGCTACTACCGATGATGATGACTGGGTTTAAATAGAGATGAAAGCGCTACATTTACGTTCATATAATTTCATTTGAATTCTTCATGAATTTATCCCTTGCGTTGCTTTGTGCGTAGATGATGTTGATTTATTTTGACTGGTTCAATTCGAATATTTTTTGCTATGCTTTTCTTGGTCACCACGACTTGTTTGGTTTGCTGATTTTTCATTCTATTTCTGATATTGTTTGATTTTCTCCGAGTTGGTTTCGATCTTTTCTCCTAGCTTTGAATGGATGAAACAATTTTTGACTTTCATTGAACTGCACTGATTTGTTTGATATATTTCAAAATATTCCCTGATTGACAAGTTCAACACTGCTGCTATTATGTAAACCGCTTCAGACATATGTAACCTGATTTAAACTCGGTTTCATGTTCTTATTTGGGCTGCTATCCACAATTATGCATTGTGTTTCATGTGTACTTATCATTGTTCTGGTCTTCATGATAGGTTGAAATGTTGATCTGGTTCACTAATGCTTATGCGTTGCATGTTGATTTGGGTCTAGACTACATTGTTATTGTGGGCTGCTTTGGTTGAGTCATTTGTGTGTGCTCTAATGGTCTCCTTTCACAACTGTTATATGTACATTTTGTGTTGAGGTTGTTCTGCTGATCTAATGCATTGTAGTCTAGTTGCTTCGAGCACATGTCCAGTTGTTTGCATTTTTCTTATGCACTAGTAGTTGAAACTGGTTCATATTTTCACGTTAGTTTGTAAGTGTATGTTCATGGGTATGTTCCTATATTCTTGATTGAGGCTTCACTTACAAGCTCTTAACCCTAAATTCTTGTTGTTTGTCTCCAATTCTGGTTGTTTGTTGAATTATTATTCAAGTGGGTCTTCACTGTTGAGTTTACACTTGTACATGTTGCTTATTAACTTACTGTTGGAATTGATTCAAGTTAAATTTATTGTTTCTTCGTTTTCCTGGACCACCATATATACTTGTTTTCATGTTAATCCCTTCATACCTGAACTGATATATGTAAACTCTGGTTCATGTTTTGCCTTCAACCTGAACTTTTCTGGCTTTTTCACTTTGTGTCCATTTCTCTATTCTTGGAGTCCATTCACTTGTTCACTGACCTGGGTTGCATATCATTGTGCCTCTGGTTGTGATGGTCTGTTGGTCTCGATGTGTTGACACACTTGTGCACTTGTTAGCATGGTTTGGTTTCTGTTGATTGGCCCTGATTTTCCACTTTGTCATATTGAATGTTGTAAGACTGATTTGCTGAGTCCTTTGTATTCACTTTGTCATGTTAAGTTGCTTCACATGTATATCATGTATAATGGCATGTTGTATTGTATTGAGTCTTTTATATGCCTTTGAACTGTTGTGTTCAATCTGGTTTTGTGACTCTAATCATTGCATTATTCTTGTGCATATATGTTGTATACATACTCATGTATATACATGCATGTATATGCATGTATATATGTGTAATTGTGTAATACATGTGTCGTATACTATTCATTCTCAATTTGTACATGTGTGTATTTGGTTGTTTCATTTGAATATTTATGTGTATGGACCATTTCATTGAACTTGGAGCCTCTAGTCTGATTGGTTCCATGTGTTGCTGCAGTTTGGCATGTGTTCACTTTAGTTCTGTATTGTTCGAGCCATACTTCTTTGCTCTCATGTGTATATTTGAGGTGTTATATGTTGTATTGCGTGCACTTTAGTTGAATCCAGCCCTGGCTTGGGTTTGACCTTGTGCTCACTTGTCCATGCAGTTTTATCAAGTGTACACCGATGTACATGACCTTGTGGCATGTACACCGATACATTGTGCATGTTACAAGTTGTTTGTGTACGATGAATTCAAAATAAATGATGACGAACAATCCAAATAACTAAGGAAAATAACATTTTCAAAATCACAATTTCATTATACATTGCACAAATATTTCTTTTTCAATTTTACTATGTTAGAGTTTGTAGATAATTCGGATGCTGGATTTAATCTGGAATAGAGTTGAAGATAAATACGAGTGAATGTGGATATGTAGTGAGGTCAACATTGTAGATTAAAATTTGTGATGTAATCAAAATTGTAATGTAATTGAAATTGTGTATATATAGTGAGAGCTCAAATTTGTACTGTTCAAAATTGTAATAAAATATTTGTTTGAATAAAATATTTGTTTGAATTTAAATTCTGTATTATTTATTTTATTCATCAAATATTTATCTATTTATGTGAAAATAAAATGGTATGATAACAAATATATTTAAATGAATATATATATATATATATATATATATATATATATTTATTATCATCAAACAAAAATCATATACTAGCGTATTCAACAAAACTAACGGTTATAGTTGTTGTAGTCATCCATATTATTAATTCTCAGTGACCAACTATGGTGGTGCTTGATACGTTGATACACAGGTCATAGAAATGTGGAAAAGTTTTAACAATTCAAAAACATATTTCCATATTCAAATCAAAAAATTTGATGTTCATTGCATAATCCCAAAACGTAACCACTTTCACCAAAATATAATTATTACAATTACGCAAAGTGCGACATATGAAGATTCCCCCTTGGTTGATTAGAGTATATAATAAGGTCAATAGATCTGCCTTTACAAACAAATACACAGCGGAAAAGATAACCCTAAATAACTACTGCCTCCTACATGTCTCCGGACGGTTTATTCATCTAAGAAGAAAACCTGAAAACTTTAAACCTCAAACTAGTCAAAATCAACTGAGCACCCAAGAGTTTAAAGGGAAAACACAAACTTCGAGTCAGACATAAAGCCTAGTATGAATAATAATCTAACATCTCAATCATTTAAGATATCCAGTGAGTCCACGCCACTTAGCGGAATGGGTTTTCCACTCACTAGTATCCTAAAACCTTTTTAAAACCATATCATATGCTCCTGCATCCACAATGGTTAAACTTACATTTTCAAAATATTATGATGAAATGTATACTTAAAAGTATTTAGGATTTCCCATCCCATATTAATTAGACTAACCATCTAAGTTTCATTTGACTATCCATCTTATATTTTCAAGGTCTACCCACCCCATTTTAGACTTTATTTGCATAAAGAGGGACTATCCATCCCATTTCCATTTTATTTAAGATGATGCGGATTATCCATCTCACATCCCATAGTTTTTCTAGGATGATTATAAACCCTTCATTAAATGCATGGAGACTACCAATCCCTAACACGATGTTCACTATCCATCAAACATCCCATAGTTTTCCTAGGATGACTATGAACCCTTCTTTAATTATATGGAGACTATCCATCTCCTTCATGATTTTAACTATCCATCAAACCTCCTATAGTTTTCCTATGATGACTATGAACTCATTATTTCAATCATATAAAGACTATCCATCTCTAACTTGATGTTGACAATCCATCAAACATCTCTTAGTTTTCCTAGGATTACTATGAACCCATCACTTGTCCACTTAACTCATGTTATCCTCATGAATCTAATTATCCCATGCTATCCACATGGTCAACCTATTTCCATTATATCCCTAATTTACGTTATATTCATTTAAAATTTACATTGGTATCCCTCAATGATTGAATCAAAACATATAAGTGTTGATATCCCCAACTACTGTATTGAACTCATCAAACCTACCCTGATATCCCCAAGGTTAAACAATATTTATAATATAAGGTTATCATAAAACAATTTTTCAATCCCTTCGAAAGTATCCTCTTCGAAGGTTTTGCTTTTGAACCTTTCGATAGCAACCTTTCGACACTTTCAAAAGCACAAACCATAAATTTTAAAAAAATAGACTCCTGCCTTTGTAACACTTTAAAACCCCCTTTTGAACCCTTTCGACCATGTTAAAGTATTATTATATAAGGGTATAAGCATAACTTCAAAACCATGTGAAAGTATCCCTTTCGAAAGCATTAAAGGTTACCCTTAAAACCCTTGAAAATCAGACCTTTCAAAACCATTGAAGCTCAAACCTTTCGAAACCATTGAAACTTCAAAAATTTCGAAACCATTGGAAAGCAAACCGTTCGAAACCATTGAAAAACAAACCTTTCAAAATCATTGGAACTCAACCTTTCGAAACCATTGGAAAGAAAACCTTTCGAAACCATTGGAAAGAAAACCTTTCGAAACCTTTGGAACTCAAACCATTGGAAAGCAAACCTTTCGAACCCATTGAAACTTCAAACCTTTTGGGAAACCATTGGAACTCAAACCTTTCGAAACCATTGGAAAGCAAACCTTTTGAAACAATTCAAAAGCAAACCTTTTGAATCCATTGGGTTTATATTTAAAAATATTACTTTAGGTCATAGGTGAAAGTATCTCTTTCAAAATCACTCTTTACTTTATAAAATATTAGGGAAGACAATTGAACCTTTCGACAACGCCGAAAGCTTCTGCTTTCGACAACATAGAAAGCTTCCGCTTTCGACACCTTTGGAAGGTTTGGGAAGCGGCTTGTATTTATAAAAATAGTTGAAACTTTCGACAACGCCGAAAGCTCCTGCTTTCGACCCCTTCGAAAGGTTTAAACAAAAAAAGGCGGCAACTCTCTTTCAAAATCTCATTGAAACAACTTATTGAAACTCAATCTATCGACCTTGTCGAAAGGTCTCTTAAATCCATTCAAAAACAAACCTTTCGACCTGGTCGAAAGGTCTTTTAAAAACAACCATTTGACCTTGTCAAAAGGTCTTTAGAAAACAGGCAAGTGATTTTTCTTTTCAAATCAAAAATAAACTAAGGGACCATCTCCTACGAAAGCAACCCTTCAAAAGCAGCTCTTCGACACCTTACCTTTCAACTTGGTCCAATTCACTACATACCACCCAAATGATATCATGTGCATTGCTTTCAACCTTGATAGTAAATGAAGTTGAAAGGTCTTAGTCAAGAGGTCTGAGTCGAAGGGCTTGCGAAAGAAGGAGGAACTACCTCTTTCTAGGCAAAAACTGATTTTTGCCAAACTAAGTAAACTTTTGTAACAAACTTTCCTACTTTAAACATTTGATGGGCTTTCACAAACTTTTAAATAATTTAGATAATATATGTTGCAATCCAAAATCAGGTTAACTTTTAACAATTAAGCCTTCCTCTTATGTAAACAATTAAATCATTTAAGTCCTTCTTTCAAAATAATTTATTTTCCATACTAAATCACTCAGTACAAATCCCAAAAAAAACCCAGAAATTCACATTAATCATGTTATCTAACATATTAAAATTCCAGATCCAAATTTTTAATATATTTTCCAAAATAAATTTATGTACCCAAATATCCAAATTTTCCTTTGAAAATTCATAACTAGTTCTCCACGGCTTGGAAGATTATAAAAATTGAAACCTAACTTCAAAATTATGTTTTCCTTTACATATAATTTTCCCATAGCATTTCAAAATCATTTAACCTCGATTTTACCCTAAAACCGCATATGTCTCCTTTAAACAACCATGTTTAAACATATATAAATCATAAATCAAGCGTATCATCATTCATTAAATCATAAAACAGATTTACCCTTAAATCCAAAACCATATGATTGTAACACCAAAATAGAGGTTTAGAAATTATTATTCACCTTAGATTGGACAAGAAAATTGATGATTGATTCTGATTTCTTCTAGCTCGAATCCTAAATTTAAATTTGATTTTCTTTTCTCTTCTTTCTTCCTAATGGCCGACCTTGCTTCCTCTTCTTACATTTACAATTTTTTTGAGGAAAAATCAACGTATATGACAAGGAAGATAGATAAGGTTAGGACATATGGGTGGCTATTTACCCTAGTGTCCTTGTGTTTGATTACTTAACCATTTATAAGTTCATTTAGTTAAAATAAGCATGGCCATTAAATTTTATTAATTAACCTCAATCTCCTTCTCTATATTATTCTATTTAATTTATCCAATTAAATGTACTGAATAATGTTAAACAAAAATTAGGGGTGTTACACCAACAATCATTGAACATGGGTTAATGTTGGAAACCTAGCACTAGGTTCCTTCGCTCAACAGGATGTTGGGACTAAAGGAGAGATTAAACAGATGGATAAAGAACTTAACTTTAAAATGGCTGATAGCCAAAAGGCTCTTATGGATAAGATTAATGCTTTGCTAGCGCTGCAGCCAGCAAGTGCTCCAAGATTTAGACAAGAAACTTCAGCTGCCATGGAAAAAGATAATTCCTTTGTTTCGGGCTTGAATAAGAGGAATTATAAGCAAAAGCAAAAGGAGATTGTGGGTGGGCTACAAGAATCGTAGTAGAAGGTAATGGAAGTACTCCTTTCATTGGAAAACATCCTGATGCAAACCCACACCTTAGAGTGAACACTCCTCAAGTGGACAACACAATGATTGTTTCTGACTCTAAAGATGACATGCAACTTGATGATAAAAGATTGGAACCGAATGATGATGTAAATAGGAAAAATGCCAGAAATGAAGTTCAGACTGCCCTGGTAAGACCAATCATGCGCCAACGGGGCCCTGTAGGAGTGGTTCTCCCAAAGAATGAAGAACCTAGGCTTTAGCTGGCAAATCGAGACTGTTTGCAGGGTCAAATACTCAGTGTAGCCCCTGATAGCCGACCTATAGACTACCGTGCTAGTGAGGATTACATCCTGCCATTTACTCTGACATTGTTAAATGGTTAAAGGAAACGAGTAGGGGTAGAAAGAATGAGGGTTCCGCGCCAAGACGAACTCCATTCACTTGAAACATTCTAAGGGAAGAATATCCTTAGAAGTTCACAGCGATGACTATGCCATTATATAATAGAATGACAAACCCTAAACTTCATTTGTACAAATATGAGTGGCATATGGACAGAGGTAGGGTGACAGATGATGTCCGCTGTAGATGTTTCCCTATCTTCTTGGAAGGAATCACTTCCATATGGTTTACAAGACTTTTGCCAAGATCAAATTCTACCATTGATGAATTGGCAAGAAAGTTTTTAGAGCAGTTTAGACTACATAGTCCACAAAAAAAAGACGTGATTTCCTTATCTGGCTTTCTCTAAGGACCCAATTTGTCACTAAAATCTTTCTTGAACTGGTATAATTGTAGTCATGGAGGTAAACAATCATAAAGAAAATATGATTTTCATTGCTTTAATATGAGCAATCCATCTAGATACAGACTTCAGTAGATGGATTAAAATGAAACAACCAACTACGTAGAAAAATTCCACCAAAAGTAAGTTAGTTTCTACAGTTGGAAGAAGCAAGTATGATAGAAGGTAAGACCTTTGATCAATGGCCAAAAGAAATGACCCAGGGTAATGTCACAGCAAGCAGGAAGGCAATGACTTTGGAAATGCCACCAAATTCTTTAGAAATCAAAAGAAGAGAAACCATAACTCCAGTGACAGGCATAGCACTAATGTGAAATGCCCAAGGAAATCCGGACTAGAGGACTACACACCATTGAATGATTGTCTAGAGAATATCTATCTTGCTACTCAGAGAACCGAGTACTACGACAAATCTCCCAGGAAGGAAGCCTCCAAGCGATGGAAGCAACCTAGGAATTAATGTCGATCCGTGAGACACAAGGGCATAACATTAATGAATGCGAACATCTGAAGGACCTAATTGAAGAGTTGATAAGGAATAACAAACTACAGCAGCACTTGAAGAAACCATAGAATGGCGAAGGAGTCGGGGGACCTAGGGTCCAATTGTACAAGTGAAATTTCTTGGGCCCAGTAGAGAGGGACCCCGAAAAATTGAGGGAAGACTAGTCATTAATTGGTTATCCAAGGATGAAGCACCATGTGAACGTAATGCAACTTCGCTCAACACTATCTAACAGTTTCCTATTTTTGCAAATAAGCTACGCAGGGACACAGGGAGCATTGTAAATAGGCAAGACTTGCCATTCCTTTTATTTTATCGGTAAATTTAGCTTCTTGAACCAATGGAACCTTGTTCTTGCAAGAAAAACCACTGAGTCGATGGGAAAAATCAACTCAACCACCGGATCGATGGGAAAATCGATCTCTGCCTTTTGAAAACCGACGTTGCTCCGGCAACGTCAAGAAGGCCCATAATTTTCTAAAAGGCCTTAATGTTGCCATGACAACGTCGGAAAACTTACTGCTATGAAAATCCTCAATGTTGCTCCGACGACATCAGGAAACTTCCCATCTCCTTGTGCACATCCAATAAGCCACACATCGCTGCTTAAACCGATGTAACCATGTTTAAGTATGCAACACTTCTTGTACGCATCCCATAAGCCGCAAATTGTTGCTTAAACCAATGAAACTGTGTTCAAGTATGGTCCATTCACTCACTACTTGAACCAATGGAACCATGTTCAAGTATACTTCATTCTTTCGCTGCATGAACCGATGGAACTATGTTCATGTACGCTTCACTCCTTCGCTGCTTGAACTGATGGAATCGTGTTCAAGTGTAACAACCCATATGTTCATAACATTATTTAGGATATTTAATTAGTTAAATTAAATAAAATAATGCAAAGATTAATGGGTCAAGATTTGATTAAGATAAGGGTAGCCGTGCCATATAATGTGCAAATTAAAATAAGATAATATATGCTAATGTGTTAGGAAATGAGTAAGGGCAATATGGGAAATAGGAAAGACTTATACCCTAAAACCTTAGCAAATGAAACTCATGTTCATTCCATTTTCACTCAAACTAAAATTATACCAAGGATGGCCACCATTTTTATTCTCAAGGAAGATAAAGCTAGGATTCAAGAGAAGGAAGATAATCAACATAATCAATATAATATATCACCCTTTATAATCTAAAAGCTAAGGTGAATAATTACTTCATCCCATTTTCTTATGGTTTTCAGTTTTAAGGTTAAATTCAAAATGATTTTGCCAGTTTATGCCATGTTTTTGATGATTAAAGTGTTATTTATGCTTGTTAATGAATTACATATGTTCATGTTAGTTTTAACGATATGTTTGACATGTGAACCCTATTAAATGGCATCCAAATGCCTTGAAATTTAAATACAGGTCAAAATGATATTTTGGAGATGGGTTCCAATTTTCATAATTTTCTGAATTAATGTGGATTTTATATAATTTTTCTAGTGAAGAAAATGATTTATTAGGTTATAAATTATTTATGGCCAAAATAATAATTATTTGGGTTTAAAATTTTTATATATTGGAAAACATATTAAAATAGTTTTTGAAGAATTTTTGCAGATTTTTCCTAAGTGTTTTGATGAATATATAAAATTATTTAAGGTATGGGACTTAAATGTATTATATATTAATTAAGGAGAAGGGGCATTTTACAAAATAAAATGATTATTTAATTCTGAAAATAGTGGCAGCATTTTTTTGTAAATATTTGTTATTCGGGTTTTGACAAACAAAGACAGGTTAGTTGAAAACTTATCGTTCTTTAGCTAAAAACAAAGAAAGCATACTTTTAGCATGTTTTAGCCTTTTGCAGCATTAGGCCTTCCAACTCAAACCTTCCAACAAAGATGAAAGGTACAAAGCTTTCGTAAAAGTCAAACCAATGCAATGGTATCAAGTTGCTTGGTACACAATGCATTGGAAAAGGTCGAAGCGTTCTTAGTCAAAAGGTTGATTGCCAAAGAGGTTGGGGTATGTTTATTTTATAAACCAAAAGTTTATACCTGCTTTACTTTCAAATAAGAACTTTCGACTTGGTTGCTTTTGACCACGTTAATTATTTAAAATAAAGGTTTTAAACCTTCCGACAAGGTCAAAAGGTTAGTGCCGCTTTATTTATTTTGTTTGGACCTTCCGACAATGTCGAAAGGTTACTGCTGCTTTATTTTGTTTTGAACCTTTCAACAAAGATGAATGCTTGTTTTAAAATCAGTTACTTCTCTATGCTTTCGAAAGAAATCTTTCAACTTAGGTGATTTACCCTTGTTTTATAAATTTAAGTATAACCCAAAGCATTCGAAGGAGTTGTTTTAAAGGCTAAAGCGTAGTGTTTAAAGATTATGTTTTAAAGCTTTCGAAGCAGAGGTTTCCACGAGCTTTCGACATAGTCGAAAGGTTTCTTCCAATTAAATTGAAAGTTTTAAAAGAAGATTTCCATATGTTTAAACCGAACCCAATAATTTTTCGAAAGGTTTATGTTTCAAGAGTTGAATAGTTTTGAAAGGTTTGAGTTTAATGGTTTCGAAAGGTTGTAGTTCAATGATTTCGAAAGGTTTGAGTTTAATGGTTTCAAAAGGTTTAGTTCAATGATTTCAAAAGGTTTGAGTTCAATGATTTCGAAAGGTTTGAGACCAATGACTTTGACAGGTTTGATTTCAATGACTTCGAAAGGTTTGACTCGAATGGTTTTGGAAGGTTTAAATGAAAGGTTGTCCAAAGGTTTTCTAGGGCAATGTTTTAAGCTATTTTTGAAGTAGGATGTTCAAAGTTTTATTGCTTTCGAAAGTAATGATGTCAATAGTTTTGAAAGGTTTGAAGTATGGTTTCGAAAGGTAAGGTTTTGGCCTCTTGACCTAAACAATTAAAGGGTTTTACTTGTTTTTGAAATAGATGCTTTCAACTGATTAGAAAGAGGTACTTTCAAATGGTTAATTGTTTTCATCAAAAAAAGTTTGAGTAAAGTATATGTGTGTGTATATATATATATATATATATATATATATATATATTTAACATGGCAATATGATTTTGAGTAAAGCATAGAGATTATATATATATATATATTCCTTGTATTAGCTTGATTTAAACGTTTTAAATCATTTTGAAAAGGTTTTTGAGAAAAATTATGGAAGGGGGATCCCTAAGTGAAAATGACTTGGATATTAGAATACCAAACGAGACTGGTATAGGGTCGTGCCCTATACATTATCTATTAGCCCCAGCTAATTGTTGTCTAAAAATCCAGTATGCAGGGCTTGGTCAGATAGACTAAAATTATGATTACACGTAGAAAGGAATATATCTTTGAATACGGATAGGCTATTGGTGAGTCCGAAAAACCATTAGGATCAGGAAGACTTAGGAGATGATTAAGCTAGGGATAGACCGTTCAGAAGCGAAGTATTTAACAGATGGTTAAGGACAGACCATCCAAAAGAGGAGTATCTAATAGATGTTAGATTAATTTTGTTTATATTATCGGGTAGGTCCGAGTCAGCCAAAGGATAAAAGTTATCCAAACACAACTTATGTGTTTGAATAGATAGTTCAATTATTACCTGATATATATGTATGTTTACATAATGACGCTTTACAATATTTAACTAGTTTAGTTGCAGGAAAAGCTTTTGCAAAAGATATGTTTAAAAGGACGTTACTAAGGGGAAATTCGTTCCGCTAGGCGGCGTGGTCTCACTTAACATATTAAACCGGGATGTATAGTATTATTCACACCAGGCTTTATGCCTGACTCAAATTTTCTGTTTCCCTTAAACTCTCGAATGCTCGAAATTGATTTGAGTAGGCTAAGGGGTTAAGGTCTTTTTGGGTTTTAGTTGGATGATGAATAAGACTATCAGATTCTTGTGGGAGGCAAATAGATAGCTATTAAGAAGTTTTAGTTCTTGTGTTATATTTTGATGTATTTCTGCTGCGTTTTGTATTAACTCTATTATGACTATATGACTCTGATCATCCAAGGAGGTATCTTCATATACCGCTCTTACAACTTTAGAATCTCATACGAATGGAATAACATATAATATTGAAGAAATAACTTTACAACAGAAAACTTTTAGAATACATATATTAGAGTCTAACCTAAATTCAGCTTTAGACAGTTATAAACACCTATTCTTACAACTGTTGACAAACATCAAACTAAAACTAACTAAGCACAACAGATAATAGAATACGTCCATACGATGATGAAGATCTCCATCTCTCCTTTGGAAACTCCAACCATCTTCAACTAAACGTGAAAAAATACTTGGATCTGACCCGAGTATTGAAAATACCCAGATCAGACTTGATAAGGCAGCGTGAGAAAAACTCAATAACAAATGGTAGCGTCATATATCAGCTTTAAAGTAAATCCTTTGAAAAGAAAAAGTATCCCATAAGACCACGCCCATACATAAACACGGGTGGGTTTTACCTTATGATTACTTAAACACTTTTATATCAAAACCTTCGATATTACTTTTAATGACATCTCTTTGAAAACATTTGCATATAAACTTATTAATCTTAGTCGAAATTGTTACCATTATTAAATTCCAGCATACGAAGCTCTACAAAAAAACCGTAGGTTCTTATTGGAGAATGGATTTCCATACAAATGACCAGGTGAAGGCACTACCTTCCGGCAGTACATCTCTAGAGGAATGTAACGAGGAACATCACAAAGGAACCTCTACTAACATAAGATCGGCCTATCTCTATAACTAGATAGTACCAAATATATCATCCTCCGGTCATTACTGACCTTTATCCGAGCGCGCTCTAGCATACAAACCACATTAATTTACATCCTGAATGTCATAGTGGGAAGAAATACATCTAGAAGGGGATGACATACCCTAATTGGGAATGACCACTTAGCCTTGCTGCATCTAACCCTGTTTCGGTCATTTTCGGTTGATGAGGCTTGAGTCAACGATTACCTTTTCACATAGCAATATCACATCTCTGAATGCCACATTACCGTTTTTGTTGACTACTAATTGCTTTCCACAAAAATACAACCCTTAAGCTCGTATGTCTCAAGGAGGGTGTTAATGTAACGACCCGTTAAGTTCGACCATTTAAAATTGTTTGTTTAATAGGATTTTGTAATTTATTTTAGTTGAAAGAATAAAGGTGGTAGATAAGTATTAAAATGAAGGCTAGAATAAATTATATAGAAGTGACTTAGAAACCTATTTAAAGACATTTGAATAAAATTCAAATGAATTAAGTAAAGAAAGAAAGAAAAATTCTTACCTGTACATAAAATTTAATATGGGAATATTAAACCAATTTAATGCAATAAAAGATTGTGAACGATAAATTGAATAGATTAAGAAACCCTGTTATTGCAAGTCAATAAATTTGTAAACCCTAATGAACATCTCAAAATTTATAAATTTATTGAAATTTAAGACATAGCATAAGCGTAGAACTATAGGTATGATGACAAACTTTTATAAATTGTCTAATTAAGGGTCAGCAAATTTATTTGGAAATCAAACTCAATTAAGGGTAAGTAATTATGATGGATTGATGGCATAAACGTTACTAATTTTTATCATAGTAACGGAAGTGCAGATGGAAGGCAACTGTAGAAATTTAAGTACGTATTAACAATTGAAAGGGACTGTCGATTGAGTGGAGTACTTTAGGTTGTCTTACTAAATTTAGAATTTAACATAAGACAAATAGAAATAAATCAATAAACGTATAGATTTTAAGTTTATTATGATGAATTATTTTAGTGATATGACTTAGAATAAATGAAATAATTTGGGTTAATTGGTATTTAATGGAATTAAAGGTTGCAATATTCATAGGTAAGGATTTAGATGAAATAGATTGATGTATGAAAAATTTAATTTGATAAATGGCAATTAATTCCTTTAATTTGAGCAATTAATGTATGTTTAATTGATAACGATAAAAAGTTGATTTTTTTCAGTGTAACCAACGTAAAATATTATCATAGCATGATACTTGGTTTGAATAGAAGGATTTGATTTAATGTGAAAATTTTTGTTCTAAGTATTGAATAAAATTGGGAATCAAATTTTTTTTTATGATAATAACGTTAGTATTGGTTAATAAATAGATTTCAATGCAGTAACCAAATAAATGGAATAAGATGAGTATATATTGCATAGAAATGAAATGATAAATTATTGATGTAATGGAAGATATAACCATGTCAATTATGCATATAAGGTAATAAGGTAATGAAACCGAGGTAAATTAATTAATTGAGACTTTAAGTAAAATTAACGTGTGGAATTGACCAAGGTTCAATAAAATGAGAATTTGATTGGTTATATTTATTGGTTGAGAAATGTAAATGTGTATTTGGGGAATAAATTTAGTCAGACTTAAGTATTGAATTTAATTAATTAATATATATGATAAATGATGATTAAATAAAAACCCAATACGCTATATATATGTATAATATTTGAGTGAAAATAATAATACACTTATAAATGTGGAATTAAGAGTTTACAACAACTATTTTAAGTAAAGAAATTGTTCATTCAAGTAAATTTGAAACATCGCAATAGGTGTAGATTAAGTGTTGCGTTAAATAAATTATAAAGGAATAAATTTATAGAAACGTATGAACGGAAGAATGAACATTATAGTAACGTAAAACGTATTGTAGGATAATAATTAAGTATAGGCTTGTAAATTAGATGTATGACAATAAATTTTGTACGTAAATCTTTCTATTAGTTGATAAGTCTTATTTTGATCAATTTAAAGGAATACACTAAATTTTGTAGTTAGTACGGAATATTGATGAGTGAATGAATAAGATGAAACAAAGGTGGAATGTATTAGTTGAGGTTTTAAGTTATTTATGTGATAAGTTACCAAAATTATAATTTTATCTAAATACAGTAATTTATGCAAACAAAAGATGAACATTTTGAAATATTACCACAGTGATATATAAAAGAAACGTTAACTATGTAGTTGGAGAATAATTGATATATTTTGAGTTGGATAATAGAAATCAAGTTATTTATATAATTAGATTTAAGATGAGAGTATAAGTATATGATTAAATAATTGGGTTTTGCGAATAAAATTTATAATTCCCAAATAATAAGAAAACGCAGAGGTTAACACTGCGAAATTTATATACTTATAAATTTTAATTCACATCCAAGCTTGCTAAATTATTTGGAATTGATTGGATTATATAAGTAATGAAATTTGGCCAATATTTAAAGTTGAAAGAAAATTTGGATTTTTTGATTTATTTTAATTTATTTAATAAATATTAAAAATAGCCATTTTTGTCACGGACTCGGATTTCGACGAAACTAGTTTCATCGGATCCGTAACGGTGAATTATAATAATGTTTCAAGTTTCGTTGCGATCGGACTTGTCGTTTGATCGTACGGACTCGAAACGCCTTGAAATTTACGCATTTTGAAATCAATTTGAAATTTTTATTTTTTTAGCATAACTTCTTCATACGATCGAATTTGGTCGCGAAACTTTTTCCATCGCGTTCAGAATATTTTGAAACACCTATTTGGATATATAGTTTTAACAAATTCGACTCCGGAGGCAGAACGGGCTTTTTGGGCCAACTATCGTTTAGCACGTTCGTTATCCGTACCCACCTAGCCTTCTTTTATCTGTCTATATATTTGCGATTATAAACCCTAGCCACTCCTTATTTTCATTTTTCTATACGTACATCTCCTTCTCAACTCCTCATTCCAATGGTAGAAAACCTAATTCCCAAATTCCAAAATTTTATTTCAAAAAAAAAAAAAAAAAAAAAAAAATTTTTGTGGATCTGCAGCAGCTTCTGGTCGCGCTTCGGGTTTCAGAGGAGAAAACCCTAGAGCAACTTCGGGTCAGGAAGAAAATGACTCGGGTCGCTCCGGGTCGTTTTGGCGAAAACTCCAAGCAAGCATCGGGGAAATGAGGCGGCGCCCCGAAGTCGAACCCGAAGTTGACCCAGGACCAGAATTTTTCTTTTTTCAAATTTTCATAACTTTTGCATACGAGCTCGGATTCACGCGCGGTTTGTTTTGCTGGGATCGTATCGGAATTTCTGACGTTTTGGCACTGGTTTGGATGAATTTGGAGACTGTCCAATTTTTGGGTTTAAATTGGATTTGAATTCAATTTAAATTCAAAAGGTGAGTGTTTTAACCCACTCACAACTACTAGAAGCTTTTATGTTTGTTAAATAAATTTTAGAAATGAATAGAAATTTATTTATGAGCTTTTGGCATGTTATTTCATTCATATCTGTTGAATTGCATTTTATTGAATGTAACTGTTAATTTAATTGATTTATTGCGTGTTAATTGGCTGTTAGAAATTTTTGGTTGCATATGAACTGCTAGTTAACAGTTATGTCAATTATCACTGAATATAAATTGTTAGATTAATAGTTGAAAAATTTAATTTGAATAAACTGCCAGTTATCACCTGTTATATATGATCATATATATAATTGTTATTGATTGATATTGCTTGATGTTTGTGATTGGATGATGGATGTGTTATTGAAGGGATGTTTTATTTGATATCATTAAACTGCAAGTTAGTATGCATTTTTCATTTCATTCGGGATTGCGGTTTGAAATGATATACAACCGCAGTTTTATTTTTTAAATTGCGGATTGAAATGATAAATATCCGTATCACTTGACCATAGGATAGAAAACTATATACAGACACCGTGGTCTATATATAACTATTTTTAATGTGATTTCTATGGTTTGGATGGAATACGGTTTATAAAAATCTTAAATTTTATACTGAATAAATGTTTTTGTGATGTCCCGGAAATTTGGGCAATAATTATTTAATAATTTCCATTAATAATTGTTTTAAAATGTGAAATGTTGGTTTAACAATTTAATTTAAACAAGAATTATCTTTTGAAGATTAATAATTAATTGGTTTGTCAAATGATATTCTTTTCAAAGTTAAAATTATTTAAATGATAAAATTATCTTTCTAAGCTAATTTAAAGGATATTTTCCAATTTATTTTATATAAGATGTATGATTTATGAATTGATTAATTTAATTTAAAATTAGTATTGAAGCTTTTCAAAAATTTGTTTTTAAAAGTCTATCTTGTATTTTCAAAAAGAAATTATAGTAAATATTTTGTTATAAATATATAATAGTTAAAAATGTATTTTATAATAAAGTTTATTTTGTTTTATTTTAAAAATTGTTTTCTTTGAAATAGACTTAGTTCATTTATATTAGAGTATAATATTTTGGTTTGAAACTCTTGAATAAAAAGAATACGACATTTCTTTTCTTTTTAAAAAAAATCTTCTCTTTTGAAAATTAGTTTTAAAGGAATATTATTTATAAAAAAAATTTCAAGCAAACATTAAAACGTATAATGTTATAAGATAGTTTATATGTAAACATGTAAGGCTAAATATTGATAAGCATTTATATAAACATGATAACATAAATAAGAAATACATTTAAAAACATTCATAAATTAAATAAATCTCTTTTTATATTAATATGTATATGTGTAAGGCTATTAACCCATAAGAAAACACTTGTAATCACATTACAAGTTTTATGTAACAAGTGGCATTTGTTTTAATCTCATTGTTTAAATTATATTGATAAAGAAACATAACATAGCAAAGGCATTTGGATTAAAACACATTCTCTTCAAAATTTAAAACCTGAAATCATATTTCTGTAAGAATCAAAACCCCAAAACAGATTGCATGTTTTAAAATCTGCAATAATAAATCAAACTTCATATCTGCAGTCTAAAATCTGCATACAACTTCAATTTCTGCAATCAACATACAAATTAATTTCTACAAAGCATGTTAAAATCTTCAATCAAATTCCTCATATCTGCAAATCAGTTTCTTCAAAAGCAATGCATGTTAAAAATCTGAATTCATCATCTTCAAATCTGCAAAATAAATACAAACCAATCTTCAATCAAAAATCTGCAACATTAGAATCAGTTCTTCAAGTCTGCATATCTGAAAAACAAAAGTTACAACATCAAAATACAAGTTTAAAGAACAACTTCAAATCTGTGCATTTGAGAATGGAGTCTGCATATCATTTTTCAACATCAACCTGGAAGCCAGATCTGCAAAGGCAAAGTCTGTGGCTTCAACACCTTTAATTCAACTGCATGCATTCATCAGCAAGCAGATTTCATCAAGCAAATTGTAGAACAGCTTCAACAAGCAAATTCAACATGCAAATCAGCTCCAGGGAATTCAAAATCTGGACCTGGAATGTATGAGCTTGCATCTGATTTGTGCTCTGCATCTTCAATAAACATGTGAGTAAATTTCTTTTTAAAAACAGTTTTTTTAAAAGAGCAATGCTAAAGTAATTTGCCAATACCCAAGCTTTAAGCTTAAACTGTCTGTTTTCTTTTTGGAAAATAAAACTGTGATGAATGAACTGCTCTGTTTTTGTTAGTAAGAAACCTCTCAATGCAAAAGAAAAGGGTTGAGAGATCTGTGCATGTGAATATTCAGGCTTAAGTATGTTGTGTGATCATATGTTGATGAATGCTTTGTGTGAACATATACAAATATGTATATATGTGATGTTGCCTGGAAATATATCTGGTTGTTTTAAAGAGAATTGAGTTTTTGCTAATAAAACTCATTTCCTCTGAATTTAATTCTCTGTTAAAAATTTTGTGGAAACAAATTATGTTGTTAAGTATAAATTTAGATTTATGAATTTACCCTAGTTAAATTGAAGATCTGTGTCTCTGAAAAGAAAGAAAAAAAAACCAAAATCAGTCATCATTGAAAATAAAACAAATATCAAACATCTTAAATTATTAGAACAAGTGTATAAATTAGAATGCATGTTGAAATTAGGAATATTAAAACAAATATTACAGTTTTAAATAAACTGTTGGGGGGAAAAACATTTCTGTTTTTAAACAGAACTAAAATTTAGTAACTTCCTGAGGAGCTAGTGGATTTAGGGTATTAAGATGCTTCCTATAGGTGAAGTGTTGATGTAAGGATGATGTAAAATTTGGTGTTTGATGATCAGAGAAAGTGAGGAGATGATATTAGAGTGTTTCCAGGTTTTTCAGAACCTTGGTCATGTTTGCAGTGTTGAAGTTTTGAGGGTCTGCACATCTAATCTGATGCATCGAATGAAGTAGGGTTTTGGGAATTTGTAGAGGGGATGTAGATGGATCAATTGCCGGAGTTGTAGGTGATCAAGTGGTCGGAGATAGGGGAGAGTGATGTTGACAGGTTTGGGTATATGATGTTTTGAAAAGTTTCCAGGTTATGGTTGATTTCTGGAAATTTGAATTCGAACAAGCAGAAGGGTTTCTGATGGGGGTAAGCTTGTGAGGTGATGAATGGCGACTTGTAGCAGTAGGTTAGAGTGGCTGGAAGTCGCCGGAGCGCCAGTGCATGTGCACTGTACATGTTGATGTCTGTTGAACTTGAGGGATTAGTGCAAGGGGATGACTCGAGTTATACTCGGGTAGAACAAGTAGTTTACTCGAAGCACCTAAGTTTTAGACTCGAAGCAAATTAATGTTTGCTCGGGTCAATTTAGTTTCAGTTTGCTTATAACCTGAATATGTGCAGATTTCTAAAATTTAAATGAAATTTGAATTTTAAATGCAGGAGTTTGTTTTTAGTATAAGTTGAAACTGAATTCAAATTAAGTGTGAAACCCAAAAGTTTTAAAAATGAAACCTTTAAATTTAAACAAGTTTTTTAGATTCAGTTTTAAGATAAGTTTAAAACAGTTTCAGGTTTTAAATCTGAAGTTATTTTGCAGTTTTTAAAATGCAAAGTTTAAATCTGAATTCAAATGAACTTTTAGATCCAAAGTTTTTGAAATGAAAATTTTAAATTTAAGTAAGATTTAAATCAAGACTATATTATGGTTTTAAGCCTATATAGAATTCAGATTTTGAGTTTAACAGTTCTGTAAAATTTAAAATTTTGGACAAGTTCAAATGTTTTAAAGGAAGATTTAAAATAATGAATTTGATTTCAAATAGGGTTTAAGCTTGAAAGAATTCTTTTCTTAAAAATTGAATAAAAAGATATGAAGTGTGTTTAACTTTATTTTAAAAAGCAAAATGATCAAATTTGTTTTGGAAGCTTGATTTATTTTAAATTATGTAATTTGGTTTAAACCTTTATTATATTTAAGTAATGAATGTTTTTAACATTCATTTTATTTAAGGTTTATAATTATTTAAAATTTGAATTAATGTTTAATAGTTAAACATTTTTAAATCTTAACTTTTAAAATGGAATTTAAATTTAAATTTAAAAATGTATTGTTTTAAATACATTTGAATGTTAATAAAGTCATTAATAGGTAAATGAATTATCTTAGAAATAATTAAGATAAAAGAATTTTATTAAGGAATAACTTATTAAATTGATTTTAATTAATGATTTAGATTAATTTTTAATTAGAGATGATTAATGAATAATTAATCTAAGATGATTTTTCTTAAGTAAATAATTTAAGAAAATATTTTTAATTAATAATGGTAATTATCTTAGGATAATTAAGTAAATAATTAATGTAATTAATTTTGATAATTAATTAGATTAATTAATTGAAGATAATTAATTGTAAATTGTTAAGAATAATTACTTGATAAAAGCAATTAAAGAATTAATTACTTATTGTAATTAATTATGACAAATGAGATTAATTAAGTTAATTAATTTAGTTTAATTAATTTAAATAAATCATTTAATGATTTAATGAAAGTAATTACTTAATGTAATTAGTGGAGCAATATTACTTAAGGAAGTAATAAATAATAATTACTTAAATGTAATTAGTAAAGATAATTTATAATAAAGTAATTTAGATAATTACTTTTGTAATTAATCAAGGGATTAAATAATGAGGATAATTAATTAAGGAATAATTAATTTGTTAATGAGTAATTAAGGTTAGTTAATTACTGAATTTAATATTAATCAAGGTGATTAATAATTGTATTTTAAATTGTAGATTAATTACTAAAGGTAATTAATTTTTAATAAAGTAATTAATTTAAATATTAATTAGAGATCATTAATTAATATAATTAATGAAGTAGTTAAGAATTGTTTAATTAAGTAATAATTAATAATTAAGTGGTTAATTAATTGTAATTAATTAAGGATAAATGTAATTAATTATAGTTAATTAATGAAGTAATTAAATGTTAATTACTTATGATTAAGGTTAATTAATTTAATTAAAGACTAATTACTTATTGTAATTAGTAAATGATTAATCAAAGGTGTTTAATCAAGTTGAATACTTAGTGAATGAATTAATTAACAGGATTAATTAACTAATGGGTGTTAAGCAGGATTTAAATATGGTAATTAATTTAATTTATTTTAAATTAATTAGAAATGATTGTAATTAATTTAATTCATTTTAAATTAATTGTAATTAATGGTTAATAAATCATTGCTTATAGATGATATTGATTGAATGGTTGTGATCTCAGTAATGAGATGAGTAGTATCTATAGGATATGGATGCTTAGTTAAAGAATGATAGTATGGATTATTTGGTTGTGATGATTATCTGTTTATGGATGATACAGATTATCTGTTTATGATATGAATGAGATTATCTATTGTTAGATGTAGTTTATCTATCTGTGTGAAATAAATAATAATGAAATGAATTATTGTTTAATACCCTTAAGTACAACTTGGACATTAAAATGGCGTTTGGTTTCGGTGAGACCGGGATCGGATTTGCTACACTACAGCGTGATAGGGGGTTCTCGCTTTGCGTTAGGTGGCGAACGGGAGACTCTTACCCCTACATGCCCCCGGGGATAGTTTAAGGTCTTGCGGGGTTGGTTGCGACTCGAGAGGGTGGCCGTAAAAGCAAATTCGAGGTATCACTGTGAGCCACAGCGGGGCTGGGATGGTTGAAAAGCCTACCGGTCGTGAGCCGTTGCTGATGGTTGAAAAGCCTAGGACGTCACAGGTGGTATCAGAGCAATAGGTTGAGTGAATACCTAGGCTCTGTAGTGGTGTCCTTCTTGAGAGAGCGTATTTGTAATTTTGAATATATATATGTATATATTTTCTACCTATTTGATTGGGTTACCTGTTCAGGTTTTCCAATATAAGTAATAAAGGTAGATAGGATAGTGGTTTGTGAAACACAACTACCAATGGTTGGAGTTTGAGTGTTTGAGATTGGAAGTGGTCTGCTAGGGCAGTTTGGGCATCTTAAGTAGTTTGGCAGTTTGGTGTGAAGGATTCTACTGATCTCTGAAGGAAATCTTTTTAAGATTCGGAGTTCATCCTTGGATTGTAAGTTTAGTAACACTCGTAAGAGTGGACTCTCTTGAGTTTAGATCAGTTGGAAGTTCTGAAGCCAGCAATGGATATTTTGGCAACTTCACGAAGGAGTTCTGTCTTTATTTGAGTTTGAGACTCAGTTTGGCAGAGTGTTTTGAGCTTGGTTTGGGAGCGAGTTTCCTGAGAGACATCTGTCTATCTGGAAGGCTCTTTTGTGAAGAGGCTGGTGTAGCTTTGAGGTTCGATGAGCTTTTGGATAAGGAAGTTTTTGGCAGCAGTAGCAGCAGTAAGTGGCATGTTTCTTCGATGGTTCTGAAGTCTATGTGATTCTTCAGTCAGTAGTCCGGGCAGATGGAGAGCTTATCCATTTCTTCTGGAAGCTCTGTTGGGTGTGATGTTAGTGGTTAAGAGGTGGACCACTAGTTTCTTATTTTGAAGGCTTTAGTTGTTCTGATTATTGTAGTGAGAATGATTTCTTGGAATCTGAACTGAGTGGAATCGCAAAAGTGACTTGCGATGGTTCGGAAGTTCTCTAAGTGATCTTTGTTTGGATTGAAGAATATTTAGAGGATGTTTGAGTTATCAAAGTGGTATTTTTGGGATATCTTCGAAGGAGTTGAGATTGGTATCCGCATCAAGAGTTCGAGTTCTGTATCGACTTGGTTCTTGGAGCTGTTCCGGTGGTTCAGCATTGTAGGAGATTCTTTGAGTGAGATCTGTTTGAGTTGGCAGGATTTATTAGATCCAGTTTTCTGGTTGAATTTTGCTGTAGTGTTTGTGACTGAATCGGATAGGTCACTGAGATTCTATGGAATTTGATGAACAATATTCCGGAATAAGTTGATCAAGTTTATACTTGTGTTCATCAACAGCATTCTCGAATCAGAGTTGCGCAGTGGAAGCATGGTGGCAGCTATTCCAGAATTGAAGCACCCGATTCTTGGGAATTTGAGTTTTGTCTTGAATCAGAGAATTTCTACAGGAAATTTATTTTGGATCTGGAGACTTGATTGTTTTGTATCTGTTTGTTTCCAGAAAGAGTAGTTTGTTTGAAGTCTTCTGATATTTGTGTAGAAGAGCTATGTGGTAGATCTGATTGATCTAGAAGGTTGGAGGCAGCCCAAGATCGATATGGGAGATTGTGTGGATATGAGATTAGATCTTTCTGTTTTCTCTTAAGAGTTAAGTGATTGTTCTACGAGACTGAATTTCCAGTTCGGATGGCTGGAATTTGTTTGTTTTCACGTATCTCTGAGGGAGTACGTGTATGGTTTATCTCTGGTTTTGGACTCAGTAGTTCTAAGGGGTTTGGGAGTTGACCTGGATTTGTCTGTAGTCCTGTATCCTGTTTAGATTTGTAAATCTAGATATATAGGAGCTCTAGATCTGAGTGGTGTAGCTAGTTTAGATTCTGTAGGGCGAGTGTCCCGGTGTTTGTACCTGGGAAACTCTAGAGAATCCTATTCAGAATTTTATCTGGATAATTAGAATTGTTTGTTTTGAATTGGTTGCTATGGTTGCTAGTATTTGGTTGATAGCATATGATTGCTATTTTAAATTTAAAATCTATGTGGGATTATTAAATTACCTTTGCTTTTAAATTTCGGGGACGAAATTCTTTTATGGGGGGAGGAATGTGATGTCCCGGAAATTTGGGCAATAATTATTTAATAATTTCCATTAATAATTGTTTTAAAATGTGAAATGTTGGTTTAACAATTTAATTTAAACAAGAATTATCTTTTGAAGATTAATAATTAATTGGTTTGTCAAATGATATTCTTTTCAAAGTTAAAATTATTTAAATGATAAAATTATCTTTCTAAGCTAATTTAAAGGATATTTTCCAATTTATTTTATATAAGATGTATGATTTATGAATTGATTAATTTAATTTAAAATTAGTATTGAAGCTTTTCAAAAATTTGTTTTTAAAAGTCTATCTTGTATTTTCAAAAAGAAATTATAGTAAATATTTTGTTATAAATATATAATAGTTAAAAATGTATTTTATAATAAAGTTTATTTTGTTTTATTTTAAAAATTGTTTTCTTTGAAATAGACTTAGTTCATTTATATTAGAGTATAATATTTTGGTTTGAAACTCTTGAATAAAAAGAATACGACATTTCTTTTCTTTTTAAAAAAAATCTTCTCTTTTGAAAATTAGTTTTAAAGGAATATTATTTATAAAAAAAATTTCAAGCAAACATTAAAACGTATAATGTTATAAGATAGTTTATATGTAAACATGTAAGGCTAAATATTGATAAGCATTTATATAAACATGATAACATAAATAAGAAATACATTTAAAAACATTCATAAATTAAATAAATCTCTTTTTATATTAATATGTATATGTGTAAGGCTATTAACCCATAAGAAAACACTTGTAATCACATTACAAGTTTTATGTAACAAGTGGCATTTGTTTTAATCTCATTGTTTAAATTATATTGATAAAGAAACATAACATAGCAAAGGCATTTGGATTAAAACACATTCTCTTCAAAATTTAAAACCTGAAATCATATTTCTGTAAGAATCAAAACCCCAAAACAGATTGCATGTTTTAAAATCTGCAATAATAAATCAAACTTCATATCTGCAGTCTAAAATCTGCATACAACTTCAATTTCTGCAATCAACATACAAATTAATTTCTACAAAGCATGTTAAAATCTTCAATCAAATTCCTCATATCTGCAAATCAGTTTCTTCAAAAGCAATGCATGTTAAAAATCTGAATTCATCATCTTCAAATCTGCAAAATAAATACAAACCAATCTTCAATCAAAAATCTGCAACATTAGAATCAGTTCTTCAAGTCTGCATATCTGAAAAACAAAAGTTACAACATCAAAATACAAGTTTAAAGAACAACTTCAAATCTGTGCATTTGAGAATGGAGTCTGCATATCATTTTTCAACATCAACCTGGAAGCCAGATCTGCAAAGGCAAAGTCTGTGGCTTCAACACCTTTAATTCAACTGCATGCATTCATCAGCAAGCAGATTTCATCAAGCAAATTGTAGAACAGCTTCAACAAGCAAATTCAACATGCAAATCAGCTCCAGGGAATTCAAAATCTGGACCTGGAATGTATGAGCTTGCATCTGATTTGTGCTCTGCATCTTCAATAAACATGTGAGTAAATTTCTTTTTAAAAACAGTTTTTTTAAAAGAGCAATGCTAAAGTAATTTGCCAATACCCAAGCTTTAAGCTTAAACTGTCTGTTTTCTTTTTGGAAAATAAAACTGTGATGAATGAACTGCTCTGTTTTTGTTAGTAAGAAACCTCTCAATGCAAAAGAAAAGGGTTGAGAGATCTGTGCATGTGAATATTCAGGCTTAAGTATGTTGTGTGATCATATGTTGATGAATGCTTTGTGTGAACATATACAAATATGTATATATGTGATGTTGCCTGGAAATATATCTGGTTGTTTTAAAGAGAATTGAGTTTTTGCTAATAAAACTCATTTCCTCTGAATTTAATTCTCTGTTAAAAATTTTGTGGAAACAAATTATGTTGTTAAGTATAAATTTAGATTTATGAATTTACCCTAGTTAAATTGAAGATCTGTGTCTCTGAAAAGAAAGAAAAAAAAACCAAAATCAGTCATCATTGAAAATAAAACAAATATCAAACATCTTAAATTATTAGAACAAGTGTATAAATTAGAATGCATGTTGAAATTAGGAATATTAAAACAAATATTACAGTTTTAAATAAACTGTTGGGGGGAAAAACATTTCTGTTTTTAAACAGAACTAAAATTTAGTAACTTCCTGAGGAGCTAGTGGATTTAGGGTATTAAGATGCTTCCTATAGGTGAAGTGTTGATGTAAGGATGATGTAAAATTTGGTGTTTGATGATCAGAGAAAGTGAGGAGATGATATTAGAGTGTTTCCAGGTTTTTCAGAACCTTGGTCATGTTTGCAGTGTTGAAGTTTTGAGGGTCTGCACATCTAATCTGATGCATCGAATGAAGTAGGGTTTTGGGAATTTGTAGAGGGGATGTAGATGGATCAATTGCCGGAGTTGTAGGTGATCAAGTGGTCGGAGATAGGGGAGAGTGATGTTGACAGGTTTGGGTATATGATGTTTTGAAAAGTTTCCAGGTTATGGTTGATTTCTGGAAATTTGAATTCGAACAAGCAGAAGGGTTTCTGATGGGGGTAAGCTTGTGAGGTGATGAATGGCGACTTGTAGCAGTAGGTTAGAGTGGCTGGAAGTCGCCGGAGCGCCAGTGCATGTGCACTGTACATGTTGATGTCTGTTGAACTTGAGGGATTAGTGCAAGGGGATGACTCGAGTTATACTCGGGTAGAACAAGTAGTTTACTCGAAGCACCTAAGTTTTAGACTCGAAGCAAATTAATGTTTGCTCGGGTCAATTTAGTTTCAGTTTGCTTATAACCTGAATATGTGCAGATTTCTAAAATTTAAATGAAATTTGAATTTTAAATGCAGGAGTTTGTTTTTAGTATAAGTTGAAACTGAATTCAAATTAAGTGTGAAACCCAAAAGTTTTAAAAATGAAACCTTTAAATTTAAACAAGTTTTTTAGATTCAGTTTTAAGATAAGTTTAAAACAGTTTCAGGTTTTAAATCTGAAGTTATTTTGCAGTTTTTAAAATGCAAAGTTTAAATCTGAATTCAAATGAACTTTTAGATCCAAAGTTTTTGAAATGAAAATTTTAAATTTAAGTAAGATTTAAATCAAGATTTAAATCAAGACTATATTATGGTTTTAAGCCTATATAGAATTCAGATTTTGAGTTTAACAGTTCTGTAAAATTTAAAATTTTGGACAAGTTCAAATGTTTTAAAGGAAGATTTAAAATAATGAATTTGATTTCAAATAGGGTTTAAGCTTGAAAGAATTCTTTTCTTAAAAATTGAATAAAAAGATATGAAGTGTGTTTAACTTTATTTTAAAAAGCAAAATGATCAAATTTGTTTTGGAAGCTTGATTTATTTTAAATTATGTAATTTGGTTTAAACCTTTATTATATTTAAGTAATGAATGTTTTTAACATTCATTTTATTTAAGGTTTATAATTATTTAAAATTTGAATTAATGTTTAATAGTTAAACATTTTTAAATCTTAACTTTTAAAATGGAATTTAAATTTAAATTTAAAAATGTATTGTTTTAAATACATTTGAATGTTAATAAAGTCATTAATAGGTAAATGAATTATCTTAGAAATAATTAAGATAAAAGAATTTTATTAAGGAATAACTTATTAAATTGATTTTAATTAATGATTTAGATTAATTTTTAATTAGAGATGATTAATGAATAATTAATCTAAGATGATTTTTCTTAAGTAAATAATTTAAGAAAATATTTTTAATTAATAATGGTAATTATCTTAGGATAATTAAGTAAATAATTAATGTAATTAATTTTGATAATTAATTAGATTAATTAATTGAAGATAATTAATTGTAAATTGTTAAGAATAATTACTTGATAAAAGCAATTAAAGAATTAATTACTTATTGTAATTAATTATGACAAATGAGATTAATTAAGTTAATTAATTTAGTTTAATTAATTTAAATAAATCATTTAATGATTTAATGAAAGTAATTACTTAATGTAATTAGTGGAGCAATATTACTTAAGGAAGTAATAAATAATAATTACTTAAATGTAATTAGTAAAGATAATTTATAATAAAGTAATTTAGATAATTACTTTTGTAATTAATCAAGGGATTAAATAATGAGGATAATTAATTAAGGAATAATTAATTTGTTAATGAGTAATTAAGGTTAGTTAATTACTGAATTTAATATTAATCAAGGTGATTAATAATTGTATTTTAAATTGTAGATTAATTACTAAAGGTAATTAATTTTTAATAAAGTAATTAATTTAAATATTAATTAGAGATCATTAATTAATATAATTAATGAAGTAGTTAAGAATTGTTTAATTAAGTAATAATTAATAATTAAGTGGTTAATTAATTGTAATTAATTAAGGATAAATGTAATTAATTATAGTTAATTAATGAAGTAATTAAATGTTAATTACTTATGATTAAGGTTAATTAATTTAATTAAAGACTAATTACTTATTGTAATTAGTAAATGATTAATCAAAGGTGTTTAATCAAGTTGAATACTTAGTGAATGAATTAATTAACAGGATTAATTAACTAATGGGTGTTAAGCAGGATTTAAATATGGTAATTAATTTAATTTATTTTAAATTAATTAGAAATGATTGTAATTAATTTAATTCATTTTAAATTAATTGTAATTAATGGTTAATAAATCATTGCTTATAGATGATATTGATTGAATGGTTGTGATCTCAGTAATGAGATGAGTAGTATCTATAGGATATGGATGCTTAGTTAAAGAATGATAGTATGGATTATTTGGTTGTGATGATTATCTGTTTATGGATGATACAGATTATCTGTTTATGATATGAATGAGATTATCTATTGTTAGATGTAGTTTATCTATCTGTGTGAAATAAATAATAATGAAATGAATTATTGTTTAATACCCTTAAGTACAACTTGGACATTAAAATGGCGTTTGGTTTCGGTGAGACCGGGATCGGGTTTCCATATTTGGAATTCCGAAAACCACATCGATTCCAATTAAACGTTAGGTCGTTAATCCAAGGGGAGCAAGTGAAGACTCGAGGTGTAAGGGCTATACGTCAGTATAACTCTGTGGGTGATTCCGTAATGAGTTTGACGGAATAGTACTTATAGATTCGAGATGGAGATTTAGAGTGCAAGGGTTATTGTCGTTAACTATGAGGGTGATTCCAATACGAGTGTAACGAGATAATGCCTTCGGTTTCGTTCGAACCCGGAACGAACTTGTATGGATTGAATGCTTTCAGAACATCGTCAGGAGGACGATGAGCATTCTAAGATTGATATGTCCTATAAAGGTAATCGCAGCCTCAAGCCTCATCAACCGGGAATGGCTAAAACAGGGGAGGTGCGCCAAAGCTTCGTGGGTAGCCCCCACTGGAGGGCAAGATTTATCCCTGTCTAGAGTCCCTTTATATTTCGGCTGTGTGGTGCAGTTGGCGACGGCCAATCTGCGGGGTAGTCTTGTTCGGAACTGTTCAGTAAGGAATGGTTCCGGCTTTGTGTTGCAGGGGATGAAGGGAGTAATCCTCGGTACGGTGATCTAGGCCCCGTACTGTGACGGGCGGTACCCCAGTAGCCCTGCCATTGATGGAAACCCATTTTCCCTACGAGACCCTACGGTTTTGATTGTATTACCCACTTTTGTGGCTAGTAGCTGGAATTTAATGAATGTAACAATTTCGGCTATTTCTTATTTACTTGAAAACCCTAGACATTATTATAATATCACTGGATTTCCTATCAAATGTTTTGGTTAGCGTAAGGTAAAAACTTTTCCATGTTTATGTGTGGGAAGTCTTACGTGATACCTTTTGTTTTCAAAGGATTTTCTAAAATTAAGCAACTTTTAACCCCGTTTACTCACACCAGACCCCTGTCTGACCCGAGTGTTTATTTTCTGTTTTATTAAACTCTTGGGTACTCATATTATGTATGAGTAGTCAAGTGATTCAGGATTGCTTTGACGAGTTATGGAGGAGCAAATGGAGCAGGAGGCTTCTGCGTTGTAGTTATCTATTTTCCGCTGTGTTGGTATCTCTGAGTCGTCTCCCTGAGTTATTCCTTGTACTGTTTAGAGTTGTATAACTAGACAGATGTTTATAACTGTCTAGTATGTGTTGTATTGGCTGTAAAACTCTGATGTATAAGATACTATGTACAGTTTTATGTGATATATTATAATTTATTCGATTCCGCTGTGAGATTCTGATGTGGTTTGTTCTTTCTTTCCTTTCTTTTCTTCTTTCTATCCCTTTCTTTCTTCTTAGATGACGCGATTTTCCGGGAGTGGAAGTTGGGTCGTCACAGTTTTCTTCCATAGTTA
Source organism: Allium cepa (assembly GCA_030765085.1). Taxonomy (NCBI): domain Eukaryota; kingdom Viridiplantae; phylum Streptophyta; class Magnoliopsida; order Asparagales; family Amaryllidaceae; genus Allium; species Allium cepa. Next base: position 159,369,910 of record CM060945.1, on the reverse strand, counting down.
TATGCATATGAAGTTGAAATTTTGAAATTAAAAGGTGAATAAATTTCTTTATTAAAAATGGAAGAAAATTAAGAAAATGGAGTTTGATGATTATATCCTATGTTTAAATATTAAGTTGGAAATTTTAAAGATATGATATTTATAATTGGATTTTTTTCCCAAAATATTTTGAAATGAATATTCTAGTAAAAATTGAATTTGGAAATATATATATATATATATATATATATTTTACTAGAAATTGAAGTCTTATTAATTATGGATTTTATGTGAATGGTCAAGATTAATTAATAGAATATTGATTTTTGAAAGGATAAAAATCCAACTTTAGTTGAAATATTAATGCTCCAAAATGGATATAAATATATATAAAATTGAAATGGTTTTGCGACTTGAAGTAATATTTTGGATTTTGGTTTAACTTTAAAAGAAGAAATATTTGGAAAGCCATGTAATTTATTTCTTTATAAAGCAACAGTAAAGTTAAACTTTTTTTTAATTCGCATACCGTTGAATATCCAAACCATTTAGTTTTGAAAATAATGGTTTTAAAATGCTATGGATTTTCGAAGAATTATGTTGAAAGTTACAAACAGAATATTGGTTACATGGGATATTAAATAATAAAAAGTGACATAATTTTTTGGAAAGGAATAATTTTATTTGGGATAAACGATATCATATTGTTTTGGGTTTTAAAAGAAGAAATGATATCGTAATATTACGGTTTGAAATGGATTATATTCTGGTTTTAAAAGTATAAACTATTTTTAAATGACCGCGGTGTTATAATAACGATTGGTTGGCAAAGAGACCGGGATCGGATATGGACATACTCTCTGTCGATACCGAAAACCACTTTGACTAACCGTGTACGCGGTGGAGATTCCAGAATGAAGTAGGTGGTGGCGACGTTTCCTGTAAGGTAAATACGTGGACCCAACTCCCGTGAGTTGGCATAAGGTGGCTAAAACAGGAGCGATTCTCAGGCCAATGAGGTCATTCCTCTGATCGGACGCTCCTCTTCGATATTATAATTTGACTTGGATTTGATTCAGTGGCCACTTCTATATTTTGATTTTGGGGAGTTAGTCCGAGGTGGGCGGTAACTGCGGCTACGCGTTTCCACCAGCCTGGATAGCAATTGGTATATCTACCCTGGCATTGCCTAGTTGTGCCGTGTCACCTACCATATCGCGCCTTGTACGAGTTTGGTTTTCTCCCGTAGCCCGTGTGGTATCCTCTAGTGGCTTCCCGATCAGGAGGGGCTATGATATTGGACGGACTACTGGGACTATTACGTGTTAAGGTGGAAAATGTAAAGCCTTAACGCTATTTAAAAGTAAGTTTATTTTATAAATAGACACTATTATAATAGCGCAATATACTACATAGTAAATAGTTTAACGGATCCTTAGGAGATGTAAATCCCGAACATCTCTTGAGTTACTGTACTCATATTTATATTCTGTTTATTTAACTCACATAAGATATTCTAGTCTGACTCGGGTGTTTTTGTCTATTCAAATTCGCTCGGGTCAGTCCGAGCATTTCAGGATAGCAGATTTTAGCTTTGGAGGACGAAGACGAAGAATAAGTATTATGTTATATATAGTATTACACCACACTCTTTCTATTCCGCTGCATTGCTTGTATTGGTATGTGTAACTCTGATATTTATTGTAAAAGAAGAATCAAGCTTTTGTAAACTGTTTATGAACTGTATATTTGTTATTATATTTTATCCTTCCGCTGTGAGATTCTGTTTTTGTTTTATTTCTTCTCTGTTTTTCTTATTTACCCCATAACAATCCGCCCTTGCGTATGCTTTGAATTGGCACGTGTGTCGGTTTAAAGTGTGCAAAAAGGCGGGATGTTACAGTTGGTATCAGAGCTTTGGTTTAGCGATAAACCTTGGCTTTGTGGGGTTTGACTCTTTGTTAATAGGGTAGAAATATCCTATGGGAGTCGCTGAGTGTATATATAAGAGAGAGCGTACTTGTTAGTATTAATAAAAAGATTTTAATATTGTGTTAATCTGTTCCGCTTTGTATTTATAAATTCTGGTTGATGCATGGGACGCTATGTCATCAATAGGGATTTCTAAACACTTAATAGGACAGACCGACATAATATTTGTTTTTAATATAGGTGAATGAAATAATTTGCCTATTATATTTCTATATATAAAAATAGTTTTATAAAGATATATATATATTTGGTTGCTATAGATTGGATGTTAGGCAATAAAAATATTTATAATAACTGAAGCTAAGTGAAATTATAATAAACCAAATTTGGAGATTTAGAACTTAAGTCCGGGATTTTTGAAAATTTGCTTTCAAAGAATTTGTGAAATTTATTGATTTGGTTTATAAGTATTTTCTTATATAAATATTTCGTATAAATTGGAAGAATTGTTTTAAAGAAGATTTTGGAAAAGAATTAAATTCTGTACTTTCCTCTCTGTCGTTGGAAAATAAATTCGGTGATGACGGCCGCATCATCGACTTTCATTTTCGAGTTTCGAAGGGGAAAGGTCACTGTAGTAAATTCTACTGCAGATTTATTTTTGAAATTTTCTAAAAATTTTCTTTTATTGTTCTAAATATAATTAGAGATATAAAAGTTGTAAGAACTTATTTATCTATTATTTTGAAATAGATTAAAATTTGACCCGGTATTTAATTCTAAATTTTTCCGTTAATTAATTGTTTAAACTTTGTTAGTGAAATATTAAGTAAGAAAGTTAATGCTAGGGATAAGGGAAGTAAAAGTTTTTAACTGATAAATAATGGAAAAGATTTATTGAAGAATGAATGAATTGAAACCTCTAATTGAAATAAGAGAATAACTGCAAAGCTATAAAGAGGAATTTGCATACATATGAGACAAAGGGTAATATGAATAAACATTAAATTTAATTAAAAGAATGGAGATTAAACTTGTATAAGTTCAATTGCAATTTCCTTAACATAAATAACTTACCCAAATATAAAAGTTGAAGTGTTAAATGAGAAACTGGAATTGAATATTTTACAAGTAGGAATTTAGGAAAAATGAAGTATTCAATAAATTACTGTTATAATAAGAATTTATTGGTATAAACTTAAGTGATAATTGAAATTTTACCCAAATTAAAGGTGAGTATTATTAATAGGTGATTTTAACTTAAGTAAATAAAATGAAATTCTTTAATAAATAAAGATTGATGTGTACGGTTATAAACTTAAGTATGTTTTAAAATGCTACTAGTAATATAATAAAAAGTAGGTAATATAAATAAATGTCTGTAAACCCTAGATAATGAATTAATAAGATCCTTTATTTATAAAAATGGAGGTTTTAAGGTTAATAATTTAAGTGTAAGTAGAGGGTTACTGTAATTAAATATAATAAAACGTAAACATTAAATAAAGGAATGAAATTAAGGGTAAGTTGAAATTGTAATTTATAAAACGAATATATATTTATTGAACCATTAATAAATAAAAAGGAATTGAGAAGAAACTTGTAAATTTTCACTTGCATTCTTAAACATACATAACTTACCATATAATAAAAGTTGCAATGTTAGTAAGAAAATGTAAGGGAAATCTTACAAGTGAAGCTTGAGGTAATTAAGGTATTCAATAAATTTGCTGTTATAAATGAGAATTAATTGTATAAACTTAAGTTAAATTGGAAATTTTACTATATAAGAAAGGGTAAGTAGTATAAATAGATGATATAAACCTTAGTCAATAAATTGGAATACAATATAATGAATTTTGTAACAAATGGAAAATGAAAATTGTAAGAAACAAAGAAATCCCTCCATAAATGAAAGAAAGAAAATGAAACCACTGAAGCATGAAATAAATGTATAATAAGCTATTGTGGTGTTGATTTGAATTGTTTGGTTGATGTATGGTTGTTGGGTAAGGAATTTTGGAGTTGTTGGAGGAACAATAATCTATCTCTATTCCATCTAAGACTGTTGAGTAACGGATGCACTTGATAGTTATTTCTCACTCCGTAAAATTTCATAATTTGAACCCGAACAACTAACGGTTGTTGATTGAATGATTGTGGTTTGTGGTGTGTGCCGTTTGTTAAAATGTATGGTTGTTGCATTTGATTTGGATATGAATGATTGAATCTACCCAAACATTTCACTGTAATATAGATATTTAACTTTTAGATTTTATAAGTGAATACAGGGGTTGGAAGCAACTGCTACTGCTTTTGGTTCCAAAATAATAAGCGTATTGCCCGACAAATAGGTACGTTTCCGGATTACGTATAAAGCGCTATTTTATATATTTTCCCGTGTTGGGATATTTTATTTTGGATAATATATGTAATATATTTGTATATTTGGATATTATATTTTCTCCAGAGTCCCTCCGTACAAAGGAGACTCTGCCAAAAAATTTCGTAAATTTTGGACTTAGAATTTGGTTAAAGATATTTTTCCAACTTTAATAGTTCAAGTATTAAAAGACATAATGATTATAAAACAAGTGTATTTCATTAAAGGAAATTAATTTAGTAAATTATTGTTATAAGTTAATATTTGAAATTAGATATACTGTTTTATTCTTCCTTCTCCCTTCCTTTCCCTTTTCGGGGACGAAAAGTTTTGAGTGGGGGAGAGTGTAACGACCCGTTAAGTTCGACCATTTAAAATTGTTTGTTTAATAGGATTTTGTAATTTATTTTAGTTGAAAGAATAAAGGTGGTAGATAAGTATTAAAATGAAGGCTAGAATAAATTATATAGAAGTGACTTAGAAACCTATTTAAAGACATTTGAATAAAATTCAAATGAATTAAGTAAAGAAAGAAAGAAAAATTCTTACCTGTACATAAAATTTAATATGGGAATATTAAACCAATTTAATGCAATAAAAGATTGTGAACGATAAATTGAATAGATTAAGAAACCCTGTTATTGCAAGTCAATAAATTTGTAAACCCTAATGAACATCTCAAAATTTATAAATTTATTGAAATTTAAGACATAGCATAAGCGTAGAACTATAGGTATGATGACAAACTTTTATAAATTGTCTAATTAAGGGTCAGCAAATTTATTTGGAAATCAAACTCAATTAAGGGTAAGTAATTATGATGGATTGATGGCATAAACGTTACTAATTTTTATCATAGTAACGGAAGTGCAGATGGAAGGCAACTGTAGAAATTTAAGTACGTATTAACAATTGAAAGGGACTGTCGATTGAGTGGAGTACTTTAGGTTGTCTTACTAAATTTAGAATTTAACATAAGACAAATAGAAATAAATCAATAAACGTATAGATTTTAAGTTTATTATGATGAATTATTTTAGTGATATGACTTAGAATAAATGAAATAATTTGGGTTAATTGGTATTTAATGGAATTAAAGGTTGCAATATTCATAGGTAAGGATTTAGATGAAATAGATTGATGTATGAAAAATTTAATTTGATAAATGGCAATTAATTCCTTTAATTTGAGCAATTAATGTATGTTTAATTGATAACGATAAAAAGTTGATTTTTTTTCAGTGTAACCAACGTAAAATATTATCATAGCATGATACTTGGTTTGAATAGAAGGATTTGATTTAATGTGAAAATTTTTGTTCTAAGTATTGAATAAAATTGGGAATCAAATTTTTTTTTATGATAATAACGTTAGTATTGGTTAATAAATAGATTTCAATGCAGTAACCAAATAAATGGAATAAGATGAGTATATATTGCATAGAAATGAAATGATAAATTATTGATGTAATGGAAGATATAACCATGTCAATTATGCATATAAGGTAATAAGGTAATGAAACCGAGGTAAATTAATTAATTGAGACTTTAAGTAAAATTAACGTGTGGAATTGACCAAGGTTCAATAAAATGAGAATTTGATTGGTTATATTTATTGGTTGAGAAATGTAAATGTGTATTTGGGGAATAAATTTAGTCAGACTTAAGTATTGAATTTAATTAATTAATATATATGATAAATGATGATTAAATAAAAACCCAATACGCTATATATATGTATAATATTTGAGTGAAAATAATAATACACTTATAAATGTGGAATTAAGAGTTTACAACAACTATTTTAAGTAAAGAAATTGTTCATTCAAGTAAATTTGAAACATCGCAATAGGTGTAGATTAAGTGTTGCGTTAAATAAATTATAAAGGAATAAATTTATAGAAACGTATGAACGGAAGAATGAACATTATAATAACGTAAAACGTATTGTAGGATAATAATTAAGTATAGGCTTGTAAATTAGATGTATGACAATAAATTTTGTACGTAAATCTTTCTATTAGTTGATAAGTCTTATTTTGATCAATTTAAAGGAATACACTAAATTTTGTAGTTAGTACGGAATATTGATGAGTGAATGAATAAGATGAAACAAAGGTGGAATGTATTAGTTGAGGTTTTAAGTTATTTATGTGATAAGTTACCAAAATTATAATTTTATCTAAATACAGTAATTTATGCAAACAAAAGATGAACATTTTGAAATATTACCACAGTGATATATAAAAGAAACGTTAACTATGTAGTTGGAGAATAATTGATATATTTTGAGTTGGATAATAGAAATCAAGTTATTTATATAATTAGATTTAAGATGAGAGTATAAGTATATGATTAAATAATTGGGTTTTGCGAATAAAATTTATAATTCCCAAATAATAAGAAAACGCAGAGGTTAACACTGCGAAATTTATATACTTATAAATTTTAATTCACATCCAAGCTTGCTAAATTATTTGGAATTGATTGGATTATATAAGTAATGAAATTTGGCCAATATTTAAAGTTGAAAGAAAATTTGGATTTTTTGATTTATTTTAATTTATTTAATAAATATTAAAAATAGCCATTTTTGTCACGGACTCGGATTTCGACGAAACTAGTTTCATCGGATCCGTAACGGTGAATTATAATAATGTTTCAAGTTTCGTTGCGATCGGACTTGTCGTTTGATCGTACGGACTTGAAACGCCTTGAAATTTACGCATTTTGAAATCAATTTGAAATTTTTATTTTTTTAGCATAACTTCTTCATACGATCGAATTTGGTCGCGAAACTTTTTCCATCGCGTTCAGAATATTTTGAAACACCTATTTGGATATATAGTTTTAACAAATTCGACTCCGGAGGCAGAACGGGCTTTTTGGGCCAACTATCGTTTAGCACGTTCGTTATCCGTACCCACCTAGCCTTCTTTTATCTGTCTATATATTTGCGATTATAAACCCTAGCCACTCCTTATTTTCATTTTTCTATACGTACATCTCCTTCTCAACTCCTCATTCCAATGGCAGAAAACCTAATTCCCAAATTCCAAAATTTTATTTCAAAAAAAAAAAAAAAAAAAAAAAATTTTTGTGGATCTGCAGCAGCTTCTGGTCGCGCTTCGGGTTTCAGAGGAGAAAACCCTAGAGCAACTTCGGGTCAGGAAGAAAATGACTCGGGTCGCTCCGGGTCGTTTTGGCGAAAACTCCAAGCAAGCATCGGGGAAATGAGGCGGCGCCCCGAAGTCGAACCCGAAGTTGACCCAGGACCAGAATTTTTCTTTTTTCAAATTTTCATAACTTTTGCATACGAGCTCGGATTCACGCGCGGTTTGTTTTGCTGGGATCGTATCGGAATTTCTGACGTTTTGGCACTGGTTTGGATGAATTTGGAGACTGTCCAATTTTTGGGTTTAAATTGGATTTGAATTCAATTTAAATTCAAAAGGTGAGTGTTTTAACCCACTCACAACTACTAGAAGCTTTTATGTTTGTTAAATAAATTTTAGAAATGAATAGAAATTTATTTATGAGCTTTTGGCATGTTATTTCATTCATATCTGTTGAATTGCATTTTATTGAATGTAACTGTTAATTTAATTGATTTATTGCGTGTTAATTGGCTGTTAGAAATTTTTGGTTGCATATGAACTGCTAGTTAACAGTTATGTCAATTATCACTGAATATAAATTGTTAGATTAATAGTTGAAAATTTTAATTTGAATAAACTGCCAGTTATCACCTGTTATATATGATCATATATATAATTGTTATTGATTGATATTGCTTGATGTTTGTGATTGGATGATGGATGTGTTATTGAAGGGATGTTTTATTTGATATCATTAAACTGCAAGTTAGTATGCATTTTTCATTTCATTCGGTATTGCGGTTTGAAATGATATACAACCGCAGTTTTATTTTTTAAATTGCGGATTGAAATGATAAATATCCGTATCACTTGACCATAGGATAGAAAACTATATACAGACACCGTGGTCTATATATTACTATTTTTAATGTGATTTCTATGGTTTGGATGGAATACGGTTTATAAAAATCTTAAATTTTATACTGAATAAATGTTTTCTTCCATAGTTATATGCATATGAAGTTGAAATTTTGAAATTAAAAGGTGAATAAATTTCTTTATTAAAAATGGAAGAAAATTAAGAAAATGGAGTTTGATGATTATATCCTATGTTTAAATATTAAGTTGGAAATTTTAAAGATATGATATTTATAATTGGATTTTTTTCCCAAAATATTTTGAAATGAATATTCTAGTAAAAATTGAATTTGGAAATATATATATATATATATATTTTACTAGAAATTGAAGTCTTATTAATTATGGATTTTATGTGAATGGTCAAGATTAATTAATAGAATATTGATTTTTGAAAGGATAAAAATCCAACTTTAGTTGAAATATTAATGCTCCAAAATGGATATAAATATATATAAAATTGAAATGGTTTTGCGACTTGAAGTAATATTTTGGATTTTGGTTTAACTTTAAAAGAAGAAATATTTGGAAAGCCATGTAATTTATTTCTTTATAAAGCAACAGTAAAGTTAAACTTTTTTTTAATTCGCATACCGTTGAATATCCAAACCATTTAGTTTTGAAAATAATGGTTTTAAAATGCTATGGATTTTCGAAGAATTATGTTGAAAGTTACAAACAGAATATTGGTTACATGGGATATTAAATAATAAAAAGTGACATAATTTTTTGGAAAGGAATAATTTTATTTGGGATAAACGATATCATATTGTTTTGGGTTTTAAAAGAAGAAATGATATCGTAATATTACGGTTTGAAATGGATTATATTCTGGTTTTAAAAGTATAAACTATTTTTAAATGACCGCGGTGTTATAATAACGATTGGTTGGCAAAGAGACCGGGATCGGATATGGACATACTCTCTGTCGATACCGAAAACCACTTTGACTAACCGTGTACGCGGTGGAGATTCCAGAATGAAGTAGGTGGTGGCGACGTTTCCTGTATGGTAAATACGTGGACCCAACTCCCGTGAGTTGGCATAAGGTGGCTAAAACAGGAGCGATTCTCAGGCCAATGAGGTCATTCCTCTGATCGGACGCTCCTCTTCGATATTATAATTTGACTTGGATTTGATTCAGTGGCCACTTCTATATTTTGATTTTGGGGAGTTAGTCCGAGGTGGGCGGTAACTGCGGCTACGCGTTTCCACCAGCCTGGATAGCAATTGGTATATCTACCCTGGCATTGCCTAGTTGTGCCGTGTCACCTACCATATCGCGCCTTGTACGAGTTTGGTTTTCTCCCGTAGCCCGTGTGGTATCCTCTAGTGGCTTCCCGATCAGGAGGGGCTATGATATTGGACGGACTACTGGGACTATTACGTGTTAAGGTGGAAAATGTAAAGCCTTAACGCTATTTAAAAGTAAGTTTATTTTATAAATAGACACTATTATAATAGCGCAATATACTACATAGTAAATAGTTTAACGGATCCTTAGGAGATGTAAATCCCGAACATCTCTTGAGTTACTGTACTCATATTTATATTCTGTTTATTTAACTCACATAAGATATTCTAGTCTGACTCGGGTGTTTTTGTCTATTCAAATTCGCTCGGGTCAGTCCGAGCATTTCAGGATAGCAGATTTTAGCTTTGGAGGACGAAGACGAAGAATAAGTATTATGTTATATATAGTATTACACCACACTCTTTCTATTCCGCTGCATTGCTTGTATTGGTATGTGTAACTCTGATATTTATTGTAAAAGAAGAATCAAGCTTTTGTAAACTGTTTATGAACTGTATATTTGTTATTATATTTTATCCTTCCGCTGTGAGATTCTGTTTTTGTTTTATTTCTTCTCTGTTTTTCTTATTTACCCCATAACAATCCGCCCTTGCGTATGCTTTGAATTGGCACGTGTGTCGGTTTAAAGTGTGCAAAAAGGCGGGATGTTACAGTTAAACTAATAGAAGTTGCCTTTACCGCCGTCATAGATGTATGTTTGTAAAAACCAATGTATGTAATCTTTAGAAATGCAGAGTCTGACAAATGTCCATACAAGTTGTCTAGGAATAGGATAAAACGAAGGCGCTCTTCTACTACCACTAGTAGCGAGTAGTCCTTGCAATCCAACAAATCTCCACAACGAGTAGGCCACTACATTCAATAACTCTATAATGGAAGCTACCTAGAGCATGTCAATAAGCAGTCCTCACGCTATGAAGATCCACATTCTTCAATAATCATCATCTTCAACATGTCTTCACATTCGAATGTATACATTGGTTCAAAGTGGTTTTTCGGATAGGAATCGTCCAAATCCAACCCCAGTTCCTTTGAAGTCAATCATCGATAAAAAGTGAATATGAGTATACGGGATCATAAAGCCTCTTTCGCTTTATTCTTTTCAGATGATTTCAAAATCTCTTTCTTTTGACTTAGAATAATTTTAAGCGATTCATTCTTTTGCTTTGGATAATATCTCAAATTTCCTTACTTAACTCTCGATCCAAATTCTGTAACTTTTAGGAGGGTCAAAAATAGTGTTATTTAAGATATCGTTTATAATAAACCCTAAGATCAATCTGAGCAAAAAAATTTGAGTAAATAAGATCATAGAAATCATTCGTTTTGGAGATTGCTTTAATTTTTGGATAATACCAATCTTAGAAGTTAATACAATATTTTTAGAGCATCCGGGCTTTCCTTTCGATCTGTTACACCCCTCGCCTAAGAAGAGAATATAGAGGCTAGCTGAGCTTAGGAAACTAGTTGCTCCATCCCTAACCTTAGTTAAACACCTTGTTTTATCTTCCCAGATCTCACAGGCGGAACAAATGCACTAATCGTTTCCGCATACTCAATTAGCAACTTTATTTTGGAATTGATTATAAATACTTTTAAACGCTTAGTTTTCCTTTTAAAAACATTCATAATTGATTCCAGAAAAAATCGTTACGTTTAAACTTATTTTCAAAAAGTTATAGAATTCGCAGCATAAAAGTGCTATGGAAAGTACTATATAAGCTTGTTTGATTTGAACAACTTTTAAACATTTGATAATTCATATTTTACAATTCATATCTCTTTTAAACTATTTAAATGGATTTATCAAAATTATTCTATATTTTTCCATAATAAAAAAGGTTTTAAACGGATTTTCCGTTATGGTCACTTAAATGCACTAGCGCGATTTTTCTACAAAATTGATTCGGACTTAACTCAAAATCTACTCAACTAAACTTTGATTTTTCTTTCTTGGTTTAAAAGATACGAATATAATAGTTCGGAATTTTTTTATCTCTAAGAATTTCGAGCTATATTTCACTCTATACACTCATTTGAACTTTTCGTCGTGAAATCGCGAACTACCGCTGCGCGATGCACCTAGTTTTAACTTATTTTTCAATATTTGAAATAATCTATTCAAATTGAATTTTAACACTAATAAAATTATTACAAATCATTTTATATCAACATTTTCACCTTTTAAAGTATTTAAATGAATTTTCACTATTACCGTATTATAATATTATTATATTCCTATTATTTTGATATTAGATTTTAAATTCGAATTTCAATTCAATTTCAATTCTAACTTCAAAGTAAACTCTATTAAAACTTAGATTTCAAATCTAATTTCAATCTAAACTTCAAATTCAACCTTAATTTCACTTCTAATTTTTAAAATCGATTTCAAATTCAATTTCACTAACTATCCTTTTTAATCCTGTTTCACTTCAAATTTAATTTTTTTTATTTATTTTTACTTTAATTTCAATTCCAATTGAAAAGAGACTTATTTTTCCAAAGTATATCATATCATCAAAATTGGTCATATTTAACAAAGGGATCACTTAATCAAAAATGATAGAAATTTGATGTCCATATTAACATCACAACCATACAAACAATCATATGACAATAACATTTTCACTACGGGTATGGTATGATAAATGTCATAACATTACTATGGATTATCCAGCATTCGAACAATTATTCAAACATCCATATCATAAAATGGTTATTATCTAACATCGCAAATTAACTCAACGATCAATATAAATCATATAGTGGTGAGAATTTTCTCATCTTTATATCCACTCTGTCAAACATTTTTCTGAACTAGCATGCTTCTTCTCGAACATCTCGAGTTTGTCGTTTCCTCACTTTTTCCTTTTTCTTTTCTTTCTTTTCTTCTCTTTTTTTAATTTTTTTATTATGGCCATGGGTTTTTGGAAGGGTACGGCCTAAGGTAGCTTGGGTTTGGATGGGGGTAGGTGCTTTGGCCATGGTTCTTGGGGTGGGTATGTGGGAGTGGAGGTGTGTCGGTGGGTGTGAGGGGTGGGTACGACTTGTAGGTGCTCGGGTGTGGGGTATTGGGCTTGAGTAGGTGGGTTTGAGGGAATGTATGGGTGTGTGGCTTCGACTAGAGGCTTGGCCATGGGTTTTTGAGGCGTGTAGGGTGGTTTGGAAAAGTATAAATTTAGCTCCTTTCCTATGCATATACATAACATCTCATTAGTGAGATAAGATATAAGTAATGATGTCGTCTAAAAAGTTAAAAAATAAAATAAAATTAGTCAAATCATACCTTTTAATTTATTTATTTAATTTAACTTTTCAAAAGTAAACCTCTTTTGACTTTTAGTGCTAAATGTGAAGTGTTTTAAAAGTTTGCAAAGTTGTATTTATGCATATGTGTATGCTAGAAAATGTATTATGTTGTAACAACTTGACGACAACGTTTTTTAGTTGAAAATGGTGTTTTTTTGATAAATTTTATGGTCAAAATTTGACGTTTTTGTTAAGCTATATATTGAAGTAAACCAAACTTTAAATGTACTTTTTTAATTATTTAAATAAATTAAAGAAGTGGAAATTAGCCACAAGGGACTACTTAGCAACCGCAATTAGTTTCTAGGACACACAACTGAAATTATTACTTTTAAGGACAAAATGCAAAATAATTAGTTTCTAAGGCCTGAAAACCTATGAAATTATGTCCTTGAAAGTAATTGGACTGTTGACTTTGTCCTTAAAAATAATTATTCTGCTGATTTTGGCCTTGAAATAAATTTTTGTGGATGTGTATCCTAGAAACTAATTGGACCGCAAAGTTTGCCCTTCTAGTGAAATGCCCCATTAAAAAATGTCTCTTTATATTTTAAATCATATTTAAATAATATCAAAATCTATAATTTTACAATGTATGTAAAACTGACAAAATGCGACAAAATTTGGTTATTTTTGTAAAATGATTATTAACATATTTTTAAATATATTAATATACTTTTATTATCTTTAGAGTTTTAAATAAGTTTTAACTTATCAAATAAATATTTAAACCTATTTATTTTTAAAAACTTAACTTTTGCTGATTTGTTCTAAAATTCAGATTTATACCTTTTAAATTATTAAAAATAAGAATAAATAATTTCTTCATTATTATCTATTATATATAACTTATTTATTTAAGTTTTAAACCTTTTTAAATTTAAAGCAAACTAAATCTCTTTCTTTCGAAGTAGCGAAATTATATGTCGTTGCATTCTCCCCTACATAAAATCATTTCTGTGACTACCCAGAATTTTGGACATTTGAAATTGGAATATGTAATTGATTTTAAATATTCAAATGGTTAATTTTAACTTAAATTTCAAATATCTCCATTTATTGGATAATTAGATTATTAAATTTTACAATTGGAAATTGGGTAAATTGCTGAATCGAGAATTCTGGGCTGGTTAAAAATAATTTAAAGGCTTATGAAATTTATGTTGATAATACTGAAGGTCATAGAACTTTTGAAATTGAATTCAAAGGTGATTTATTTATTTTTAAAAATATATCGTTTAAATTGACATTTAAAAATAGCCTTCCGAGGCACAGTATTGGAATTTGACGAAACCAGTTCCATTTGATCTGTAATATTGTATTATTTTCGGATTTTAATTTTCGTAGCGTTTGTAATTATCATTTGGTCGTACGAAAGGTAAACGTGTTGAAATTTTATCGAGAGTTTAATATTATACTGGGTCCAAAAAGCTATCTTCTCCATACGATCGAGTTAGGACTCAAAACCTTTTCCATTGCATTTGAAATTGGGGTATAACATTATAGACACCTAGCGGCATGCCTCGATAGGGGTTTGAAATTTTAAGTTTCATTTTCAAGATGTTTTAAATTTAAAATTTAAATAATTTGACTGGTCAAGATAATTCACACCAAAACTTTATCTTTTCATACCCTGGCCACTTGTCTTTTGGTTCACGCCATTTGTCACCTACACGTACCAGATGTCTCCCTTCTCTTTTTGTTAGCCGAGAAAACAGAAATAAACGAGAGAAAAAATAGTATCTTCTAAAAATTTAATTGTCGAGATAAATTCATAAGTTATCTCCTTCTTTCTGTTCGTAGAGCACTTGAGCCCCTCCTCATATTCGAAGCCACAGTTTTAATTAAGAAATGCAGTTAAGATTCTTGAGTCGAGTTCGTCTTCAATCAAATTCAAAAAAAATGGCTACTCTTACTTAAACCGAATTCGATTCAATAAAAAAAGGGAAAGCGATCGCAGTCCAAATTTTATCCATGGTAGGGGGATTATTCCGAGCTCGAGTTCTAGACGCAGCAAGTTTATGGTGTCGAGGCTTTGGGATTCGCGACCGGCGACGAGTAGTGTCAAGTCGCCTGAAGAGGGGAAGTCAATCGCCTACTAGTTTGTTCGAGCTCGTGGGGTTGCGACGTGAATTGGAATAGCCGGTGTTGGGTTCGAGGGGCAAAGGGATGGAAGATGGCGGCATTGGGTGGAGTTGCTCAGCGTGGTAGGGTTTTGGGTATAGTAAGGTATATGCTTTTTGTTCTTCAATTTTAAATTTATTTAATAATGCATATATGTGTATTATATATATATATATATATAAGAATTTATAGTAAGGTATAAACTTGTTTTAGTTTAATTCTGTACACACAAACACACACACACACACACATATATATGTAATATATGGATTAGAAATATAATACATCAACTTACTGTTTAAGATTTAAAATATATATAGAGAAAAAAATATTTATGTTACAGTAAGATATATAAGCCATTATGTTTTAAATTTAATATATGTATATAGAAGATTTTGAAAAAAAATAGGAATTTTTAAATGTTGAAAGAGTTTATAGAAAATTAGATTATTGAAATCTATAAATTATTTTTTATAAGTATACATGTAGTTTCAAAACAGAATAAATATACATATATACCTGTTTTCATTTTCTAGTCATTTTAAAAAAAAAATGTTTTTTAATGAATAATCCATTCAATTACCTTATTTAATTATCTTAGTTGCTAAAAGATCTTTAAGAGGAATGTCAGTTTAAATTTTAATTATTTGTTTAATTTAAATCATTAGTTAAAATTAAATTTATTAAACGATAATTGATTGTTCGATTTGTTCAAATATTAATAAATCCTATAATGTTTATACAACGTATAGAATCAAATAAAAACTAGCCGGGTTGGTTCGTGCTGGATCGAATTGCAAATTGAAGGCCAAAGGTGAGATTATCTCACTTATTTGGATTACCGTTAATTTAAATAGTTAAATTTAAATTATTAGTTGCTTGCTCGAATTAATGATTTATTATCAGTCTGGATGTGATATTATATATAGTAGTATATATATACTGGAGCGATTGATATTCCCGCATTATATAGCGGACAAGACCCTATGCGCCCCGCATAATAGCGGATGACCCTTTATACCGCGATGTCTTCCTTAAAGTGGGATTAGTATTTTTATATTGTGCTAACATTTGTGGATGCAAGGAAACAGGTTGGAGGGATCCAACTAGATTCCTCAAAATGTTAGAATTTATTTTCATATTCGGTGATATGTTTTATTTGATAATCTGTGATAGATTACATTGATTATATAGGGAATTGAAAATATTGAATGTTATGGTTTGACTGGATATATTTTGGGTATATAGAGATATCAAAAATATAAAGATTGGATTATTAAGTAAAATAATTATGGTAAATTTGGATAATTTAAAAGAATGAATTTAGGAAAGAACAAAGTTTGATTTAAGATTCTATCAAATAAATTCCGAGTATGGGAAAAGAAGTTTTTGAATAATTGGGATTAAATGAATTTTTGAAACTTAAGTGATATTGTCTAAAGATATAAAGGATTTATTTTTAAGTTCAGGGTTTAAAATGGTTTGGGAGAATTAAAAAGAGGAATTTTGAAATTAAGTGTGAAGTTCATAATGTCATATTTAAATAATATTTTAAATCATAATGAAAGGATGAATCTGGAATTAATGGTTAATAAATTTGAGTAAGTAAAGGAATTTATTTGAAAATGGAGTTAATTTTGGAAATTGATTTGAAAATTTATTAAGCGTTTGAAACTATGATTAAAGAAGAATGAGACTATGGAATATATAATCTGGGTTTATAAATAAAGTGAAATAAGATATCAGTGGATATTTGAAATTATAAATTCACGGTGGGAATTTATAAAGGAATGGGTAATATGTTTTAAAAATAAATAGTGGTTTTATTTTTAAAGGTGTGGGAAAGAAATCTACGGGTTTGAGACGTAAATTGAAAAGGGATAAATCGAGAAGGATTTATTAACTGATTAAATGAACTATTTTGGAATGGAAAGTGTATTTTCCTAAAAAGCCAAGTATGTTTTCAAAGCAGATTTTTAAGTATAAGTTAGAGGTTTTAAAGTGATTTTAAAAGAATGTTTTAGAAAGAAATTATTATTTAGTGGTTTTAAATTTTTTTAAAAAGTAAATATTTACTAAGTTAATTATATAAATAAATTATTTTAAAGGTTTAACTAGTATTATGATTTAAAAGATAATTATTTAATATTTATACCTTATAGAATAACTTTAATTTTAAAATTTGTTTTGACTTAAGTTTTACATGAGAAATTATTATAAAATTTCATAACTAGTATTTTAAATAAAGTGTTTTAAGTAGATTTTATTTTAAGCGTTTTAAAGTATATTTTTGGATAAAGTGATTTAAATTATTTTAAAAAAAACCTAAGGTATTAAGACTTGGTGATTTTTAGTGGAAATAAAACAATTAGGTGTAAATTTATTCCGTGAGATAAAAAGTGATTTGAAAACTATTTTCAAAGGGCTGAAGTGTGGAAAAATATCTTGTGAAGATATTTTGAAATAAATAATTTGGGAAATTATTAAGGCCCGATGGTTGTTTGTGGATTTTATTTGATAGTTAAATAGCCGACTATCAATATGGGCCAATGCGCTGATCGTTTCGAACAGACCGGGATCGGGATTAATTTCCCGAAAACCACTTCGATCCGGTTCGAACATTTTCGTGAGGAAGGCAAGAGCTTGGAGTTGAAGATGGAGCAGTGAAGTGAAAGGGCTAATCGCTACTAATCCCAAAGGTGATTCCAAAATGGATGTAGTAGGAGGAGTGCCTTTGGTTCCATTTGGACAAGGAATGGACTTGTATGGATGAATGCTATCAGAACATCATCAGGAGGACGATGAGCACTCTAAGTGAGATGTGATCTAAAAAAATTTAAAGAGTTAAAAAAAATTTGAGAAAATTTTGATAATTTAAATTTGATTTTAAATTATAATTTGAATGGTTGAGTAAGTAATGTTGTTTGGAAACTATGGAAGAGTTTGGAAATTTGGTAAGGATGGTAATGTAACTTTAATAAAAAGATTGTTTTGGGAAGTCATTGAAAAACTGTTTGGTCGTGGGAAAATAATAAACAAGTATTGGACCATTCCTCTAAACGAGTAATTTCTAGGACGATATTCTTTTAAGGGGGAGGAAAGTGACGACCCGAAATTTTGGACATTTGAAATTGGAATATTTAATTGATTTTAAATATTTAAAAGGTTAATATTAACTTAAATTTCAAATATCTCCATTTATTGGATAATTAAATTATTGAATTTAATAATTGAAAATTGTATAAATTGCTGAATCGGAATTCTGGGCTGGTTAAAAATAATTTAAAGGCTTATGAAATCTATGTTGATAATGCTGAAGGTAATAGAACTTCTGAAATTGAATTTAAAGGTGATTTGTTAAGTTTTTAAAAATATGTCGTTTAAATTGACATTTAAAAATGGCCTTCCCGAGGCACAGTCTCGGAATTCGACGAAACTAGTTTTATTAGATCAGTAATAATGTATTATTACAGGATTTCCATTTTCGTAGTGTTTGGAGTTATCGTTTGGTCGTATGAAAGGTAAACACGTTGAAATTTTATTGAGAATTTAATATTATAACTGGGTCCAAAAGGCTATCTTCCCCATACGATCGAGTTAGGACTCGAAACCTTTTCCATTGCATTTGAAATAGGGGTATAACTTTATAGACGCCAAGCGGCACGCCTCGATAGGAGTTCGAAATTTTAAATTGCTTTTTTGAGACGATTTAAATTTACAATTTAAATAATTTGACTGGTCAAAATAATTCACACCGGAACTTTATCTTTTCATACCCTGGCCACTTGTCTTCTAGTTAACGCCATCTGTCACCTACACGCACCAGATGTCCCCTTTCTCTTTTTTTTCAGTCGAGAAAACGGAAATAAAAGAGATAAAAAACAGTAGATTCTAAAATTTTAATGGCCGAGCTAGATTCGTAAGTTGCCTCCTTCATTATGTTCGTAGAGCACTCGAGACTCTCCTCATATTCGAAGCCATAGTTTTAATCAAAGATTGCATTTGCGATTCTTGAGTCGAGTTCGTCTTTAATGAAATTCAAAAAAAAATGGATGCTCTTACTTAAATCGAATTTGATTCAATAAAAAAAGGGCAAACCGATTGCAGTCCAAATTTTATCCATGGTAGGGGGATGATTTCGAGCTCGAGATCTAGGCGCTGTAAGTTTTTGGTGTCAAGGCTTTGGGATTCGTGACTGGCAACGAGTAGTGACAAGTCGCCTAAAGAGGGGAAGTCGCTCGCCTGCTAGTTCGTTCTAGCTCGTGGGGTTGCGACGTGAATTGGAACAGCCGGTGTTGGGTTCGCAAGGCAGAGGGATGGAAGATGGCGGCGTTGGGTGAAGTTGGTCAGCATGATGGGGTTTTGGGTATAGTAAGGTATATGTTGTTTGTTCTTCAATTTTAAATTTATTTAATAAATTCAAATATGTGTATTATATAAATATATATATATATATATATATATAAAAGAATTTACAGTAAGGTATAAACCTATTTTAGTTTAATTCTGTATATATATACATACATACATGTATATATGGATTAGAAATATATATATGTATATATAATACATCAGCTTGATGTTTAAGATTTAAAATATATACAGAGGAAAAAAAATATTTATGTTACAATAAGATATATAAGCCATTCTGTTTTAAATTTAATATATGTATATAGAAGATTTTGAAAAAAATAGGAATTTTTAAATGTTGAAAGAGTTTATATAAAATTAGATTTTTGAAATCTATAAATTATTTTTTATAAGTGTACATGTAGTTTCAAAAGAGAATAAATATACATATATACCTATTTTTGTTTACTAGTTATTTTAAAATAATGCATTTCGGTGATTAATCCGTTCAATTAACTTATTTAATTATATGAGTTGCTAAAAGATCTTTAAAAGGAATGTTAGTTTAAATTTAATTATTTGTTTAATTTAAATCATTAGTTAAAATTAAATCTATAAAAGATAATTAATTATTCAATTAGTTCAAATATTAATAAATCCTATAATGTTTATACAAGGTCTAGAATCAAATGAAAACCAACCGGGTTGGTTCATGCTGGATCGAATTGCTAATTAAAGGCAAAAGGTGAGTTAATCTCACTCATTTGGATTACTGTTAATTTAAATAGTTAAATTTAAATTATTGGTTGATTGCTTGAATTGATGATTTATTATCAGTCTGAATGTGATATTATATATAGTAGTGTGTGTGTGTATATATATATATTGGAGTGATTGATATTCCCGCATTATATAGCAGATGAGACCCTATGCACCCCGCATAATAGCGGATGACCCTATATACTACGATATCTCCCTCGAAGTAGGATTGGTATTTTTATATTGTGCTAACATTTGTGGATGCAGGGAAATAGGTTGGAGAGATCCAACTGGATTCCTCAAAATGTTGGAGTTTATTTTCATATTCAGTGATATGTTTTATTTGATAATCTGTGATAGATTACATTGATTATATTGGAAATTGAAAATATTGAATGCTATGGTTTGAGTGAATATATTTTGGGTATATTGAGATGTCAAAAATATAAATATTGGATTTTTAAGTAAACTAGTTATGGTAAATTTGGATAAATTAAAAGAATGAATTTCGGAAAGAATAAAGTTTGATTTGAAATTCTATCAAATAAATTCCGAGTAAGGGGAAAGAGGTTTTTGAATAATTGGGAATAAATGAATTTTGGAAACTTAAGTGATAATGTCTAATGAAATAAAGGATTTAAAATGGTTTGGGAGAATTTAAAAGAGGAATTCTGAAATTAAGTGTGAAGTTGATAATGTCAGATTTAAATAAGATTTCAAATCGCAATAAAAGGATGAATCTGGAATTAATGGTTTTGGAATAAATTTGAGTAAGTAAAGGAATTTATTTGAAAATGGAGTTAATTTTGGAAATTGATTTGAAAAATTATTAAGTGTTTGAAATTGTGATTAAAGAAGAATTAGACTATGGAATTTATAAACTGGGTTTATAAATTTCGTGAAATAAGATATCTGTGGATATTTGAAAGTATAAATTCACGGTGGGAATTTATAAAAGAATGGGTAATTTGTTTTAAAAATAAATAGTGGTTTTATTTTTAATGGTGTGGGAAAGAAATTTACGGGTTTGAGACGTAAATTAAAAAGGGATAAATCGAGAAGGATTTATTAACTAATTAAATGGACAATTTTGGAATGGAAAGTGAATTTTTCTGAAAAGCCAAGTATGTTTTCAAAGCAGAATTTTAAATATAAGTTAGAGGTTTAAAAGTGGTCTTAAAAGAATGTTTTAGAAAGAAACTATTATTTAGTGGTTTTAAATTTTTCTTAAAAAGTAAATATTTATTAAGTTAATTATATAATAAATTATTTTAAAGGTTTAAATAGTTATGATTTAAAATATAATTATTTAATATTTATACCTTATAGAATAATTTTTATTTTAAAATTAGTTTTGGCTTAAGTTTTACATGAGAAATTATTATAAAATTTCAAAACTAGTTTTTTAAATAAAGTGGTTTAATTAGTTTTTATTTTAAGTGTTTTAAAGTATATTTTTGGATAAAGTGATTTAAATTATTTAAAAAAAAACCTAATGTATTAAGACTTGGTGATATTCAGTGGAAATAAAACAATTGGATGGAAATTTATTCCACGAGAGAAAAAGTGATTTGAAAATTATTTTCAAAGGGTTGAAGTGTGGAAAAATATCTTGTGAAGATATTTGGAAATAAATAATTTGGGAAATTATTAAAACCTGATGGTTGTTTGTGGATGTTATTCCATAGTTAAATAGCCGACTATCAATATTGGCCAATGCGTTGATCGTTTCGAAGAGACCGGGATCGAGATTAATTTCCCAAAACCTGTTCAATCCGGTTTGAACGTTTTCGTGAGGAAGACAAGAGCTTGGAGTCGAAGATGGACCAGTGAAGTGCAAGGGCTAATCGCTACTAATCCTTAGGGTGATTCCAAAATGGATGTAGTAGGAGTAGTGCCTTCGGTTCCGTTCGGACCGGGAATGGACCTGTATGGATGAATGCTATCAGAACATCGTTAGGAGGACAATGAGCACTCTAAGTGAGATGTGTTCTAAAAAGATAACGCATAGCCTCGAGCCTCATCAATCGGGAATGGCTAAAATAGGAAGGTGCAACAAGGATAAGTGGCTAGAAACCAATTAGGGTAAGGTCATCCCTGTCTTGATGTCCCTTTTTATTCTGCTGTGTGGGCGGTTGCTGATCCCAACCGCGTGGTGATCTTATTCGAACTATCCAGTAAAGGGTAGCTCCGGTCTTGTGTTGTAAGGGATCAAGTGGGATCCTCGGTACTCTGATCTAGACCGGGTACTGTGACGAGCGGTGCCTCAGTAGCCATGCCATTGATGGAAACCCAATCTCCATTAAGTGTCTTCGGACTTGTTTATATACCTATTATGCTGGAATTTAATGAATGTAACAATTTCGGCTATTTGAATAAGTATTCGTATATAGACACTACTATAATATCAGAGGATTTGATAAGAAATTTTTTGGTTATCGTAAGGTAAAACCCACCATGTTTATTTGTAGCGTGGTCTTACGAGATACGTTTGATTTAAGGATTTTGAAAACATTAATAATCCAATTGAGTGTGTTTTCTCACGCTAGTTTTCCATATTGACTCGGGTGTTATTTTACAATAATGCTCGGATCAGATCGAGTATTATAGAGTACAGATTCTGGATGCACTGCTATGGAGCTCAGGGGATGTGCTGGATGGCGAGACGTATCACACGTATCTGTCTTATTTCCGCTGTGTTTGGTATGCTGTGTAGTAAGCTTTGTGGGGACAAGTTAATATAGCTGCCCAATATTTTGCTATTGATTGTATTGTACTTTGATAATGTAATGTATAAAACGGATATAGTTCTTTTTATATAAAGATCAGTCATTTATCTATTATATATTGTTCCACTACGATTGTGAGATTCTGTTATTGTTTTGTTTTTCTCTTCTTCTACCTCCTTTTTTCCCTTACGGTCTGTTTTTTCGACATTCGATTATTCGGCATTTAATACATTGGACGTATTGATGTCAATTTTCGAACGTCGAAAAATCGAGTCGTGATAATTTCATCCTCGAAATGAAATCAAAGATACAGAACTATAAAGATCAACAATATATGGAAAAGGAAATACTATTATTAAATATTGATCATGAAATACAACCATTGTTCCTAGTCCCAACCTGAGTGCGTACTACACACTTGAGGTAAATACATAGTCATATGTCAACTATCTACATCAATCAACCAAAATATCATACTAAATACTAAATCCCATATCTTAGCGCATACTACATGCTTAAGTTAACAACAACTACTATAATATAAAACCAAAATATCCCTAAGTGTGAAACACTACTCATCGGATGAACCCTCTGATGTTTCGTCCAAACAGGTTGCTCTACTTCCTCCTCGTCCTCAACTGGCTCCTCATCATCTATCATCTCAGGAGCTATGTCCCAACCAACTGGTTGTTACAACGGGCCTCTCGGAATCCACAGCAAATGCTTTTCAATCTCAATATCCAACAAACTAAAACCCTTTGCTATCTTTGAAACAGGTGATCCTATCTTCTGAATGGGCGTACCCATCTCCCAAATGATTTGCTCATCACTCTCTGAATCATCATCCTCGTATAACGATGCATCGTAAATCCTCGTGTCTTCTATCTCCATTGCCATGGGTTCCTCTATCAATGGCTCGATCTCCTCTGATTCTTCCATGGGTTCCTCTATAGGATCTTCTTCCTCAGGCTCCTCATCCTCACTCAAATGATCTAATATCCAATCATCTTCCTCATCATCGGCCTTTTCCCCTACATCAATATCTGCGCCTACTGGCAACACATCCTCCTCATCCAAAATAACTATCAAATCCGCATCGTCTGAGATATCTATCAAATAGTCGAATGATCCTGGTACTATCCCCGAAGGCTCCCCTACTTGCATATCCTCCTCATCACTCGAAATCGGTATATCCAAAACTTCTAAGTCTTTGTATTTAGGCAAGGTTTCCTTAAATCTCTGCCTAATTGCTAGTCTTTCTACCTTGGTTACTTTCTACAATTTTATATAAAAGAACTTAAAATCAGTTATTATTTCTTATCAAAGATCCTATCTCAGCTTTATTTATTTTATCTCATTTTATTAAGTGCTTCTTACTTAATTATTGTCGTTTTTCTTTTCATGGGATTAATTTTTTTAGCTTTCTAATAAGTTCTAACAGAATTTGGTATTGACAAAGGAGCAAAATGATAGTGTGTGTGTGTGTGTGTATTGATTCCCAAAATGCATTCATACTAAGTGACTTCTAAGAAGTACACTCAAAAAGTTTTACAAAAGTCATACGGTTAAAATACTTAGATGGTGTTTACTAATACATGCCTACTAAGTTATGCTTCCACAATCTCTTTTTCTTTTTTTGCAGCAGTACGTGGACGCGTAAGGGTAATAAAAGGCCTAGGCTGTTCTTCCATCTTGAGCATTGAACAGTCTCTGGGCGACATGTCCTATAATATAGCAGAGATAACAGCTCTTCGAGGTAGCTATCTTAAAGGTGTTGATTTTTACTCTTGATCTACATTCTTTTGCAAGGTGACCTCTTTGTCTACATTTGAAACAACAAACTTTTTTCTCCATATGCCTTTTCTTCTTGGCTGGTACTTCAGTAGCTGGCTGTGGAATAGCATCTTCGAATTTCAAGGCATTGCTTATCTTCTTCCTAAATGATCCATGTATGAAGCTTACTATGCTATGCTAGAGCTCATCACACTTTCTTAACTAATCTTTAACTTCCATGATCTTTTCTGATCCCAAAAACTTTCTTTGAGTTAGGATCTCAAATTCCTGACAAAGAGAAGCGAAGTTCAGCGGGTTTGGTCTCTCCTGAAAAGAATATTATTTTTCTACATATTATCATCAAATACTCTATAGTCAAATTGTGAAACTTAATTCACAAGGTATTTTTTCTTAGTCCTTTTAACTTAACCCATTTTATACTTATCAAATTGTTATTATTTCTTAAGGCTAAATGTCTAGGGTTATATGATAAAAGTTCTAAATTCTAGTTCTCAACCAGTTGATTCTATACGAAATATCTTAAAGTCAAATTATGCAATTCTAAGATATTCATACTTTAGCTTTACTAAGCTAAATTACAAACAATCCTTAATTTCTAACCAAAAATAATAATATCCTCTATGATATTTAAAATATAAACCCTAGGTAAAATTATTTCATTTATCAACTTCTTAAAACAAAACCATTTTTATAAAATTAATAAATATGCATTCGTATATATAATACTCTCATAACTCATTCTAGGGTGTTACTAACCCTATCTCTAATTAGTTACTCATCCTAAGATATTAGTAATCCTATCTCTGATGAATCTTTACCCATAACAAAGAAAGATTCTTGCTTAACCTTTAGCTCTGATACCAAATGTAATGATCTAGGCTTTTCAAACATCAACAGTGGATACAACCACTGTAGCTTACACCGGTATCACACGCTTTGCTTTTAAGACCAGCCTCTCGACTGTAAGCCAAACCAGCAAACCAACCCCTCGATACTCGATCTCAGGGACATGTAGGAGTAAGAGTCATCCGTTCGCTACCAAACAAGAAGTGAGAACCCCTTATCATGTACGAACCTCACTAACCACAACGGATAATAGAATGCTTCCATATGATGATGAAGATCTCCAAGTCTCCTCTAGAGACTCCAACCGTCTTCAACTAAACCTGAAACAATTTGGATCTGACCCGCGTATTGAAAATACTCGGATCGAGCTTGATAAACCAGCATGAAAGAAATTCAATAATAAATGACAGTGTCATATATCAGCCTCTAAATGAAATCCTTTGAAAAGTAAGAGTATCTCATAAGACCATGCCTACACATAAACACAGGAGGGTTTTTACCTTATGATAACTTAAACACTTTTATATCAAAACCTATGATATTATTTTTAATTACATCTCTTTGAAAAAAATTGCAAGTAAACTTATTAATTAGCCAAAATTGTTACCATTATTAAATTCTAGCATACTAGGTTCTACAAATAAAACTGTAGGTTCTTATTGGAGAATGGATTTCCGTACAAATAACCAGGTGAATGGACTACCTTCCGGCAGATCCCTAAAGGAATGTACCGAGGAACATCACAAAGGAACCTCTACCAACACAAGACCGGTTTATCTCTGTGATTAGATAGTACCGAATATATCATCCCTCGGTCGTTACTGACCTTTATCCGAGCGAGCTCTAGCATACAAACCACATTAATTTACATCTTGAATGTCATAGTAGGAAGAAATATATCTAGAAGGGGATGATCATACACTAATTGGGAATGACCCACTTAGCCTTGCTGCATTTAACCCTTTTTTGGTCATTTTAGGTTGATGAGGCTTGAGACAACGATCACCTTTTCACATAGCACATATCACATATCTGAATGCCACATTGCCATTTTCGTTGACTACTACTTGCCTTCCATAAAAATACAACCCTTAAGCTCGTATGTCTAAAGGAGGGTGTTAAGCTAAGAGAAGTTGTCTTTTCCGCCACCATAGATGTATGTTTGTAAAAACCAATGTACATAATATTTAGAAATGCAATGTTAGACAAACGTCCATACAAGTTGTCCAGGAAAAGGACAAACCAAAGGCACTCTCCTACTGCCACTGGTAGCGAGTAGTCCTTGCAATCCAAAAAATCTCCACAATGAGGAGACCACAGCTATAAATAACTCTATAATGGGAGATACCCAGAGCATGTCAACAAGCAGTTTTCACGCTATAAAGACCCACGATCTTCAATAAATCATCTTCAACATGTCTTCACATTCGAACACATACATTGGTTCAAAGTGGTTTTTCGGATAGGAATCATCCAAATTCAACCACGGTTCCTTCAAAGCCAATCATCGATAAAAAGTGAATATAAGTATACAGGATCATAAAGTCTCTTTTCAATTTAATTCTTTTTGGATGATTTCGAAATTTCTTTCTTTTGGCTTAGAATAATTTTAAGCGATTCATTCTTTTGTTTTGGATAATATCTCAAATTTCTCCATTTAACTCTCGATCCAAATTCCTTAACTTTCAGGCATGTCAAAAACAGTGCTATTTAAGACAACGTTTACGTTAAACACTAAAATCAATATTAGAAACATTTTTGAGTAAATAGGATCTAGAAATCATTCATTTTGGAGATTTTTTAATTTTTGGATAATACCAATCTTCTTTTATTTCAGAACTTAATACAATCTTTTTGGAGCATCCGGGCGTTCCTTGGATCTGCTCCACTCCTCGCCTAAGAAGAGAAAATAGAGTCCACGTGAGTGCAGGGCACTGATTGCTCCATCCCTAACCTTTGTTAAACATGTTGTTTTATCTTCCTAGATCCCACAAGTGGGACAAATGTACTAGTTGTTTCCACATACTCAGTTATTAACTTTATTTTGGAATTGATTATAAAGATTCCAAATTATTTTTTAAACGCTTAATTTTTCTTTTAAAAACATTCACAATTGATTCCAAGAAAAATCATTATGTTTGAACTTATTTTCAAAAAGTTATAGAATTCGCAACATAAAAGTGCTGCGGAAAGTGCTATATAAGCTTATTTGATTTAAATGACTTTTAAACATTTTATAATTCATATTTTCCAATTTAAATCTCTTTTGAACTATTTAAATGGATTTATCAAATTTATTCCACATTTTCCATAATTAAAACGTTCAATTAAACGGATTTTCCATTATGGTCACTTAACTGAACTAACGCGATTTTTCTAGAAAATTGATTTGGACTTAATTCAAAATCTACTCTACGGAATTTTGATTTTCTTTCTTCGTTTATAATATATGAATATAATAGTCCAGAATTTTCTTACCTCGAAGAATTTCAGGCTATATTTCACTCTATTCACTCATTTGAACTTTTCGTTGCGGAATCGCGAACTACCGCTCCACGACGCACCTAGTTTTAACTATTTTTCAAATTTGAAATAATCTATTCGAATTGAATTTTAACACTAATAAAATCATTACAAATTATTTTATATTAAATTTTTTTACCTTTTAAAGTATTTAAATGAATTTTCACTATCAACATATGTTATAATATTATTATATTCCTATTATTTTAATATTAGATCTTGAATTCCAATTTCAGTTCAATTTCAATTCTAACTTCAAATTAAACTCAATTAAAACTTAGCTTTAAAATCTAGTTTCAATTTAAACTTAAAATTCAACCTTAATTTCACTTTCAATTTTCAAACTCGATTTCAGTTTCACTATTCGTCTCAATTTCAATTTCACTTTAACTATCCTTTTTAATCCCTTTTCACTTCAAATTTTAAATTCTCTTTTATTTTTACTTTAGTTTCAATTCCAATTGAAAAGAGACTTATTTTTCCAAAGTATATCATATCACCAAAATTGGTCTTATTTAACAAAGGGATCACTTAATCAAAAATGATAGAAATTTGATGTCCATATTAACATCACAACCATACATACAATCATATGGCATTAACATTTTCAATATAGGTATGGTACGACAAATGTCATAACATTACTATGGATTATCCAACATTCAAACAATTATTAAAACATCCACATCATAAAATGGTGATTATCTGACATAGCAAATCAATTCAACAATCAATACAAATCATATAGTGGTGAGAATTTTCTCACCTTCATATCCACTTTGTCAAACTTTTTTTCTGAACTAGCGTGCTTCTTCTCGAACGTCTCGAGTTTGTCATTTCCTATCTTTTTCCATTTTATTTTCATTCTTTTATTGTTTTTTATTTTTTGATTATGGCCGTGGGCTTTTTTAAGGGTACGACATAGGGTAGCTTGGGTTAGGGTATGGGTAAATGCTTTGGTCATGGTTCTTAGGGTGGCTATGTGAGAGTGGAGGTGTGTGGTTGGGTGTGGGAGGTGGGTACGGCTTGTAGGTGCTCGGGTGTGAGGTTTTAGGCTTGGGTAGGTGGGTTTGAGGGAGTGTATGGGTGTGTGGCTTTGGCTAGAGGCTTGGCCATGGGTATTTGAGGTGTGTAGGGTGGTTTGGAGGTGTTTGTCTACGAGTTGTGATTTACGTGATGGTGTGGCTAGGTTTTGTTGACGTGGAGGTGATAGCTTGAAGGTAGAAGAAAAATGGAGGAAGAGAGTGTGTTTAGGAATTTTGTAGAATGAAAGTGAAGTGAAAAATGAAGGTATTTGAACTTAGATTTATAAGTGGTGAATTTAGTGGTAAATGACATAAATATCCTTGTTTACCTTTGGACTTTGATTAGCCTTGATTTGAGTTGCATTTAATGTGTGGAATGGTGGTTATGAAGGAGTGTATTAAGAGATGAAGAAGTGTCACCTTCTTATGGTTTGTAATTATTTAAACATATAAGTTTAGCTCCTTTTCTATGCATATGCATAACATCTCTTTAATGAGATAAGATATAAGTAATGATGTTGTTTAAAAAGTTTAAAAATAAAAGAAATTTGTCAAATCATACCTTTTTAATTTATTTATTTAATTTAACTTTTCAAAAGTAAACCTCTTTGGTATTTTAGTGCTAAATGTAAAGTGTTTTAAAAGTTTGTAAAGTTGTATTTATACATGTGTGTATATTAGAAAATGTATTATGTTGCAACAACTGGACGACAACTTGTTTTGGTTGAAAACGGTGTTTTTGTTGACAAATTTTACCGTCAAAATTTGATGTTTTTGTTAAGCTATATTTTGAAGTAAACCAAACTTTAAAATGAACTTTTTTACTGCTTTAAATAATTAAAACATGTCTCTTTATATTTTAAAATCATATTTAAATAATATCAAAATCTATAATTTTTTAGTGTATGTAAAACTGACAAAATGCAACAAATTTGGTTATTATTGTAAAATAATTGTTAACATATTTTTAAATATATTAATATACTTTTTATTGTCTTTATTAGATGTTTTAACTAAGTTTTAACTTATCAAACAAATATTTAAACCTATTTATTTAAGCCTTTATTTATTTTTAACAAAACGTAACTTTTGCTGATTTGTTCGAAAATTTAGATTTATACTTTTTAAATTATTAACTATAAGAATAAATAATTTCTTCATTATTCTTTATTATATATAAATTATTTATCTAAGTATTAAACCTTTTTAAATTTAAAACAAACTAAATCTCTCTTTTTCGAAGTAGCGAAATTACGGATCGTTACAGTTAGCCCAGACTTTTTCGGTACAACGTGAATTGGGCTAACCCATAAACTATCAGAGATTGAGTAAATGATTCTATTGTCAAGAAGTTTAAGAATTTCATCACGCACCGCATCTTTCATTTTTGGATTAAGCCTTCGTTGCCCGTCGTGAACAGGCTTGGCATCATCGATTAAATGGATGCGATGTTGAACAAGAGCGGGTCTAATTCCCTTTATATTAGAGACTGACCATCCAATCACTTTCTTTTTTTGGACAGGATTGAAAGTAAAGAAGTTTCTTGATTGAGAGAGAGAGTCGTAGAAATTATGACGGGAAATGTTTCATTATCACCTAAGTATGAATACTTAAGGTGATCGGAAAGTGGTTTGAGGGCCAACTTCGGGAGTTGCTCAATTAAAGAATTGGGTGGAGATTTGGACTCAACGGGAAGTGATTCAAAGGGAAGAGTGTATTCAAACTCGTTAGGAATTTCATGAAACGATTTTTTGTATTCCGCCTCGCGTTCATCATTAAGGCCAATCGTCTCGTTTTCAATGTTTTCATGAATGGCACTAACTTCCAAGTTCGACCGAGAGGTTCATTCGGTTGGCTTTCAAGATTGAAATGTTAAGACCTAAAGTCATGTTTCCAAAAGAGATT
Organism: Allium cepa; assembly: GCA_030765085.1. Lineage (NCBI taxonomy): Eukaryota > Viridiplantae > Streptophyta > Magnoliopsida > Asparagales > Amaryllidaceae > Allium > Allium cepa. The sequence goes on along the minus strand of CM060945.1, from coordinate 159,338,919 downwards.
TTCATCGAACCGTTGCGACAATTAATTAAAGCATTGGAGGTGGCTAAGAATGGTCGGCCGAAAATCAACGAAATTTGACTCGCGAGATTTATCACGGGTTGTGTTTCAAGAATGATAAATCAATGGGGATTATGAATTGACCTACTCGATTGAGCACGTCCTCGGTTTCTCTTATGGGCTTCTTAATGGAACTATCGGCGAATTGAAGCATGACCTTTGTGGATTTGATCTCATCTAAGCCTAATTTTTCATACATGGAGTATGGAATCAAATTAACACTCACACCTAAGTCTATCAAGCATTTGATAATCGTCTTGTCTCTAGTTGTACACGAAATCGTAGGGCAGCCACGCTCTATGTATTTGACGGGCAAGGACTGGGATAAGACTTCACTCAAACTAGCACCTAAGAAGACTTTTTTGGACCCATGAGTGTGTCGCTTTTGGGTGCACAAGTCCTTAAGAAATTTCGCGTATGTTGGGGCTTACTGAACGATGTCAAGAAGCGGGATGTTAACTTTCACTTGTTTAAAAATTTCCAACATCTTTTCCATTTGGTTCGAGTGTTTCTTTGGTCGAAGATGATGTTGAAATGGAACGCGATACTCATTAGGCGGGTCTACTTGAATGGAAGAAGAATTTTGATTGGCATTCGATTAAACATTTGGCTCCACGTTCTGTTCTGATTTGTTTGTTGTTTTAGAAGTGTCGAGAGATGTTTTCGGTAAATTGTTTGGATTAATGATATGATTATCGATTTTTTACCGAAATGTAAAGTTGTGACAGCATTAATTGGGAGATGTTGCTATCTTGAACAACATGGGCTTGATTTGAATTTATGTTTTGATTTTGGGATTTGGAATGGGCTAGCTTAGGAATGTTCCTCGTTCGCGTTCACTTATAGATATGGCTAATCGAATCATTTGCATTTCAAGTTTTGCAATCGATTAGTTTGTGTTTTGCATATATAAGGTCGAAAAATTTTGCAAACTGCTGTTTGACTGAGGCTTTGAGCAGTTGCTGTAATGACCCGCCCTTCATTCCACAGAAAGACGCATCATTATTAAGAAATAAAGGGATAGAAAAGAGAAAAGATAGAGAAGAAAGAACGAAACAACATCAGAATCTCAACAGCAGAATGAATAAATTATATTAATCACATAAGTATTATACTATATCAGATACATCAGAGTTATACAGCTAATACATCACAAGCTAGACAGTTATAATACATGTCTAGTCATTACATTACAATATACAACACAGAGCTATAGACACAAACACTAGCACAGCAGAACCATAGTATATCTACACGCTGAAGCATCCTGCTCCATATCTCCTCCAGAATTCGTCAAAGTTAACCTGAATCCCTTGGCTACTCGTAGAAATTTGAGTACCCAAGAGTTTAAGAAAACAGAAGATAAACTCCGGGTCAGACATGGGTCTGGTGTGAGTAACAGGTTAAAGTTACTTAACTTTCAAAAACCTTTGAAAACAAAAGGTATCACGTAAGCCTCCCCACACATAAACATGGGTAAGTTTTTACCTTATGCTAACCAAAACATTTGATAGGAAATCCAGTGGTATTATAATAGGGTCCAGGGTTTTCAAGTTAAATACAGAAATAGTTAGAATGCTTACATCTCACGTTCCAGCATAGTTGGGCACAACTAAAACGTACAGCACTTATTGGAGTTTGGATTCCATACAATGGCAGGGCTACCGGGGTACCGTCCGTTACAGTAGGGGCCTAGATCACCGTACCGAGGATTACTCCCAATCCCCTACAACACATGGCCAGAACCATCCCTTACTGGATAGTCCCGAACAAGACAACCCCACAGTTGGTGCGCATATCCAACTGCCCACTAAGCCGAATAAAAAGGGACCTCTAGACAGGGGAAAATCTTGTCCTACTTGAGCGCGACCCACTTAGCCTTGCTGCACCTCCCCTGTTTTAGCAATTCCCGGTTGATGAGGCTTGAGGTTACGATTGCCTTTATAGAACACATCTATCTTAGAATCCTCATCGTCCACCTGACAATGTTCTGAAAGCATTCAATCCATACAAGTTCGTTTCGGGTTCGAACGAAAACGAAGGCATTATCTCGTTACACTCATTTTGGAATCACCCTCAGAGTTAACGACAATAACCTTGCACTTTGAATCTTCATCTTCACATGAGATTCACGACCTATCATTAATTTGGATCGATGTAGTTTTCGGATATCCAATTCTGGAAACCCGATCCCCATCTCATCGAAATCCGAAACACCATCGTTTAGGTCCAAGTTGTTTTAAAGTTAAAACAATTCATTTCAATCCATTATCTATATTCACACAGATAGATAATTCACAATATCACAATAGATAGATAATTCACATTATCATCACAAATAGATAATCCACATTATCATCATAATTAAACCAAAGCATCCATATCACAGATCAGTACATATCTCATATCAGAGATATCAAATAATGCAAAGCATTCGATATCATTCAGCCATCCATAAGCAATGATCTATATCTCTAATTAATTTAAAGTGAATTAAATTAATTGCTTTATCTCTAATTAATTTAAAATAAATTAAATTAATTACTTCATTATATAAATCCTGCATACTTAACCATTAATTAATTACAAATCAATTGATTAATCACCATCTAATTTCCATCTTAATTAATCGTCCTTGATTAATTACCCTCTAATTACATAAAGCAACTAGCCTTTAATTAATTTCACAAATTAATTATCCTAAACCATTTATAGTAATTAACCTTTAATTACTTTCAATAATTAATTAATTATAATTAATTACATTAATGTTTAATTAATTAAATTAATTAATTACTCTATAATCACTTATTCTTGATTAATTAATCTTAATTAATCAACCCTTAATTACATCATTAATTATACTAATTAATGATCCTTAATTACATCGTTAATTATATTAATTAATGATCCTTAATTACTTCTTTAATTAATTATTAATCATATTTAATAACTAATCTTTAATTAATTATTCATTAATCAGCCTTGATTAATCACATTAGTAATTAATTACCCTTAATTAATTACATCACTTTATTATCTTCAAATAACTCTATTAATCAATTTTTAAATTAATTACACTAAGTAATTAATTATTAATTACTTTCACTAAGTAATTATCCTTCATATTAATTACACAAAGTAATTAAACCAAAACTACTTCCATTCTCTAATTAATTACATCCAATAATTACCCATCTTAATTACTACACTAAGTAGTTACACTTCATTAATTACATTAAGTAATTATACTTATCAAATCATCAAGTGATTATCTTAGTTAATTAAACTTAATTAATTAACTTAAACTAATCACATTAAACTTTATTAATTACACTGAGTAATTAATTACTTTCATTAAGTAATTATACTTAAACAATTCCACGAATGATTACCTTTAATTAATTAATCTAATTAATCATTAAAAATTAAGCACATTAATTAATAATCTAATAATCCCTAGTTAATAATCTTCATTAACTATTACTAATTCTTTAAATACTTCTCTAAAGTAATTAAACTTACATTAACTATTATTAATTACAAGTTAATTAATCTTTAATAATCAATTAATTAATCTCCAATTATTTAATTAATTAAGTGCTTAACTGTAAGTTAATTAATCTTTAATTACTTGATTAATTAATTTCTAATCATTAATTAAAAATCTAATCTTACCTAATTAATGATCCTGAATTACAAATTAATTAATCCTTAATTAATTTACTAAACCCTTAATTACTTAATTAATTAACCCTTAATAATTTAACTAACAAACCATAATTACTAATTAACTAATACTAAATCATCAATTAATTAACTAAATTAATCATTATTCATTGAAACCTAAATTATTTTTAAGATAAATCATTTTTTTATTAATGACATAATTTCATTAACATATGAATTTAAAACATTTCACTTTATAATTTACTTTTTAAATTTCATTTCGAATTTAAGATTTAAAATGATTAACGAATTTAAACTTTAACCAAATTTAAATCAATTTTATAAACCTTTTTAAATCAAATATTACAGAAACATTTATCATTTATAAAGAAGCTTATATAAATAAATGTTTAAACTAAATTACCTAATTATATTTAAATATCAAGTTTTAAAAATAAATTAATCATTTAACTTGCAATTTAAGTTAAACAGATTTATATAACTTTCCATTCAAATATTAAAGAACTCTTATAAAAGAAATTTATATAAATAAGTTTTACATATATATTTAGAAAACTAATTTATTTACAAATATACTTTAAACCTTAATCTAGTTTAAACAATTATATTTTATAAAACTTTATTTATTTCAAAACTAGGATTCAAAAGTTAATTTGAATACATACTTAATAACTGATTTAAAACTTGGTTTAAATCTTGCTTTAAATTTTAAAACTCATTTTATAATTTAAACCTGACAGGTTTTTAAACCTGTAATAAATCAACTACCCGAGCTATCCCCCAAAATCTTCAAACAAATTCCCACAATGCTTCGGGCAACGAACGCAAGCGACTCGAGAAAACTCGAGTACCACTTCTTCTCTGTTTCTAGACTTCACCAGGAAATCAAGAGCGCACCGTGCACATGCATGGTGGCTCCGACCAACTTCGATCATCCCCAATGCCTTCCTCACATCGGCTATCACCTTCGCACCGACCCTCGATCATCAGAACTACAATAACAACCCAAAATCGAGATTGAGCATTCAAGCCCAAGCCTGTAGCAAAAACCCAAGACTAGAAATCTCCTCGTGCTCGCTTCTTCGACCACTAGAGCTTCTGAAATTGTGATATCTCGAAATTTTTGACAATATCAATTTAATAATCTTTATATAAAATTAAATTGATATTGACCATATTGATTAATAAAATATGTTATGGTTTAATAATCAGGATAAATAAATATTTAATTTGTGATTTGTCTTTTAAAATGCTGAAATAAATGTTTTAAATTATAATGTATATATATATTTGTATATATATTACAGTTTATCTTTGTTTGGAATTTAACTTACATGATAATAAATAAATAAAGTTTTGTTTTTAAATTCTAATAAAATATTGAGTAATTAGGAAATTATGTTATAAATTAATATTAAGCTTTTAAAATTTATTTAAATTAGTGATTATATGGTTTGTAATATTAATAATAAATGTTATATTGTTTAAAATTATATCTTAACTTAACTTTTGTTTTAGATTTAAGTAAAGGTTGTTTTTATTTCTTTTTAAATATTATTTGAGTAATATGATTTAGAAATATTTTATATAAGTTTAAAATATAAATAGCATATGATTTAAATTTATTTAATAATAAATGTGATTTATAATTTCTTTATAAATCATATAAAATTTGTTAAATTGTTATTTTAAGCCATATTAATGAATGTACTATTTTTCATAAATATAAAAGGAATCAGAATAAGGAAATAGTATTATCATTTTAAATTAAACAAATTGGTTTTAATTTGGGATTTAAAGGATTAAATTGAAATGATATTATTTTTGAAATTCAAATATTTTGATTCTTTAAAATATTTGTGTAAGTTTTAATTTATAAATTGTTTATTTACATTTTCTTAAAATAAGTAAATCATATATATATTCATATAAACCTAAAATGAATTAAAGAAAACCCTTTATACACATTTAAATATATAACTTAATTAATCAAGACAAGTGTTAACTTTTTAAGTATTTAAACAACATGTGTTAATATATGAATAAAACAATGTGACAAGTGTCATTAAATTTCTATTTTTTTCTTTTATTTATTTTGTCAAATTTATTTCAGCCCTTAAAACATATTCTTTTCTTCTTTTTTCCTATCCTTCAAAATCAAATTCTAAGCTTCAAAGAAAATCTGTAATCCATTCTTCAAGTAAAACAGAAATTAGCAAACAAAATCTGAAACCCCTCAAACATAAAATCTGTAATTCACTCCCCAAACAAAAATTACAAATCATGTTTAAACCTGTAACAAGAACATCAACCTACATTTTCATCTCTGGAATGACCTGCATGCATATGGTTTTGGTCAGTAAATTCAAATGCAAGCAATTTGAAGTCTGCATCTCTTTCAAACTGTAAATTTGCAAGCCTTCATTCCTTTTAAAAGCCTGGAAGTTTGCATGCATATAATCATTGGATAGGAAGCTAATGCATTACAGTTTCAAATTGGGAATTATGCTCTGCTTATAATTTTCAAGGTGGGTAACTTCTAAATTTGTCTTTAACAAAATCTGGTTGCATGTTTTTATCTCTGGAATGAATTGATATGCATGATAAAATCTGCAGAAAATTTGTTTGTATATGAATTTTTGGGAGTTACTTTATACTGATATAGGTATGTATGCTTTGTTAGTATCAGAACTTTTGTGTTCTTGACTTAAGTTTTAAACTCAAATTTTAGTAGTTTCATAACTTAACCATCGTTGAGAAATGGTTTACAAACAAATCTGTTTGTCAAAAATAAATATGAAGCATAAGAATTTTAAATAAGGTAAATTAAGATCAAAACTTCACTGGAAATCAAAATAACCTGAAACAATAATTTTGTTTAAGAACTAAAATTTCTTAATTCAGTAAGTTAAGATTGTAATTTGGAACCACGTTTGAAAACATGATTTATTTTAATAACAGAAACACAATATTTAGCATGGATTTGGGATGTGGTTCTGAGGTAAACTAAAAATTTATTTTGGAAATTCTGATTGATTTTGGAATTTTGATAACTTGAGATTTCTTCTGTACGTAGTATAATGATCAGAGAAGTAAGGAAAATTATCAGATTTGTGAATTTAACTTTGATTTAGCAGCAGTGATTAAAAATTTATCTGTAACCCTAGTCTTGTGTACAATTATAAATCCAATCATTTCTTCCTCTAGGATTGATCGAGTGTTTTGAAACTCTGGGAATTGGTTGCTAGACCCTAGGGGAGTAAGTGACCGGAATGGTAGCTTGAACTATGGTCGGAGTGATGTGAATTTGTCGTTGACAGGTTTGAGAGGTTATGGGTATGGTGTGTTCCAGGTTTTAAAAAAAATAAGAGAGCTTCTCTGTTGAATTTTTGGAAATGGAGTTCTCTGATGCTTAGGTGTTCAAGTGGATTCAAGGTGGGATGGTGGATGTAGATGATCATCACTGATGATTGGAATTTGCCAAGGATTTTGTGCATGTGCACAGTGGTCACTGGGAGGTGTTTTGGTTTCTGGAATATGATGGAGAGATGGTGCTCGGGTAATTTCAATTTTTGCCCAAAGTAGGAGTAAGGATGACTCGAAGTGAAATGGCATTTGACTCGGGTAGTTTTTGGTTGCAGAGTCTTGTTTCTGTAACCTGAATTATTTCAGGTTTTGAGTTTTAAAACTAAATTATAAAAAAAATAGTAAGGCAAGTTTAAATTTAAACTTTAAGCAAGATTAAAACATGAATTCAAATAGATTTTGAATTTCAGATTTTGAATAAACAAGATTTGCAGAAAATGAAATATTTAAAATTTAAAACCTGCACAGTTTTTATATTAAGTGATTTTTAAATCTGGAAATAAAAATTTAAACCAAGTTTTAAATTTTAAGTTAAATCTGAACCCTGAATTCAAATTTGGGGTTGAATCTGAGTTTCAAATTAAAATAGGTTATAAATTCAATGTTATATTCAAGTTGGATATTTTTAGAACTTTATAACATATGAAATGAAAATTTAAAACAGAGTTTTAATTTGTAATCTTTGAATTTTAAATCTGAAGCATGATTTGTTTTTTTTTAAATGAGATTTGAATTTAAATGTTTCAATGTCATTTGAAATATTTAATATATTTTAAATTTAATTGAATATAGGCTAAAGTTAAATGATTTTTCTAAAATTTGCTTTAAGAGGTAAGTGATTCTTTAAAATGAGAACAAAAGAGTTTTTAAATATTTAAAATCTTGTTTGAGTTGATTTCATTTTAATTTTAATTTAAATTGGAATTTAGAAAATTTAAAAGTAATTTGTTTTTAAGTTACTTTAATAATGATAATTAAACATTAATGAGATTGATGATAATCATTAAGTTGATTTGAACTTAATGATTTATTAATTAATCTAGGTAATTAAGATTTTAATTATTTAATTTAATTAATTAATAATTAGGGTATTAATTAAATTATTAAGGATTTATTTAATTAATTAAAAGTTTTAAGTAAGTTAATTAAATTTGGTTAAAGTATGATTTAGAAATTAATTTAAATAAGATATGATTAATTTAATTTAATTAATGAATTGAATTAATCAAGTAATTAATAATTATTTAAGTTTTTAATTATCACTTGATTAATTTAATAATTTAAGATTAATTAATGAGTTTTATAAGTAAATTAAGAATTAATATTTATTAATTCAGTTAATTACTTTAGAGAAGTAATTAAAGATTTGTTATTGGTTAATGAGGGTCATTAACTTAATAATTTATCAATGTAATTAATTTTAATGATTAATTGTATTAATCATTTGAATTGTTAAAGTGAATTACTTAATGAAAGTAATTAAGAAAATTAATTACTGATTGTAATTAATAAATTTTATTTTGGTTAATTAAGTTAATTAATTAAGTTTAATTAATTTAAATTAATCATTGATTGATTTGAGAAGTAATTACAAATGTAATTAAAAATGAATAATTACTTAATGAAGTAATTAAGAAAATAAATTACTAGATGTAATTTAATTGAAGGAGTTTTTGGAATTAATTACTTTGTCTAATTATTATTAGTGTGTTTAATTACTTAAGATAAGTAATTAATTACTTAGTGTAATTAATTTAGGTTTTGATAATTAAGTTATTTGAGAATGATTGAGAGATGTAATTAATTTAATGTAATTACTTAATGTGATTAATCAAGAATGATTAATCAATAGGATAATTGATAATTAATTTAATGGAGTTATTTTAAATAAAATAATTTGAGATAATTAATTTATATAATTAATGATATAATTAAGGATTGATTAATAAGAACAATTAATCAATGAAGGGATTAATTAATGTAATTAATTAAGGATTAATGTAATTAATTATAATTAATTAATTAATAAAGTAATTACAGGTTAATTACTGTATCTGGTTTGGGATAATTAATTTATGAAATTAATTAGAGATTAATTACTTGAATGTAATTAAAGGGTAATTAATCAAGAGGATTAATTAGGGTAACTTGTTAAGAGTAATTAATTGATGTGTAAGCAATATTTATATGGATGAGTAATTAATTTAATTTATTTTAAATTAATTAAGGAAGATGTAATTAATTTAATTCATTTTAAATTAATTATAGAATGATGATTAAATAAGTCATTGCTTATGAATGATGATTGATATTTATTACCCAGAATGATTGAGATCTCAGTTATAAGATAAATGATGTTGTGTGATTTGGATGCTATGGTTGCATTGAGTTGATGATATGAATTATCTGTATGGAATGATAATATTGATTATCTATTGTGATAATTATCTATCTGTGCGTATATAGATAATATTGAATTGAATTGTTTAAAAATTTAAAACAACTTGGACCTAAAAGACACGCTTTGGATTTCGATGAGACCGGGATCGGGTTTCCATATTTGGATATCCGAAAACCACATCGATCCAAATCAACGATAGGTCGTGAATCTTATGTGAAGAGTGAAGACTCGAGGTGTAAGGACTATGAGTCAGTATAACTCTGTGGGTGATTCCGTAATGAGTTTGACGGAATAGTACTTATAGATTCGAGATGGTGATTCAGAGTGCAAGGGTTATCGTCGTTAACTCTGAGGGTGATTCCAAAATGAGTGTAACGAGATAATGCCTTCGGTTTCGTTCGAACCCGGAACGAACTTGTATGGATTGAATGCTTTCAGAACATCGTCAGGTGGACGATGAGCATTCTAAGAGATGTGTTCTCTAAAGGTAATCGTGGGTAACCTCAAGCCTCATCAACCGGGAATGGCTAAAACAGGGGAGGTGCAGCAAGGCTTCGTGGGTAGCCCCCACTGGAGAGCAAGATTGATCCCTATCTAGAAGTCCCTTTATATATTCAGTTGTGTGGGCGGTTGATTGCAACAACTGCCGGGGTTGTCTTGTTCGGAACTGTTCAGTAAGGAATGGTTCCGGCCTTGTGTTGTAGGGGAGTGGGAGTACTCCTCGGTACGGTGATCTAGCCCACGTATTGTGACGGGCGGTACCCCAGTAGCCCTGCCATTGTATGGAATCCAAAATCCAATAAGTGCCGTACGTATTAGTTGTGCCCAACTATGTTGGAACGTGAGATGTAAGCATTCCATCTATTTTTGTATTTTACTTGAAAACCCTAGACACTATTATAATATCACTGGATTTCCTATCAAATGTTTTGCTTAGCGTAAGGTAAAAACTTTTCCATATTTATGTGCGGGAAGTCTTACGTGATACCTTTTTTCAAAGATTTTTAAAGTTAAGCAACCTTAACCTGTTACTCACACCAGACCCATGTCTGACCCGGAGTTTATCTTTGTTTTCTTAAACTCTTGGGTACTCAAATTTTTACGAGTAGCCAAGGGATTAAGGTTAGCTTTGACGAATAATGGAGGAGCAATGGAGCAGGAGGCTTCTGCGTTAGATATAGTTCCGCTGTGTGTTCTCTGTGTTGTGATTGTATTGAGTTGTAAATACTAGACAGGTGTTTATAACTGTCTAGTATATGTGATGTGTATGTTGTGTATCTCTGATTGGTATTGTATATTATGTAAATACTTATGTTATTAATATAATTTGTTCATTCTGCTGCTGAGATTCTAGTGTTGTTTCTTCTTTCTCTTCTTTCTTTCCTTCTTCTATCCCTTTCTTTCTTAATTGATGATGCGATTTTCTGGGAGTAGAAAGTCGGGTCGTCGCAGAAATTCCAGCTACGCATTCGCTAATGCCTCTACTTCCAATTCGCGAAGCCTGGTGGAACTCGATCCACCCTAGATGCTGTGGCCAACAAATTTCCCGACCTCATCAAAACTAGGGTTCAAAACAAATCCGACCACCCACCACCACCTCAATAGCTTACCCATCCATCTGACAATTTTCCCACCATCTCCGATCATCCTACTACCACCAGAGGGAACCCCGACCTTCCAGACCATCGAGATCATCACAAACCCCTCAAAACAAAATTTCTGGTCAAACCAGAACTGCTCTTCCAATTTAATTCTAAAATTCGTGATTTTTCATTTTAAAATCAAGTTTTAGTATAAGGTTTCAGTTTATAAACCTATCATGATAAATTAAGATGCTTAAGTTTTTACTTATCTTAAGCATGTTTTGGTTTTCTAGAATAAATTCAAATTTATTTAACTTAAATAAAAAATTTAAAACCTAGTCTATGACCAAACAAACAAGTTTTATCTGAATTTTAAGTCCTAACAGAGATTGGTTTAAGAGGAAATGGATTTTTATCAAAATCCTTGCTTCTAAAACTTAGTACAGGCAAAGGCAGATACAACAGCAACATATATCTATACACATCCACACATTCATATATATATGTGCACAGAAATACACTTTTAATTATACAAACAAACATACTTATTTCCAGAGATGATTAAGCAATCAGATTTATACTTAAGATTTTTTAAAAAATGTTACTCACCTGATTGGAATTGAAGAACAGAGCTTTCATTTCTATTTTGAAAAAAAAAAACCTTTGAACTTTAAAACTTTGAGTGCCCTTGCTTCTTTGTTTTAAAAACTACATGCTTGCTTTGGACTTGCTTTAGTTTTTTGAAAAAGATGCAGGCATTTTTTGTTGCTTTAAAGCCGAATTGAAGAAATGCAGGCTTGATCCCAGATTGAAGAAAAAGAAAGAACTACATGCTGATGATTTTGATTTGCAAACTTGTTTACAGGTTTCGGTTTAGAGCTTGCTTTTGATTTACAGATTGATGATTTTATTTCTGGTTTGAGAGGATAATTGATTTCGGATTTGTTTTAAGAGAAAGGGTTTTGAGTTTTCTTCTTAGCTTTAGAAAAAAAATGGAAAGAAAAAAATGAAGAAGAGAAAGCATGTTTTTATATAGGCTGAAAATGTGATTTATTTAATAAAAAAATCAAAATAATATGACACTTGTTAAAATCTAACAAACATTTGTCATTTTATTAGTTTATTTACTAACACTTGTCACTAATTCCACATAATGTATTAACATTTGTTATTTAAGAGATTTTATTTAATTTAAATGTAAATGAAAAGCTTTATACTTAATTTATTAATTTATAAATACTTATGTATATATATACATATATATAAATTACTTTAAAGAAGATAAAACTAATTATATATATAAATAAAAGCTTATACTCATAATTTTAAATCTAAAACATCTTAAGATATCTATCTTTTGAAATTCAATTTTAAATTCAAATTAAAGTCTATTTATAAATATACATATATAACAATACATTAACTTAAAAATAACAATTCCAATTTCTTAAAATCTATTTATATTTATATATAAAAAGACAATATATTATTATTATTTAAAATAACAATTTACCAATTTTAAATAATTTATAAAAGAGACTATAAATTATTTCTATTACTTAAATGAATTAATGTTTCATATGTTAATTGTATTTTAAACTTTTATATATCTTTTCAAGCAATATTTAAAAAGAAAATAAAAAAGCTTTTATGTTAATCTTATTTAAATTTAAACTAAAGCTAAGATATATTTTAAACAATTAACCATTTACTTTAAATATTTTAAAACTATATAATTAATTTTTAAATAGCTTTGAAAAGTTTTATATTAAATTAAATCAAATTTCCAAATTACTAAAAATATATTAGAATTTGAAAACATAATTTCATTTATTAAATCCAAACCAAAGCTTATCTATTTACAATATATACAAATATATATATATATATATATATATATATATATATATACATTATAAATAGAAAACATTTTATTAGCTCTAAAAAGATAAAATTCACCAATTAAATATTTATAAAAAAAGATTATTAAATTAATTCAAATTAACCAAGATTACCAAATCAATTTAAATTTTAATGCAGATTATTAAACTGATATTGCCCAAAATTACGAGTCATCACATTCCTCCCCCCTTAAAAGAATTTCGTCCCCGAAATTTAAAAGCAAAGATAATTTAATAACCCATCAAAGATTTTAATATAAACCATAAGTATATACTATTAACAATATTCTGACAATCATAGCAACCAATTCACTCAAACAAACAAATCTAATAATCCTGACACAAATCAGGATAGATTTCCTAACATTATCCAAAGTTTCCCAGGTATAAATACTAGATAGTCGCCCTACTGAATCCAAACTATCTAGCCATTAAGCTATAGAGCTCCCACTCAACTAGATCTACTAAACTGAACTGGACATCGGACCACAGTCAAGCCCTGCTTAACTAACAAATCCTTGTGAACTGCTGATTCCACAACCAGTGATGGATCACACACGTACTCCCTTAGAGATACGTGAAACACGTGAATCCCAGTCTTCCAAACTGGCAAATTAAATCCTGTAGACCAAACCTTATCCTCACAAGATCACGGGAAGATCTAATACATCTTGGAGCTGGCTTCCCAGTCTTACCAAACTTATAGCTCCTTTGATCGGAGAAAACTTATCCAAAACCAAATCTCCGTCTTCGAAATCCAAATTCCTCCATCTCTTATCTTCAAAACTCTTCTAATGATCCTGGCTACCTCCATCTTCTTGATCAGCTCAACCTTCACTGATGCCTCTAGAAACAAACCGGACCAAAACAATCCAACAAAATGATCCTCTCGAGATCAACCGAAATCAAGAACACCAACTCTACTATACAATTCCTCAAAAGACTACACTTACTTCTACTATCCGGAAAAGAGAAAACAGATGCACTCCAAAACTTGCTTCCGCTGCACAACTCTGATCTGGAGTAGACGAGAATGCTGATGATGAACACGATCACAGACTTGTCCAACACATATCGGAAAATATGGTTCATTAGATCCAAAAGAGAAAAATCAGAAGCTCCACGAATTCCTGAGTTGCTTCACCAAACCCTCTCTCTAGGAACCATCCTTCTACTAAGATGAACCACTGGTACCACTCCTGGAAATCTAGTCGATACAAAAACTTAATTTCCAGATGCTAAGGCAAACCTCGATTTCCTCGAAGACATCCGGGAAAAATCTCTGACAACCCAAGAGAACACTCAACTATCGCACTTTACCAATCAGAATAGCTTATGCATATCTAACCAGTCCATTGAAGAAATGGATCCACTTTGTTGCTTCTGAACTCCACCTTAAGAGAACTGCTGACAGATGACCTTCTTGCCAGCACACAGAACACCCCAAGCTGAACTGTTGACACAGATGTCAAAGGCTTCCTATCCAAAGCTCTTCGAACCACAAAGCCATACAAAACACCCTGCTGAACACAGCTTCAACACCAATGCAGACATACTTCCTTAAACTTGTTCCAAAGAAAATATCTTCGGAAACATCCAAAGTCACTACATCTCACCACACAGCTGTTCCTTCCCGAAGTTACCAAAATACCATCACTCGCTTCTGTTCATCTGACAGATCCAAACTTGCACTTCAAAGATGAACTCTGAACTTCTAAAAGGTTTTCTTCAAAGATTGATGAAATCCTTACACCACTACGAAGCTTACTCGAGACGGTATTGGTCTAAAGTCTCGACATATATATACTTCCAACCTCAACACTCGGACTCCTACTATTGGTAGTAGTCGTGTTACAAACAACACTACCTTTCCTACCTCTATAACTTATATTGGAACACCCGAACAAGTATTTCAACAAATAGGTAGAAATAAATAAATATATATATATATTAAAAATACAAATATGCTCTCTCAAGAAGAAATTACTCCAAAGCCTAGGTATTTACTCAACCTAGCGCTTTGATGCCACTGTAATGACCCGCCCTTCATTCCATAGAAAGACGCATCATTATTAAGAAAGAAAGGGATAGAAAAGAGAAAAGATAGAGAAGAAAGAACGAAACAATATCAGAATCTCAACAGCGGAATGAATAAATTATATTAATCACATAAGTATTATACAATATCAGATACATCAGAGTTATACAGCCAATACATCACAAGCTAGACAGTTATAATACCTGTCTAATCATTATAATACAATATACAACACAGAGCTATAGACACAAACACTAGCACAGCAGAACTATAATATATCTACACGCTGAAGCCTCCTGCTCCATATCTCCTCCAGAATTCGTCAAAGTTAACTTGAATCCCTTGGCTACTCGTAAAAATTTGAGTACCCAAGAGTTTAAGAAAATAGAAGATAAACTCCGGTTCAGACATGGGTCTGGTGTGAGTAACAGGTTAAACTTGTTTAACTTTCAAAAACCTTTGAAAACAAAATGTATCACGTAAGACTCCCCACACATAAACATGGGTAAATTTTTACCTTACGCTAACCAAAACATTTGATAGGAAATCCAGTGGTATTATAATAGGGTCTAGGGTTTTCAAATAGCTAGAATGCTTACATCTCACATTCCAACATAGTTGGCACATCTAAAACGTACGGCACTTATTGGAGTTTGGATTCCATACAATGGCAGGGCTACCGGGGTACCGTCCATCACAGTATGGGGCCTAGATCACCGTACCGAGGATTACTCCCAATCCCCTGCAACACAAGGCCGGAACCATCCCTTACTGGATAGTCCCAAACAAGACAACCCCGTAGTTGGTGCGCATATCCAACTACCCACTAAGTCGAATAAAATGGGACCTCTAGACACGGAAAAATATTGTCCTACTTGAGCGCGACCCACTTAGCCTTACTGCACCTCCCCTTTTTTAGCCATTCCCGGTTGATGAGGCTTGAGGTTACGATTACCTTTATAGAACACATCTACCTTAGAATACTCATCGTCCACCTGACGATGTTTTGAAAGCATTCAATCCATACAAGTTTGTTCCGGATTCGAACAAAACCGAAGGCATTATCTCGTTACACTCATTTTAGAATTACCCTAAGAGTTAACGACAATAAGCCTTACACTCTGAATCTTCATCTTCACTTGAGATTCATGACCTGTCGTTAATTTGGATCGATGTGGTTTTCGGATATCCAATTCTGGAAACCCGATCCCGATCTCATCGAAATCCAAAACGCCGTCTTTTAGATCCAAGTTGTTTTAAAGTTAAATCAATTCAATTCAATCCGTTATCTATATTCACACAGATAGATAATCCATAATATCACAACAGATAGATAATTCATATTATATCACAAATAGATAATCCACATTATCATCATAATTCAACCAAAGCATCCACATCACAGATCAGTACATATCTCATATCAGAGATATCAAATAATGCAAAGCATTCAATATCATTCAGCCATCCATAAGCAATGATCTATACCATCTCTAATTGATTTAAAATGAATTAAATTAATTACTTCATCCCTAATTAATTTAAAATAGATTAACTTAGTTACTTCAATCTATAAATCCTACTTACTTAACCATTAATTAATTACAAATCGATTAATTAATCACCATCTAATTTCCATCTTAATTAATCATCCTTGATTAGTTACCCTCTAATTACATAAAGTAATTAGCCTTTAATTAATTTCACAAATTAATTATCCTAAACCATTCATAGTAATTAACCTTTAATTACTTTCAATAATTAATTATAATTAATTACATTAATCCTTAATTAATTACTCTATAATCACTTATAATTGATACTAATATAATAAATAAATCTTGGTCTGGAAAATTTTATGGAAATCCTATGTACATTTTTTGCAGGAAATCAAATGCAACCAAAGAAGCTTTAAGAACTTGGGAAAAGAATAAATTTGGTAATGGTTCTCTTCTTTCAACACAGCTCAGACAGAAACTCAATGAAGCTCAAGATTTAATGATGAAAAAACCTGATGATGCTGCTGCTGCTGAGAATGAAAGGATCCTCTTTGATAAACTAAATGAAACATTATCAATTGAAGGTAAAATGAGGAGACGGCAACTAAGGCAAAAAAGGGCTCAAGAAGGGGACTACAACACTGCATATTTTCATGCTGCAACAAAGATCAAACATGCCAGGGAGCAGATCACTCATATTCATGATGAGTTTAGTATCCTACACTCTAATCCTTCTGGTGTTGACCATGCCATTCTACATTATTTCAAATCAATGTTGGGTAACAAAGATGATTTCAATCCCTTTTTTGATGAACTTGACCATGTGCAACTGCCCAAACTGAATCATGAGGAAGTAAACAGTCTAATTATCAAGGTAACAGACAAAGAAATTAAAGACACCCTTTTTACCATGAACAAGCATTCATGTGGGGGGCCAGATGGTTTCAACTTGCACTTCTACATCCATAGTTGGGAAATCATCAAGGATGACTTCCTCAAAGCAGTCCACAATTTTTTCAATAAATCAAAATTGTTATTAGAAGTGAATGCAACAAACTTAGTGCTCATACCTAAAATGCAACATCCTACTGCTGTTGATTCCTTCAGACCCATCTCATGTTGTAATGTGATTTAAAAATGCATCTCAAAGATTTTGGCCTCCAGACTTGTTGTTGTTCTTTCCAGAATCATCTCTAAGAATCAATCTACTTTCCTACCCAAAAGGAACATCATTGATAAGATTTTACTTACTCATGAACTACTAAAAGGGTATGGACGTGCTCATGCTTCCAAGAATGCTATGTTGCAGCTGGACTTAAAGAAAGCTTTTAACAATATACACTGGAGTTCTATAGTGAGAATAATGGCTCTGATGGGATTTCCTAAAGTATTTGTGGCATGGATTTATGTCTGTATATCTTCCCCCACCTTCTCAATCAAATACAATGGCTTCACTTCTGGATTTTTCAAGAGTAAGCAGGGGATCGGGCAGGGAGACCCCATCTCCTCATACTTGTTCATTCTTGTTATGGAAGTCCTGACTGTCATGCTAAATAGAAACTATGAGAACAAGGACATTTTGTATCATTCAAAATGTAAATCACCGAGTATCACCTCTCTGCTTTTTGCTAATGACATTTTGTTATTCACTAAACCTGACAAGCGATCTTTGGAAAATATCAAAGCTACTCTTCACAGTTTCTATCTTATGACTGGCCTTCAACTCAATTCCAATAAATCCCATATTCTAATTTCTGGCTTACCATCTGAGCAAGCAACTTCTTTATCCGTATCCTCTGGTATCCAACCCATGAACAATAATATGACCTATTTGGGTATTCCTCTGTGCTCCTCAAGAATCACAACTGCCAATTGCTTGCCATTGTATGAAAAAATCTGTAGCAAAATGAAGTGTTGGGCCAATCGATTTCTCTCTCAAGCTGGAAGACTTGTACTTATCAAATCTGTTATATCCTCCATGATGGTGTATTGGAGCAGGGTCTTCATTCTTCCCAATAAACTTGTGAATATGGTGAGAAATGCCATGCTACGATTCTTCTAGACTGGCTCTATTAATTCAAAGAAAATCATTCCCTGCTCCTTTTCCATCATGGAGCAGCAGATGCATAAAGGAGGTCTTGGAATTCTCAATATGTACACTTGGAATAGAGCTGCCATTAGCTCTGTTCTAAATGATTTGATAGCTGATAGAGATTCATTATGGGTTAGGTGGACCAAAATTCATAACTTGGGTAATATGAATTTCTGGACAATGATAGTGCCACCAAACTGCAGCTGGACTTGGAAGAGCTTGCTGAATTTAAGGCCCTCTCTTTCCCCGTATATCAAAGTGTTGATCTCTCCCACGAGCACTGCCAATTTCTGGACTGTTCCTTGGATGGCAGATGGCCTAATTCTTGGCAAAATTTTTACCCCACAGCAAATTATCCAATCTCGTATAAGTGCAAATGCAAAAGCTTCTGACTACATTCATGATGGTAAGATCATGTTGCCTTATACTAGCAACCAGGTTATTAGAGCAGTATGGAACAATTTTCAGGACAAAACATATCACTTTAGTACTTCTGATGATATACATTGGAATGGAAAGCATCACACTATCTCCTCTGTTTATAAACTGCTTGATAAAGCTCCTGTAGCTACTGCAATAAAATGGCACAAGGTAATTTGGACAGTTAATTCTAATGCCAGAGATAACTTAATGCTGTGGAAGGTCATAAATAAAGCCCTCCTGACCAAAGAAAAATTATTGACATATGGGATGGCAGTTGATCATATTTGTGTCATCTGCAAGATGCAAACTGAAACTGTGGATCACCTGTTTTTTGACTGCAGTGAGCTCAGGGGATAGTGGACTAGATTGTTGAGTAAAATGAATCAAAATCATAATCAAGGAATAACCAGTTTTGATTGGGATCTGATTGGCAAAGCAACTAAATGGAGAAAGAAGGATAGATTTGTGCTTTTTTTAATGATCAAAAGGTACATGGCATTAACATGGGAACAAAGAAACCAGAGAAGTTTTGAGAACAAATCAAGGAACATCCACCAGCTATGGAATGCTTTGAAGGCTAGCATCAGGATTGGAATGAGGGAGAGTAAATTTGATTTCAGCGATTACTATCCTACTGATTGGCCTTAACTCTCTTCCTTCCATTTTGTTTTCTTTTTTGCTTTTCTCTTCTTACTATGCTGTCTCTCTCTTGTTTTTCTTTCTGTGTGTTTGTTCTTTCCTGTGATGTTTGTGTATGGCTGGTGACTTGAGTTTGTTCTAGTCACCTCTGTTTTGTGCATGCCCTTCCATTCTTTAGCAATAATCTGGTAGGGGACCAGTTAACCCCGCTTGCCTTGCAAAAAAAAATTGATTAATTAATCTTAATTAATCAACCCTTAATTACATCATTAACTATATTAATTAATGATCCTTAATTATTTCTTTAATTAATTATTCATTAATCATCCTTGATTAATCACATTAGTAATTAATTACCCTTAATTAATTACATCACTTTATTATCTTCCAATAACTCTATTGATCAATTCTTAAATTAATTACACTAAGTAATTAATTATTAATTACTTTCTCTAAGTAAATCCTTCATATTAATTACACAAAGTAATTAAACCAAAACTACCTCCATTCTCCAATTAATTACATCCAATAATTACCCATCTTAATTATTTCACTAAGTAATTACACTTCATTAATTACATTAAGTAAGTATACTTATCAAATCATCAAGTGATTATCTTAATTAATTAAACTTAATTAATTAACTTAAACTAATCACATTAAACTTTATTAATTACACTAAGTAATTAATTACTTTCATTAAGTAATTATACTTAAACAATTCCACAAATGATTATCTTTAATTAATTAATCTAATTAATCATTAAAAATTAATCACATTAATCAATAATCTAATAATCCCTAGTTAATGATCTTTATTAACTATTATTAATTCTTTAATTACTTCTCTAAAGTAATTAAACTTACATTAATTATTATTAATTACAAGTTAATTAATCTTTAATAACCAATTAATTAATCTCCAATTATTTAATTAATTAAGTGCTTAACTGTAACTTAATTAATCTTTAATTACTTGATTAATTAATTTCTAATCATTAATTAAAAATCTAATCTTACCTAATTATTGATCCTGAATTACAAATTAATTAATCCTCAATCAATTTACTTAACCCTAAATTACTTAATTAATTAACCCTTAATAAATTAACTAACAAACCATAATTACTAATTAATTAATACTAAATAATTAATTAATTAACCAAATTAATCACTATTCATTGAAACCTATATTATTTTTAAGATAAATCATTTTTTATTAATGACTTAATTTTCATTAACATATGAATTTAAAACATTTCACTTTAAAATTTACTTTTTAAATTTCATTTCAAATTTAATATTTAAAATGATTAACGAATTTACACTTTAACCAAATTTAAATACATTTTATAAACCTTTTTAAATCAAATATTAAAGAAACATTTATCATTTATAAAGAAACTTATATAAATAAATGTTTAAACTAAATTACTTAATTATATTTAAATATCAAGTTTTAAAAATAAATTAATCATTTAACTTGCAATTTAAGTTAAACAGATTTATATAACTTTCCATTCAAATATTAAAGAACTCTTATAAAAGAAATTGATATAAATAAGTTTTACACATATATTTGGAAAACTAATTTATCTACAAATATACTTTAAACCTTAATCTAGTTTAAACAATTAAATTTTATGAAACTTTATTTATTTCAAAACTAGGATTCAAAAGTTAATTTGAATCCATACTTAATAACCGATTTAAAACTTGGTTTACCTGACATGTTTTAAAACCTGTAACAAATCAACTACCCGAGCCATCCCTCAAAATCTTCAAGCAAATTCTCATAATGCTTCGGGCAACACACACATGCGACTTGAGAAAACTCGAGTACCGCTTCTTTTCTATTCCTAGACTTCACCAGTAAATCAAGAGCGCACCGTGCACATGCACGGTGGCTTCGACCAAATTCGATCATCACCAACGCCTTCCTCGCATCTGCTATCACCTTCGCACCAACCCTCGATCATCAGAACTACAATAACAACCCAAAATTGAGATTGAGCTTTCAAGCCTAAACCTGTGAGTTAATCCCATAATCCATTATTTTGAAATAATCTAGTAAGTGAAAATATATATATATATATATATATATTCAAGTTTAAGATGTACTTAAGATCCCAGTTTTAAAATCCTATGTGTGTGTGTGTGTATTTTCCGAAATCAAACTATTTATCCATTTATCAAAATGAATTTAAAATTAAGCATCTTTTTGAAATTTCAATTAAAAACAAAATTATCTTTGCTGTTACACACACACAGAGCTGACTAAATCAAACAAACTGTTTGATCTCACTGTTAAATTTTTTTTTAAATTGAACAATAAAATTATACCTTACTGTTGAAACCATACTACAACAACCTACTAGGATCTCAACCATGAAACCGCCCTCCCTAAGCCCAAGCTTCGACTTCGGCAAATCCAGCATTGCCACATCGCGAGAGCCTATTTACATCGCTACTGCCAAACCCTAGCTCGCTATGACCACTACATTGCAACCCACGACCTCCTCGTTGCACTCGCGACCCAAACGAACCTCCCATGCCAACTGCCACTGTTCGTCGTTACGCCACGCCTTGAGCTCGCCTTAGCCACCTGACATCATGTGCGAGTGTCGCGATACTCCCTTGGGTTGCCTCCCATCGATATGCCATCGGTCCTTTTTACATTATTTTATTTTTTATTTTCGAAGGAATTGAATTCGATACTGAAGAGGGAGAAAGGGGAAGAGGCTCACGATTTAAAATTGTTGTTTTTGCTCGGCCATTATTATTTTCTTTTCGTTTTGATTTGTTTTTCTTTTAAAAATGCTCGGCTGAATTTTAAAAAGAGAACGAGGTGGACATCTGGTGCGAGATTTGAAAAGGTAGGAGATACATGTTCCGAAGTAAAAAGTAACGATGTGAAATTATTTAAATTTCAAATTTAAATTGTCTCAAAAAAATGTAGCATAAAATATTGACCTCCTATCGAGGCATGCCGCCAGGCGATTATAATGTTATACCCCTATTCCAAACACAATGGAAAAGGTTTCGAGTCCTAACTCGGTCGTATGGAGAAGATAGCTTTTTGGACCCATTTACTGTATTGAATTTTCGATATAAATTTCAGCACGTTTATATACAGTATGATCACACGATAACTCCAAAGACTACGAAATTTGAAATCCGATAATAAAACACTATTATGGATCCAATGGAACTGGATTCATCGAATTCCGAGACTGTGCCTCGAAGGCTGTTTTTAAATATCGATTTAAACGATATATTTTCAAAACTGAACAAAACACTTTTAAATTCAAATTTAAAACTTTTACTATCTTCAGAACTATCAATATAAATTTTTACATGCCTTTAAAATTATTTTTAACAAGATTAAAATTTCATATTCAACCATTTACCCAATTTCCAATGATTTAATTAAATAATTAAATCACTCAATAAATAGTGGCATTTGAAATTCAAGTTAGAAATTAACTTTTAAATATTTAAAATCAATTAAATATTCCAATTTCAAATGTCTAAGATTCTGGATTGTCACAACCCTCCGCCCTTAAAAGAATTTCATCCTTGAAATTACTGGTTAGGAAGAATGATCCAGAACCTGTTAACTATTTTCTCAATCCAAATAGTTTTTAACAACTTCCCAAACCAAACAGTTTTAACAACACCCAAAACAATCTTTTTTTTAAAGACACTATCACTCTTACTAACTTTCTAAACTTATCCATAGGTTCCAAACAATATCACATACTCAACCATTTCAAATGATAATTTAAATTATCAAAATTTTCTCAAAAATTTTCTAACTCCTTAAATTTCTGAAAAATTTCGCCAGCATCTCCTTTGCACGGCTAGATCGGTACAACTACAAAATGCCTCTACGGGCCTCCAAATTTCAAAAGAAAACAAAAACCAAGTGGCTAGATCAGAAAACCATCAAATTCATACGACAATTTAAATACATACCTTTTTGTCGGGTAATTCAGTTTATCTTCTGAAATCTAAAACACCAATTTTCCTTTGCTCAAAAAACACCTGTATATCCTACTTAGCAATAATATCCGATCACAGAATTCAAAATCATTTTATTCACTTCTTTTAAAAAAATTCAATATCTATTTCATTCAAGTTCGTACGATGTGCACATATCATTCGTACGCAATACCAAATCCGATCGCTCACTCGATCACACAATTTCACTTCCGACTAGTATCTTTCACCCGACTTCCTAGTGCGGACTCAGATCTAATTTCTTGATCAGAAACCGTCATTCTCCTTGCATAGCCATGTAATATGATAGAGAATTTCTAGAACCAATCAAAAATCCATACCTAGGGTTCGCCGTCGAAAATCGAGTGAAAAATCCCAACTCGGATCGGTATAACCATCTCGAAATTCTGTGCTCGAATTTGGATCAAATCGTTATGCGAATAAAATAATACACGTACATCCTACGTATTTATCTCAATTGATTTTTAGCTATATCAATTCTCTTTTATTCATCTTTATTTTGATTTCTATCCACTTATTATTTCACACACCTTTATTAAACCTTCATTCATTAACTAATTTAGTACATTTCCAATATCAAATTTACTTAAGAATTTTTCCATCCATTTCTAAAGTTCAATATGAATATTTTATACACTTCTTATATTTATTTTCACTTCACCACTTAAGCTTTCACATCTATTTTCATTTAACTTAAATTTTCAACTCCATTCTGAATTCAATTTTATCTACCATTCTTAATTTATTTCGAATCAAATTAAATATTGAATTCTATTCACCTTATCTCAATCCATATTTAAATTGATCATTTAATTAGTTCCACTTACTAATTTAATTTAAATCTCAATGGATTATATTTCCAATCTTTAATCATTTTTAGTCCACTTCGAATTGATTCTACACTTCACTTTACACAATTTAAGTCAAGTATCATCCCAATATTCAATTTCATTTCATTTGCTTACCCACTTAAATTAATTAGTTTACTTACTAAAATTTATTTTCAACCCTTTGTTTTATTTAGTCTAACTTGACTATTTTCCATTTCACTTTATTTAATAACATTTAAATTTTTAAACTTCCATAGGTTTTTCCAACTTATTTACATTCCTTTTACTAATCTCTTCCAACCTGCTTCATTTAATTGGTTCACTTACCACTTTATTTTATTATCACACTTACTTTTGTCTAATTCTCCTTCAAGTTAAATTTTATTCTAAAAAACTTCAAAAAATTTTATAAGTTATCAAACTCATTTTTGTTTCACAAACATTTTTAATTAACTTTCAGAGTTTAAACAATTGCTTAAACACTCAAAAACATTTTGAAATCATATATACCCAAACCAAATTATGCCTTTGCATCCCAAAATCAAACCCAGTTTTGCAAACAAACAACTCAAAACATTTAGGTAGCAATCCCTCTCTTGGAAACTCGAAAACGAACATCGATGATGGTGCAGTCATCACCGAAGTTATTTTCCAGTGACCAAAGTGAGCTCAATGCTTAAAAACCCTTTTCAAATATTTTTAAATTCCAAATCTCATCATATTTCAAATCCAATTCAAAATATTTCTGAAACAATATCACTGTTATTCCTTCAAAGCCTTTGAAAAATCGTTTTCAAACTCAAAAGAAATTAGTTTCGAATTCCAAATCCCTTCAATTCATATTCAAACATTACTCTGCAATTTTTTACATTTCATTTTAATTATAAATCACATTTATAATTCACATTTCAAATTCCATTCTTCTTTACAAATTTATTCCTTAACCTTTTGTTATAACGTTATTTCCTTATTTCAATTTCCACACAGAAATTGAAAATAATTTAATATCATCACTTCCTAACAATCATGCAACCATATATATATATATACACACACACACACATAGATTAACTATAATGATTTCTGAAAATTATTCCTTTTATATATAAAAATAATTTGGGCAAAGTTATTTCATTTACCCATTTAAAACAATACTATGTCGGTTTAACTAGTTCAAGAGTTTAGAAACCCCTATCGATGACATGGCATCCTACATATCGACTAGAATCCATAAACACTCAACCGATAAGTCAACACAATATAAAACAATTTTATATTCACTAACAAATACGCGCTTATATCTATTAATACACTCAAACTCATTCTAGAGTACTATTGACTCTATTTCTAATGAGTAATTCCCACCAGAGCCAAGGTTCTCGCTTAACCTTCGGCTCTAATACCAACTGTCACAGGCCGAGCCAATGGCAACGAGTATTCTTTTCAACCATCCTAGCCCCACCGTGGCAGACACTGGTACCTTGAATTTGCTTTTACGGCCAGCCTTTCGACTCGCAACCAACCCTCATAGGGACATGTAGGGGTAAGAGTCTCCTGCTCGCCACCAAACACGAAGCGAGAACCCCCTATCATGCTGTAATGAAGCAAACCCGATCCCGGTCTCTTCGAAACGATCAGTGCATTGGCAAATATTGATAATCGGTTATTCAACTCTCGAATAACATCCACAAACTACCATCGGGCATTAATAATTTCCTAAATTATTTATTTCAGAATATATTCGCAAGATATTTTTCTACATTTCAACCCTTTGAAAATAGTTTTCAAATCACTTTTCCTCTCGCGGAATAAATTTCCACCCAATTGTATTATTTCCAATGAAAATCACCAAGTTTTAATACTTTAGATTTTTAAATAATTTACATCACTTTATCCAAAAATATATACTTTGAAATACTTTAAATAAAAACTACTTAAAACACTTTATTTAGAATACTAGTTATGAAATTTTATAATAACTTCTCATGTAAAACTTAAGCCAAAACTAAATTTAAAATAAAAGTTATTCTATAAGGTGCAATTATTAAATAATTATCTTTTAAAACATAATAGAGTTAAACCTTTAAAATACTTTACTTATATAATTAACTTAATAAATATTTACTTTTAAAAATTTCAAAGCTAAATAATAATTTCTTTCTAAAACATTCTTTTAAAACCATTTCAAAACCTCTAACTTATACTTGGAAATCTTTCTTTGAAAATATACTTGGCTTTTCAGAGAAATACACTTTCCTTTCCACACCTTTAAAAATAAACCACTATTTATTTTTAAACAAATCACCCTTTCCTCATAAATTCCCATCTTGAATTTATACTTTCAAATTATCCTCTGATAAATTTCACTTTATTTATAAATCTTGTTTATAAATTTCACAACCTCATTCTCCTTTATTCACAGTTTCAACACTTAGTCGGTTTTCAAATCGATTTTCAAAACCAACTCCATTTTAAAATAAATTTCTTTACTTATCCAAATTTATTTCAAAACCCATTTATCCCATATTCACACCTTCATTTATGACTTAAATTCTTATTTAAATCGAAAATACCAATTTCATACTTTATTTCAAAATTCTCCTTATATTTTTTCAAACTCATTCAAATCTTGAATTTTAAAAATATATTTCTTCGTACTTACAAAACAATATTGCTTAAATCCTTATTTTAAATAAAATTCTTTTTCCCATTTATTCAAAATTCTATTTTTCCCATCCTTGAATTTATTATATAGGATTTAAAATCAAACCTTTATCTCTTTCCCAAATTCATTCCTTTAATTTATTTGAATTCACATTACTTAAAATTTCCCTTTTTATTTCCTTCAAAAATCCAACTTTATATAGATTTCATTTTTCTCAAATACCAATATATATTCAACCAGAACATAACATTCAATAATTTCAATTCCCAATATAATCAATACAATCCATCACAGATTATCACAGAAATCACATTACTGAATATAAAATAAATTCAACAATTTAAGAAATCTAGTTGGATCCCTCCAACCTGTTTCCCTGCATCCACAGATGTTAGCACAACAATTTTAAAATACCAATCCCGCTTCAAGGCGGATATCGCAATATAAAGGGTCATCCGCAATTATGCGGTGCGCATAAGGTCTCGTCCGCTATATAATGTGGGAATATCAATCACTCCAACATATATACATACTATATATAAAATATCACATCCAAACTGATAATAATTATCAATGCAATCAATAACCAATAATTTAAATTTAACTATTAAATTTAAATGGTAAGCCAAATGAGTGAGATTAACTCACCTTTGATTATTGTTTGCAATCCATTTCCATCTCGACTATTTTCTTCACGATTTTGAACCTTGTACAAACATTGTATGCTTTATTAAATATTGAACTAAACGAAAAATAAATTATCGTTTATTATTTAATTTAAACTAATAATTAAATTTTAAACTAATTTTTCTATGATAAATAATTTTTTAGTGAATAAGCTAATTAAACAAGTTAATTAAACGAGTTAATCCAACAATCCAATATTTTAAAATAATCTAGTAAGTGAATATATATATATATACCGAAATTAAACTAGTTATCCATTTATCCAAATGAATTTAAAATTAAGAACCTTTTTAAAATTTCAATTAAAAACTAAGTTATCTTTGCTGTTATGCACACACATACACACATATACATATACACACATATAGCTGACTAAAATCAAACAAACTGTTTTATTTCACTGTTAAAAAACTTTTAAAGTGAACAATAAAATTATACCTCACTACCGAAACCATACTGCAACAACCCACCACGGTCTCGACCATGAAACCGCCCTCCACCCAAGCCCTAGCTTCGACTTCGGCAAATCCAGCATTACCACATCGTGAGACCCCCTTTATATCGCTGCGTTCAAACCCTAGCTTGCTCCGACCACTACATTGCGACATCGCAACCCACAACCTCCTCGTTACACTTGCGGCCCCAACGAACCTCCCATGCCAACTACCGTCATTCGTCGTTACGCCACGCCCTTGAGCTCGCCTCTGCCACCTAACATCGCATGTGAGCGCCGCGATACTCCCTTGGGTCGCCTTCCATCGATACGCCATCAGTCCTTTTTATTTTTATTTTTATTTTTGAAGGAATTGAATTTGATACTGAAGAGGGAGAAAGGGGAAGAGGCTCACGATTTAAAATTGCTGTTTTTGCTCGGCCATTATTTTTTTTCTTTTCGTTTGATTTTTTTTCACTTAAAAATGCTCGGTAGAATTTCAAAAAGAAAACGAGGTGGACATCTGGTGCAAGATTTGAAAAGGTAGGAGACATGTGTTCCAAAGTAAAAAGTAACGATGTGAAATTATTTAAATTTTAAATTCAATTTCTCAAAAAATATGCAGCTTAAATCTTGGTCTCCTATCGAGGCATGCCGCCAAGCATTTATAAAGTTATACCCCTATTTTGAGCGCAATGGAAAAGGTTTCGAGTCCTAACTCGATCGTATGGAGAAGATAGCTTTTTGGACCCATTTATTGTATTGAATTTTCGATATAAATTTCAATGCGTTTATATAACGTATGTTCACACGGTAACTCCAAACACTACAAAATTTGAAATCCGATAAAAAAAACAATATTACGGATCCAGTAGAACTGGTTTCGTCGAATTCCGAGACTATGTCTCGTAAGGCTATTTTAAATATCGATTTAAACGATATATTTTCAAAACTGAACAAAACACTTTTAAATTCAAGTTTAACATTTTTACTATCTTCAGAACCATCAATATAAATTTTTACATGCCTTAAATTATTTTTAACAAGCATAAAATTTCAAATCCAACCATTTACCCAATTTTCAATGATTAAATTAAATAATTAAATCACTCAATAAATAGTGGCATTTGAAATTCAAGTTAGAAATTAACTTTTAAATATTTAAAATCAATTAAATATTCCAATTTCAAATGTCCAAAATTCCGGGTTGTCGCACATATATATTATGATCTTTTGTTTACATAAATTAAAGTATATAAATATACATTTGGATAATATATTTGTATATTAGATGAACCAACGTGTCTGTTGTAGTGAAATTCTCAGTACTTATATACCGGCGTGTAATACCTTGCACGAATTGCTATGTTACGCATACACGCACAAAATATGTGTATATTATACATGTATTATGTAATATAATATTAATTACATAATACAAAAATCGATTTTAAATTTAAATAAAATAATATTATATAAAAGAAACTTATAAGCATTCTAAATCAATTAGACTTCATAGGCCCAATAAAGATCCAAAATGGTAAAAAAAAATAAAATTCACTCATTACTTCCACTGCGAGCTAACCCTATCCTAACAGTATACTAGTATATATCTTTTGCAAATATATTTTAATATATATACAAGTATTTACAAAGAAGTTTTAATTAATAAAAGAGTTAATTAAATAAAAAGGGTATTAGAAGTCGCTTATGTGACTTAATCGTGCTTTGTGTGTATACTTGTTTATGGAATGTATTTAACGCTATACTTAACACTAAAAGCCAACAAAAAGACTTGCCCTATCTGGGACAGTTAAGAATGATGTTCGAGTAGGGTTTAAAAGCAAACAGTGCTCTAACCTATCGAGTACACTCTTGACCGAGGGATAGTGTAATTTGAGAAGGTCGAAAATGTGATAAGTATACGAGACTTGGTTTCCATATGTGATCGTTTTGTAGATTATAAGGCCTTCTAACTGTCTTCGTCTTCAGTATAGTATCGACAAAGTTCCTGCCTTTTGCTAATAGTTGTAATCTAAAATTCTATAAACTTAACCTACTTAAATGAGTACTCGTGGGTTTGTAGAAGAAAATAATAAATACATAGGTCAGACATAAGTCTTGTACGAATAATATCATTTCCGATCTAAGTTCCTCCACTGATGAGATCTTGTCGTTAAAGCATGGAACAGTTTTCGTCATACTAATCTCGGTTATACCATCAAAGTAAGATCATCACAAGTCATAAGTCATAGCAAATTATATGTTCACTTAAACAGACACAATATTATGTGCTATTAAAACAATATCTAATCATATAGTTTTTAAACATGCAATGAGTGCAAATACTCCTTCATGGTCGTTGCTTATATTCTTTAACCAAAAAAATGTCTTTATTCCATTTGACTTCTTCTTTAGCATTATTCTTCACTTTGTATACCCGCTTTGCACCAATATAGCTTTGTATCCTTTACAATGTATCGTTATTTATAGTGGATTTCAATTCTTGATCCATAACATTACTCCTTCATTTATCTTGCATTGCTTTTTTGAAACCTCTTGGTCACAGTTTGCAAAATAACAATATAATATAACATCATCAATAATTAACATTACCTCATATAATTCTTGTAATGATTTCATGTGTTGCGCCTTTTCTCTTGAAATTTCGTTAAATGGAGATCTTGGCCATCCACATTTGATGGAGATAATGGTGTTGGAATAGTGGGCTCTGCTTGAAGATTAATGTTCTGTTATTATTCTTCACAGAATGGAAATTAAGATATTTTCTTGCTTGCTCCAGTTCCAACTGTTTTCTTTATCAAAATCAACATCTCCACTTACAATGACTTTTCCATTGATAGGACTATATAGCTTACGTCCTTTTGACTTTGATTGATAGCTAATTAAAATATTTTTCCAATCTTATCATCCAATTTGGAACATCTTTGATCTAACACTTAGGCATATGCTATGCTTCCAAATATTTTCAAATGCGATACACATGAATTTCTACCATTACATGCTTCTTCTGGGGTTTTATTTCCATAAAATTCAAATTGGATAGGGATTACATAAACAGACTGTGCATTTTATGGCATTGGTTCACAATTCTTTTGGAATATTTTTGCTTTTTAGCATACTACAAACCATGCTGATCAAAGACCAATTTTTTCCTTCTATGATTTTGTAGTGTATATGGGATTGTTATATGGCGATGCATTTCATTTTCTTTATGATATATCTCAAACTTTTTTGATGTATAATCTCCGCCTCTATCTGACCTTATGGTCTTTCTTTTATAATCACTTTCGATTTTGACAAGAATTTTAAGTTTCTTAAAGGCATCGATACATCATATTTTAGTTTAAGAAAATAAGCCTATGTTATTGTAATAAAGTCCTCGATAAAGTGAGACGTAATTGCTTTACTCTAAGTGAGCACAGTTGGATATGACCCAAATTAGAATAATTATAATGGTTCTTTAGCTATTATAATGGATTCTACAAGAGAGCATTTTCTTGATTTCTTCCTAAATAAGCTTCCTTCACATAATTGATATGATTTACAAATGATACGCCTTTTAATGTATTTTTATACATACAAGTTTAAGCCTTCAAAATCAAAATGTCCACATATTAGTTGCCAAATCCATGATAAATCTACGTTTTAAGAATATTTAGTGGAAACACTCTTTTTTTGACATTGCTACTATGGAAATTAAATTTCCTTTTCCATCTCTCATAACGAGACAATGGGTTTTCATGTGAACGCCATTTCCTTTTTCTTGAAGTTACCCAAACATAAAATATTTGTTTTCATATTAGGCAATCAGTGATAAAATATTGTTTTCCATTTTTTTTAAAATAAAAAATTCTTTTCATTTATTGCGATTTTAGATTCATCACCAAAATGAATATTTTTACTTACTGATTCATCAAGCTCCCTAAGCCTTCCTCTTTACAAACTATTCTTCCTAGCTCCTATATCAAAATACTTATATGCCAATGGTAGTGTAGAATATTTATCCTCTTCTTTAGTGAAGTTAGATTTCTCTTCGATTTTGCTAGGAATGGACCATCATTAAAAGAAAATGCCCAAATTTATCACACTTATAACATATAATTTGTGATTTTTCATACCTTGTCCTTCTACTTTATTTTGGCGTTTCCTTCTCTTCCTCACCCTCTTATAGGATATATGTTTTGACTTCTTATTATTTATTGAAAAATTTAGCTATTTGCTTGGTCTCAACTTCTTCCATTTTGACTAAGATTTCTTTTATTTCTAACTATTTATTTCCGTTTTAGTGGGTTTGGTTTGAAGAGCTTGCTCCAATGGGTTGAATTTGACTATTTTCTTTATTTTTTTCATGAGCTTGAAGTGATCCCATCATTCATTTGTTCTAAATCTTTAGATTCTTCAATTGCTGCAACTATATAGTCGATATTTAAATTTGGATTCAAAGATCATAGGGTTTTCTCAATTATACTATAATTTTTTATTTTTTCTCCATACTTTTTTATTTGATTTTCATTGGATAAAATTCATGAAATGTAAACGTTCAAATTCGCATTGCATGATTTATGAACAAATCCATTTTTACCTTGTAGTTCCCGTGAATGCATTCGCCAAATTCTACCATATTTTCTTCCAATTGTGCGCCTTTGATACATTTTTGAACTCAACTTTATCCAGACCTTGATAAATGATAGCAAGAGCACTTTGGTCCTTCTTCTTCAAGTTCTCCAAATTATCCCTTTTAGTTCTGGATAAAGTGGTGACATCAGTAGGTTCCTCATGCCCGTTTTCTATAGCATACTTCTTTTTAGACAATGCAACCTTAATGAAATTCATTACGTTTCATTTATACATCTTAACTAGTGCAAACTCGTGCTACGCATATGGGTTTTCACAATATGGTGCTTTATCTCAACTCATGAGCAAAACATCTAACGTGATACACAATTTCAACATGAATGTAGCCTTAACATGAGTTTATAAACTGAATATGCATTATGCAACATGAAGTAAAGTCATCACAAATTATAAGACAAAAAAGAATAATAAATCCAATTGAATGCAATTCTTGTTTTGTAGCATTTTCAAAGGTGAAATTACGAAAGAGAGGAGCTGATATAAACACTATATATATTCGTTGGTACTTATAAAAAACGGGTATTTTATTATAAAAAATGTTACAAATTCTTATTTTCAGTGTTATTCAAATTTCTATGACAATTAATACATAAATTCTATCATTATATTTGAAAATTATAAAACTTAAGCTAACTTATGATTTTCTTTTTTTCTTTATGACATGTAAGTTAAGTTTGCACTTTTTGGATTATTTTTCAGAAATGCTACAAAATACGATAATGCTAAAAATGAACTAAAATTATTTGATATAAAACATACCTAAATAACAATCATACACACTTACAAATATGAAAAAACAATTTCTATGATTTCTCAAAATTTTCCAAAAAGAGGAAGTTTACTTGCGTTTTTATAAAAATACTGCAACTTAACTTATGCTATTTGTTTTCTAAAAATAGGAACCTTGTCTACATTATCCTTGTATGTGAGCTTGTTTTACAACTAAAGCCCAATATGAAAAAGTTACTACAAAAAAATGAAAAAAAAGGAAAAAGAAAAAACCTTCTTCAGATCCTACAAATAGTTGAAGAGAATCAAATACTGCCATATGATCACTAATAACATCATTATTTTCTTTAAAAGTACCATGCCTTCCAAAATGTGTGTGTGTGTGTATAAACTTAGACATGGTGCAATACTATAATAAAAAGTGATCCATGCTATAAGCTAGACATGTTTGAATACAAAGTAAGGCAATAAGTGGAGAATTAAATTCTATATTTCTTCGAAGTATATAATACAACACCTGATATTTCAAAGCATCCAATATACACATCTAACACCTAAAATTATAGGAGTTTGGAAAAGGAAGCTTTATAGTCGGTGCGTTTTGTACAAATTTTGAACCATACCCACAATAACATAATAATAATTATTAGCTTGAAGAACGTGTGTTTTGGATAGTCTCTCATTTGGTAAGGTTAAAATTATTTCAGAAAAAGGTAAAAAAGACGAGGAAAACCCACCAAGCTTTCGCGGGTATATTTAACAGCTTTGTAATCAACTCTTCCTGTGGAGTCACATCAATTTAATTCATATAAACCAACCCATATGTGTTCCTTGATAATCTTAATTACATATATATTTTTGCATTACTGATAAACATAACTACATAAAATCCTCTAGATTAATTTGATGTTAGATGAAAAACTATCAAATAGAGCACTTCATGCTATTTTCATCTAGTAACAAAAATTATTAGTTCAAAATAAATATATCACACATATTGTAGGAATTTTTAATCAATTTTGCTAATTTGTACTCAAATTATATAAAATTATTAGGTAAAAAGGATTATTTGGTTAGGAATTTACATAATGAGGTCATGGCGCTTAGGTTGTTTTTTCAGTTTTAAGGAATAAAATACTTGAGAAAAAATAAAATAAAAATTGGAAAAACACCTTAGCTTTTGCTGAAATGTTTGGTCGTTCTTGAACAAACTCTTCCTGCGATGTGACAATATTCTAATGCATATAAAACAACAAAAGGCATTATCGTTAGTGACAGCTTGAATGCGATGTCGGCTGTCGCTAAAAGACGATGCAAAAACAGTTGACGCCAATAGGTTTTGCGGCGGCTTTTGCGACGATGTTGTCGCAAGTTTAGCGATGGCTAGTGTGGGGAAGTTGGACACAGGGCAAATCCAAAGTGGTCATTGGGCTATCGTTGACCGATGCTAGCTGATGCAAAACTGGATAAATAGGCCGTAGCAGGCCGTCGCAAGCCTCGACAAGTGTGTCGTGGATAGCCGACGCAAGCCTGGACAAATAGGGGTCGTCGCTAGTCGTCGCAATATGGGGTATTTTTCTTACCTGCAACTTCTATTTGAGCCATCGAACCGTGCAAATATCATCATATCTCCATATATCTCATCTACAACATATATAAATCCAATTTCGCAACTACAACCATCGCGTATCGCACATAAGCAAGTATATAACGCAAAAATCAATATCTACATCAATATTCCATCAAATAATGTATATATTCCATCAAATAACAGAAGCATACTTAAAAATACTCATGCCCATCAAACAAAACATCCACAAATCCTTCAAAAAACAAAGCCATACCGACAAATACTCATGTCCATCAAACAAAACCATCAAGCAACACAATCATCAAACGAGTATCAAATCCATCAACACATGTCAAATAAATACAAATAAAACAAACAAAATCCATCACCATAGTCATACCTACTCATCGCCATCTCCCGACCCATCCTCCCTAAGCATTCTCCCATGCTCTGCTAAATATCTCACAATCCGCTCATCTAGCAGCTACGACAATCCTCCGCTTTTCCACCAATCATTTAACTCTATCATTTGGTGTTTCAGCTAAGCTATCCCTTCTACTGTTTGGGATCTCCTATAAGCCGTTTGGGTCGTTATCGCTTGTAAAATAGTTAATAGCAAGTAATAATTTACGCTTAATATCAAATAAAATTTATATATTAGTTAATGAAGCAGTTTACCTCCTGATTTCCGTAACTGTAATGCCTATTTCCCGAAGGTGGGTGAACTAGAGCTTCCCATATACGGTTCAACTCCCCCAGGTCAAGTCACGACCAATGGACTGGGCCACTCGAGCTTGCTTCACTTTATATCTTTCTACGATGATGAATAGAAGTTTTCTATAATAAATATTCAATTTAAAACTTATGAAATATGAAGTAAAAAAATTAAGCATGTTTACCATTATGGATAGAGATTTATTGTCCGTCCAAACATATGAAACTTTGTCATCCTCATTTATCTGCTCAATCGCATGCATGTGCGTGAAGACCTCTGCTATTGTAGGCTCACGATTATACTTTTTATACTGAAATTATATATATGAATAAATAATGTTACCAATATGATTAAATATCAATAATCTATTTATAGTCCGCGGGTGCAGCACAGTGGAAAGGAGGCTTGGGTTCTGGTAAAAAGTCTCAAGTTCGATTCCTACCATGCGCTTCTCCATCCTATATAAATTTATCCAGGGGTATGGGGGCTTGGATCAGCGGACGGCTTTACTGTACCATCCTCAGGAGTTTACCAGCCTACCGGGTTCTCCTGGATTTTCAAAAAAAAAATCTATTTATAATCACAATTTATAAATTTACCAATTCCTTCCGACGTTGTTGGAAAGATTTAGAGCCACCGTGATAAACGACAGGATATTTATTCCTGTTTGCATGGTTCCGCGATGATACTTCCTGTAAATTTAAATACATTATTAACTAAATTAATGCAACTAATCTACAAAATTTAAACAAATTACAATAACAATATAAAATTAAATAACATACTTTAATTTCAGGATTATTATAGAGGTGGAGAAATTTAGCACAAACATCAGCGCTCATTCAAGTGGGTTTTTTATTCGCATTCTTTTCCTTTGAGAGAATGTCCCTATAATTTTGCTGCATCTTTTGGTTTCGGTGATTTGTAAAAACATATGTAGGAAGCTTACATATATTGCAATTCACCTAACTATTCCTTGACCTTTGTTTCTCATATAATTCATCGTTGATTATAAAAATAATTGCATAATGTCCTCTTGACTACTGTAATGCCAAATGAAAATTCATAGCATTGTAAATTGAGTACTTTTTACTATTTTTCTTTTATTTTGAATCAAAAAATTTAGAAGTCCAGTACAACAATATCACATAAATCAGCTTATGTATTTATACTCAATGCAATATTCACTTGTTACATGGAATGGTTTATATTATTTGGGATTTACCATATTGTATTTTCATCTAATTTGTCATTTCATACTAATCACACAAACTTATGAACTAACTTTTCAAGCTAAGCATTCAATATGTGTGTGTATATATATATATATATATGCATCAAATTCACCCTGAAACATCAACTTGGTATGCACACAATATGTTGGAAAAATACTTAAATGAAACCCTGGAAATTGCACAAAAAATGTGTATGAAAGGAAAATCGATCGATATCTTGAACATTCATGTTAGATCGATTAGTCGATCGTTTACAAACTGATTGATAGATCCTTATCTTGGTTTTCTTAATATGAATTTTTTTGGATCAATGACTAGTACGTTTGTAAAAAAAAGTACAAACATATTCCAGCCTCGCATGAAATTAAGACCAAGTTACTTAACATCTTGCAGAGTAGAAAAGGTTGTTCGCTTATGAAACTCATTGTAGAAATGCATAATAATATAATAATAGTAATAGTAATTCGAAAATGGTATACGGATATACTATTAAAAAGTTGGGTCATTTGTCATATCAGCATATTCCATAAATGCCATGATGTTCTCATAAATGATTTAAAGACCTAACTATGATAGCATTCAAAAAAAAAAAGAATTTAACAAAATTTAGAAAAAAGTTATGTTCCATGCACCAAACTTTCATACTAACCTTGTTTTAATTTCAATGCATTAGGAAGTAACAAAACTCATAATAAAGCCAAAGTGAGAGCTTCATTTTGATGGTATAAATCTACAGTTTTGTAAATAAGGTTAAATTATAAGGTTATAATTCATTTAAAGAAATTCAATTTGATGACTCAACACTATAAATATATAAAGAAAGGGTTAATATTATTGAGATTGAGATAGTCTTGATAATGATGTTATCGAGGGTAATGCAGGGGTAAAAACATAAATAAATATGAGATTCTGATTAGGTACTTTCTAGCAGAATTTTGAGAAATTTGGTTGACATCCAAGCTTTTACTAAATACTATAAAGAATACAAAATCATAATTACCCGAAAGACAATATTTCAAGTAATCTAATCATCTCCATAAGCTAAAGATCAAACCTCTCCTAATATTAGCCATTAAAAGAAGAAGTCAATCCTAAACAACATTATCAACCATATATTATCTAGCTAATTTGAATTATTCTTAATTTTTTAGTTTGGGAAAGTAGCAAAAAAACCAACAATACATGTATGTATGATAAATAATATTATAAGTAAATTCATATCCTTGCATGTTGGTTCAATAAATATTCAGAGGTCTTTTGACATTGCATATAGTTGACCTCTTTGCATGTTGAAGATTTTCATTTTCCAGTCTCAAAATTTTCTGATATTCTATTTCATTTTATCCGCTTCCTTATAGGGAAATAGGTTAAAAATGACAAAGGTACAATATGTCCATATACAATAATAAAAAATGAGATAAATATAATATTAGTATGAAAGAAAAGAGCTATGCAACAAGCTAATATATGGAAATCATCTTTTTTGATGAAAATAAAAGTATTAACATTAGTTAGCCGTGAGATAAAATTTAAATTTGTACGACATTAATCATTTATCAAGGTATCTATGAAAAAGAAAAGCGATAAGAAAGGGGAAAGTATAAAGAAAAAGAAAACGAAAGGATTGTGGTAAATTAGAAATTAGAAATATAGTTATGAACTAATATCATACAAATTTCAAGTGTATATTTATAAAATAGATCATATTCAATAACATTTTGATAAGCAATATTGGCAATTGACAGTATACTTTCAACTATTATACCAAGTTAACTTGTTGATCTTCATTAGTCAATTATTCATATATTTTGAATTATGATATAAGGTTAGAAATGAAAAGTAGTTGTTTTAAACTATAGCTAAATAGTCATGCTACAAATGGTAAGGTACACTATCAACTATTGTATAAATTTCATACTATCCCCTCAATGTTATTTATGCAACAAAAGAACTAAATGAAGGAATTTTTTTTTTCCATTTCTCATAAACAAAATATATATACTTTAATAATATTCATTGCAAATGATAACTATATTTCCACCAAGAATCATAACTGGTAGTTTATGTAACAGTTTATAGGAAAACTTGTTTTAATCAAACCTACATAGAGAATTTTACAGTCATGAACTCAAAATTATAAAATTATTGATAGATGATCCGCATATTTTGGTTTCATTACAAGTAATAAGATGACTCATCTCCAATATACTAAACCCAACATGCAAATACATACAATCAGAAAGAACCATTTTCAAAAAACTAATTTAATTAGTAGAATAAACAACTTTAGTAAATGGCATACCGAGATAATCACTATGCAAACAACACTTAACAATCAGATCTTTTTATATCTACATAAATAATTGTAGAAGAATCAGCGACATATTATTATAAATATAGCCAACTAAAATATAGATATCAATATTGCAGAGTATGTATCAGAAGAAAGTTACCTTGTTGCACCTTAAATATTCTCCAACTACTAACATGAAGCTCTCCTAAAATAAAGGAACATCAAAATAGAAAATTGGAAAGGAGAAAGCAAGTATTGTAAGTGTACTCAAATAAGGATAGGTAACACTCCACCTCTTCATCTTTCAACAGAAGTATAACGTTTATAGACATCTCACCAGTTGCATGGTTTTAAGCATCGCGGACTACTATCTAATCGACAAGTCGATCATATACATTAGCATAGTTTTGAAATAACATTCATAACTTCATATTCTAAGAAAAAATGAGAATATAAAATGCCCTTTAATTTAAACTATTAATTTATGGATTAGAGAATCAAAAATTGAGTTCTATTAAATAAAACAATCCAAATTTAATTAACGAATGGTTGATTAAAGGTTTGTTCATGGAAGTGACTTGAACACGGGAGATTGAAAAGGGACGTAAAAAGTAGAAATGGAAATTACAGATCGGTGATAACGACCCAAACTAACAAATATATAAAGAAAGGGTTAATATTATTGGGATTGAGATAGTCTTGAGAATGATGTTATCGAGGGTAATGCAGGGGTAAAAACTTAAATAAATAAGAGATTCTGATTAGGTACTTTCTGGCAGAATTTTGAGAAATTTGGTTGAAATCCAAGTTTTTACTGAATAATATAAAGAATACAAAACCATAAGTACACGAAAGACGATATTTCAAATAATCTAATCATTTTCATAAGCTAAAGATCAAACCTCTCCTAATAGTTGCCATTAAAAGAATAAGTCAATCCTAAACAACATTATCAACCATATATTATCTTGCAAATTTGAATTATTCTTAATTCTAATTTTTAGTTTGGGAAAGTAGCAAAAAACTGACAATACTTGTATGTATGATAAATAACATTATAATTAAATTTATATCCTTGTATGTTGGTTCAATAAACATTCAGAGGTCTTTTGACATTACATATAGTTGACCTCTTTGCATGTTGAAGATTTTCATTTTCCAGTCTCAAAAATTTCTAATATTCTATTTCATTTTATCTTCTTCCTTATAGGGAAATAGGTTAAAAATGACAAAGGTACGATATGTCCATATACAATAATAAAAAAGGAGATAAATATAATACTAGCATGAAAGTAAAGAGCTATGCAACAAGCTAATATATGACAATCATCTTTGTTGAAGAAAATAAAATTATTAACATTAGTTAGCCGTGAAATAAAATTTAAATTTGTACGACATTAATCATTTATCAAGGTATCTATGGAAAAGAAAAGGTAAAAGGAAAGGGAAAAGTATAAAGAAAAAGAAAACGCAAGGATTGTGGTAAATTTGAAATTAGAAATATAGTTATGAACTAATATCATACAAATTTGAAGTGTACATTTATAAAATAGATCATATTCAATAACATTTTGATAAGCAATATTGGCAATTGGCAGTATACTTTCAAATATTATACCCAGTTAACTTGTTGATCTTCATTAGTCAGTTATTCATATATCTTGAATTATGATATAAGGTCAGAATGAAAATTTGTTTTTTTAAACTACAGCTAAATAGTCATGCTACAAATGGTAAGGTAGACTATCAACCATTGTACAAATTTCATACTATCCCCTCAATGTTATTTATGCAACAAAAGAACTAAATGAAGAAAATATATTTTGTTTTCAATTTCTCATAAACAAAACATATATACTTTAATAATATTCATTGCAAATGATAACTATATTTCCATCAAGAATCATAACTGGTAGTTCATGTAACGGTTTATAGGAAAACTTGTTTCAATCAAACCTACATAGAGAATTTTACAATCATGAACTCAGAAATACAAAACTATTGGTAGATGATCCGCCTATTTTGGTTTCATTTCAAGTAATAAGATGACTCATCTCCAGTATACTAAACCCAGCGAGCAAATACATACAATCAGAAAGAACCATTTTCAAAAAACTAATTTAATTAGTAGAATAAACAACTTTAGTAAATGGCACACCAAGACAATCACTATGCAAACAACACTTAACAATCAAATCTTTTTATATCTACATAAATAATTGTAGAAGAATCAGCTACATATTATTATAAATATAGCCAACTAAAATATAGATATCAATATTGCAGAGTATGTATCAGAAGAAAGTTATCTTGTTGCATATTAGATATTCTCTAACTGTTAACATGAAGCTCTCCTAAAATAAAGGAACAACGAAATAGAAAATCAGAAAAGAGAAAGCAAGTATTTTTTTTGT
Source organism: Allium cepa (assembly GCA_030765085.1). NCBI lineage: Eukaryota > Viridiplantae > Streptophyta > Magnoliopsida > Asparagales > Amaryllidaceae > Allium > Allium cepa. The sequence goes on along the minus strand of CM060945.1, from coordinate 159,296,977 downwards.
AAGTATTGTAAGAGAAAGCAAGTATTGTAAGTGTACTCAAATAAGGGTAGGTAACACTCCACCTCTTCATCTTTCAACAGAAGTGTAACATTTATAGGCATCTCATCAGTTGCATGGTTTTAAGCATCGCGGACTACTATCTAATCAAGAAATCGATCATATACATTATTATAATTTTGAAATAAGATTCGTAATTTCATATGCCAAGAAAAAATGAGAATATAAAGTGCCCCTTAGTTTAAACTGTTAATTTGTGGCTTAGAGAATCAAAAATTAGTTCTATTGAATAAAACAATCCAAATTTAATTAATGAATGATTGATTAAAGGTTTGTTAATGGAAGAGATTTGAACACTGAAGATTAAAAGGGATGTAAAAAGTAGAAACGGAAATTACAGATCAGTGAGAAGCGAAAATGAAACCCAACAAACAAAGATAAGAAAGGCGGAAAGTGTATCCGAACATGGTGAAATTGAGGGGATCTGGATTTGTAGATCCGAAGAGGCAAAACAGACAAGCTGTAGGGATTTAAGTATATATGTGATGTAGGCGTTTTTGTTCTTAGGTTATAGAATAACTCTTTTAGTGGTCCTAAATCTTTGCGTTGGACATGGAAACTTGACCGTTAGATTTGGATCGTTTACATGTGTCGACGTAGTGTTTTTTTGATAGAAACGGAATCGAAAGGTCTTCAGAGTAATATCGAGCTTTCAAATAATACTAACGTGCAACCCGTACTTTACATGTGTTATGTTGTAGAGGAACAATATTATAATTATTTTTGAAGAATATAATTTACACTACAGAAATAAATTAAACTAAAGACCGAAAAATTCAGTTTCTAATTAAGCAATTCAATCTTTAAAATACATTTAGTAACCATCAAAGAACAAAAATTTCAATCATTGATTCTTAAGTCCCAAAAAGCATTTAAGACCGAAATTTCAGTTCCACTGTTTAGAAACCGAATACCGGTCTCAAATACATTTAAAGATTGAATTTTAAAGATGTAAAAGTGGTCATAAATCAGTATTAATTTATACACACACACACATATAATTCAATATTTTTGGATAGATTGATAAATTTTATTTACGTACACGTATACACATATATGAAATTGATAATAACCAGTGGTGTAATATTCACGACAGCGGTAGTAATACAACAGTCAATCTAATTACGTTACTCAACAGTATATAACATTGTAATATAAAATGGTGGAATGCATGTAAAATATATCACACATAAACATACAATATTATGACTCATTTTGATTATCTATGTCATGATTAATTATTGCTTCCAGATTTTCAAGATGTTCCTCATGGCAATAGAAAACCTTTTGAGTAATGAATTAAGCCTGCTTTTTGTTGCCAATAAATATAAAAGCTACAACATCCTTATTTATCAATTTTCATCTGGAAAGCAGCATACTATTTGTCTTAATTTTTTCGAAACTCCATTGTTTCATTACTCGCAGCAATTCTTTCACTGAATATAAAGGGAAATTTTTACCTAATTTAATATAATAAACACGCTCTTCAAAGTTTACCAATCACAACTTGATTCCCAATGGAAACTCATCTCCATGGCTGACACATTTCCATTCGACGCGTGAATAAATTTCTTATGTAGATAATCAATTTTAATATTTCTTCAATAAAATTGTTTCCATTTTGATGACAACATAATTTTCTTCAAAACAACTTTTTCATTTGTTTGCTGATATTCTAATTTTGTGGCATGAGGAAGAAAGCTAACGAATTCTAAATGGAGGTGGTTAACTTTCATAGGCGCGATGGAGCCCATAATTAAAGGAGGTCGTGTAGTTTTAAATTATTTTGAAAAGGGTATTTATATCAATCTAGATCTCAAACAACACGTGACATGGATCACTAAAGCTAGCCTTTGAATTTCAAAGAAGGATAACTAAACCATTGAATATTGAGTTATTTTGAAACCGATTAAAGATTGAACTAAATAGTCCTAAATTTTACAAATCGATTAATGATCAATTTTCGATCTTTAATATCAAATATTAAAGACTGTATTTTTAGTAAATAACAAGTCTTAAATTACAGACCAAAAGTTTGCAATCTTTAATTGATTATCTTTTAGTAGTGTTATTATGCTATATTTGATGAATTTTGTTAGGATCAGCGAGATATAAATTGAAATTACTATATTTACAACTGTGTATTATGAGATTCGTATATTTTTATATTTGAATAAAAATAAATTATCATTTTTTTGATTAAAATGAGTTATGTAACGACCCAGAATTTCAGTCATTTAAAATTCGTACATTTAATTGATTTTAAATATTCATAAGTAAATTTTATAAGCTGGATAAATTTTATTTGAAATATAAGGATTTAATTGGATAATTAAATCATTAATTTAATATTTGAAATTGCAAAAATAATTGGAATTTGAATTTAATGTGAATGAAAATGATTTATAAAGTTGACATAAATTCTATTTGAACTTGAATGATGTTAGAGAACTTTTAAAATTGAATTAAAAGTTAATTTGTAGAAATTGAATATTTTAATATTTAATGAACGAGTGAAAATAGCTATTTTTCAAACAGTATCGGATTTCGACGAAACTAGTTTCATTGGATCTGTAATGTTATATTATTGTAAGATTTCAAATTTTGTGTCAATGGGATTTACGGTTTGTTCGAGGGAAGCTAAAACGCGTAGAAATTCATTTAAGTGAATTTTAAATTTAAATAATTCGATTCGAAAAGCTACCTTCCAAATACGATCGAATTGGCTCTCGATATATATTTCATTATGTTTGGAATAGTGGTAGAACATTATAAATGCCAAGCGGCACGCTTCAAGCGTTTGGAGTTCAGAAAATTTTCGGGTGAATAGTGTCGCGAAATTTTATATAAAATGACATCATTTTCTGTTTTTTCACAAAACCTAAATAGGGTTTCACAGCCGCCGATTATAATTTCAATGGTCGAAAATGGTTGATCTTCTTCCTTCGATCTTTTCTAATCCATTCACTTTCATAAAAAATGATTAACTACAATGTTGTAGAGCTCCTCGAGCTTGACAAATCCAACGGTCAAGATCAGATATTTCGTGGTAGATCGTCAACAGATTGGGGTTGAAGGCCGACCGTGCTCGAATGAAAAATGATGCATAAGGAGACCGAGTTCGCCACCATTGTGGCCAAAAGTGGAGGGGAGCATGCGCGTTCGATTGGTGGTAGCTAATCGTCTTCAAAGGCAATGGGTTGGTCATGAAAATGCAAGAGACATCGACGGCTATGGGTTTTCTAAGGCCTAGGGTTTTCACGCATGAACGAAGAAGAAAATAAATTGCGGCCGAGATCTGCATCTTAGAAATGAATGGCCTTGATCAAGTGGGATTTGAAAATAAAATAGAAATTGAAATTAAATTATACATTAATTTGTGTGATCTTTAAAAAGCTGTAACTTCTTCACACGAGGTCCTTTTTGACGAAACAAGCTATGTTGGGTTCGTATGGACGAGCATACATTTTAGAGATGGTTTGGTGTTGATTGGAGCTAGTGTAAATTTTGGATAAAATTAAACGGCTGTTTAATTTTAGTCAGAATAAAACACTACAACTGCTATTGAACCAAAGTAAGTACAACTCACTCTTTCTGACTCACTGATATTTTTATATAAGTGAGAATAAATTTATTTTATGATGATTGATGATTGTTTGGATGAGATATGATATATTATCTATATATTGGTTGGTATTTGGATATATTCCTGAGCAGATGAGACCCTATACGTTTCAATGTATGAGCGGATGACCTTTTGTACGTGCGTCTGCCTCGAAGCGGACATTGTACACATATTCTAATATGTATATTTGTTGCAGGTGACAGGTTGGAGGGATCCAACTGGATTCCTCACCAGTGTTGATTTTATTTACAAATATTGTGATATATTCTGTTATCATATGATATATGATGTCTTGGATGCCATGATTGATGTATTTAGTGTTGTTGCAACAGTAGGCCTATTTTGGTATTTTACAAATATTAAAGCGATGATTTCAAATTTAAAAGGATTTTTAAAGTTATTATGAAAATAGAAGTTTTATTAATTTTGGAATGGTTAAAGGAATGGATTTATTTTGAATAAATAAATGTTATAATATTCATGTTATAAAAATTATGATTTTTGTGAAATACAATCAGAATGTGATTTTTGAAATATGAAGTTAATGATTTGGTAAATAATTTAAATTGAGCTTTTGAATAATTATAAATGGTTTATATATAAGATTTATAAAAATTGGATATTTTATAAATCGAAATATTAGGATTATAAAGGAGTTTCGTAAATGATAAAATGGAGTTATAAATGAATCTTATAAGTGGATAAGATTTATAATTTAAGAAGTTATAAAAAGAATGATTTTGTAAATAGATGATTTAAAAGTAAATTAACTTATAATTTGGATTTGGCATATAAATGAGATGCAAATGGAATTTGTAGGGAATTTATAAATGGAAGTTTTATAAAATATAAATGGAATTCATAAACATTGTTTTATAAATCCGAAATCAATTGATTTTGATAAGTTGAATATGAAAGCTTATTAAAGGAATTCCATCCACGATTTTGTACAGTGGACAATCCTTTAATTAAAAGTGCAATAGTAATTAATTTGATAATAAATTTAATCCATGGTTTTGGACAGTACATTACCCTTTAATATATGTGTAGAAATGTTGGATTTGGTAAATGAACTGTATTCATAATTTTGGACAGTGGATAATCTTTGAATTAAAATAAATGTTTTGGGAAGTGATCTTTTAAATGGAGTTAAATGTTTGAAGATGTTTAAAATGTGTTGAGTATCAAAACCATACATTTCAACATTCATTATTGAAATAGACGTTTTTGAGAAAAAAAGAAACGATGGACTATAGCATTGTTGTTGTAGTAAATGATTTTCGAAAGGAAATGTTTTGTATAGTATATGAGATTTATATATCTATCTAATTTTTGAATCCCTGTACTAGTGATTTTGGGTTGTCGTAATGATATTTTATGCAACATTCATTTTGACCCAAATAACTGTGTTTAAAAAGAATGTTTTCTTTAAAAAATAAAATATATACTTAATCGTGATTTAAGTATATGGAATATTTTCTAAGTGTTGAAAATAAATTGAATTGTGAATTACTTACTATTAAATAAGTATATGGAAATGTTTTTCAATGTTGAATAATTGAAATGGTTTTGAGAATATATCTTTTTAAAGATAATTTGAAGTGAATATTCAACAAATGATTTAACTAATAAAAGATTAATTAAAAGGGCCTAGTGAACTTTATGGTGCTGAATATTTGTTTGTTGGTTTCGATAGTGAAATAACCGACTATCAAATTTGGCCATTTTATTTCCTCGACTTGACGTGGCAACGATTTAGTCATACACTTAGTACGCAGCCTTCTGTGTAGGCTTGATTATCATTTGTGTTGAGGATGTTGATTCGTGTAGTTCAGAGTATTACTTCAATCTATCGAGCTTCCTTCTTGGCCCGAAGGATAGCAAGTTGAAAGTTGGAGACGTGATAAGTCTATGATACTTAGTTTCTGTGTGAGGTTGAGAAAAGCTTTTGCGTAGTTGGTGCGAAGATACCGGGATCGGTTTATCCGAAAACCACTTCGGACCAATGTATATGCGACGATTGTGCAGATTGCTTGTGATGATATTGATATTCAGGATTTTCATAGTGGAGGACTACTTGTTGATCGTTTGGGGTTAAATCCCAATATACATATAGTAGCAGTGGTCTCTTCATTATGAAATATCAATGCAAGAACTATTCGCTATTAATCCTAGGGATTTCCCGACAGGATGTGGTAGGAAAGTACCTTCGATTTGTTATGTTCCTAAACAACTTGTATGGATGTTTGTCTGACATTGCATTTCTAAAGATTACGTATATTATTTTTTACAAACGTACATCAGTGGTGGCGGAGAAGGCAACTTCTCTTAGCTTAACACCCTCTTTGAGACGCATGAGCTTAAGAGTTGTATTTTTGTGAAAGGCAATTAGCGGTCAATGGAAATGGCCGTGTGACATTTAAAGTGATGTGATTGTGATTTGTGAAAGGTAATCGTTACCTCAGACCTCATCAACCGGAAATGACCAAAATATGGTTAGATGTGGCAATGCTAAGTGGGTCGCTCCAAAGTAGGATATGATCATCCTCTTCTAGATATATCTTTACACGCTATGACGTCGTGTATCTGATTATTGTGGTTTTTATGCTTTGAGGGGCCTCGGAAAAGGTTGGTAACGATCGGAGGATGACATATTCGGTACTACCTAGTTGTATAGGTAGGCCAGTCTTTTGTTCGTAAAGGGCAGATGTTATGTGCCTCGGGACATCCATCTAGGGGTGTACCCATCGAAAGGTAGTCCCTTCACCTGGTCATTTGTATGGAAATCCAAACTCCACTACGTGCCTGCCATTTTGATTGAATTATCTATTTTGGGCTATGCGTTGGAATTTAATCAATATAACAATTTCGGCTATGATAATATTATTTGTATACTAGACACTAGTATAATATAAGAGAATTTGATATGAAATGTTTTAGTTATCGTAAGGTAAAAACATGTCCGTGTTTATGTGTCGGCGTGTCTTACGAGATACTTTTGTTTTGATAAAGGAAAAGTTTGGTAATTTAATAAATTAAGTTAAGTGTGTTTCTCATGCTGGTTTACCAGACTGATCTGGGCGTTCTTCCCTTTCAATACTAGGGTCAGACCGAGTATATTTACAGGTTCAGATTTGGTGCTTTTGGAGCTTCAACAGGAAAGCTGGAGATCTTCATTTTCGTATACGCGTATCTGTTTTGATTATTGATTGTCCGCTGTGTTTAGTTGTTTATATTATCAGCAATTGTGAGGACAGGTTATTATAACATTCCAGACTGACAATTATTGTTTGATTGTCGTACTCTGATTGATGTATGTATATACATTTTCCATTTTGTAAAGATCATTGATATGATATTATATATTTTCCGTTGCGATGTGAAATTCTGTATTGTTCTGTTTCGTTCTATCTTCTCTCTTTCTTCTCTTCTCTTCTTCTCTCTTCTTTTCTTTCTCTTGACTTTCCGTCAGTCTGTGCTTTTTGGTCGGACATATGTGGTTTATTATCGATTCAAAAGGTATTGGATTTGTCGATTCGTCACTGGTTATATATCGATTTATTATTTTTTAGAATTCATTATTTATCGACCAAATAAATTAAAATAAGTATTCTTAATAATTTTGAAATTAATATTTTTTATAAAATTTCATAAAATAATATAAGAAAACTTAGGAGAAATCTGTAAACAATTGTTAAAATTATTGAATGTTGGCCTGTAAATGCAAAATGAGGGAAGAGAATATTAGTAGAACATTGTAATAGTTTGTATATAATTATGGAAATTTAAAATCGTCTACACTTGAATGAAAAATTAGTTTTTCCATTTTTTGCCAATATGAATGCGGTACACATATTGAATTGTCATTCTTAAAATTTATTAGGTCAATCAATGGATATTCGTTAATTGTATTTGTTTTAAAAGCTTAAATTTAAGATTGGGGTTTTGCACTGAAGGTCTCTATTTTTGATGTTGTTGTAAGAAAAGTCCCTATGATAATAAGTATATAAATTAAGTCCCTGTTTTTTGTAAATCAGAAAGCGCAAGCTATCTTGCGCTTTTTTTATAAAAGTGCAAGTTAACTTACGCTTTTCAAAAATTTAAACTTTTTTGAAAATTTCAAAATTTTTAAAAAAATTCAGAATAAAAAAGCGCAAACTAGCTTGCGCTTTTCTGCTAAAAGTTGCAAGTTAGCTTGCATTTTCTGTCAGAAAAGTGCAAAGCACCTTGCGTTTTCTATTTTTCAAAAAATAGAGACTAAATTTACATACTTCTATATACATGACTTTTCTTATAACAACATAAAAAATAAGGACCTGTAACTCTTTTCTTGTTTAAGATTAGCTAACTAAATTTAAAGGAATTTCTAGAATTAATAAGAGAGGTTTAAATTTTTCTGCTTTAGCATTATTTAATAGAAGATACAATAGATAGATTGGCGGGTAAATATGTATTTAATCATACAGTCCCATTGTTATTTAGGATTCTCCATACGATTTAAGAGATTTATATACATAGCTCTAGTTAGACAATTGTAGAAAGTAATCACATAATATATTCATATATTTCTGTTCTTGCTAACTTTAAAGTTTTCAAATAAGCTAGCAATCAAAGTCAAAACATTTGATTAAGAAAATCAAGATCAGTTTCCAATAGGGAATGGGTTCGCTAATCGAGAAAGTATTTACTGCATTTTTATTTATTTATTTATTTATATTGTAATGTTGATAACAAAGCGTTAGCTGAACTCGTTGTACAGCCAAGATTTAGCACATACTGAAAGGTACGTTCTGCAGCATCGAACGCTTGCGCATTGTTGATGGGTCTACGCCAGAATTAAGTAGGCTAATTCATTTCAACAGTAAACAAACGTATAGAACTATCTCTGTAAAGATCAAGTCCTAGAAGGATTAAAGTTTAGAACAAGAGCATGTTAAATAGAAAAAACAAGGGGAAAAAAAACAAAACAAAACATGCCTACGTGGTTTGTTTTCAAGTCAAATGGTATGTACGGAAGACAAACGAGACCAGGGAAATGGCTTAATAGTTGCTTACTCCCGTAGATATTTATCAACTAAACTAGTGCCTTATCAAAAAAGAAAAAGAAAAAATCCATAATGAAAAGAAAGGGCACTATGTCTCTATATTGTTTCTGAATCCCTAATGACCAAACCCAATTTAAAACAGATATAAATTGTATGCTAAAAGAATACGATACACGTATGTATGGCGGCTGATAGTTATGGGGGCCGCATTTTTTCAAATTGCAGTATATTTTCAGATTTTAACAACACATGGGTTGCTGCTGCATGCTGTGAAAGTCGCGTATTACTATTTCTGTTTAATAAATGAAACGCTTGGCTAAGCTTCCTGATCAATATAACACTTTCAGGTTTGAATTGCAGACACAATAACTGTTGACAGGTCTACCGTCTACGCCAGAATTAATGTTATTTTAGCGTTCAATTGTGCACTTATTTGTGTTCAAATTTACATTTATTCAGTAATTACTTCAACGTTACGAACTCTAACAAAGAGCGTTTCTTGCATCAGAATCGAAGTAGAAACTAGAAAGCTTCATAACTAGGTATAATTTCTTGTCAGGATAAGGCAAGATGTTTAGGTTATTAGTTCTCAGATTTGTACAACGGGCTTGGAATATTTGTTGCACGTCTTAATACATTATCTAACAAAACAATTAGCTTGGCTTAATTGAATTACCGGGTCGTGTTTTGTTTGTGCTGCGTCTTCTTACTAATTTTACTTATAAAGGTCAGTCTTTTCTTGTGTTTCCAACGTGCACTTTCCTGTAACTCAGGCACGAAAAGAAGACTGCTAATTGGCTAGCTAGGTAGATAAATACGTAATTATCGCAGTTAATTACTTAAAATGCTCTTTTATTGCATTCTTTTCTACATATATATCAGAATAAATGTGCACACTCTAAAGAATGTTTATGGTAACACACACGTTACAATCTATATTAGTACATAGTACAGTTTATATGGAGCACATGTATTAATCAAAGTTACTATATATGTGCATAGAATAAGCAAACATTGTCGCACATATATAATCAAGCATAGTCGCACATCCCATGTCGGCATTCCTCGCCATTCTTGCATTCATTGTCACACCACCCACAGTTGTCAGAGTCATGCAAAATGTTAACGCAGCTCCCACTACAGCATATTTCTCCGTACCTGCACCTCCTTCCACACCTTCCACAGTTGAGGCTGTCTGTCTCAATGTTCACGCATTTCTTTTTGCAACAGTCTGGACCTTCACTTCCTGCAACTGTGCACACTCTTGGATATATATTGCATGTCATTGATGATGACCTTAAGTTTCCATTAACACTACTTGTACTGTTCGAAGAAGAAGACTTGTTGAAGTTGGTTGAGTTTGTGATGCGCACACTAACACTGATAGCATGCAAGAAGGAGCACAGGCTGATAGTGCACCAAGAGGTACTACACGTTCAAAACGGTTAATAAGGGTACCCAGGAAGCTTCTAGACTAGAGTATCAACTGGCACCATCAAATTGTTAAATTGCAGCTATTCTTTTTCTGTTTTTAAGCACTTTTTCTGTTATTTGCCTGTGTTTTGGCGCTCAAATATTGCCACGTCCTCAAAGTTGTTAGAGGGAAAAAGACTATATAATTGTACCCATACTACCAGAAATGATATAGAAGAATTTGTTGCAAACTTTCTCTCGTATCTTCTTTTTTTCCTGTTCTTTTCCATTTCCTTATCTCCATTATTTCTTCCTCCCCACTTTAATTGATCAGATCCCATCATTTTGGTGCTTTCACCAGTGATCTCTACCCTCCTCCCCAAATATCCAACACCACTACACCATGACTCGACTTGAAGAGGCCGTCCAACAACTTCACAACCACAACGAAACCATAGCCGCAATCCAATCCACCCAGTCCAGCCATGGTTCACTACTTGAATCCCAAAATGCTGACATAGTCGACATCAAAACAGCCATGCAATCATTAACCAAATCAATGGCAGATCTCACCCAACGATTTAACACTCAAACACCACTTTCCCCAAACAATCAGACCTCCACATCACTAAACCAGCCGTTAACCACTCGCCAACCTCCATTACTATCCACGCCAAACCAAAACCGCCAGCCTAAGATTACACTCCTCACATTTGACGGTACTAATCCGCACGATTGGATCTTTCAAGCCAATCGTTACTTCACTTATTACTCCACTCCGGAAGAACAACGTGTAGAGCTCGCGAGCTTTCATATGGAAGGACAAGCACTAACCTGGTTCCAGTGGATGCATCGCAACAATCAGCTGCCCTCTTGGCCGGCACTCTCTCAGGCAGTTGAAAAACGCTTCGGTCCACCCACATTTTTAAATCCCCAAGCAACTCTTTTCAAACTCAAGCAGCTCACCACTGTGGAAAACTACCAGGCAACATTCGAAACATTGTGCAACCGAATCACCACCCTCAATCCTGAATCCATACTACAATGTTTCATTTCTGGTCTAAAACCTCACATCCAAAACGAGCTGTTACTTCTCAAACCACCAACCATTTCCGAAGCCATAGACACTGCCAAACTAATTGAAAGAAAATACCTAGACCAATATAAATACCCATACCAGAGAACCAACCAACACTTCACTAAACCGTCACAAACCCAAAATACTACCTCAACAATTCCCCAAACAACTCATCCTCAAGTACCCAAGCAATCCATACCCATAAAACAACTTACCCAGGCAGAAATGAACATTAGAAAACAGCAGGGCCTCTGTTTCAACTGTGACGAAAAATATCATTTCGGTCACCGATGCAAACCAACACACGTCCTTATGATACTACCAGATATTAATCCAGATGAAACCAAACCCCCAGACGACAACGCCATCGAAATAACCCCCACGGCCGAAGAACCCATCCCTATCGACAACCTCACTAAATCACCACCAAAAATCTCTTTCCATGCTCTGACTGGATCTTCACACCCTCGCGCAATTCGACTTCCCGCTGTCGTCAACGGTAACCCAATCTCAATATTGGTGGATTCGGGATCAACACACAATTATTTGCATCCGAAAACAGCCAAGTTCTTGGGGCTTGAAATCAATAATGGAAGCTCGTTCGCCGTCACAGTAGGAAACGGTGAGAAATTACGAAGCTCGGGATGTTGCAAACAAATTTCGGTGGAAATCCAAGGGTATAATTTCTTAATCGACTTTCATTTGCTTGATATTGTGGGTTCCGATGCGGTATTTGGAATTCAATGGTTGGAACAGCTGGGTCCAGTGACAATGGATTACCGCAAATTAACCATGTCTTTTACCCTTAATGACATACCAGTTAGCTTAACTGGACTCGGCCCAACAATCGACCCATTTCCCATATCCATCCATCAATTAAAACGATTGGAAGCCACCTCATCAATTTCCCACTTCCTCTATCTACAAATGCAGCCCAATAATAGCCCAACAGACCATGACCCAATTACCCATGAACACCCTGAAATCCAAGTTATCCTAACTGCCTTCAAACACGTCTTCAAACCACCTACAAAACTCCCACCCAACCGAACACTCAACCATCACATTAATCTCAATCCCAATGCCAACCCCATAAACATCAAACCATACCGATACCCATATTTTCAAAAAACCGAAATAGAAAAACAAATCCAAGAAATGCTCAATGCCAACATTATACAACCATCAACAAGTCCATTTTCATCGCCCGTTCTTTTGGTAAAAAAAAAGATGGTTCATGGCGATTTTGTGTTGACTACCGTGCACTCAACGCAATCACTATTAAAAATCGTTTTCCAATACCAACGGTGGACGAATTGCTTGACGAATTATATGGAGCTACAATTTTTTCAAAACTAGACCTTAGAAGTGGCTACTTCCAAATCCGTGTCCACCCACCCGACACCTCAAAAACCGCTTTTCGAACTCACGAGGGCCACTATGAATTTCTGGTTATGCCATTTGGCCTAACAAATGCACCATCCACCTTCCAAGCAACCATGAACAATATATTTCGTCCACACTTGAGAAAATTCATTCTCGTTTTCTTTGATGATATACTTGTTTATAGTTCTTCTTGGACCGACCACCTAGCCCACCTCCACACAACTCTTACCATTTTACACCAAAACCAATTTTACGCCAATCTTGCTAAATGTAATTTTGGCCTGCACGAACTTGAGTATTTGGGACACATCATCTCCGGCAGAGGGGTACGTGTTGACCCAACAAAAATCGAAGCAATGACTTCGTGGCCCACTCCAAATTCGTTAACAGCTGTTAGAGGCTTCTTGGGCCTCACGGGCTACTACCGCAAATTTATAAAAAATTATTCAGCCATAGCCAGCCCAATAACCGATTTGTTAAAACATAATTCATTCTCCTGGACAACCGAAGCCCAATTAGCATTCCAGAAAATGAAAGCCGCGGTCACGAATACCCCAATTCTTTCTCTCCCAAATTTCGATCAGCCATTCACCGTAACTACCGATGCTTCCTCCACCGCCATCGGCGCCATACTTTCCCAATCCGACCACCCAATTTCCTTTTTCAGCCTCAAATTACCTCGTCGCCTTCAAAATTCCTCCGCCTACTCGAGAGAAATGTTTGCAATCACTTCTTCTGTAAAAAAATGGCGACACTACTTGTTAGGTCGCCCCTTCCAGATCATCACCGACCACCAGAGCCTCCGGGAGCTCACAACACAGACCATCCAAACACCAGAGCAGCAGAAGTGGCTTACAAAATTACTCGGGTTTGACTTTACGATACACTACCGACCAGGCAAGCAAAACGTGGTTGCTGATGGGCTGTCACGATTCTCTGCCGCTGCTACGATGCAAGCTATTTCCGGCCCGGCCTTCCCACTCCTCCATATGATTCAGCATGCACTGACTAAAGATGCAACAGCACAATCCATAATTCAACAATTGGACGCAGGTACTTGCTCTAATACAAAATTTCAATTCCGCAATAATTTGTTGTTTTGGAAAAATCGTGTTTACGTTCCTGAGGATAATGAGCTAAAAAAACAAATTATTGATGAGTTGCACGCATCCAAAATCGGTGGTCATTCCGGCATTAAGGCAACAATTGCTCGAGTATCTAGTAATTTCTACTGGCCAAAGCTCGCTGCGTCAGTCCAAGACTTCATCAGAAATTGCCAAACTTGCCTCCAGACGAAACCGGACAACACACCCTACAAAGGACTGCTTCAACCCTTACCAATTCCATCACAAATATGGGAAGACGTCGCAATGGATTTCATTACACATCTTCCACCATCGTATGGTCGCACATCTATTTGGGTAATAGTTGATCGGCTCTCCAAATATGCGCATTTTTGTGCCTTGCCTACTTCAGTGTCCGCGCCCCAGTTAGCCTCTTACTTCTTACAAGAGTATGTGCGGTTACACGGGTTTCCGCGCTCCATAATTTCGGATAGAGATCGCCTGTTTACTAGCCAATTCTGGAGGGAATTATTCCGCCTTCATGGGACAAAACTGCAAATGAGCAGTGCTTACCACCCGCAGACGGATGGTCAATCGGAAGTAGTGAATCGTTGTTTAGAGACATATTTACGTGCAGTGGTGGGTGATACACCAACAAAGTGGTTTAAATGCTTGCCATGGGCAGAATGGTGGTATAATACCACAAAACACACTTCTATCGGCTTGTCGCCTTTTCAGGTCGTATACGGCAGACCACCACCTGTTCTTGCAGATTATATCAACTCATCTGTCACAACTCCAGCTCTACATGACTGGACTGAATCACGCAATAGCTTACTACACTTCATCAAACTCAATCTCCAGCGAGCTCAACAACGAATGAAGACACAAGCTGACCAACACCGCAGCGACAAGCAATTTGAAGTAGGTTCATGGGTTTATCTTAAGCTACAACCATACCGCCAGCAGACCATACGCAATAATCATCACAAGCTTATCAAAAAATATTATGGTCCATTTCAGATTGTAGAGAAAATTGGACAAGTTGCCTATAAACTGTTACTACCCCAAACAGCCCGCATTCATCCCGTTTTTCACGTGTCATTACTCAAAGCATGCCCAAACCCATCTATTTCTACACCTATACCACTTCCACCAAACATCAGTGACAACTACACCGACCTTGAGGACAAGGTCGAGCTCGATGGGATAGGCATTGATGCGCACACTAACACTGATAGCATGCAAGAAGGAGCACAGGCTGATAGTGCACCAAGAGGTACTACACGTTCAAAACGGTTAATAAGGGTACCCAGGAAGCTTCTAGACTAGAGTATCAACTGGCACCATCAAATTGTTAAATTGCAGCTATTCTTTTTCTGTTTTTAAGCACTTTTTCTGTTATTTGCCTGTGTTTTGGCGCTCAAATATTGCCACGTCCTCAAAGTTGTTAGAGGGAAAAAGACTATATAATTGTACCCATACTACCAGAAATGATATAGAAGAATTTGTTGCAAACTTTCTCTCGTATCTTCTTTTTTTCCTGTTCTTTTCCATTTCCTTATCTCCATTATTTCTTCCTCCCCACTTTAATTGATCAGATCCCATCAGTTTGTTTGCTCTATTATGGATAGAGCTAATAATGCTGCAGCAATGAAGAATGTCTTGATTCCCATTGTTGATGAATATATGTGTGTTTGATAGAAAATTGTTATTTGTAATGAGCGGGTTGATAATCAGTAAGGCTATGTCCATGAATATATATATAGGGGGTTATTGGGTGTGACGGCTATTGTATAAGAGTTGTGTTTGCAGAAGTAATATGAAAGTTAGGCTAGCCAATGGAATATTCGTCATAAAGATTTTTCCATTGCATACCGTTGTTTCGTAATGGATAGTGAAATATAGGTATACGGGTTTTCTTCTGGTAAAATTGCTCCAAAGTTAATCCGCCACATTGTACATATTGTACATGCATGTAACTCAAAGTTATGATATGTATATTAAGTGATTATTGTGTAGTTAACTAGTTATTCTGCTTCTCATAAAACTAAATGACCAGCTGTGTAAATTTTTGCTGGAAACATTCAACAAAGGAAGCTTTTGTGCAAGTTTCACATATTTTCGTGGCCTTGTTCCTGATATCAGTTGATTGTTGGGTAAACTTCATTGTTGAAAAAAGTCATTATTCTACAAAGTGAGTTGACTTGGCCAGGGTAATATATATGGAATAATGTATTTTGACGTTCATGAGATTAGTATTTTGGAAAATATACCATCTTCATACTGTAATGGGTTTGCACCAGAATTAGGCAAGTATATATACCAACTTCGTACTGTTTGTATGGAGAGAAATATAATATCTGGAAACACTCATTCCCCCAAGTCTTTGTCCCATGTTCTAAGAAAAAGTATTAAAAGCTTTTTTGAGAAATGATAATGTTAACAGTTGTAAAAAATAAAATGAAGTGTATACATCATGGATATACGTGAAATCTCTGTAGAAAACTAGACAATGTAGTGTATTTTTGCATCATGTATTATCATTGACATTTTTGTTTATATAATGATACTTGGATACAACAACGTTATTCAAGTTTTGAACTTGTGACCTCTTCCACCAAAGTCGAATCACTTAATCACTGAAACAATGGTGCTTGTCTATTATTATATTGACTTTAAAACAACTACTTTAGAACAATTGATAACAACTATTAATTTGAAAAGATCCATAATCATGTTTTTGTGCAAAAGTGTAAATTTCTTAATTTCTAACGACAAAAGAGGATCAATTCAACAACGATTCATAAAATTTATAGTGATAATGTATAAGTCGCCAAAAAATTGATAAGATAATTCAATAATTTGGTGGCTAAGGTTATGAAACTATTTATTAATTAATTATGTAAATAAAATGAGAAGCGAAACGATAGTCTTTTTTTTCAAATTTGAAGAACCGTGTGGTTCAAAGGGGTTGCTCGAGCGGTTTTTTTTCAAGTTGAGGTTGGACCGAGGGTTTATGTGTGAGGAAATTTATTTCACTTTCAAAGTCGAAACGCTTCAAAATCGAAGGTTAACCGCGGTCGAACCGTGGATGGGTTGGGTCTTCCAAACACTAATATATAAAGTAAGTATGCCCAATATTTTGGGCTTTTATAGGAAATTGTTATTTTTATCTATTCAACATGACTATAATGTATTATTTTATTTTATTTTTTGAAAATTGGTAAAACAAGGAGCCGAAGGCCCAGTAGAATATGGGTTTGTACCCGAATTATTATTCCATAAAACAAACATAATGATTTGCGAAACCCTAGCAGACATTATGCTTCATTTAACATTTTTCATTTCTTCACTTTACTTTTGTTGGTGGATGTCAATTGCAAGTTCGTTGTTGTAACCCATTTTCGTTGGTGAGGTCATATCCATCAGCAGTGTTATCATGATCGGGCTCAACCGCAGTTCAACGCGAATAACCTTAAATTGTGGACCTCTTTGGTCTAGAATGCCATTGGCTTTCAACAGTGCACGAATCGAAGGTTCGACCTTCAAACCAGTGGTCCAACCGTCCAATTTACATATTTCAATCGCATTTTGTCTATTACTCTTATTTTCTCACCATGTCAATCTCTCCTCTTCTTATACTCTGTATTGGTCTGAAGAAGAAGAAAAAAACTTCAATGCAAAAATCATCGCTGCCCCAAAATCTAGACAATAAGCTCAATCACTTCATTGTGCACTGCATAATTGTTTCCCTCAAAAAAACAAGCTCAACCACTTCGATCTTAGGCACGATAAGCTTCTTCAAATTTGTCGTCGTTAATTAAGTTTCTACCATTGTGCACTGCTCCTATGTGCATAACAGCAGTTCTGTTGGTGCAGTTATGCAACTACAGCAGAGCAAAACTTAGCATTAAACAACTATTTGGTTTTACAATTTTGTTTACAGACATTAAAGATCCTCTTGGCCCACATACTTAGCATTTTTCTTTCAAAATATTAGCAAATAGTGTGCATTTAAATGTGCAAATTTCCACAAAATAGATAATGAACGCTTTTGACGGTCCGACTGCTTAAATCCTCAAAATCTTAAACCTTGAGTCATCATAGTTTGACTTACGGTCCGGTATGACAATTATACACGTTAGTAAAGATTTGTGCGATGTAGCTTAAATTACCAATGAAATTGGATGGGTTGTAGTAGCTGTTTGGTATGCAGATGATATGCATTAATATCCTTTATGTCGTCTTCTCAAGATTCTCCATCCCTCGTCTAAAATTCTCAGTCATGGTATACCACAGGATAATTCTCAACCTCTTTACACTAGTTCTACCATTGGGAAATCCATCATTAATGAAAATGAATTCCAACTGATTAATTATGAATAAGAAAACAAGACTTTGAATCAACATACTCAAATGCACATCTAAGATCATTGGGATCGTGACAAATGGTTATTAGAAATCCAAACAATATATCAAGAAAACATTTCAATAATCAAAATGAAATCATGATGCCAAGAAACTGTTTTGGCGGTCAATTTAGTAAAAAATCAGGGTATTAGAGCATGGAAGGAAATTGATCTGGTGAACAAGAAAATAAAGACTTTGATCTATAGTTTATCCCACCAATTTAGATTAATAATAAAGGGTTTGTTGTAACCAAGGAGAGTATCTATATGAGAGCCAAAAAAGAATGGGATAATACTATAATAGCTTATGTAGTAGGACCAAGGTCATATTTTGTTTATTTCAATGCTTGTGTTTCAGGAAGTTAGACACAAAATTTGAATTTAAAACCTTTTCAAGAGAATGGTTTTTTGCTTATAAAACTCGATCAAAGTGATTGTAAGAATATCTTAAGAAATGTTCTCTATTTCTTTGATATAGACCCATCATCATAAGGAGATGGTCTCCTTTTAACAAAATAGATAGAGACCTTCTTGTATCATCAGCCATACGGGATAGATTTCCTAGTGTTTGCCTGAATTTATGGGATCAAGAAACATTTAATGTCATGTCTAGTATTATTAGAAAACGTCTAAAAGAAGACACAACCACTGCTATGAAAACGAGGTTGAACTATGCTCGTGTTTTAGCAAAGATAGTCGTAGACTCAGAATTCTCTAAGGAAATTAATATATTAATGAACAACACGGAAACCATAGAACAATATATTCTCATTTACGAAAATTGTGGTGTTAATTCTTTTATTAAAAAATCTGCATGCCTAGTTGGTTTTATTTTCTATTGTGTATATTGTTAAATTGAGTATAAATGTTTTAAATACATTAAATATATTCAAATAGAAGTCCTTATGAAAAGTATCTATTCGATTGTTGTTACGAACGTGTCGAACCATGAATATTAAGTTGCATTAATAAATACTTATTCTTAAATGATCCTAGTCAAGATGTGTTGATAATAGGATATTGATATATCCGTCAAGGCTAGTGCGTAAAACTTTCCATATGATGGACGATGAATTAATCATGGTCATTATGGGCATAAACAAAATGTGTATGTGTGATATTTTACAGAATGATTCAACAAGAGTATTCAATAGATTAATTATAAAGTCAAATAGAAAATCTTATGCAACAATTTTTTGTAGTCTTTTTGACTTGAGAATACTGTGAATCTTAAGTATCTAAACTGTACTTTAACTATGGTCAATCATATGACAATAATAAAGATGTTAATGCCATACTGTGGTATAAGTTGAAGCATTTGAAGTGAACCATTGTTCAAGAGAGGATTCAATTCTTTCGAATAGGAAGTTGGTAGTACCATGATTTCTAGTCAATCTAAAGTTTAAGTCTTTAGCCAAAATAGATTGATCAATTGATAAATGTTATCAGATTGAACCATGGGCTATAATGTTGAACTTTGCAATTAACTATGGATATTACTAGAGTTTTTACTATTGACCAAGCTCTAGATATTTGTATGGTATAATAATCACGATGATAATGATAGAGCTAAGTGTATGCTCTAGGGGTATTTATGTATTTTGTTACATAAATCTAACTCGATAATCAGTCTTGTTTGGAATAAAATGTATTTTCTTTCTATTATATACTTGATATATGTGTTATATTAATTAAGTAATTTAATTTAAAGTATATTTAACAGAAAATCTATAAGTGGTATGTTTTGTGATAGAGTTACAAAGTTATATAACTATAAGTAATTGATTTATCGCAATGAAAATAAATATACCATGTAAATATCCAAGTTAATATATATATATGTATATATATATATATATATATATAGAGAGAGAGAGAGAGTTAATATTGATATATCCGTTGAGATTAGAGTACATAACGCTCTCTAAATATTGGACGGTGTATTACTCATGGCTACTGGAGGCACCATGGGGTTTCGTACTGGTAATTATTAGATAACTATAGAATGACTCGACAGTTTTTTGTTGGTTAATAAAACTAAGGTAAAAAAAAAAGTATAAATGTGATAGAATTACACAGTTCTTTTGACTTGAGAATACTGTTGATCTTTAATGAGAAGCTCTACTTTGATTATAATTAAATCATGGCACGACGTCCATCGAATGACTATAATTAGGTCAAGTGGAAATATTGAAAGTGAAACATAATCAAGAGAGGATTCATCTCCTCGGTAATATAAGGTTAGTATCATGGTCAACTGATGTCAACTCAAAGTCAAAATCTTTGGCCAAAGCACTTTAGTTAATGAAAATTGTTATTACTAGGCCAATGAATTTGTGTCTGGACTATAGAGTTGAATATGGATGACAATGGAACCAAATTTCATAAGTTCAAAGTGATATAATGTTGACAAAAAGAATTGGTGTAAATAAATGTCACAACCAGGTAGTTTAATGAAGTAAAATATGTTTTTACCGAAACCTAATAAGCAATAAATTTGGCCGAAATGTCACAGCACTTGCTAAGTAATATGTGAACTTTAATATTCAAATAATTCAATATCAATTGCTAATCCAATTTACACCAAACATGTCATCCAATTGAAACGATGAATACTCCTCTCACCAAACGACCTAATAATTTATGATTGTTATAAATTAATTAGTATTTATGAAATATTAGTTATAAAATTTTAATTTGATTTGATAAACAAATATTATTAAATATATTCATAATAGTTATAAATGTATTAATTTACATACGATATCGATATGCGTTAAATTGGATTTAAATGCAAAATATTTTGTTCGGGCTTTATGGGTTTAAAGCCCACATAGGGACTAGTTGGTTTGGCTCTAATAGGGCATGATAGGTGGCCTATGATGACATCTTGGGGGGCTACGTTTATGTAGATAAGGTAAGGAGAATACATAAAGATTGATATCCTGACTTGTCTCCTTTTCTTCCTCTATCTAAACATCTCAACCCACACCTATTTCGTACCTTTTTGGAGCCTTCAAAATACATCAATTTTTGGTTGAACCCTACCTTCTTCATCCTCTATTAATTAAAATTCAAATCAAGTGCTAGTTAATAGTCAGAGGTCATCGCTTTAGAGACTAGCACTCTTCTGGATTAGAAATCCGTTCCAAGAGAAAATTTCATAATTTAAAGATATACTTGCAGGCCTTAGATATATGGTATATTCCTAATCTATTTTAAATATAAATATAATTATGTAATGTTTATATGTCATATATTTTTTAGTTAGGTGACGATTCCAACATTTACATATATTGTCACAATCAAATTGGTTGTATGTTTAAATATGTTTATGTAAGAAAAAATCATGTATATACCAAATGATGGAACAGATTAAAATAAATTAAAATAAAAAATTCCATTTTAATTTAATGTACAATAATTAAATATATGTTTTCAAAAATTATAAATACTGCATTATACTTATACAAAATATAGTTATATAATTTATATATAAATAAGCATTAGTATAGAAATTTCGGCAGAAACAAAATTATATATTTATATATATTATTTAAATATTATTTAAATCAATTAATTATGTAAATTAACTGTGTTAATATATATTATATAAATTATGTTTTTTATTTTATAAAATTAAATTACTTAACATGCTCCCAGTAGAAAATATTAAAAAACTATTTTTTTATATTATAAAAAATTAATTTAATAGCCAAGAATAAAAAAATAGGTTTTAAATTTTCTTTTAAATCATTAAATTACATTTCAAATATTTAAAATTACAAAACACCAATTATAATTTTACTAAAAATTAAAATTAAAATTTTTAATTTTTATAATTTTTAATTAATATCTATGTGGTTATTTATTTTAAAATATCTTTCAAAATTTTAAAATAAAAATAAATAAATATCGAAACCATGTACATGAACTAGTCTATATATTTATTTAATATATATATATATATTTATATTTTAAAATATTAATATACATATAAATATTTATTATTATGTTATTTATACATACATTAAATATTTAAACATATATACATGTTTAATTTATTTTTACACATGTAAAATATATTAATTACAGCTTTATAACCAAAAAATTTAAATTTAATATAACTAATAAATGATTTAATATACTTATATATTTAAATGTGTATATATATATAGTGTTAAATGTCATACGTATGTATATAAATATAATTATATAGTTATATATAATTATTTAAATAAAATATGGTTGATATATATGTACACATATAAGGATTTATAACATTCATATAAATTAATATATACAAACATATATTCAACCAATATATTTGTAAATTGGATGAGCTAACATGCTCATTATAGTGTAAATCCTAGCACATATATACAGACATGTTATATCTTACACAAATTAACATGTTACGCATGCTCATAGATATGTGTGTATGTCTATATATATATTTGTATATGATACGTGTATATATAATATAACATTAGTTAAATAATACAAAACCAGTTTACAAATTTAAATAAAATAAAGATTTTATTTAAAAGAAATTTATAGATTTTCTAAATAAATTAGACTTCATAGGCCCAATAAACATCCAAAATGATAAAAAAAATTAAAATTCATTCATTACTTCCGCTACGAGCTAGCCCAATTTCGACAATGGTATCAGAGCCTAGTTGCCTATAGGGTTTAAGTTAGTCATGTTAGAGTTAACTAATTGAACGTACAACTTAGTTAGTAGAGTATCTAGAAAGATGGTGTCTAAGATTGAATTTAGGTAATCTAGTACTCCGCCCTACCTGGCTACCTGCTTGTTCAAAAAGATATATGATCCTAAAGGTTGTCTGTAATAGAAAAGTCCCAATTTGGATTAGGTCTTAGGCTAATTTCCAAAAAAATTCAAAAATTAAAATAAAAGATTTGAACTTTAAAAATTAAATTTAAAATAAGATACGCATGTATTATACAGGTTATAGTCTGATAAAAATTTTCAAAATGTTGAAAAATAATAAATTGATTTTGGGACTATAAATTTATTAATAAGATTAGTAAAATGAACTGATTAAATTAATTAATTATTAATGAAAAATATATACATGCATTATATATTTTTGATATATGTTATAATATTTTGAAATGTTTAAGATATCATAAGTATACATATATGTATATAATATGTTTTTTTTTGAATTAATATAAGTGAATATTAAACCCACATCCCTAAAACCAAACTTAATCCGCCAAAACTCCCTCCGTTTCATTTGTAAACCAAGTCCCTAGTTTTGTTTTAGTATAAATTATTTCCATAAATACCCTCGCTTATTTCTCGTAGTGAATTCAGTGGCAACCAAGATTTGAAATCTACATTTCCAAATCAGACTTAGTTCGATCTACTTTACAAAATAAGATTTCGGGTTCGTTATGGCTTTATCATCTTCAAGGTAAACATTCGATCTACTTTTTTATCGACATTGTTTCTTTCATTCGACATTGTTTGATAATTTACTAATTTTATCCGATTTATTTTGGTTTTTTTATAATCAAAATTAGAAATATATTACGGGTTAAATTTGTGATAAATTTGTACAAATATGATGTTGTTTGCACAAAAAAATCTAATACTCCAAATAAATGCAGATTTTTCAGCAATTATTGTATATAATTACAGAATGTAATGTGTTCATAGGATAAAGTTCAATCCTAGTTGTAGCAGTGTTAATTGAATTATACTAATTGCAATTGTAAATAATTGCAAAATTGTCTGCAATAATTGTAAATAAAGGTAGACTCGTCTACAATTATTGTAAATAAAAGCAGACTTGTCTGCAATTATTATAAATAGTTGTATGGTTATTTTACGATTTCTATGATTGTTTATAAGTGAAAGATTGATTCTAGCAATATAATGATTTAAATGCAAATTCTCAGATTATTTATAGATTTGTCCCTAGTTCTTTATAATAATTGCATATAAATCATCAAATAATATGTTTCGTACTTGTAATGGTATGCATTCTTTTTTATTTCTTTATTATTTATTATCTATACTTGTCATAATGTGTTCTTATTTTAATTTACAGTTTTCCTGTAATGACCCGGGATTTTAGGTTATTTGAAATTTTTTCTTTAATTTATTTTAAATATTGGAAAGAAATTTTTTATCGATTTAATATGTTGAATTCCAAATATAATGATTTGTTAGTAATAAAATTTTGAATTAAATAATTAAATCATGAAAATAATTCTTATCTTTGATTTGTATTTGGAAAAAATAGTTTAAGGGCTTATTAAATTTATATTCATAAGAATGGAGGTAATAGAACTTTTAAATTGAATTTAAAAGATTTACCCGATTTTTAAAAATAACTCATTTAAATTAGCATATAAAAAATAGCCTTTCGGGGCATAGTCTCGGAACTCGACAAAACTAGTTCTATTGGATCTATAATAGTGTATTATTATCGAATTTCAAATTTTATTGCGTTAGGAGTTATCATTTAGTCATACGGGATAAAAACGCATTGAATTTAATATTGAAAATTCAATTCAATAGTTGGGTCCAAAAAGTAATTTTCTCCATAGGATCGAATTAGGACTTGGAACTTGTTCCTTTGCGTTCGGAATAGGGGTATAACATTATAAATCCCGAACGGCATGCCTCGATAGGGGTCCGAAATTTTAAGTTAATTAAATCAAGATATTTTTGAAAATTTAAATTAATATATATTCGTTGATTGGACTAGCCTGTCATTTTCTTTCCTTTCAAGCCGCCTATACTCGTGCCTATCTATTTCTTTTCAAGCACACTTCTTTATTTTCGTTTTCAAAACACAGCACGCACAGTAAAAAGAAAAGAAGAAAAATGGCAACTTCAAAAATTAAATTCTTGCAATCCACTCAACTAAAAATCACAAATCTTGTTTGTGCAGCTATGTTTGACAGTGATGTTGTGGGAGAGCCAAGACCTAGGGTTTATTTTGTGTGCGATTTAGTGCTCGATTCGATCCATGGAGCTTTGATTTGGACTCGTTATGGAAAGTAGCAGCTCGGTGGCTATTTTGGTGTCGTGTGATGATGTGGGGGGAGGGAGGGGGTTGTGGCCATATGGCATGGATATGCGAATAGGGTTGGACGCGTTTTGTGTAGCGGTGCTAGGCTCGAAGATTTTGGTACATGCAGATGCAGTTCGTCGAGAGGGAGCTATAGGCGTAAGCGGTTCGACAAATGGAGGTCTCTAGCTCCATATCTCTCCAAATTCATGCACGCGCGTGATGTTCCCTGTGTTTTTTGTGCACAAGGCATTGGGGAAGAAAGCTTTTATTTTGAGCCAGGCCTTGGAACTATGGGTATGGGTTTACAAGGATAATCTTATATTTGTGTTTTAATTTATATTTAATCAATGAACTTAAAAATCAAATCACTCTTCCATACGAGGTCGAAATTGAAAGAAACAAGCAGCAACGTAATTGTTGCGAGGAGCACTACGTTCTGAAACTAATTGAAGACGACTGGGAATAACCAAAATATTAGGTTAAATCGAACGTCATTCGATTTGATTTAAAATTAAAAACTCAATATGAGCGTTTTATAACGCTCACAACGTACTTCAATATATTTATGCTAGTTAAATTTGAATTTATGAAGTGATATAAATTTATTGATCGATGTTTGATAAATTTGATTGTCATCTAAATTGTCATTTGAATTAACTATTAAAAATAACAATTGACGGTCAAATTTGAAATTGGAATTCAATTGCCAGTAAAATACCCGATATTAATTGTTGTGATTTACAGACTGTGTGGATGATTGATTGTGATGGATGTTATTGATTGTTGTTTGGGTGATTTGGATGTTTATTTATTTTGATATATCCTGTTATCATATTGTATATTATTTATAGTATATAAAATTGTAAATTGAATTATTTCGAATAAATTAAGAAATATGTTGAAATGATATATACCTATGACAGTGTAATTTGGGTTGAAATGATATATACCTATGACGGTGTGATTTGGGATGAAATGATATATATCCATCCCTGAAATTAAAGTGAAATAACCGATCACTTGGCCATAAGATAGAAAATTATATATGAACACTGAATTGGTTAAATTAAATGATTTTAAAAAATTCATTTGAAATTTATCTAAATGATTTGATTTTAAGAAAATGAAAAATCGAATTTATGGAAATCGAACTATTTCGAAATTGAGCTCGAAATTGAATTGTATTTGAGGATTTGGATTTCAAATTGGGTATTGAAAGTGAATTTGATTTAAGTGTTTTGTATCGATGTTTTGAAAATCAAACTCGGAATTGATAAAAATCGAAATGGAAATTTAAAAGTGTTTTGAATTGGAAATTTGGGAATTGAATCAGTTGACTTGAAACATTTTCAAATAAATTATTTTTATATAAACTGCTTAAATTTATCTTTTTAAATATTCAAATCATTTTGGATTATCCAACGATTTTTCTATATAAACCATTTTAATACTTAAACCATTTTATATAAAACTATTTTAAACTTTTTAACTATTTTCATCATTTAAATTGTTTTAAAATTATTTAAACTATTTTCAAAAAAATTCAAATTGGTCAAGGGAGTGCTTATATTCAAATCCCGGATTTAAATACATATTAGGTTAAATGAAGTTATAACCTAAATTGAAATTCAAAATGATTTTGGAAGCGAAATCGAAATATTGAGGCGAAAATGATTTTTTAAGTGAAATGGTATATTTTGACTAAGTATGATGATGTAGAAATGAATTTGATTTTGAAGCAAATATGACATTTTGATATCAAGTATGAACTGTTTTCGAAATGTAAAAGTACCAACCGATATATAAAAGATATTTGGTTGTTAAAGAGACCGGGGCTAGATATGGGCATACTCTCTGTCGGTACCAGAACCACTTTAACAACTGTATACGTGGAGTGATGATTCAGAACGAAGTGGTTGGATTTGGCGGATGTTTTCTAGATTTGAAGAAAGAGAACAATGATGGATTAGCCTGGCACTCATGCCAATTTGAAATGCCTAAAACAGGAGCCGAACCGGCCAAGTGGGTTAGCTACCCAGAGCAGACGCACTTCTTCGTATTATCATCATTTAAATTGTGATTGATTGGTACGCACCCTCTGAATTATGGGAGTGTTGGACGAGGTGGGCAATCATGGCTATGATGCATTACTACCAGCCAGGAAGGGTAAATTGGTAGTATCCTATCTTGCGCATTGCCTAACATGCCTTGTCATAATTTTATCTGTAAACGAGACCCATACGATTTTGGTTTAGTGTTGTCGTATCACAGCACGTCCCTATCCATTGACCATTTAACTGGTGTTTTATATGTAAACTGTACGAAAATGCTTAAAAACGCATTAAGGGGAATTAATGTAAAGGCTTAACGCTAAGAAAAATATTTATTTTATTGATTAGACATTATATATGTAGCGTATTCTACTACATATAAATATTTTGACGGATCCTTAAGGGATGGAAAATCCCGTAACAACTCTTGAGTTATTGCACGCACATTATACACTGGATAGGAGATGTGAAATCCTATAAATATCTCTGATGCTATTACACTCATGTTATATGCGATATCGATTTGACTTACATCAGGATATTTTAGTCCTGAATTGATGAAAATTAACGATTTCATTTCGGATTTTACTTGTTTTTTCAAAGAGATGGAACTTTTTAAGAAAGATTTTATGAATTCTTTCCAAGTTTTAATCGAGTTTGACGGTAAGATGTACAACCATTTTTCAACGTAATCCGTAAGAGCGAATGGAATTAAGTAAAGTTTGATTCCATATCGAAAAGTTGTTGGAGTTCCATTGGAGCGCAAACTTGTTCGAATTTCATCAAAAAGATGTATGGGTCATCGTGTTCAAAATTGCCAAATTTCAAAATCGTGGTAATATGGTTTGAATGAATTTTGAAATGGTTACCCCATAGGGGCGGGCAACGTGATGCAAGATGGAATAGAAACTCTATCGGGAAAGATTCTATCCATAAGAGTTTGAGAGGGGTTCTCGTTCGCCATTTTGAGAGGATCGATTGTTCGAGTTAAACGATTAGTTATTGATACCCTGCCATAGCCTAGACAGCAAGAAATAAACTTGTTCAAAAAAGATAATTGTCAAGATACAATTAAACCCTAAGTGAGCTCGCGACACCCTTAATTCAAATGTCTAACCTTTATTATTAGCCAAATTCTATGATGAATGCGATTTGTGGGCTAAGGAAAGGTTGATGAAATCCCTCACCTTATGTGAATTGGTGTATTGCCCTTAGAAAATAAAACAAGATGAGATGAATGCAAAGCAAAAAAATCTAACGTGTATTTATAATGCAACTAAAATGAATTTTGTTTTCATTTTTTGGATTTAGAATTTTTTATATATAAATGCAAATCAAGAAACCAACAGTGCACTTCAAAATAAAACTAGAGATTAAAGCACGATACCAGAGCGTGTAGAATTATTATCAATTTTATTTTTTGTTAGCAGCAAATTTTTTTAGCAAGTGGTTTATTTGGCAAGTAAAGCAGCAGCTGTTTTTTTATCTGCTTGGGCAACCTAAAAATTAAAAACAATATATATACAAGTTTTTTTATATCAAAGTAAAACCAAACAAAACAAGTAAAACAGAACAAATGAAAATAAAACAAACTGAAATTTGTTTTTTTAAATAATAGGAAAACGAATTTTTTAATTCAAAGATAAAAACAAACAAATGGAAAAGGAAAACAAAAACCCCATTTTTTGTTTTTTTAAAAAAAAGAAAAAACAAAGTAAAATAAAATGACAGCCCACTAACAATCCCCGTCCCAATTAAAGAATTCCCAACTCAAACAAAACAAAAGTTTCACTGCACACTTAAATGCTTACAAACAGAATTTGTCCAACCAGTAAATGCAATTCTCGAGTCAAAATTCCCAAAACAAATTTCAAAGTCAAATCAAGCACTTACTTCGTCAATTAAAAAAACATAAATTAAAATTCCAAAATTGATTTGATTACGGGATTGGTAGCGGGTTTCTAAGGGCGACTTTGAGTTGTGTTGCTTGGTGCTTACGGTCCCGATCGAAGTAGTGCCGATGGTATTTACAGAGGCATTCGTTGGTCAGAAGTTGTAGCATAGGAGAGGTGAAGGTGGGAAGTGGCAGGCAGGTCTGGGACAGGTTAGCAGTGATGTACTCGGTGTCGTGGTGGTTTTATGTGAATTGGGTGGTCGAGGTGTTCAACTTCGGCGAGGTGTATGATTGGTTGATTTGGTTCAGGGATGTTCAGGTAGAGGCACGAATTATTGCAGTGAGCTAGCCAGGAAGTGAATGTCGAGGTTGGCAATGGAACCAGCGGAGAGGGTGGTCAAACTATGGTTGAAGTGATGGAGTCTGATGGTTGTGAATGCACTTGTTTTGGTTTTTCAGGTCAGAACTGTTGTAGTGGCAGCGAATGCCTGGTTGAGGAGTTGCTGTATGAAGTGAGTTGCTTTGTTGTCATGGCAAGAAAGGATAGAGATGAATGGAATAGCGGCTGTGATTGATTGGTAATCAGGCGTTGTGATTTGCTTTGAGGTGATATGCCGGTTGTTGATACGCTATATTTTGATCAATGACAATGTGCTTCAACAAAAAGGAAGAGATATGTGCAAAGCTAAAGGAAGGACTATGAAGACCAAGGATATCATGAGTACTTATTATATATAGGTCTTAATCTTAGTTTTATTGTTAAAATCTATCCTCAAGAAACACAAGAACACATTTTATAACTTAATATTTTAGTTAAGTGTTCACTGTGCAGAAACTACCAATTCAGTCGACTGAACAGGAAATTTCAGTCAACTGAACCTGTTACAGAATTACAACATGCACAGTTTCAGTCGACTGAAATTCCCTATTCAGTCGACTGAATTCAAACCTGCAAAATTTTTATGAAATGACACCTTCTTCTTCTTAGGAGTTGCAACTATTCTCCAATGGTAATGGATGCCTGGATCTTTTGCAAATGGATACACCTCTTCTACACCTATAAATACATGATTCTATCATTTGCAAATTACGAATTCTAATTGCTTTAATCTCCCTATTATCTTGATCATATTTTCAGATTTCTTAAGTTTTCAAAAGCAATCACAAACCACTTCAATTGATTGAATCTCTGATTTATCTTAAATACTCTTTTGATTCATAGCAATTTATATTTTCTAAATGTTCATAAACACATTTCATATTCTTGAGGATAAGATTATAGGAAAGTTGTACTCAATTAGACTTATTTGTGTTATCAAGAACACAACAAGTCAGAAATACTCTTTGTATCTAGTTGAAGTCCTCTTCGGCAGTTGAGGCAAGAAATTCCATTCGGTTGTTCGGGTAAGTTGTAAACATATTCCTCTGGGTTAAGTGAGGGTTGTTAGTTAGTTGAATTCCTAAGAGGAGCTTAGGGACTGGACGTAGGACAAGAGGTCTGAACCAGTATAAAGTCTTAGTGTCTACTTTACTTACTGTTTATTGGTATCTACCTAGACCATTCCACTATTCCATATTATATGGTCCTACTGCATATCTTCTTTCAATTGGTACCAAAGCAAGGTTATCCTATAACCATAACACCGTTATTTGACATATTGATAATATGGAAAATAACACAAGCACAAGCACAACAACTGCCTATAGCTCTACATTTGCAGAAGGACAATCTACCCAAAGACCCCCTCTATTCAATGGACTAAACTATAATTATTAGGCTACAAGGATGAGGATTTATATGCAAGCAACAAGCTTTGAAGCCTGAAATGCAACTCAAGCAGAGTTCGTTGTACCCACAACTGATTACCCTACATGGACATAAACTCAGAAGAATGAAGGTAGTGCAAATGCCAAAGCTATGAATATGCTATTTTGCGCTTTGGGTAGAAATGAGTTCAATCGTGTTAGCATTTGTACCACTGCACATCAGATATGGGATACACTTAGAACCATACATGAAGGCACAAACAAGGTCAAACAAACAAAGATCTCCATGCTAAAGAACCAGTTCCAAAACTTTAGAATGCGATAGAATGAATCCATCAATGACATGTACTCGAGATTTCAAGACATTCATCATGCCTTAATAGGATTAGGAGAAAAGTATACGGATTTTGATATTGTATCTAAGGTCCTAAATTCACTCACTGATGAATGGGAGAGAAAAGTCTTAGCAATCGAGGAAGCAAACGATCTATCTACGATGAAATCAGAAGAATTAATTGGAAACTTTATGTCTTATGAAGTTAACATGCAAGCTAAGAAAGATCAAGCATAGGAAAAAAATGTGGCTTTTCACGCAGAAAAGGAAGAATCGGAGTCTGAAGATGAGGATCTAGCATTTATTACCAAAAATTTCAAGAAATTCTTAAAATATAGAAAAGGAAATAAAAACGGTGTCAAAAAGAATTTCTTGAACAAACCTTCATCCTCAAATATGGAATGTTTTAATTGTCACAAGAAAGGTCATATGATAAAAGACTGTCCGAAGCTAAAGAAGGAGAATCAGAAAAACTTCAACAACAAGAATAAGAAAGAAAAATTTAAAAGAAGGCTTTTTCTGTCATGTGGGACGATTCAGATTCTGATTCATCAGATAGTGATAGTGATAGCAACAATGAACAAGTAAATGTGTGCTTCATGGCTCAAGAATCTGAGTTTAATGATTTATCTTATGATGATTTAATAGAAGTAAACACTGAATTTTTAAATACTATAAAAATTGTCAAAGAGAAACTTAAAGAGGCACGTGAAAATCAGAACAAAGCTGAATTTGAAAGAGATATGTTATAAAATGAGAAAAAAATATTAGAAGAAGAAATTGAAAAGGTTCAAGAATCTCTCTCAAACTCAGATAGTCAACTTTTACTTTTGAGCCAAGAAATTGAAACTCAAAAGACAAAGAATGACGAAATTATTTTGAAAATCACAATTTAAAAAATAAACTAAAACAAGTTGAATTAGAAAATACTAGTCTTCAAATTAAATTAGATAACATTACAAAAAATGTTTCAAATTTTAATAAGGGAAGAGAAAATTTATCTAAAATTCTTGAAAATTCTCAATCCTCTTCAAATAAAAATGGATTAGGTTTTAAAAAGGAATCAAAAATTCTTCCAAAGAAAAATGCTAATTTTAAGAAGGAAGATAATTCAAAACATAGTATAGTATTGAAAAATAACATACCAAGACACACTAAAAAGAAAAAGGAAATCAAAATATGGGTTTCGAAAACAAACAATAATTTAATTCGGAACAAATATATAAATTCCTTTATAGAAACAGTTCACAAAAATAGTAATTATCTTTATAAAAGGGATACTAAACCCACTTGGGTTTGGTTTCCTAAGATCTAACTCTTAGGTCCCTATTAAAAGGTGGGTACCAATATATTTATTAATATTTTTTGCAGGTCCCACTCAAGAAAAGAAAATGGATTTTGGATAGTGGTTGCTCAAAACACATGACCGAAAACAAAGGAATGCTTACAAATATTTCATATTTGATGGTGGCTCTGTTACCTTCGGAGATAACTCAAAAGGTTTCATCATTGGCAAAGGAGATGTGTGCAACTACGGAAAGATAATGCATATATTCAGGGGGAGGAAAGATAATTACATCTCTACAAACATAGGTATTGTGATCAATCAAAAAGGGAGAGAATGTTGGTACGCTATATTTTGACCAATGACAATGTGCCTCAACAAAAAGGAAGAGATATGTGCAAAGCTAAAGGAAGGACTATGAAGACCAAGGATATCATGAGTACTTATTATATATAGGTCTTAGTCTTAGTTTTATTGTTAAAATCTATCCTCAGGAAGCTTACACAAACACAAGAACACATTTCATGACTTAATATTTTAGTTAAGTGTTCACTGTGCAGAAATTATCAGTTCAGTCGACTGAACAGGAAATTTCAGTCAACTGAACCTGTTACAGAATTACAACATGCACAGTTTCAGTCGAGTGAAATTCCCTGTTCAGTCGACTGAATTCAAACCTGCGAATTTTTTAAAAAGACACCTTCTTCTTCCCAGGAGTTGCAACTATTCTCCAATGGTAATGGATGCATCTCTTGCCTGGATCTTTTGCAAATAGATATACCTCTTCTACACCTATAAATACATGATTCTGTCATTTGCAAATTACGAATTCTAATTGCCTTAATCTCTCTATTATCTTGATCATATTTTCCGATTTGTTAAGTTTTCAAAAGCAATCACAAACCACTTCAATTGATTGAATCTCCGATTTATCTTAAATACTCTTTTGATTCATAGCAATTTATCTTTCCTAAATCTTCATAAACACATTTCATACTCTTAAGGATAAGATTATAGGAAAGTTGTACTCAATTAGACTCATTAGTGTTATCAAGAACACAACAAGTCAGAAATACTCTTTGTATCTAGTTGAAATCCTCTTTGGTAGTTGAGGCAAGAAATCCCGTTCGGTTGTTCGGGTAAGTTGTAAACCTATTCCTCCGGGTTAAGTGAGGGTTGTTGGTTAGTTGAATTCCTAAGAGGAGCTTAGGGACCGGACGTAGGACAAGAGGTCCGAACCGGTATAAAGTCTTGGTGTCCACATTACTTACTGCCTATTGGTATCTACCTAGACCATTCCACTATTCTATATTATATGATCCTACCACATAGCTTCTTTCACCAGTCAGGTGTGAATGTGATGGATGGAGCAGTGGTGTGAGCAATAGAAGCAGAAATATGAAATGATGGTGAGTAAGTGATTTGTGGTTTAGGTTAATGCTGTTGTTGGTGAATGGTTGTTGTAGTGGTGGAGTTTGTATGTCTGCTGACAGTGTGACAGACAGAAGTTTGGTTTGTTGACAGTTATGGTAGATGTTAGATGGTGGTTGGAGGTGAAATGAAGTGCTACTCTTGTGGAGGAATAACAAGAAGTAAGTGAAAGAAGTTGAAGTATTATGTTTGTGCACAATTGAATGTCAGTGAGTACACAGTTGAATGTCAGTGAGTGCACTGTTGAAGTGGTATGGTTGAGTATATTTTGGATGTAGGGGTGGTGAATGTGGACTGTGCAGTGGTTATGTACAATGGAAGTTAGGTATGGATGGTGGTTATTTGGCTGTAGAAATTTGACAGAGAGGAGTTTGAGGTGGCAGAGGAATGAATATTGTATATGGTCAGGTGCTTCTGGTGGTGGAGGAGTATGATGTAGTTCCCGTGGTGTGGCAAGCCATGGAATGAATTTGTGGCAATGAAGTTTGTTCTATGACTAGATTTGGTTGCTGCTGTGGTGTTGGCAGAGGATGCTAATGGTATACATGGTGGACAGAGCAGTAAAAAGAGAGGCAGAGAGCAAATAGTGGCAGTGCAAAGTTTTTTCTCTTTTGTTTGTGTAATTTGTAAAATGAAATACAAATTGTAAATGAAATGGAAATAAAACATTTTTTTGTTTCGAAATTGTGAATGTTTTTTTATAATAGAAGATCAAATGCAAGTGCAAATAAACAATAAGCACGCAAACAAAAACTAAAAATAAAAATCACACAAAAACACACTATTTTTTTTAAATGCAAACACACACAAAATAAACACACAAAAATCAAAAGAAAATGATTCGAAGAATAGAAAATTAAAATCAAAATACTCCCCGACAACGACGTCAAAAACTTGCTTAGCGATGTTTTTTCTATGAGCTAGAAAATCGCTGATAAATTTTGAATTAAATTTTACCGCAAGCACACGACGTACAATTTTAATATGTGGCAAGTACGGGTCGATTGCAAGGAATTTTTAAGATTTTAAAACTTTTTAATCAATCAAATTAGACCAAAATGAGAGAGGATTGTTAACTAACAAAAAAATGAAGCTAAAACTTAGAATGAAACTGTGATAAAAACTATGCGATTAGAAAACAATTTAAAGCCAAATACACTCTCATATTTATGTAAATTAACAAACATACAATCTATGATCTCTAAGATATTAAGTGACATAACAGTGGCATTTATCATAAGTATGATTTGTTTATGTTATCAGTGAACATAACTTAAATCATCAAACAATAATGCAACAAATAAATCACTTATCAATTCTCACGAAAAAAGAAGCCAAAGAAAAAGCTATTTTAAGTATTATCTATTTACTATTATGATTAGTAATATAGATCATCAAATTTTGTTTTTACTTTCATTTCAAAATCAAAACCAATTAGCAAATATTGATGTAATTTGTGTTTATGTTGAATAAGAATAGCTCATTTGCATATGCAACATAAGCTATCAAACCCACTTGTATAAACTTACATCAAAATTCACTTTTGAAGCACAAATAAAAGATATAATAAATCATAGAAATATTGAAATTACATAAAGTTAGAGAGCTTCATTACCCCTAAATTAAGGGGGTTTAGCTACTCATTTGTGTTATCAAATCAGCACTTGTAAATTTCAACATTAAAGAGCAAAGAAATAGAAACTAAACGAAGTAAGAAAAAGAGATTAACTACTAACTACTTGCATAAAAAATAGGGTACTTTTGGAACAGGTCCTTATTAAGGTTCAAAATACACGAAAAGTCCTTCGCTAAATTTCAGTGTAAATTAGGTCCCTGTTTTTTATTCACGATTATTGCAGAGCATGATGCAATTTTTCATAAAAGTTGCTGACATTTCCGCAACTTTTCTGTACACTGTGAACATAGTGTATGAAAGTTGCTGAAATATCAGCACTTATTAATAAAAGTTGTTGACATTTCAGCAACATTTATGTACACTGAACACAGTTTATGAAAGTTGTTGAAATATCAGCACTTAATTATAAAAGTTGCCGACATTTCAGCAAAAACTTTTCTTTGTTTCTAGAAAATAAGGACCGGATCTACATTGAAACTTTGACAGGGAAAGTTACTGAAATATCAGCACTTATTCATAAAAGTTGCTGACATTTCAACAATAATTTTTCTTTGTTTCTATAAAATAGGGATCGAATTTACAATGAAACTTTGATAGGGACCCACTTACAATATGAAAGAATGATAGGGATGCCTCCCTAATTTCACTAAAAAATAAATTTACCCTGCTTGCATGAATGTAAATCTAAGCTATAAACATGAAATGAAAGAAAGCATAGAAATAAACATTAACTAAAAGTAAATAAAAGCATGTAGAAAAGAAAAGAGAAAGAGGCTTGGAAGCCATTTTTATTTCATGAAACATCGTGTTTACAACTTGCTTGCTAATTTTCCTAAGTAAAATAAGAGAGTAAGAAGATGTCTACATGTACATAAGTGGGTTATTTATACATGCATCAAACCCTAATTATGTTTTTAGGGTGCTTTTCAAAATGTCCTTTAGAAAGTGTGGCCACCAATTAGCCTCTAATTAATCCAACATCAAATATGCATGAAGCAATAACCTCCACTTAGTTGTCCATTACATTCTAATTGTAAATTTAGGTAAATAGGTGGGGTCCTCCATGATCATATATTTGAATTATTTCCATCTACCTTTCTTTGTATTCTCTTGTGCATGCATATATCTTCATGAAACCCTCTTCCATATGCATCCATATTCCTATAAAAATCATAAAAAATATCTAAGTAAAAATTCTCAAATTGACACATGCACAAAAAGATCATTTTGCCCATGTATGAAGTTGAATATATGATAATTTGAAAATAATTGAATTTTGGTTTAAACATGTTAAAATACTCGAATATGACATTTATTTAAATAAAAATAGATAAAATATGGATGTGTGTATGTGTGTGTCTATATATATACATATATATATATATATATATGCACGTTTACGTGCACATCAATACAATTGTACAACTGATTCGAAATTGCTTCTTTACAGGTATAACTAACATATTGATGAAGCAAGGGCGACGGATGCAGTCTGCTGCGAGGCCCTCAGGAATCATTAAAGGATGAACAACCTGCTACCTTGGAAGAATTCTATGGGAAGGCAAACTGGTTCTAAAAGACTAGAAGTAGTGCAATTCGAAGAAGGCAAACCCGACAGTGCGCTAAAGAACATACCAAACGGTGAAGGCGCCACAGAACCTTAGGGACCTTCTGCCCATGCAATACTACTAAGACCCAGTATAAAAGCGCCCTAGCTAACTGAAAAAATCAGATGAAAAGATGATAATCAAATAACACTCTAGCTAGCTAACAACTAAGGAATGGGACAACAACCTAAAGCGATGCCATCTCATCCATCCTTGTCTACTCTCCTTTTCCAAATGAGCCATACCGGTACACTAGGGGCACTATAGATAGCACAACAAAAGAAATGCTTCTATACCCTCGATGAGTCATGTTAATCTCCCTTTTGAGAATCGACATTACTGGTGGCGTCGAGAAGTCTTGCCCAAAGAATCGTCAAACAAACAAATCCAACACCATAGCCTATAGGAACTGATAAAACTGTGTTCCCTCAAGATGAATCAAAAAAAATTCCCTTTGAAGTCGATGAATCATTGCTATAAGACCATCGACTCGTCGGACACACGACCTAAAACTCCTCTTGGAAACGATAAATTATCACTCTAAGGCCGTTTGGTCGCAAAACATCCAACCACAAAAATCCCTTCACGAACATGAAGTTCTTTCATGAACTAAAGCGTCGTGAAGGTGAAACGGCAGATCAGTAGTCATCTGATCCAAAAAAACCCTTTGTGTTCTTTCACGAACTAAAGCGTCGTGAAGGCGAACAGGTAGATCAACGGTCATTTGATTCAAAAAATCCTTCGCGAATGCGAAGGTCTAGCATGAACTAAAGCATCATGAAGGTGAACTGGTGGATTAGCGGTCATCTGATCCAAAAAACCCTTGACGAATGCGAAGGTCTTTCATGAACCAAAGGATCATGAAGGTAAGCTGGTAGATCAGTGGTCATCTGATCCAAAAAATCCTTCGCGAATGAGAAGGTATTTCAAGAGCTAAAGCATCGTAAAGGCAAACCAGTAGATCAGCGAAATTTATGTATGATCGATATCCAGAAGGTGAACTGGAAAATTAGCAATCGTCTAATCCAAAGCACCCTGAAGTCAATGAAGTCACACTCCGGGGTCACAAATCGACTATCATACCTGTCACTCTGCAAAATTAATGGAATCACTTCCAACAACCAATGAGACAAATAGTGCTAAATTCTAGAGCTTCAAAGTCGCTCAAAGAAACTAAGGCAAAACTGAACTGAACTTATGATCAATCGAAGGCCAACTGGAATCAAGCCGAGATTCAGCACTTGGGTGAACCGCACCCACTGGACTGGGGTAACCAAACGAGTTATCGAGAGGCCATGGATAAAGTTCGGGCGCGCCAACAACCCTATGGCATGGGGGCGCCGCATGCACTTGAATAGCCATTAGGAATGCCGAGACTAGTCATACAATAGTTCTGTTATGCTCGATTATAAATTCTGGCATTTTGACAACTGCAGACTTAAGGACCTAGCTAGTGTAACAAACGAAATATTATCATAATACTTGCCCACTTATTCCCAACTCCACTTTACAACTCTTGGTGACCATTTCCTCTTCCTCTTCGACCATATGCTAGTCAAAGACCCACTCTCTGAAGGCAATTTGGACCAAGAGCTAAGAGTCATGCACTGAACTCCCATAGGCACTTTCTTCAATCCATCTTCATATGGTCAGCTATAGATATCTCCACTATGGCGACATGATCTATTTGGACGTGAACATCTTCCAGAAACACGGAAGGATCATCTAGGCCATGGTTACCCAAACAAAAAACTGTTTAGCTTCTTGAACCAATAAAGCCATGTTCATGCAAGCAACTTGCTGAGATGACGGTGTCAAATCGGCTCAAACCGTTGGATCGGTGGAACACCTTCTTTGCCTTCTAAGAACCTGTGGTGCTCCGGCTCCATCAGGAAGGCTAAAAAACACTACTTACATTACCCGAAGGTAGGCAACATTGAGGGGCACAAAAAGCCAAGAACTTCATAAGCCACACACTAAATTTTAAAATACCAACACCTTGCGTTACCCGAAGATATGCAACACCGAGGACTATGAAATCCGCATTCCATAAGTCATGGATTAACTCTTAAAAACTGCACTCTTCGCTTTACCCAAAGATAGGCAACACCAAGGAGTACAAAACGCTGTGCAATCCGTAAGCCATGCACCAATTCTTAAAAATTACACTCCTCACGTTGCCCGAAGATAGGCAACATCAAGGGGCACAAAGAGCCGTGCACTCCATAAGCCGCACACTAAATTTCAAAATACCAATTCCTCACGTTGCCTTAAGATAGGCAACACCAAGCAATATGAAAGCTGTGCATTTTATAAGCCGCGCATTAAGTCTTAAAAATTGCACTCCTCACGTTGCCCAAAGATAGGCAACACCGAGGAGTACAAAAAGCCACGCACTAACTTTTGAAAATTACACTCCTCACATTGCCCGTAGATAGGCAACACCGAGGAAAACTAAAGCCGTGCATCCAATAAGTCGTGCACTAACTTCCAAAGTGCGAACCCTTCCCGTTGCCCGAAGATAGGCAACACAGAGGAATATCAAAAGCCATGCGCCCGTAAGTCGTGCACCAACTCCTTGACATTGGCCGAAGATAGGCAGCGTTGTGGAGCGTCAAAACTTGATCGACGGATCATATCGACCCCAAACTTAGTGCATCTTATAACCAACACCAATCACTTCTATGATTGGAAATAATGGGCACAACTACAGCAAAATTGGAGTGCTACAAACCAACAGAAAAGTTTCAACCGACGATACTTAATGATCAAAATAGCCCTAAGTTAACCCATGCAATATGCTCCTTTAAAACACGCATATATCGCATACTTTCCAGAATATCACAAGAAACTTGGATTACATGCTAAAGTTGCAAAACCTCCAAAAGAAGGAAAATCAAGCTACGACTTGGCCAAATTTTAAGTTTAATATGAAAATTATCTAAACTATAAGTTACCGATCATTTGAAGTAAACATCCCCTGAACTGGGGGACACATACTGGTATATAAATAAAAATAACTGAAAACAATAAATTCACAAGTTCAATTACTCCAAACAAAGAATTGGTGCCCCAAAAAGAAATTTGGCAGCAATCACAAAAATTGGATAAGTGTAAACAAAATAAGCACAAGTGCATAGAACATATATAAACAGATAGATAAGAGCACAGTCAAAATATCAGTGTATTTATTATAATTTCCTTTACACAAGGTTAAAATGTGGGGGCCATACCCACACAACACTGGCCAACAAAAAGAAAATACAGACTCCGCGAAAAGAACACTAAGTGCGGACTATGCACTTGAACAAAATGACTGAAAAGGAACCAAAATCAGACCGGCCTCTACAGGCTTCATTAGCGCTTCCTTCCATCGCTTCCCTTTCCGCCCTTTGCTTGTAGTTTCTGACTCGTCTCGGGAGTGGTGTCGCTGCCGATAATATCAATAAACTCCTCAGTGGCAACGTCCTCCTCTTGCTTCGTCGCCCTCTTAGAAGATTCTCCCTTTGCTTTATGCATCTGTGATTTGTAGGAGCTCTTCAACGATTTGATCGCTTCAACCTTCTCCTTCTTGATAGCGACCAGTTCATGTTGAGTCTTATGAGGCTGCTCCATTTGAACTTCCTACTCCTTAACTTCTACCACTGCTACGTCGCCCTCCAAAGACACAGAAGGGCATCCAAGCCATAATGCATGAATATATTTTCAGACTTCGACCCCCGGCTGTGAGCCAGATACGGACATGGAAACAGGAACAGAAACGAGAACAGAGGCTGTGGAAATAGCAGCAGGTCTGGGCACTGAGCAAGCTGGCACATCAACAGGAAATATCGATCCCAGCCTTCTAAGAACTGGTGTTGCTCCGGCAACATCGGAAAGGCCCAAACCCTCACGCGTCACTTCTTGAGCCATGGAACCACGCTCTTGAAGCATGAACTCCTCATGTTACCCAGTGAATGGCAATTTCGAGAAGTTCTAAACCATTTTTGATTAATAGATCTCCCATAAGCTATGCATTTTGTAAGCCGTACACTCCTAAAACCATGCACCTCATAAGTCACGCACTATCAAAAGTCACGCCACCCATAAGCCATGCACTACTAGAAGCCGTGCGTCTTGTAAGTCGTGCACTCTCATAATTCATGTGCCTCATAAGTTGCTCAAACACTGCCCAATGTTGCTTCGGCATCATCATCAAACCATCAAAATTCTCTAACTATCAATGTTGTCTTGACAACGCCAAAAAACTTGTTTATTTCAAGATTAACAGGAACCAATCGCTACCACCCAAAAGGACCGACATTACTTCGGCAATGCCACAAAGTCCCAAAACCAAGATTACGACAAAGAATTCCGATTATTGACCAAAATGTCTAAAGTTTAGACATTCAAATCACGAGCTCCCAAAGATAGGAGCTGCAATACTACTTTGACTGAGGCATCCAAAGAGCTATTTAGAACATTAAGTTTCCCATCAAGTGTTCGGAGTAATCAGCCCCGTGGACTGGTGACACATAACACACTGACACTTAGTTGGGATAAAAAAATCCTTTTATGGTTTTATTATGGCAGACAGAGTATTTCGGCAATTGCAACAAAATTATGTAGTATAGTAGGCTAGATGAATGCGAGATTAAAGAGGGCACTGCTCCAATCTGCTAGACATCGATATTGCCTCAGCAGCACTAAGAACTCCAGACTGTCATATCAATAATGGAACTCCTTAAAATTCACCATCGCTTGGAAATAGGCTATAAAAGGAGGAACTTACCAATGACTAGAGATAGATAATGATGGAAGACGTTTCCATAATCAAATCATCAATGCACCAGCTTCCAAAGACAGAAGTAGGTGCTCGAATGAGGTCTCAAACCCTAACTTGCAAAAAAAACATATGTAATCTGAAGACAGACAATGGCAAGGAAAGAACGCTCAAAATCGAGCAGCTAAACTATTTATTCCCGAAGAATGGAACCAATAAATAAGTTTGATATCTGCAACAATGCTATTAGTCCCGCGTAATGCATATGGCCTAAAACAAGCAAGGTTAGGTGCCATGGATTCAAGACAAACACTATCGAACTCTACCTGTATAGGATCAATATAGAAATAAACACGGTCGTACCGGAGGCAATACGATGACTCGTTCCGCAATTTCAAATTTTCAATAAGAACCTGGAGTTTGATACGTAAATGTGAAGGGTCCTATACAACAATGAAGGTTTCCGTAGATAGTCCTTAGATCATAAAAAAAACCGGCAGGAGGAAGTCTGATTTTTCGTGAATAAGAATAACTAGGGAGTTGGTTAAGCAACGGCCTTGCATCTCCAAGGGTAATACTTGACGGTTATAAACATAGCTATGCAGTGAAACGCCTGGGACTTTCACCCTTCCAAAACATGGAATCTCCTAGATTTAAACACCGTTGAAAAAATAG
Source organism: Allium cepa (assembly GCA_030765085.1). NCBI lineage: Eukaryota > Viridiplantae > Streptophyta > Magnoliopsida > Asparagales > Amaryllidaceae > Allium > Allium cepa. Next base: position 159,254,397 of record CM060945.1, on the reverse strand, counting down.
CCATATTTGATTAAAAGGAATCTACTCAACTCTACAGGATCGGGTGAATGATTCAACCCTCATCAACATGACTTTAACACTGCCGAAGACAGGCAGCACTAAGAAAATACTTCTACAATCCAACCATCGAAGTGCTAGTTTTCGAAGGCCGAAATTATTACCCGACTGGACTAAAAGTACCACCGAATAGATGGGGAAAATCGTCCCAAACCCACTAAGTACCGGTGTTGCCCCGACAGCGCTGGGAAAATTTCTATTTCATAAGAACTGGTGTTTCCCCGACAACTTCGGGAAACTTTCTACTCATAAATTACCGGTGTTCCCCAAGTAGTGTTGGGAAACTTTAATTTTCACAAGTTCCAGTGTTTCCCCGGTAACTCCTGAAAAAATTATGTTCGTTAAGTACTGGTGTTGCCCCGGTAACATCGGGAAAACTTTAGGCTGATGAGAAACACTCACCGTAGTGAACCACCAATGCACTAACTTCTGGAGATAGAAGCTTATGCACTAACTTCTGGAGATTGAAGCTTGTTCTCGACTAAGTTCTATCCTTCTTTTTGTAAAATTCGACAAGTGGACATAACCTTTCATAGGTTAATTAGATGGTTCAACCAAACATCGCAGGAATCATCCATTACATAGGAATAAAGAAGCATCGAAAGGAAATCCTAAGGTTGAATTGCTCGTGTGCTAATTTCTAAGGATGAAAATTGGTGCACAACTGAATTTTCAAAATTCAGCTTAGAAAGAATTTAGATATAACCAAAAAATAGGCAGCCTCGAGGAGATATTGTTTAGAACCAAGCAGCTAGGTTATCAATTCACAAAGACGGGTATTGACATATGAACAAAAGTTCCATGACGACTTAAGCATCAAGAAAAGCATGCAATTGGCCAAGAATAGGCAGGAGCAATCATGGAAGGTCGAAAATAAAATCCTCGAACTCCCTTAATTCTAGAATGGGATTGAGAGCCAGATTGGGGGCAATTGAGCAGTTCTCCCTATACATTTTCGTCTCTTACAATCGCCTAAATACAAGTATTCGAAATAGCTAATCTCTCTAGAAGGGATAGGCACGCAAATACTTGATTGAAAGAAATGTTTCAAAGTCCAAACACGAATAACCATTAGATGGGTTAGATAATGGTCCTGAATCGCAAAACAAAGCACTCTGGCAACAGAATCGCCAACAAGGGAAATGAAGGATTTAACATTTAGAAATCAACCGTCGCTCATAGTCTGGAAGTGACGAGAAACATCGATGACCTACTCAAGATCTAACTAGATCATTTGGTTCTAACTTGCAGGAGTATGCCATTGCCCAAATTTTGGTGATGCTAAGAAGAAACACCCGGAATGAAACTATTGATATATCGGCATTTGGAAATAGAAGCGAAAGCTTGATTGACTCTTAATCCTACCTTATGGAATCTTACGTTATCTGAAGGTCCACAACATCAAAGAAAAATCCATCATTTGAGTCATTCGTACATGAGTTTACGAAGATAGAAACCATCACATGATTAGGATGTCAAAGCCAGACTCAAAAGAATTTACTTTAGCAAAAGATGCCAGAAATGCAGCCTTTTAATGCCTACGACATCATTAAAAAACTCATATCTTCGGATCAAGCAACAAAGTCCCTAATTCTCGAAGATAAGAGCTATATTATCAATCAAACTGGGCAATTAAAATTTTTACTTAGAAGACCTAACCCTCCAAAACGTGTTGGTTCATGAGTCAAAGTGATCAGTCCTACGGGTTAAGGCATTTACACCAATGCTTTGTCAAACGAGCTCAGTTGAGCACGAACTCGACTGAATAAGAACATTCACAAAACTGGCTAGACCAAGCTACCTCGTAGTTTTATATAAAAAAAACTCTCGAAGCTGAGGAATTAAGCCAATGGTCCCATGAGACAGAAGCTAGTGTGCAAATCGAATTCCAAAATCCAAAAAGGGAAGGATATTCATGATCGAGTAGCTCATGCACTAGTTTTCGAAGACTGAAGTTGTGTCTGGTCGAACTTCAACTACAACTATATAAAAGCAACCGTGCCTCGTAATTTAACTATAATCAGTCATCCCAACATAGTAGGAATAATAAACGAAGCTTAAGTTGCGAAGGACCCAGCTTCTGGAGGTGAGGAAGTACCTCCACAAGAAAAAGATTGGATAACCGAGAAATCATTTTCAACAACAAAACTTGGCATTTAATCCTATTAGGTATTTTTAACTTCAAATAATATCCTCGTATTACCAATGCCCGGAATCCAAGTGAAGTCGGTATATGTCGACCAGTTGGGTTTTGAGCGTCGGTAGGGGCAGATGCAGTGTGTTATCTATATGCGGGAGTCCAGTATCCCAAATACTATAAATAAAATCTAGTGTAGATAGCTTGCTCACATTTGAAAAACTATCCATATCGCCCTTTGAAGTTATCTCTTCTAGACTTACCCATTATCGATCCATGATCGATAATAGATTCATTGTCCGAAGCAACATGGAAAGCTCTTCTCAGTACAAGGACACTGGTTGTAGGATAAACAAGCAAGATAAGCCTAAATTCTCTGAAAGAATCAGGATCGCCTGGTGATATGTTGTGTGGTGGAATCTATGAAACTGGGCGCAAGCCAATTCTGATCTAATGGTCAAAGATAGCAAAATGAGTCAAGCATTGGACCACGACCCAAATGTCGTTTTAGGAAGGAATTCAAGACCCGATTCGCTATCTCGACCTGTCAAACCACAATCAAATTGAACTTCTTACGATCAACGTTGCAAATGGACACTAGTCATTAAGTCATCACATAAACACAGTAATTAGTAAATCTGCTAAGCAAACCCACCACAAATTGATTTCTAAGGCATGGGAAGAATCAAGAATCGAATTCAGTGAAGTTTGAAAGGATCGGTGGCAACTCAAGAGGGTAGCGAGCTAATGGGAGGTTGGGTTCAACAATGAGCTAAGGCTTGGAAGCTTGAATTTCGAGTTAGGGCTTGGAGTTTTGAACTGAAATCATGATGGAAGGTATCTATTAGGATTGATGATCAAGGCGTTGGAAGATGGTTGAATCACTCGAAGATTGGCTCGCTCGAAGAAGGATCATTTGAAGAAGCTTGTTGGTTTGGGTCGGGTGAAGAAATGATGGTTAGTTCGAGTATAAGTAGGCAAGTAGAAAAACAAAAAAGTAATTGAGTTGCCAGCGACCCGACCTAACTATATAATGTTAAAAAAATTCGATGACATTAGGTCTCCAGCGATCCATCTCACATGGATCGCTAGCGACCCAAAAAAAAGAGGGAAATAATAATAAAAAATAAATAAAAACGGAAGAAGAGAAAAAGGGCTTCGCATATTCTTTTCGAACTCGATTTCTTACACCTATTCATCGTTCCAAGGCATGTCGGGAAACTATGGGGGGAAATTTGATCCCTCATGACAAGTAACAGTAGTCAGAACTAAAGGAAGACGACCAACAACATTAGATTAACATTTCATAAATATCTAATGCAATAACTTGGTGATTAATAGATGGATATTGAGAGCGATAACTTCTAGAGCATGTCTTGCTTATAACGAAGACGTACTCTGGAGGACAAATGTTATCCGAGTTTTTAACCTAGCAAAAACCAATATAAAACCGAACAACCTCGAGTAAACAGGATGGTTCAGGGCTTAACCAAAAAAATTAAGATAAGGGATCAACAAAGGCCAAGCTGTATGGCTAAGACAACGACTGGGGTCAAAGAAGTCAAGAGATCAGCATTCTTTCAGTCCAATTAGCAGCTGAGTGCAAACAGCTAGTGAACTGCCATCAAAACGAAGCAACTAGGATAGAAGAATATTAAAACATCTCTAATTCCAAACTCCAAAAAAATCCTAAGTGCTTGGATCATCAGCGACCTATACCTCTCCACAAACCTTCAAATAAACTAGCCAAAGAATATTATGAAAGAAGCCAAGGCATTGGCTCGTAAACGTTCCAAGTCCACGGGTCGCCAACGACCCATAGTTTTCCTCGTTTTGCGAGCCAAATTCACCCTAGATCGTTTCCTGCCTACGAGCTGATAAAGGCGTAGCCTGGCCCAGAAGATCTTCGACCCATATAAACAACATCCTAACTGCAACATAAACTGGATCTTCTCTGTACTGGTTGGTGAAGCTCTACTAGGAAACTTCTTCACTCTCCATCTCCCTCACAACAATATCCAAAGGGATTCACTATGATTCTCCCGTTGATTCCAACTATAGGGATTCAATCTAGCTAGAAAATAATCAAAGCCTTTTAATAAAAAAAATCTTGTAACATCGATCAGTCTATAATAAAACTATAAAGTGGATGTAGGCTTCAGTAACAGCCGAACCACTATAGAAAATTCCATGTCATCTTTCTTTTACTATTCTTTTTATATATCCGTTACCTGTGATATTGCTCTGTCAGAACCGAGCTGGTACTTTCAAACTCAAATCAGGGTGTTGATCCATTTTTTGGGTTAACATTTTGAATTGCTATGTTTTAACCATTGTGGATGCAGGAGCACAATATATGGATTTATAAAGTTTTGAATAGGATATTAGTGAGGGGAAAACCCATTCCGCTAAATGGCGTGGTCCTACTAAATATCTAAATGGTTTGAGATGATAGATTATTATTCATACCAGGCTATCTGTCTAACTCGAAGTTTATGTTTTTCCCTTAAACTCTTGGGTATGCAATTGATTTAGAGTAGATTAAGAGTTGCGGTTTTCAGGTACCTCTTTAGATGAATAAGTTTCCAGAGACGTGCAGGTGGCATGATAGCTATTTAGAGTTCTTTTCTATTTTTGATTCCATTGTGTTTGGTTGTAAAGGCCAATATTTTTAATTACCTAGTTATACTCGCTAATCATCCTAAGAGGCATCTTCATATGTCGCTCTTGGCGTTTGTTGTAATATTTATATTTTCTATGAACATGGTTCTCGTTTTGGGATTATGTAATGAAATTTGAAATGGAATGTGAAAGTTGTTTTGTGATTTTAAATTTTTTACATTTCCATGTGTTTCTGTTATATCAATGTATCTCATGTTATCATATTTGGTTGCCGAGGATTAATAACTATGAATGACTACAACATTCGTAGCCGTTAGTTTTGGCCTCCAAGTGAGGGATGTTACAAGTTGGTATCAAAGCATATGTTTATGAAATTTAAAAGAAATTTAAACCTAAAAGATTTTCAAAACATAATCCAATGAATCAAAAAATAAGATCAGGGTTTGGGATAATGCTATATATACTTATATTTGATACACACACACATAAGTACAAATTACCCCACTCTCTTAGACTATTTTTTGTATCTTTCTAAGGCTCGTATGTAGATTTACGAGAAAGGATATGGAGGTAGGAAACAGAAGAGGAAATCTCGATGGAGGAAGCACCATAACCAACGGAAATGTTCGACCCACCAAGAGGAACCCTGGTCGGCGGACTAATGCTAACCAAAATGCAGATGCCAATGTTGGTTCTAGAAATCCACAAGTGGATATGAGGGTGATGTATCAGTTCTTCATCAATATGATGCGAGTAGTAGCAGCTGATCTTGTGGCCCTAGTTGGGTATAATTATGCTATGCTGAGCAGAGATTATACCAACCTTGGTAGGAAACTACTTATGGGAATAGAGGATGCTATAAAATTTGAGAATTGGTTTTTGCACTGTAAGAGAATCTTCACTGATTTGGGTTTGGATGATGAGCATAAGAGGAGGCTGGCCTCTAGGCAGTTGCAAGGGGAAACACTTTATTGGTGGAATAGTGTTATTGCTAGAGTTCTGGATGAGGAGTTGACTTGGATAGATTTTAAAAGAAGATTTGAACAAAGTTTTTTATCTAAAGTTTCTAAGTCAGCATTGACAATAAAGTTTATGGATTTGGTACAGGGAGAGATGTCCGTTATCGAGTATGCTACCAAGTTTGATGAGTTGTCCTGATATGGGTATGCTTCTGTAGACACCGTCATAAGAAGGCATGAGAGGTTCATTTAGGGATTGAGGCATGAGATTTCCAGGGCGACCTTCACACATATCCATGATCCTTGTAATGTAGTTGTGAAGACAGCAATCCAATAAGAAGAGATGCTTGCTATTTGTGCCAAAGAAAAGCCGGTTGAAACCCAAAGCCCTTGGGGAAAGTAGAGGAAGTTCTTTAGGAAGAAAGGAGCATAGAAATGGGAGGCTACCAAGAAGGTAAAGGCTGATTTTGTTTGCTTCAAGTGTGGCAAGAATGGTCATTATGCTCCTGGAAGCCGGTCAAGTAAGGGGAAGAAGGAAGCAGAAAAGAAGGGTGTGAAGTGCTTCAACTATGATCAAGTTGGGGATTATAAAAATCAGTGTCTAGAACAAGTCAGGACGGACAAGGGAATGGTTTTTACTGTTGGACCATTATCTTCTAGACCAACTGCAGCTGTAAAAGGAAGACTGTGATGGAAGGTATGCTTTTGATTCAGAGTATATCAGTTAGGATACTATTTGATACCTGTGTATCACATTCATTGATATCTCAGAATTTAGTTGATAGGTTATGTATCATCCCTTATCTAAAACCCAAAACTAAGCGCTACAGATGTTGCAGTCATCTATAGTATTAGCTTCTGGAGACTAAATATGGCTATGATAATGGTATCTATAATATCAAAAGCACTAGAAAAATCACAAATTTCAAAACAACCTTTTCTTCATTAAATTTCAAACAGATGTTCCATATTCTCAATACATAATCCCAATATGTTCCCAGGCATAGATAAAATATATTTATTACAAAATACGCCAAGAGCGGTATATGAAGATATCTTCTTGGATAATTAGAGTCATATAATCATATTGACTTAAAACAAACACGACGGAAATACAACAAAACATAAAACTGCAGGCCCTAAATAGCTATCTGTTTGCCTCGTGCATGCCTCTGGTAGCCTTATTCATTATCCTACTAAAATCTGAAAAAGACCTTAACCCATCAACCTACTCAAACCAATTTTGAGTCCCCGAGAGTTTAAGGGAAAACATAAACTTTGAGTCAGACATTAAAGCCTAGTATAAATAAAAATAAACATCCCAGTTAAACATGTTAAGTGAGACCATGCCGCTTGGCAGAATGGATTTCCCCTCACTAACATCTTTTTAAAACATAACTTTGCAAAACCTTTCCTGCAACCAAAACTAGTTAGATATTGTAAAGCGTCATTATGTAAACATACATAAATATTAGGAAATAAATGAACTATCTGTTCAAACACTAAGTTTTGTTTGGCTAACTTTTAACCTTTGGCTGACTTTGGCCTACCAGACAATATACACAAAATCAGTCTAACATCTGTTAGATACTCCTCTTCGCGATGATCTATCATTAACTATCTGTTAATATTTCTCCTCTAGATGGTCTGTCCCTAACTTAATCGTCTCCCAGGTCTTCCTGATCCTAATAGTTTTTTTAGGCTCACCAATAACCTATCTGCATGCAAACATATATTCCTTTCTGTGTGTAATCATAATTTTAGTCTATCTGACCAAGCCCTAAGCACTGAAATTTTGGACAACAATTAGTTGAGGCCAATAGCTAATATATAGCACGCGACCCTATACTAGTCCCATCTGGTATTCTAATATCTGAGTCATTTTACTTAGGGATCGCCTCCCATAAATTTCCTTGAAGACCTTTTCAAAACGATTTAAAACCTTTAAATCAAACTATCGCAAGGAAAATATATAATTCTTATGCTTTACTCAAATTCACATTGCCATGTTAAATATATATCCTTTACTCAAACCTTTGTTGATGAAAATAATTAAACATTTGAAAATACCCCTTTCAATTCCATTGAAAGTTCCCCTTTCTATACCAAGTAAAACCCTTCAATTATCTAGGCCAAGTGGCCAAAACCTTACCTTTCGAACCGTTACTTCAAACCTTTTGAAGCTATTGAAATCTTTCCTTTCGAAGGCAATAAAACTTTTGACATCCTTCTTTAAAACACTTTAAAACATTGCCCTAGAAAACCTTAGGAAAACCTTCCATTACAAACCTTTTGAAACCATTTAGAAAATAGAACCTTTCGACCCCTTGAAACCTACATTTCGACCCCTTCGAAAACTTGGCTTTCGACCCCTTTGAAACCATTCAAAAAATAAAACCTTTCGAAAGCATTCAACCCTTAAAACATATGCCTATCAAAAGCTCTTTGGGTTCAATTTAAAAACAAAAGGAAAATCCACTTTTAAAACCTATCGACTTTTTGAATGCTTAGCTTCCGACCTCTTCGGATGCTCCCCTTCGAAAGCTTTAAAACGTTTCTTTTTAAAACAATAGGCTCCAGTCTTTTAATACGCTAAACATCTCATTTGAAAGCTTGGGTTATAATTCAATAAGAATTAAAATGGTAAACCATCTACTTTGAAAGCTTCCCTTCGAAAGCATGGGAGAAGCAGCTAGTTTTAAAACAAGTAAACCTCTCGACCTTGTCGACAGCATGACTTTGAAAGGTTTAAAGGCGACAGCGAGGGGATTTTTACCGCTTGAAAGCTTGTTAAGCTTTCGATCTTATCAAAAAGTTTAAACCTTTATTTTAAATAATTGACCTGGTCGAAAGTAATCAAGTCGAGAGCTTCTTTTCAAAAGCAAAGCAGGCGATTCTTTTGGCTTATAAAACAAACATACTCCGACCTCTTTGGCAACTAACCTTTTGACTGAGTACCCTTCAACCTTGTCCAATTCATTATGCACCAAGGTACTTGATACCATACGCATTGGTCTCTGACCTTATCGAAAGCTATAACCTTTTGACTTTGTCAAAAGGTCTAGGATTGAAGGTTTGGTGTCATAAAAGGATGAAACATGCTAAAAGTATGTTTTTCTTGTCTTTAACTTAAAAAAGATAACTTTTCAACTAACCTGCCTTTGTTCGTCAAATTCTTTTTGGTTAACAAATACTTTCAGAAAAGTGCTGCCACTAATTTCAAAATTAAATAATAATTTAATTTTATAAAATGTCCCTTCTTCTTAATTAAATATATAAAACATTTAAGTCTCATATCTTAAATAATTTTATATATTCATCAAAACACTTAGGGAAAATCTGGAAAAATCATAGAAAATATGTTTTAATATGTTTTCCAACGTATAAAAATTTCAAACCCAAATAATTATTTATTCAACCATAAATAATTTATAACCGAAATAATTCATTTTCTTCACTAGAAAATTTATATAAAATCCACATTAATTCATAAAATTATAAAAATTTAAATCCATCTCTAGAATATCATTTTTGGTCTACATTGAAATTTTAAGGCATTTGGATGTCATTTAATGGGGTTTTCATGTCAAAAATATTATAAAAACTAACATGAATATATATATAATTCATCAACAATCATATATATATAACTTGACTCATCTAAACATGGCATAAACTTGTAAAAACGTTTCGGATCTATCTTGAAATCGAAAATCATAAGAAAATGGGTCATTATTCACCTTAACTTTGAGATTAAAAGATGTGAGATTTAATGTTGAATATGTTGATTATTCTTCTTTCTCTTGAATCCTAGCTCTATCTTCTCTTGAGAACAATAATGGTGGCTGGCCTTAGATGTTTTTAGTTCAATAAGATGAAAGTGAATGTGCATTTCATTCCTAAGGGTTTATAGTATAAACCTCTCGTATTTCCCATACTGCCCTTCGCATTTTCTAGCATATTATTTTATGTTATCTCATTTTAATTTGCACATTAACATGGCATTGCTACCCTTAATTAAATCAAATCTCAACCTATTAATCTTCACATTATTTTATTTAATTTAACCAGTTAAATATCCTAGCTAATGTTATAAAAATATGGGGTGTTATAGACTCCCCTCCGTAAATAATTTCTTCCTTGCAATTACGATAAGGTACTTAACAAAACAATCAAAGGCAAAACATACCATCAAACAAATCAGGATAAGTGTCTCTAATCTAGCTCTCAGTCTCCCCAGTACATTCTCTAGCATCGTCACTCCATTGGACTTTTACTAATCTGACTATCGTGTTCCTCGACTTCTTCACATCTCTCTCGATCATCCGAATCGGCTTTCTAACAATGGTCAAATCCGTCTCTACTACTTAGTCTTCTAACACTATATGTGTTATAGTAGTCTTCGAGCCTCTAATAAACTTTGTAAGATGAGAAATATGGAAAACGTCATGGACTTCTGCCAAAAATTTTGGTAACTCTACTCTACACGCGAGTTTCTCGATCCCCTTCATAATACGAAAAGGCCCAATGAATATGGGTGCTAACTTTCCTGATTTTCCGAATCTAATCACAGCCTTCACCGGTGAAACCTTAATAAACACATAGTCTCCAACAGAGAACTCCAAATCTTCCCTTCTTCTATCTGCGTAACTTTTTTGCCTAGACTGTGCTTCCTTCATCCTAGCTTGGATTAACTCATTCTTCTCTGCGGCTTCTTTCACTAAATCCGGACAAAGAACTAATCTATCTCCAGTCTCTAACTAACATACGAAAGATTTGCAAAGTCTTTTATACAAAGCTTCAAATGGTGCCATCCCGATACTAGTCTAATAAATATTGTTATACGAGAACTCGATTAGATGAAAATGGTCTTTCCGTGATCCCCCGAAACCCAATACACAATCCCTTAGCAAATCCTCTAAGACTCTATTAACTCTTTTCGTTTGCCCATCTTCCTGCAGATGGTAGGCGGTACTCATGGTTAGCTTGGTTCCTAAAGCTTCCTGTAGACCCTTCTAGAACTCACTAGTAAACAAAGAATCTCTACTAATAATATATTAGGAATCTCGTGCAGTCTAACCGCATTCTTCATAAACAACTTTTCCAAAACAGGTGCCGTCCTAGTTGACTTTACTAGAATAAAGTAGGCACTCTTGGTTAGTCTATCCACTATAACCCATATACTTTTATTTCCTCTACTAGATCTTGGCAACCTATCAATAAAATCCATAGAGATAGAATCCCACTTCCATAACGGAACATCCAATGGTTGAAGCAACCTACTTGACTTCTGGTGTCCACCCTTTTCCCGTTAGCAATTCAAGCACCACTTAACACATAATCCAATGTCCCATTTCATACCTTCCTAGAGGAAACTTCTCTTCATATCTTGATACATCTTCATTCCTTCTATATGGATATTGAACTTTGAATAATGGCACTCATCCAAACCTTTTTCCTCATGTCTCTTACATTCAGAACACACAACCTTCCCTTCTTTCTCAACCACCCATTCTGGTCAACACTAAAATCCTTTAAGTCATCGCTCTCTGTTCCTTCCTTTAGCTTTCTGATCCATTTAGCCAAAACTGGATCCTCCTTTGGTTTAGAAGCTATCTTCTTAACCATTACCGGTCGAACTTCTAAACAAGAAAATCACTTCCTGCACTAGAATCTATTTTGGATCTATACTGCACTCTACATGCTGACAATACTTCTAGATCTTTCCACTCAACAATCACATCAAATACTGCATTCTAATGTTTCCTGCTAAGTGCATCTGCTACCTTGTTTCCTTTTTCGGGTGTGTATTCAATTTCAAAATCATATGCGGCAATAAACTCCAGCCATCGCTACTGTCTCATGTTCAGATCCTTTTGAGAGAATAAATACTTCAATGACTTCTGATCCGTATAAAGCTCGAATCACTTTCTTAAAAGATAATGTATCCACATCTTCAAAGCAAATATAACGGCGGCTACGTTGGATATCTAACTTCATGCTATCTGAGCTGTCTAGAAGCATAAGAAATCACTTTACCTTTTTGCATCAACACGGCTCCCAATCCAATTCACAAGCATCAGTATAAACAACTAAATCATGATTCCCCTGTAGAACCACCAACACCGATGCATGGTTCAATAAGTGTTTCAAGCTCTGACATGCTTCCTTACACTTATCAGTCCATTCAAACTTCACATCTTTTCGTGTAAGCTTAGTCATCGTTGTAGCTATCCGTGAAAATTCCTTTATAAACCTCCAGTAATATCCGACCAATCCAATAAAGCTCTTTATCTCGGTCACCATCTTGGGTCTCTACCAATTATTCACTGCCTCGATCTTAGTCGGATCTATAGACAACCCCTTTTCGGAGATTACCTGACCAAGAAACTTTACTTCCTTCTTCCAAAAATAGCAATTAGAAAACTTAGCATTCGAATGATGCTCCCTTAGCTTCTCAAGCACATCTCTAAGATGGACTTCATGCTCCTTCTCATCCTTAAAGTATAGTAGACCAACACAAATCTGCCCAAGTGCTCTTGGAAAATTTGATTCATCAAATCCATAAAGAATGTCGGCGTATTAGTTAGTCCAAATGACATAACTAACCATTCTTACGATCCACATCTCATCCTAAACGCCGTTAAAGGAATACTATTTTCTGCCACTCTAAGTTGATGAAACCTCGTCGCTAAATCCAATTAAGAGAATACCTTGGCTCCGCTTAACTGATCGAACAAATCATCGATTCTCGGTAATGGGTATCCACTAAAATGATGAGAAGAAGAGAAGACTAGCCTCCAGGCAGTTGCAGGGGATGGTGCTTTATTGGTGAAACAGTGTCACTATTAGAGTTCCTGAGGAAGAATTGACTTGGGCGGAATTTCGAAGGAGATTTGAAGAAAAGTTCCTATCCGAAGTTTTTAAGTCTGCATTATCAAGGAAGTTCATGGACTAGGTGCAAGGTGAGATGTCGGTGATTGAGTATGCCACAAAGTTTGATGAGTTGTCCAGATATGGATATGCTACCATTGACACCATCATCAAGAGGAATGAGAAGTTTATTCAGGGACTGATATCCGAGATTCCTATTTTGACTTTGCCTCATCTTCATGATCCTTGTAATGTTGTTTTGGATATGGCAATCTGACATGAGGAAATGCTTGGTATTCATGGGAAGGAGAAGTAAATTGAAACCCATAATTCTCTTGACAAGAAGAGGAAGTTTTTTAAGTAAAAGGGAACCTAAAAGAGAGAAGCTGCCAAGAAGGCAAAGGCTAATTTGGTTTGCTTTAAGTGCGATAAGAAAGGCTATTATGGTCATAAACGTCGAACTAGCAAGGGGAAGAAGGCCACAAAAAAGGTAGCGAAGTACTTCAACTATGACCAGATTAGACATTATAAGAATCAGTGTCTAGAACCAGTCAGGGTGGACAGGGGAAAGGTCTTTGAGTTGGAACCATCTTCTTCCAGACCAACTGTTGCTGTGAAGGGAAAGATTGTGATGGAAGGTACACTTTCGATTCATAGTATAACACTTAGGGTATTATTTGATATCGGTGCATCGCATTCATTTATATCTTGGTGTTTGGTTGATAGGTTATTTAGAACCGATATACATTGTTACTTCCTTAAGGGTGGTGAATCCGATAGGAGAGTATGCAACTCTAGGAATGAGATGTGACCAATTCAAACTTGATTTGTAAGGTCATAAGTTTGCATGCAGCTTGTATGTTTTTGATGTCGTAGATTTAGGAATCATTTTGGGTATGGATTGGTTGGGTAGATATGAGGCTAGGATATTCTGCCAAGATAGGGAAATATCATCGAGACACCCTGATAGTCATAACCGAATTATATTCTCAGCGAGGGATTCTGACCGGAGTGCTTGTGCTCTATTGAGTGCTATGGAATTAGAGGAAGAGTTAAGTCAGATTCGTGTAGCATGAGAATTTGCTGATGTTTTGAGCTGGTTACAGGATTACCACCGAAACGAGCTGTTGATTTTTCAGATAGACCTTATGCCAGAAGCAGAACCTGTAAGTAGACCACCTAGCAGGATGACACCGACCAGACGAAGGAATTGAAGGTGCAGCTAGTGGATCTGGAAGTGAGAAATTTTATAAGGCAAAGTAGTTTGCCTTGGGGAGTAGCCATAGTGTTCATGAAGAAACCGAATGGGTTGTTAAGGATGTGTATCGACTATCGCAAGTTGATTGGGTAGACGATCAAGAATAAGTGTCCTTTACCAAGAATCGATGATTTATTTGATCAGTTTTGTGGAGCCATAATATTTTTCCAATTATATTTTGCGATTGGTTTCCACTAACTAAGAGTGGCAGAGGACAGTACTCCATTGATAGAATTTCAGACTAGGTATGGTTCGTACAAGTGGTTAGTAATGCCATTCGGGTTAATGAATGCACCAGCTTTCTTCGTAGATTTGATGAACCGAGTTTTCCAAGAGTACTCGGATAGGTTTGTATTGGTATTTATAGATGACAATTTAGTATACTTTAAAGATGAAAGAGAGTATGAAAATCATCTTAGAGTAGTGCTTGAGACGTGAGATAGCACCAACTGAAAGCAAAGTTTTCTAAGTGTCATTTCTCGAAGAAAGAGGTTAAGTTTCTTGGTCACATGGTTTCAGAGAAGAATTTGTCAGTCAATCCAGATAAGATTGAAGCTATTAATAATTAAAGAGATAGTGACAGAGATTAGAAGTTTTCTTGGATTTGCTCGCTATTACCGGGTATGCATTAAGGATTTCTTACGGATAGCAGCGCCTTTGACTAAGTTAACCAGAAAGGACGTGAAGTTTATTTGGTCTGATAAATGTGAGGAAGCATTCCTTAAGTTAAAGCATTTGTTGACTAACGCACCTATACTAGTGGTTCTAGATAGAAACCAAGGGTTGGTGGCATATACCGATGGATGTAGAATCGGATTAGGAGCTGTGTTAATGCAGAAAGGTAAAGTCATTGCCTACTTGTTAACCCAAACCATGGTTCAACACCCTGTATTGAGTGTGAAAGCACCAGTCATGTTCTTACAGAGCAATAATACAGGGAATAAATGTAGGAAAAGCAAAAATAGTAAGGAGACAGGAAGATTTATATAGTGATTTGGCAGTTAATGATGCATACATCCACTTTATAACTTTTTTATTGACTGATTGTTGTTACAAGGTGAATTGGATTACAAAGTTCTTGAATATCCCCAGTTAGACTAAGTCCACAATGCTGAAGTTCACTAGAGAATCACAATAAACCCATTGGATGACTATTGTGAGGAGGTACGAGAAGAGTGAAGAATAGTTTCTACAGAGTTTCAGCAGCCAGTCTAGAGGATCCCTTTATGTTGCAGATAGGAGAGTATTTATAAAGGTTGGAGAGCTACTGGGCTGGGCCTTCGTGCCATATGCTTACGAATGATGGTAAGAAGACGCACTGTAAGTTTCATCTCAAACCAAGCTAATTTGATGGATCGCTACTGATCAATAGCTTCTAGGTCGATGGCAACTCAAAGACTTGGGAAGCTTCCTTTACCTTCTACCCTAAAGTTCATGACGACCTGACAAAATGGCATGGTTCACTAGCGATCCATGTACTTAGCTAATTTTTGGACTGTTTCTTTTGGAGTGCATTTGTTGTCTCGTGTTGGTGTTCTCTAAGTAATTTCATAGTATGTTGCCTTGTTTTGATGACAGTACACTTATGGTTGCATTAGACTGCCGATTGAACTAGATGAATGCTCGTCTCTTGATTTATCAAGCTTAGAATTCCATCAAACTTAACCATTGTCCTTAGAATACCTATTGGATCATGATGCAAGTGAATTCATGAATCCATGAGCCAAGACGAATTTATGAAGATGTATTTTCGCTTTCTATCTCTCTGATATCTCTTGGTTTGTTGTTCTAGTCTTTTTTGTTGGCACTTGAGCTATTCGAATTCGACCAAGGTGTTCCAACTTCCTTTGGATTCTGCTGCGCTAAAAACCTGGATAAACATTTGCCCCCTAGAATATGCCTTCATTGAAAACAAGGCATGCTCTGGAAGTAATTGCTTTCTAGTTTCTACTTGGAGAGCTTCAAGTAATCGTGTTAGGGCCACATGGATTGACTTTGGCTATTTACTTGCTTGTTAAGTTTTGACCTGAACTGTCGTTGTTTGTCATAACAGACCAAATTTTACCCCATAAATTTTTAGAATGCCTTGAAGCAACAAGTTGATCACACGCGATTCGATGGATCACTAGCGACCCAATAACTTAGCATTTTTTCTCTCATGCGATCCTCCTATATAACTGCCTCAAGCAAACCTTATCTCCATTCTTACTTTCTTTTGCCGACCCGAGCCTTCGCTTTACGATTTGATCTAAGTTTCATCCAAGACCTAAGCCCATCTGATCTATCATCATTGTTGACATTCACCACCAGAGCCCTTCACCATTGATTGACTTGAATTTCGCCATTTCTTTCACTCAACCTAGCTCCTTCTGGATCGCTGTCGACCCACCGAGCTTGGATGGTGGGTTGAAAACTCCAACCATCTTTTCCTTTTGATCCTCAATTCGAGGTGGGTAATGATAATTCTAACATTCAATTAGCTAATTGACGACGGACGTATTAGTAATGATTATAGCAAAGAGTTCAAGATGATTATGACTTTATGGAGGAAGATAGTGAAACGAGTCTTGAGCTCTTCACGGAATGACATTCGGGCCTTGCCCTGGTGCCTGACATGTTTTGCTGCCTTTGTCCGTAGAGCCAAAATTGACTTGTACTAAGTTACATTGCTGATACAGATGACGCATCGTGAATTGGTTTTACCCTTCCCGAGGATTCGAATTGGTCTTGTTTCTTGCACCCCTGGTGTACCCGTACTGGGAAGAACTATCTGTATCGCTTCAGACAACGGATCTGTTATCGATCGTTGATCGATAACGGGTAAGTGTAGAAGAGTAATTCCAAAAATCGATACGAAAAGTCCTTTTCCCTTACTACTGCAACCGAAGTATCTACACGGGATTGAGCATTTATAGTCTTCAAGACACCGAGATCACCCCCTATAGATAACAAACCGCACTTACCCCAGTACATAATTGAAATCTGACATGTCGGTGTGAATCGATATTCCTTCAGAATTCAAGTTAATGTGCACGTAAATGTGCATATATATATACACACACATCCATATTTTATCTATTTTTATTTAAATAAACGTCATATTTGGATATTTTAACATGTTTAGACCAAAATTCAATTATTTTCAAATTATCAAATATTCATCTTCATACAGGGGGAAAATGTTCACTTTTGTGTATGTGTCAATTTGAGAATTTTTACTCGGACGTTTTTTTAATTTTTATAGGAATTTGGATGCGTATAGAAGTGAGTTTCATGAAGATATATGCATGCACAAGAGAATACAAAGAAAGGAAGATGGAAATAATTCAAATATATGATCATGGAGGCCCCACACTTACCTAAATCTACAATTAGAAGCTAATGGACAACTAAGTGGAGGTTAAAGCTTCATGCATATTTAATGATGGATTAGTTAGAGTCTAACGGTTACTTGAAGGCCATACTTTCTAGAGGGCATTTTGTGAAGCACCCTAAAAATTGAATTAGGGCTTTATGCATGTACAATAACCCTCTTATGTACATGAAAATTACACTCTCATTTTTACTTAGGAAAATTAGCAAGTAGGTTGTAAGCTCAAAGTTACATGAATAAAAATGGCTTCTTAGCTCTTTCATTTTTCTTTTTCTTTTCTACCTGTTTCTCTTTACTTTTGTGCTTATGTTTGTTTCTCTGCTCTCTTTCATTTCATGTTCATAGCTTAGATTTATATTTGTGCAATTAGTTTAATGTTATTTCATGCAAGTAGTTAATCTCTTTTCTTTTATTTAGTTTCTACTTCTCTTTGCTTTCCCATGTTAAAACGTACATGATTTGATATGATAACACATATGAGTAGATAAACCCCTTTAATTTAGGGGTAATGAAGCTCTCTAACTTTATGTAATTTCAACATTTCTATGATTTATGATCTCTTTTATTTGTGCTTCATGAAGGTGGATTTTGATGTAAGTTTATACAAGTGGGTTTGATAGCTTATGTTGCATATGCTAATGAGCTATTCTTATTCAACATAAACACAAATTACATCATTATTTGCTAATTAATTTTTGAAACAAAATTTGGTGATCTATATTACTAATTACAATAGTAAATAGATCGTACTTAAAATAACTTTTTCTTTAGCTTCATTTTCATGAGAATTGATAAGTGGTTTATGTGTTGCATTATAGTTTGATGGTTTATGTTATGTTAACTAATAATTTAAATAAACCATACTTATGATAAATGCAACACTTATGTCACTTGATATCAAAAATAGAGATCATAAATTGTATGTTTGTTAATTTACATAAATATGAGAGCGGATTTGCCTCTAAATTGTTTTCTAATCGTATAGTCTTTTAATCACATTTTCATTCTAAGTTTTAGCTTCTTTTTGTTGATAGTTGACAATCCTCTCTCGTTTTGGTCTAATTTGATTGATTAGGAAGTTTTAGAATCTTGAATTTCCTATGGATCGACTTGTAGCCGCCACATATCAAAATTGTATGTCGTGCGCCTGTAGTAAAATTTAATTCAAAATTTATCGGCAATTTTCCAACTCGATGGAAAATTTGTCGTTAAACAAGTTTTTGGTGCCGTCGCCGGGAAGTGTTTTGATTTCAATTTTCTATTCTTCGAATTATTTTGTTTGATTTTTGTGTGTTTTTAGTGTGTGTTTGCATTAAAAAAATATGTTGTGCGTTTGCGTGACTTTTGTTTTCAATCTTGTTTGTGTGTTTGTTGTGTTTCTCTAGTTTTTTTGTTGATTTGCATTTGTATTATAAAAAAAACACAATCTCATTTCGAAAATAATTTTTATTCATTTGCATTTACATTAGCATCTACAATTTTCTATTACAACTTTCTTTTTCTTTTTTACATTGCATTCCTCACATTACATCAGACAACTTTATCAAACCAGCCTCTAAACTTCTTACTCTACATTTCTTTCTCTATGCATTTAAACTTCCTCCTCTGTGCACTTCAACCCTTCACTTCCATACCAAATACTTCTAACTGTTGCAATACTCGCCATCCCCCTTGCTTGCTTGCTTCTATACAGTCAACCCGGTGCACACTGTAACGGTGATCCTCTTGCTTGCTGCCTACCTTCATCAAAACTCTTCATACAACATATCCCCTGTCAGTAAACACTTGATAGAAACTTCATACTGATACAAACAAGGTTCACCGGTACAACATTTTCTGCTTCATTCCTGCACTCCAGCACTTCCAAGCACCACTGTCACTCACATTCACTACATATACACCCTAACTTCGCCATATAACAATCATCTCCTCGGACTGTAACTCAACCACAAACACCATCTTCAAACAAAGATCATCACACAATGCTGTTGTTCAAATACATTACAATAAACTATATGCTTCGAAGAACAACACATAACCAAACTACCCCCTTCTCCACCGCCTGCCCAATTCCCAAACGCAAACAACTTGAAATAGTGCTGCAGCCATCTGCTGTTATCACACTTATTCCACTAGCAACCTATATCTACACTGACAAGCAGCCACCAGGCAGCATTCTCACTATCCATTCCCACTACCGTTCACAACCTCTCAACCATCACCGAAATCCAATTTGCCAACCGCGTCGAAACCACTTCGCACTACCAACGAACCATGATATTCAAATCTTCCTGAACATGTTCTCTACACTATATGAACATGTATTCTAAAGGCGGAAGAATTAAATAAGATCGATTCATTTACCTCCAGCCATTGCTATCAAATTCGTGAAGAATCAAATTTCCAGAGATGCCAAATCTTCACTTGTTGTTTTCAGATTTAGGTTCCAAACCTTCACACTCCAATTTGATGGTGTATTACATTTGAAAGCAGGTTTAGTGACCACTTAATCTTGAAAAAAAACTGACTCAAGTTCCCTTATATATTGTTCTTTCCATCAAAGAACAAATGTAGAACGTTGAGATAAACGTGGGTGGTTACCAAAACGTGGGAGAGAGTAATACGGTTACTTACCTTGATTAGTGGTAAGTTCCCTAATAAATGGACCATAAATATTCCACAAATTGACCAAGTTCACAACGTTTTATTCTTTTATTTTCTAAAAAAGGCTTACATTCTCCCACTTGGTCCATTTATCTAGAGAGACTTCATATATGAATCATAGCGACTAATCCTCTTAGAGCGAAAATTAATCTTGCATGCATCACATTACACTCGGTTTCTCACCACTCACGCTATAACTTAATGAGTAAACCTTATGTTTGCTCCAGGTCAAAACATAATGATATTTCTCAACAATAATCAACAAAATATATGTACGTACATAAATTCAAATGAGAAAATATCCAAACTGAATGAAAACTTTCAATACAACATAAATAAATGTATCACATGACGGAACTAAGTCCCATACTCACTACGTGACCCTTGAAACTCTTAATTTGCATGCCTTTAGTCAAGGGATCAGCAATCATAAGTTCAGTGTTGATGTGTTCAATGATCACTTTATTTTCCTGAACACGTTCCTTTATGGCTCGAAACTTTATGTCGATATTTTGCTTCGACTTCCACTCTTGTTGTTCTTAGCCATGAAAACAACAGCCGAATTATCACAATACATTTTTATCGGGCGACAAATAGAGTCTACGACTCGCAACCCAGATATGAAACTTTTCATCCATACACCATGTGAGGTAGCCTCAAAACAAGAAACGAACTCGGCCTCCATAGTAGAAATGGCCATCAAGGTCTGCTTCGCACTCCTCCATGAAACGGCTCCTTCAGCTAGCATAAACACATATCCTGAAGTGGATTTTCGTGAATCAATGCAGCCAACATAGTCGGAGTCGAAGTAGCCTGCCACTTCAAGGCTGTCTGTCCGTCTATACATAAGCATGTAATCCTTAGTCCCTGAAGATATCTTAACACCTTCTTTGCCGCCTTTCACTGATCAAGCCCTGGATTACTCTCATATCTTCCCAATACTCCAACAGCATATGCAATGTCAGGTCTGGTACAAACCTGAGCATACATAATACTTCCAACAGCTGAAGCATAAGGAACATTTTTCATTTGTTCCTTTTCAATGTCATTCCTGGGGCACTGGTCCAAACTGAACCGGTCACCTTTCACTATGGGTGTTATACTTGGCGAACAATCTTTCATGCGGAATCTTTCAAGTATTTTGTTGATATAGGCCTCTTAAGACAAACCTAAAATGCCTCGAGATCTATCTCTAAGGATCTTAGTGCCAATGACATAAGATGCCACACCCATATCCTTCATATCAAAGTTACTTGAAAGAAATTGTTTCACCTCATATAGAAACCCTTTATCATTGGTTGCAAGCAAAATATCATCCACATATAACACAAGGAAACAAACTTTGCTCCCACTAACCTTATGGTATATACATTGATCCATGATATTTTCTTCGAAACCGAATGAAGTTATCACTTTATGGAACTTCATATACCATTGGCTAGAAGCTTGTTTCAAACCGTATATAGATTTATTAAGCTTACAGACTAAATGCTCATCTTCTTTAGAGGAGAATCCCTCAGGTTGTCTCATAAAGACCTCTTCCTCTAAATCACCATTGAGAAAAGCCGTTTTCACATCCATTTGATGTAGCTCAAAATCAAACTGGGCTACTAATGCCATGACCACTCGGAAAGAATCTTTCTTTGATACAGGAGAGAAAGTCTCTGTGTAGTCGATTCCTACCATTTGAGTGAACCCTTTGGCAACGAGTCTGGCCTTATGTCTCTCGATGTTTCCTACTGAGTCTTTCTTTGTCTTAAAGACCCATTTGCATCCAATGGTTTTTACACCATCGGGCAACTTGATGAGATCCCAAACTCAATTAGACGCCATAGAGTCCATTTCATCTTTCATGGCACTCATCCATAAGTCAGAATCCTTAGAACTTGTGGCTTGTGAAAACGTAGCTGGATCATTGTCGGCTCCAATATTGTAATCCGTTTCTTGCAGATACGTTACATAATCATCAGAAACTGCTGATCTCCTCATTCTAATAGATCTCCTCAAAGGAACTTGTTCATATGTATGTTCCTCGTTTACAACATGATCTATTGGATCATTATCACCAATTTTTGGATTTTCTGTTAATGGTTGAACCTGAGGGGTGTGAACCACAATCAACCTGTCACTTGAATCAGAGGGTGGTACTTCATGATGATCCTTTTCAGAAACAACGCCCTGAAATTGATCGCTCCCACTGATCAAGTCATTCTCAAGAAATTTAGCGTTTCTTGATTCCACAATTCTGGTGCTATGAGAAGGACAATATAATCTATAACCTTTAGACTTTTCAGCATATCCAATGAAATACCCACTAATAGTCCTCGGGTCAAGCTTCTTTTCTTATGGATTGTAAATTCTCACTTCCGACGGGCATCCCCAAACGCGTATATGTCGCAAACTCGGTTTCCAACCTTTGAATAACTCAAAAGGCGTCTTAGAGATGGCCTTGGAAGGAACCCGGTTTAATATGTACGCTGTCGTCTTAAGAGCTTCAATCCATAAAAATGATGGAAGTTTAACATTACTCCTCATACTTCTCACCATGTCCATTAAAGTTCGATTTCTTCTTTCTGCCACACCATACTGGTCTGGAGAACCAGGCCTAGTGTATTGGGCAACAATCCCATGCTCTAGAAGAAATTTCGCAAATGGACCACATGCTTGTCCGTTCTCAGTGTATCTCCCATAGTACTCACCACCTCTATCTGATCTCACAATTTTAATGTGCTTACCACATTGGTTCTCTACTTCAGCCTTAAACAATTTGAAGGCTTCTAAAGCTTCGTCCTTGGAACGAAGTAAATAGAGATACATATATCGTGAATAATCGTCTATGAAGGTGATAAAGTATTTCGGATCATTAGCGTTCATGTCCGGACAACAAATATCCGTATGTATGATTTCTAATAGGTCAGAACTCCTCTTTGCACCTTTCTTATGTATGTTAGTTTGCTTGCCCTTAATGCAACTAATACAAGTCTCAAAATCAGTAAAATCTAGCATAGAAAGTACTCCGTCCTTTACCAATCTTTTAACTCTCTCAATGGAGATGTGTCCCAATCTCCGATGCCACAACATAGAGGATTCCTCATTCATAACACTTCTCTTTAAACCAGTATTAACATGCATTGAACTATGAGCAATATCATTTTGCAATTCAAGACGATATAATCCATCAGACAAAATACCATAAGCAATTATTTCAGAATTTCTAGATAAACTGAAACCAGAATCTGAAAATTAAAGGAAAATCCCAAAGGTACAAGTCTTGAAACTGAAATCAAATTTCTAGCGAAATTTGGCACATAAAACGTCTTATCTAAATGCAAAACAAAACCTCTACTTAAGGTTAAACTGCATGTCCCAACGGCTTCCACATGTGAACTCATCTGGCTACCAGAATAGATGTAATGTTCACTGCCCACTGGTTTCCTTAGGTTTGTCATACCCTGCAAGGTATTCGAAACATGTATTATTGTACCAGAATCAATCCACCAAGTATTATGATTAACATTAACCATATTAGATTCATAACACACAAACGCAAGAAAATTACCTTTCTTCGCAAGCCAGATTTTGAACTTAGTATAGTCTTTCTTTATGTGTCCCTTCTTCTTACAGAAGAAACACCCATCCTTCTTAATGACTTTCTTAGCCGACAGCTTTCCCTTATCCTTAGTGTCCTTGGTGTGATCCTTCTTCTTATTATCCAAAGCAGTAAGGTTCACCTTTTCACCTTCTTCCATCATCAATCTTCCCTCCTCTTGAACACACATGGTCATGAGTTCATTAATTGACCACTTATCCTTATGTGTGTTGTAAGATACTTTAAAAGGGCCATATTGATGAGGAAGGGTGCACAAAACGAAATGCACTAGGAAAGAGTCAGACATGGTAACTTCTAAGTTCTTTAGCTGAGCCGCAATGTCCCTCATGCGCATGATGTAGTCACGCACCCCTTTAATTTCAGTGAGCCTCATGGATGAAAACTGCATTATTAAGGTGCTAGCAAGAGCTTTGTCAGAAGTTGCAAACTTCTCATCAATGGTCTTAAGGAGATCTCTAACTTTAGTACGCTGATCGACGGAACCACGAATACTAGCACAAATTTTGGTCTTTATGAACATAACGGAGAGACGGTTAGATCTCTCCCACTTTTCATAAAGACTAACTTCAGTTGGTGTACTAGTCTCAGTAATGTTAGGTAGTTCGTCTTTCCTGATAGCATAATCGATATCCATCCATCCTAATTGCAGTAGCACTCTTTCTTTCTAGACTTTATAGTTATCATCCTTTAATTCAGGAATGTCATTCTTCACATCAGAAGAACTCGCGGGTAAAACTACTGCAAATAAAGTAAAATACATGCCTATTAACAAAATTTTGAGACTTTAAAAATAAAAACTTATCATGGTTTACCAATGTAAATCATACTGAAATTATATAAATCTAGTGACATAAAACTTGCCTGCGGGCTAAAGTCCTACTCGATTAGATTCACAATAACTAAATGATGAAACTATCAAACCACATTTGATTCTTAATTCCTGCGGGTATATTAAGAAGCACAATTTAATATTTCATCCTGATCAATTATATAAACATAACGAAAATCCTATGGGCAAGTTTCATCATATCAGTACAATCAATCACAATTAATGTCTAGTTCACACATGTGATTTCAATATGAAACTATAGTAATCAGAGATGCTGTGGCTATTCTCTAAGTAATAAAATTTCAAGTCACTCAACATTAAAACAGAATGCAGAGGAATTCAGTGTTGCGGGGAAGGTAAGGCATGTAAATTTCGCACACGCGCACCGTACAAAGTGCAAAGTGCTAAGTGCTTTCCGCGCGTGTGTGACATGGTAGTGCTATTTTCTTCTTCTCTCTTTGTCTTTCTAATTAAGAGAGCAAGTACAGCTTTATATTTATATGCATTCTCTTCAATTATTTCTGTGATGTGGGACTAAACCTTTATGTTTGTTAACATATACATTCCATCTTTTCATAAATGCAAATTTCAATTCAGTATTATATACACTGTTATAATATCACCATAAATGCAAACTTTAACATTCTTTAATCCACTTAAAACAACAGAAAACAGTTCATCAATCATGAATCAAACATAAAGATCCAAAATCAAACATTTATGAAACAAGTATGAAGACCTAAAGTCAAAACTGTACAGCATGAAGTAATATAAATTTCAGATCTAAAGGCAAGGCAGAGGAGAAACAGGCTCTGATATTAAATTATATTCAAATCTTCCTGAACATGTTCTCTACATTATATGAACATGTATTCTAAAGGCGGAAGCATTAAATAAGATCGATTCACTTACCTCCAGCCATTGCTATCAAATTCGTGAAGAATCAAATTTCCAGAGATGCCAAATCTTCACTTGCTGTTTTTAGATTTGGTTCCAAACCTTCACACTCCAATTTGATGGTGTATTACTTTTGAGAGTAGGTTTAGTGACCTCTTAATCTTGCAAAAAACTGACTCAAGTTCCCTTATATATTGTTCTTTCCATCAAAGAACAAATGTAGAACGTTGAGATAAACGTGGGTGGTTACCAAAACGTGGGAGAGAGTAATACGGTTACTTACCTTGATTAGTGGTAAGTTCCCTAATAAATGGACCATGAATATTCCAGAAATTGACCAAGTTTACAACGTTTTATTCTTTTATTTTCTGGAAAAAGGCTTACAAACCAAACTACTTCGTATCCCCAAAAACTCCACCAACAATCTACGTTTACAGAAACTCCTCTTCCACACTTGTTCCACTGCTTTGATAACACTTCGAACTAAAACAGGATGACCACCCATTCACAACCATACCCAACCACCAGTCTACCCAAATCCAAGCGCCTCAACCCTCGCCCAGTCACCACCATGACCTCGAACTCAAGATCGCAAGGACAACAACCAATCGCGAAAACCACAACCGGACAAGAATAATTCGATTTCAATTATTGAAAATTTGGAATTGTTTTTCAAAAAAAATGGAATTTGAGGGAAGAATTTGAATTTGAAGAATTTGAGGTACGAATTGGTAGCGGATGCGTTTTCTTTTTGTTTACTAAAGCTTTTTGTTTTATGGGCTTTGGGTCGGTTGTGTAATAAATGTTGTGTGCTACTAGTTTTTTTAGGTCACAGTTGAGTTCTTAATTATTATTTTTTAGTTTACTTTGTTGAATTTGTTTCAAGTGGTTTGCTTCTTTTAATCTGGTATTGCTCTCTGTCTAGTTTGTTTTTAGTTTAGTCATAAAAAAAGAGTTTGCTTAATTATTTTGTTTAATTTGTTTAGTTTTGTTTTGTTTTACCCTTTAAAAAAAGAAATTAGATTTAAATTTGTTTTGTTATATTTTAAATTGTTTTAAGTTCCATTTTTGAAAAGAAAAAATCTTGTATCTATCTTTGTTTTATTTTCAGGTTGCCGAAGCAGAAATTCGCAAGGAAAAGAAGTGCTTGCTAAAATAATCGTCTTGCTTGATTGCTTAAAAAAAATTGCCGCTTTAAAATAAATTGCTAATAATTCTGCACGCTCTGGTATCGTGCCATTTTCCCTTGTTTTTATTTGAATTGCATTGTTGGTTGCTTGCATTTGTATTTTATATATAAAAAATTCAAAATCCGAAAACGAAAACAAACTTCATTTTAGTTGCATCGTAAACTCACGTTTAATTATTGTTTTGCATTCACCTCATGTTATTTTATTTTCTAAAGGCAATACCCCAATTCACATAAGGTGAGGGATTTAATCACTCTTTCTTTTGCCCACAAAGCGCATTTCATTGTTGACTAATAATAAAGGTTAGACATTCAACTTAAGGGTGTCATGAGCTCATCTAGAGCTTAGTTGTATCTTCACAATTGTTTTCTTTGAACAAGTTTATTTCTTTGTGTATAGGCTACGGTAGAGTAATAACCATCTATAAACATTACCGTGATTCGTAAATATTATAGTGCTTGTTCATCTGAAGGTACTTAAACCTTTGGATGCATTGCTTCGGTGATTCGTGGTGCACCGATAACACATGCCCGTTACTTGACTAAGAAATATTTTTGTTGATTTAAGACTAAGTGTGATTTTAGAATTTTGGGTTAGGAGCTACTAAGGACAGAAAACTATAATTAATTCCTTTGCATTCATTTAGTTGCATTAGTTCATGCATATTTAAAAAAACAAAAATTCCAAAATCCAAAAAAAATTGCAAATTTTACTTAACTTAGTTTTTAATCCAAAAAAATCCTTTTTCCTTTCCTTTAAAATTTTTCAATTAAAAAGAAAAGAAAAAATCCAAAAAAAAAAAGAAAATCTTTTCAAAAAAATCCTTTTGGTAAATATTTGAAAATTCAAAAACACAGAAAAAATTACAAAAAAAAACATATAAAAATTTGAAAAGCCAAAAAAAATCAAACTTCACTTTTGAAAATAAATTTCACTTGGTAAATATTATTTCCTTTAAAAAAAACCAATATTTCACTTCATTTTTCAAATCTTTTTTCATTCTCTAAACTCGATTCTAACTTCTTTTTCTTCTCAATTTTCACTAGTGCATGAGCACTTGAACTCATGACGCAACAACAAATTATTGGACTCACAACTCAATAACTAACCGTGTAACTCGAATAGACGATCCTCCCGAAATAGCGAACGAGAATTCTACTCGAACTCTGATGGATAGAATCTTTGCCGATAGAGTTTTTATTCCATCTTGCATCAATTTACCCGCCCCTACGTGTAACTATTTTGAAATTCACTCGAACCATATTACCACGCTTCCAAAATTTGGCAATTTCGAGCACGATGACCCTTACATTTTCTTGACTAAATTCGGACAAGTTTGCGCAACCATAAAACTCCAACAACTTTTCGATGATGGAATCAAACTTCGATTAATCTCATTCGCTCTTACGAAATACACTAAAAAATGGTTGTACAGTTTACCATCGAACTCAATTACAACTTAGGAAGAATACGTAAAAGCTTTCTTAAAAAATTTCTATTCCTTGTAAAAAACGAGTAGAATCAGAAACGAAATTGTAAATCTTCATCAATTTAAGGGAGAACCATTTGAAAAATATTCTAAAAGATTCAAAGAGCTTTTGATAAAATGTCTATACCATAACTTCGAAAAATGGAAGATTTTCTAAATCTTATATGATGGACTTGAAAACAGCTCTGAACCATGCTCGAATCAGTTCCAAGGCAACTTTCTTGCCTAACATCATGATTGTGCTTGGCAATTTCTTAAAAACCTCATCGAAAAGTCGTCCCAATAGGAATGTTCGAACGAAAAATCAATTTACTCATGATCAAGCGCACACTTGATAGGATCTTCTTTGGCTTTAGAAGCTAAGAGCGACGCAGTGTTAAAAAAATTCGATAACATTTTCTCATCGAATCAAATGAACCAAGCTTTCCAATCGATGTGTTATAAATGCAATGATCCTAATCATATAGCCGATCGGTGCCCTAATTTTGTGGAACAATTCAATACTTTCAATAAAGCCAAAAATGACCCGTTTTCTCCAGTGTACAATCCTGGTCGGAGAAATCAACCAAATTTTGGTTGAAACCAAAACAATCCCAATACCAATATGATTCGTCCCAATTTTCAAGCATTTTCAAATAATGCTTCGAATCGTCCCTTTCAGCCCAACCATTTTCAACCAAACTTTGTGGGTTTGTCTCATAATCAACCGCAACAACAAATTTTCAACCAATTTCTGCTCACCCTCCCCAAGACGATAAACGTTTAAGCTCACTTGAGAAAAATCTTGACATGTTGGCTAAAGAAACTACTCAAAGCCTTCAATCAAATAGCAATTTGCAAAATTAATTGACCTCATATATGCAAAACACAAACCAATCGATTGTAAAACTTGAAATGCAAATGAGTCAATTAGCCACGACTGTAAGTGAACGTGAACGAGGAACATTCCCAAGCCTCCCCATTTCAAATCCCAAAAATCAAAATGCAAATTCAAATCAAGCTCATGTTGCTCAAGATAGCAACATCAACCAATTGAATGCTATAACAACTCTACGTTCCGGTAAACAAATTGATAATCAAGTTGTTAATCTAAACGATTTACCGAAAACCTCTCCCGACACTTCTAAAACAATGAACGATTCTGAAAAGAATGGGGAGCCAATCGTCGAATCAAATGCCAATCAAAATTCTTCTTCTACTACTCAAGTAGACCCGCCTACTGAGTATCGCATCCTATTTCCACATCATCTTGGACCCAAGAAACACTCGGACCAAATGGAAAAGATGTTAGAAATTTTTAAACAAGTGAAAGTTAACATCCCGCTTCTTGACATGTTCGGCAAGTCCCAACGTATGCGAAATTTCTTAAGGATTTATGCATCCAAAAGTGACACACTCAAGTGCCCAAAAAAGTCTTCTTAGCCACTAGTTTGAGTGAAGTCTTGTCCTAATCCATGCCCGTTAAATACAAAGATTCTGGATGCCCTACGATTTCGTGTACAATTGGAGACAAGACGATTAACAAATGTTTGATAGACTTAGATGCGAGTGTCAATTTAATTCCATACTTTGTGTACGAACAATTAGGCTTAGGTGAGCTCAAACCCACAAAAATCATGCCTTAATTCGTTGATCGTTCCACTAAGAAGACCATGGGAGAAATCGAGGATTATTAGAGTAGGGAAATTCATATTCCCCGTTGACTTTATCGTTCTCGAAACACAACCCGTGACAAACCATGCGAGTCAAATTCCATTTATTTTACCATTCTTAGCCACCTCGAATGCCTTAATCAACTTTATAACTGTTCGATGAAAATCTCTTTCCGAAACATGACTTTGGATCTCAACATTTTTAATCTTGAAAGCCAATCAAATGAACCTCGCGACATTGGAAGACTATACTCCCAATGAGATTGAAATACCCAACGAGATTGAAGCCAATCAAATGTTGAGATTTGGACTCAACTGGAAGCCAATTCAAAAGGAAGACTGTATTCAAAAGGAAAGCGAGAAATTGTTTCATGAAATACCCAATGTGATTGAATATAGTCTTCCTTTTGAATCGCTTCCAGATGAGTCCAAATCTCAACCCAATTCTTTAATCGACAACCTCCCGAAGTTGGACCTCAAACCACTTCCCAATCACCTTAAGTATGCATACTAAGGTGATAACGAAACGTTGCCCGTCATAATTTCCACAAATCTCTCTCTCTTAATCAAAAAACCTCCTTACTTTCTATTCTTTCAAAAATCATAGAAGCAATTGGGTGGTCCATTACTGGTACTAAGGGAATTAGCCCTGCTATTGTCCAACATCGCATTTACTTAATTGATGAAGCCAAACCCACTCGTGATGCACAACAGAGGCTTAACCCAAAAATGAAAGATGCGGTTCATGATGAAATTCTTAAGCTTCTCGATAATGGTATCATATACCCTATCTCCGATAGCCTATGTGTTAGCCCTATTCATGTCATGCCTAAAAATTCCAGACTTACCGTTATAATAAACGATGCAAACGAACTCATTTCTACTTTGACTCAGACTAGTTGGCTTGTTTGCATTGATTATCGCGTATTAAATGTTGCAACACGAAAAGATCACTTCCATCTTCCTTTCATTGACTAAATGCTGAAACGGTTAGCCGGCTATGAATTCTACTACTTCTTGATGGTTATTCCGGCTATAACCAATTCCAATCGCTCCTGAAGATCAAGAGAAAACAACTTTCATGTGTCCATTCGATACCTTTACTTATCGACGTATGCCACTCGAACTTTGTAACCCTCCTGTTACTTTCCAACGATGCATGGTTGGCATCTTTTCCGACATGATTGAACACTTTCTAGAAGTTTTTATGAACGATTTCTCTATCATTGGTGATTCTTTTTTTGAAGGTTTATGCCATCTCGAGTTGGTTTAAATTGATGTGAATAAAAAACATTTGACTTTGAATTGGGAAAAATGCCACTTTATGGTCAAACAAGGCATAGTCCTTAGACATATCATCTTAAATAAAGGCATTGGGGTAAATAAAGCAAAAGTTGATGTAATTGCAAACCTACCCATTCCCAAATCTGTTAAGGGCATTCGAGCATTTCTAGGACACGCTGGCTTTTACCCACGCTTTATGAAAGGCATTAGCAAAATCGCTTGTCCTTTGACTACACTTTTAGGAAAAGACGTTCCTTTTAGTTTCAATTCTGATTGTGTCTCATCTTTTGAACATCTTAAAAAAAACACATTTCTGCTCCAATCATTTGCGCACCCAATTGGGATCTCCCATTTGAAATAATGTGTGATGCTTCGAACTTGGCAATTAGTGTTGTCTTAGGACAAAGTATCAACAAGATCCTTCACGTTATCTACTACGCTAGCATGACTCTAAACGACACTCAACTTAACTACACAACAATTGAAAAAGAGCTTCTAGCGGTATTTTTTGCTCTCAAAAAATTCCGACAATATTTGATCGGGTCACACATTACTGTGTACATGGACCATTCTGTGCTTCGATATCTCTTCTCTACAAAAGAGGCTAAATCTCGCTAAATTCGCTGGATCCTTTTATTACAAGAATTTGTTCTTACAATCAAGGACAAAAAAGGATCCGATAATATCATAGCTGATCACGTACCTCATCTTCCGAATGCACCATCTTATTTGCGAATCAACGAAAACTTCCTCGATAAATAAATTCTTTCAATTTCTGTTGATCCATGGTACGCTGATATAGTGAAATACTTAGTCAGTTAAGAAACTCCCTTATCTTGGTTTAAACAGGACAAATACAAATTCATATCCTAAGTGAAATATTTTTATTGGGACGATCCATACTTGTTCAAATATTGCCCCGACCAAATCATCTGACATTGCATTCCGGATAATAAGATCGGAGAGTTCTTTCGTTTTGCCACGATCAGGAGTGCAGTGGACATTTTGGTCCTCGAAAAAATATGAAAAAGGTGCCTCGGCGTGGTTTCTATTGGCCTTCTATTTTTAAAGACTTGTTCAAATTTTGTAAAACTTGCGATCAATGCCGAATGCTTGAAAGAATTTCTCGACGAAATACGATGCCTCTAAACCTCGTTCTTACGATTGAAATCTTTGAAGTTTAGGGTATCGAATATATTGGACTTTTTCCCAATTCTTTTGGAAACTTGTATATCCTTCTCACTGTCGATTACGTCTCAAAATGGGTCAAAGTCGTTCCTTGCAAAACTAACAACCATAGAATTGTTGTGAAATTTCTCAAAGAAAACATCTTTTCGAGGTTCGGCACACCTCGCACAATAATCAGTGATAACAGAACCCATTTTTGCAATTAATCTTTTGAAACATTAATGAAGAAATAATCGATAACGCAAAAGTTATCCACTCCATATCACCCTTCAACTTGTGGGCAAGTTGAAGTTTCAAATGGTCTAATAAAACAAATCATGGAGAAAACTATCAACAAAAATCAAAAAGATTGGTCTTGGAAATTGACTGATGCGCTTTGTGCTTACCGTACTGCTTCTAAAACTAAGCTTAGGATGTCTCCATTTCGTTTGGTTTACAGGAAAGCTTGCCATTTACCGATTGAAATCGAACACAAAGCGTTGTGGGCAATAAAGAACTTAAACTTTGATCTTGATAACGCTGGCGAAAACCGAAAACAACAACTCAACGATCTAGAAAAACTTAGGAACGACGTGTATGAAAACGAGAAAATTTATAAAGAAAAAACAAAAGTTTTTCATGATAAGTCATTCCTAAGAAAAAAATTCTCTTCACCAAAAAGTTCTTTTATATAACTCAAGACTTCGTTAATTCCCTGGGAAACTTAAATCGAGATGGGCCAGACCATTTGTGGTACGAACTATTTTCCCACACGGTGCCATAAAAATACAAAACCCTAGGGTGGATCGATTTTCAAAGTCAACGGTCATCGTTTGAAACCTTTCTTAGAATTGCCCGGTAACTAAGAGGGGGAGCTCATGATTCTTCATGAGCCAAGCTACGTCTAGTAAGAATGTTTACCCTCTTTTGTAAATATGTACATATTTTTCCCCGTTACACTCATTACATCGTGCATTGATTATGGGGACATAGTTAAATATTAGTGGAAATTAGTGGTAAGGGCCTATAAGTCAAGCCCATTTATTTTCTAGGACACGGTTTCAAATGAATTATTTTGTAGGACAAAAACATATGCCCGACCATTTTTTCAAATTAAATTGTCTCAACTGCAAAAGGCAATCTTCCTAATCTCCAAATCTATGATTTTCTCCTAACATAAGTCTAACCATTTTTTTCAAATTAAATCGTCTCAACTACAAAAGGCGATTTTCCTAATCTCTAAATATATTATTTTCCCTAATCTACAAATCGGCAAAAGACAATTTCTCCTGATCTCCAAATCTGCAAAAGGTGATTTTTCTCCAAATCTAATGTAAATTTCTCCCGATTTGATTTTAGTTCAAATTAAACTTTGATCTGTATTGGGAATGAAATCATGTTTGAGGCATTTATGTTTTTAAATGTTGCAAGAAAGAAAGGAAAATTGGATTCTTTAGTTTTTTAGCTGTGCTGCCAGCGTTTTCCGCTTCTTTAGTTTATTTTCTTCTCTACTTTCACCAGGTTCAAAGATTTATATTCTCAACTTTAATTTACTATGATTCCTATTTATTACATCTTTATTAGTTGTTCTAGTATGAAATCTTTATGAAAGTAAATAGGCAAATGGGATTATTGGTTATGAATCTCTGCTAACCAATGTCTCCTGATCATCTAATTTGATCAAGTAATCTTTCTACATTGATCAGGCGACTTGCGAATTTCTTAAATCAATCAGGCAATCTTTGTAATTTGATAATGGGCTCTGAAAATCGATGTTCAAGAGATCAGTTAATGGATTGTGGTGATGAAAGGTATTTTTTTAAGTATCTTTGTTGTTTGGTTGTGTTAATAATTCCTCAACTTGTTATCTTTTTAGTCCACTCTTCTCACTTCCTCGTCAAATTGTTTGATAAATGAATTTGTATTTTTGTTAAAAGCAGTATACAAATAAGGTTGGTTATTTTGGTTGATTATTAGTTGTTGCTTTGTTGTTTAGTTTTTACATTTCTTGTTGACAGTGCTTCTTCTTTAGTTGTTGGTGAATGTGTTAAATGGATGGCATTGTAATTTTGAGTTCTGGAAAAGATAAATGGTTTTATCTTTTTTAAAAAAGTGGGTTAAAAAAGGGTTTATTATGTAATTAGTTGTTAATTAAGATTAGATGTTTTCAAACATTTTCGTACACATATTTATTTGTTTATATCTTTAATTACAGGTGTTATTCATCTGTTATGGTTGTGTTTGATTTCAATAAGAATTCTTTTAGTGCTCGTTTTGGATTGGATGCTTCTATTTCTTATTTTAGGAATAAGATTTTGTGAGGAGTGGAATAATTTTACTCCACTATGCTTCGATATTTTCTATATTCGAGAATCAAAGACCAGCTTTGTTGAAACAAATAGTGATCTTCAAGCTGTATTATGCTTATCTTGGTTTAAAAATGAAGAATATTTTGTTTTTTTCTAAGGTTGAAGAATAATTCCATGGATACTGTTGTTGGTGAAATTAGCAAATCTTGTTCACTTGTTGTTGGAGAATCAAGTAGTAATATTTTAGAGTATGCTAATGATTTACAGTCTGGTTTTACACAAGAAAGGGATTTACATGAGCTGATGAAGAAGAATTCAAATTT
Source organism: Allium cepa (assembly GCA_030765085.1). Lineage (NCBI taxonomy): Eukaryota > Viridiplantae > Streptophyta > Magnoliopsida > Asparagales > Amaryllidaceae > Allium > Allium cepa. The sequence continues at coordinate 159,219,704 of CM060945.1, read as the reverse complement.
TGAATTTTTTACTAGGGTAGGTCAACAATTTGATCATGCTCTTGGATGTCATCAAACAGTTAGTGCTTATTGTTTGAAGAATGGGTTTAAAGTACAGTATATTAAGAGCTGTAAGGAACGATTGACAGTTCGATGTGCTATAGATGGTTGTTCTTCCACTATTCATGCTTTTTGCAAATTGAAGCAATTGGACCAATTGTTTGTTAAAAATATTCTTTTAAGTCATTCTTGTGGTGGTGGATTTCGATCGACTTGTAGTCTAACTATTGATAGTGATCTTGTAAGAAGTTTAATTGTTAATCAAATTTGTGGTGAGCCAAAAAGAAAAACGAAAGATATTATGAAAAGTTTTAGAAGAGATTATGATGTGGATTTGAGCTATTATTTTTCTTATAAGGGTAATAAAATGGCTATGGATGATATTTATGGTGATGAAAAGAAATCTTATAATGATTTGATTTGGTATTTGAAGGCAACAGAAAGAAATAATCCAAATAGTTACTCAAGTATGGAAGTGGATCCAGATACTAATCAATTTGAGAGAGTTTTTTTTGTTATGAGGCATGTATCTTTGGATTTTGTTATTGTCGTCCTATGATGTTTTCAGATGCAAAATTTTTGAAAGGTCGAAGTGGTATTTTGGTGGCAGCTACTGCAAAAAATGGGAATTAAAGTACGTTTGTTTTCTCCTTGTTTTTTTTAAATGTATATAGGGTATACTTTATAGTGATTTTATGCTTTCTTTGTTATAAATTTGGACTTGATAGTTGTGATGCTGTAATTTATTTTCATAAATTTGGGTTAGATAGTTGTGCTACTGTAATTTGTTGTTGTTGTGTGGATTAACAGTGAATGTATTTTGCATTTTTTTTGTTTTAGTTTTTTTTCCATTGGCTATGGCTTTTGTTCCTAAGGAAAATGAAGAGTGTTGGAGTTGGTTTTTGACTCACTTAAAGAATGCTCTTAGTTGTGATAGACCGTTGACTTTTTTAAGTGATAGACATTGCGGTTTGCTTTTAAGTATTCCTAAAAGGTTTCCAAATAGTTGTCATTCTTATTGTTTGTATCATATGCAAAATAACATTGCTAGTATTGTGAAAAGTGGAAGAGGTTTGTGTGTAGCTCATTTACTAGAACGTTGTGCTTCAGCTTCTAATTGTTACGAGTTTGAAAAGGCTATGTCAAAGTATAAAGAAATTAGAGGTGCGAAAGCTATTGAATATTTGAATGATAAGCCATATGACCACTGGGCTGATTTATTTTTTCCCGACAAAAGATATGGTGAAAATAAGTCTAATGTAGCCGAAAATTTTAATTCTTGGATTTTGGATGAAAGAAGTCTACCTGTCCCTTCATGTCTTGATAATATTCAGGTTAAACTTATGATGCAAATGTCTAATCGAAGAGAAGAGGCGTCTAAGTGGACTAGTGTGCTTTGTCCAAAAATGGAAGCCCGTTTGTTGAAAATGAAGAAGAAGGATTTGGATGGAGTGTTTGTAAATCATCTAGGTATGTTATATGCTTCTCACATTGTCTGAAAAAGATAAATGTATTTGTCTTTTTTTTTCATTTGATATATACCCTGTGTATTATGTTTTGATTTTATTGTTGCATGTTCTCTTTGCATTAAAGAATTCATTTTGTTATCTGACGCACTTTTTTGCACATACTTTGAGGCTTATGTGTTACAGAGAATATATATATAGTGTGAATAACTTTTGTTTGGAAATTCAACTTGGTTATATATATATTTGCAAGATTGTGCCATATGTATGTTACAATATAATGGCAGAATTGGCAGTTGTCTTGCATATGTATGTTAGGATATTATAACAATCATTTTTTAATTTAACATTCTAAACAAGAATTGGATAGACAAAGATCGATGATCGTAAACTTAACCGGAACTCTCTTCCTAGTGTTTTTGTTATACAAATAATAATATGACTGAAAATTCATATTTTACAATTGAGAATGATATGAAAGATGCCTTTATACAAGCATAGTGAAAGTAATACTCTTTACAATGAAAGCTCTCACATTCTAACATCCCATGAAAACTATTTTGATTTCATTCAAACTGGCTGTTTGGATTCAAGCACATTACAAGAGACGTGTGTTGAAAGTTCGAGTAAAATTAACATCAACGGTTCTATCAACTCTGTCTCTAACATCAGACAGAATCTTTACAAGCCTAATGATATTTGACAACAAATGTAATAGTGGTGAACATCCTTTATTGCGTTAGTCTTCATAGTTCTATTATGTTTCTTTTTTAATAGTGGTGAACATCCTATATTAGGATTTTCTGACAATGATTTTCCGAATATTTGTTTTGATGCTAAAATTCTTGGTTTATTTTTTGTTATGTTGTGCAAATTTTTAGAGAATATCACTACTTACATTTTTTGCTTTAATCTGTTGATTTTTTTTATAGTTGATACATTGATTAAATTCTCTGAAATTTTGTAGGTATATTTTTGAAGTTCATTCTCCAACATCGCAAAAAGTTGATCTTAAAAATCGTATATGTAATTGCAATTAATGGAAAGTGATAGGTTTTCCTTATGCACGTGCTTTGAAGTATATTTCCTTAACCAGAAATTCCGTTTATGATTATATTGATAATTACTTTATTGTTGAGTGTTATCGAGCTTCGCATTCACATGCGATCAATCCTATTCCTGTAGGATCTAGATTAACCCTAGAGGGGGGGTGAATAGGGTTATAGCAAATTTTCTCGATTTAAAACGTAAAAACAAACTGCAGAAATAAATATGCTGAAAAGTAAATCACACACAAAATTTACCCAGCTTCGGCAACCCCTGCCTACTGCTGCATTCCCAGATTTCTATTAGAATTAAACAGTATCCCGCTTACAAACACTCTACTAGACTCGCAAACCCTTTTGCTCCCGCTCACAAACACTCTCATAGACTCGCACACCCTGCTCCGCCTATAGAGTTTCGCTTACTCGCAAACTCTGCTCCGCCTATAGAGTTTTGCAAACTCGCACATCCTACTCACTGAACTAATTCTAACTAGACAATCTGACACTACCTACAATCTAGGTGGTGATTTACAAATTCCTTGACTCGAAAAGAAAAAACAACTTCAAAAATAAAACCAGGAGCAAAAATTAAAATATAAACTTTAATCCCTAATTTTTTGCTCAAATTAAAAATAAAAAAAAACCCTTTAAAAACAAAATCTCCTTTGTAATAAACAAGGCCGGCCCCTTGTTATTTTTCACCCGATCCACTTCTCTTGCTTGTGAAATATTTGCGGCCGATCTTCTTTTTCAAATTAGGGCTTCGGCTCTTCTGTGAAATTTGGGGTTTGTTCGACCTGAATTAGTGGTGCTCTTGCGCACGTTCTCTGATGATCGATTCTCTTCAGGTAGGCTACTTAGTTGACTTCAAGATTGCGTTGCTCCACTTTCTGTTGATCGATTTCGTCGTTGATTCGATATGTAATTTCTTTACGTTGCTGGTTTAATGATTTGCTTGACTTGATTGAACTCGATTTTCGATGATGAACTTGGGTTTATATTTTGATTTGATTTGATTTTTCCACCCAGCCGATGATGATTTTGGGATTGTATTTATATGAATTCTGGACACTTGAATTCGTTCGTATCAATTCGATACTTTCCTGATTTTCACTTACTTGATGCATACGGTCTTGATTTTCACACGTTTGATTTTACTTGAGTCATACGAAACAAATTTCCTCTTTTGATTTCTGACTTTTTCAAATATACGTTTGCGTTGAACTCTGACTTGGTTAACACTGCACTTTTAATCTTTCGACTTTTACAGTGAATAACTTTAGTTGATTGCCACTGCTTCGGCCATTTTTGTGTTCATCCCTGTGAGCTTTGACTCTGGTCATCTTCTCTGATGATGTTGATTCCACTGTGTCCTTGGTCTTCATGCACTTTTGACATGTCTTGATGTTTTTTGGTTGAAGTTCTTTATGTCTGCATCTTGACATGTTGTATACTTTCTGACCTGATAGCATTTTGTCTTGAGCGTACTCGGTGCACTTCCTCATTCTAGTTGTAGCTTAATACTCATGTCCAGTCTTCATTAGCCTGTGTGCTTGTTTGCGTGTTGTATCATGATGCACTTGTTATCTTCACTGTGTCATCTGCATTGCATTGCTGTTTGGTGGTGCACTTGCTTGAGTTTTACTGCCATACTTGGTCATGCTGTAGTCTTCAAGCATGTTGCTGTTGGGTTGTAGTTTGCATTATGTTGGTCGAGCTTGCATTTGTTACAGTATTCATTGAGCTGAATATCATGGTGTTCTGTTCACCCATTACTCCACTGTTCTTTGTATTTACTTGATTGTTGCAGTCCATGTTGCTGTGTTGATCACTTGATTGTGTAACTTGTGGTTTCATTGCTGAACTAGAGTTTTGTTACTTGAGATGCTTTGTTGAGTTCCATTTGATTTGACTGTACTTGTACAACTTCATTGTGGCTTGTACATGCTGTATTGTCACATGTTTATGTGTGTCTGCCATTCCATGAATTTCTTGTATCAGTTCTCGACCACACTGTTTCCATAGCTGGATTTTGACTTGGTCTTTGTTGTAGTTGTTATGCCTTTGTGAGTTTTGTTTCATGTTTGTACTGGTTTGGATGGTCACTGTGTTATTTGGATTGCTGAATTTTGCTGCAATCTTCATTGAGCTTGTACACCTTGTTGCATGCACTGGTTTTGGTCGAGACTTGATTCTTTGTTGGCACTTCTGGATGTTTGCAGCTTGGTCTTTGTTGCAACTGGCTGTTTCATTGTTTCATGCATTATTGATGCTTTGATGCAGTTTTGATTTGTCAAAGTTTTGCATTCTTCATGTAGCCTTGTGTTGAACCCAGTTTCAAAAACTCGGGTATGATCTTGTGCTCGTGTCGTGATTTTCAATATATTGCATGTGTGTTGAACCCGGTTTTTCATTTGGGTTTGACCTGTGCTCACCTGTCCCTTTAGCATTATCAAGTGTATATTGATGTGCACGGCCTTATGGCATGTACAGTGATACACTGTGCATGTCACACTGTTCGTGTGTGATGAATTCAAATGTAAATGATGACAAACAACCCAAATAACTGAGGCAAATCATATTTTCAAAAATCATATTTCATTTTGTATTGCAAACATATTTCTTTTTCAATTTTACTACGTTAGTGAATATTTTTGCAGATTGCTCAGATGCTGGATTCAAACTGGAATGCAGTTGAAGACAAAATACGAGTGTGAGTGATATGTAGTGAGGTTATTAATGTAAATTGGATTGTGATGTAATTAAAAATGTATATGTATAGTGAGAGAATGAATTTGTACTATTCAAGATTGAAATATTTGTTTGAATAAAATTTCTGTTTTGAATTCAAATTCCATTCAAATTATGTGTAATTTATTTATTCAACAAATATTTATTTAATCTATGAAAAATAAAATAGTACATTAACAAATACATTTAAATGAATGTATATATGTTTATTATCATCAAACAAAAAATCATATGCTCGCATATTCCAGAATCTCCCCCTTTTGATGATAACAAACATATATTTAAAATTTTGACTGTGTTAAATGTATTTGAACAATGATAAACACTAATTGCTCCCCCTATTTAAATGCTTCCTCTCTACATGATGCTCCCCCTACATATATGCATGCAAATAGAAATATCTAAATGAGCCTAGATGCAAATGTAAAATTATTTGACCTTTGCTTGATAATATTTGACAAAATCTTAACTTTTCTCTCCCCCTTTTGTTATCAGCAAAAGAATAATAGTGTTAGAGAAAAATGGAGATTAAGTGATCAATATTAATCCAACATTAAACTCAAATTGAATATAAATATTAAACTTCAATAAAAATCAAACAAAAAGCATAACTACCCTTGTTAGGCGCATATTCCACTTTTAGAATGATGGAAATGATGTTCTAATATAAAATCATACAATTGTATCAACTTGTGGTACATTTATATCAGGAATTTGAATATCTACTAATCATGCATAACCGTTAGGACTTCTAAATGAGATTAGTAGTATTCCAATTTAATTTTTAAAAAATGAAATCAAGTATCTTCTAACCACGCATGACCGTGAGGACTTTTAAATGGGATTAGAATCAACTTGTCTATTTAATCAATTAATATTGATATGCGTTCCATACATGCATAACCGTATGGACTTTTAAATGAGCATGGAAGCATATAATCAAAAATCCAAGTAATTCACCCATGCATAACCGTAAGGACTTTTAAATGAGAGCGAATACTTTGGATATTTATTTATTTTAAAAAAATCTGAAATGAAAAACAAATGATCCCTAATTATAGTACCACATATCGACAAACTATATTTAAGCTTTGATAAACAATGGTCGATAGAAATATGATAGATATAGAAATGGTCAGGAAATCTTTACCCAACAAAAAGTTTTATAACTCTTGTTTGAATTCCTAAAGAAATTTTCCAAATATACTCTTTTGAGTAGTGTAAGTTAAATATCAACACTTATCGCCTTTTCAATCACTATTTATCTTTTTGATAATTAGTAGAGAGTCGGATTAGTCAAAATTTGTCATTTAAAATCAAATAAAAATGACTAATCTGAAAATATGGTCAAACAATTATTTTCTCGAAGGGATTATATGAGAAAATTTTCTACTATTTTAAAATTATGAAAAATATGCAGATATTTTCGTTGAAAAATGATGCAGCTACTAAATGTCTCAAAAATCACGTTCAACTAGTAATTTTTCTATCAATTAGATTACCAGTGTAATCTGCATCTGAGTTTCTCATTCAACCCAAAATATCACTAACTAAAATTGATAAACCTGACCATGAAGTGTGCATCAAAAATTTCAAACTCAATTTTAACAACACTTTAAATGACATTCTTTGAATTTGAATTGAAGCCGTGGAAATAATCAGAAAACCGTGAATATAGAGTTAGCCGTATTATAACCAAAAATATTATCATCCAACAAAACACTATGTTTTTAATCCAAACGTATATGTATGAAGTAATTCAAAGAATAGTGTTTTTGGCATAAATGTAATTGGCTAATTATGTAGACCAAGTCAGAATCAAAAAATCATCATCTCTTTTCAACATCTCAATAGTGGCTGATTTCATTCAGAATACGGTGTAGATTATCACAATTAATATATCGATCAGATAAGTATACCTTCACCTGTTTTACCTTTACGATAATTTTTCGTTGTTGTCCATTGTGATTCTGTCACATTTATACTAGGCTAAGAAACTTTGCTTTGTTGCCTGTTGTGATTCTGGAACAGCCAAAATCCAGAGAACACCGTTGTTGTTCCTTAGCCTGCCACCATACCTAACGATGAAAGATTTTTGTGACCTATTTATAGGTCCATGATTCTTAGTGGCAGAAGCATTATGAATAAACAAACCCTTTGGAACCCAAACTTGTTTAGTCCTTTTATTCTTGTTCCAATAGACATGAAATTTGTTTGTAGAATTCTTAGGAACCCAAACTTGTATAAATTTTGTGTTCTTGTTCCTATGACTACAATTTTCAACACGATGTCCAATTATTTCAGATCTATCAAAGACACTCTTACCTTTTGCATTATCCACAACTTGTGTTTTCCCAAAGCCTGGTCCTTTTCTGTTGTTAGCAAAAATTTGATTTCCCAATAGCATGTTGAAAGATTTTCGCCTCTTGAAAAGTTATTGAAAGATTTCTCAAGATTTTGGACTTTGCTTTTTAGTGTTGTGTTTTCAGTGACAAGTGAGGTGCATCGATTTATAAAATCCTTTTTCCTAGTGTCGATGGTTTCCTTAAGATTCAAGTTTTCTTTTTCAAGATTCTCAAAGTTATTCCTAAGTTTTGATAATTCTGAGTCTAAATCTTACATTTTTACAGTCTAGGTTTTGAATGTTTTCAAGTTCAGTTTCTAACCTAAAATTTTCACGAGCAAGTTCTCTCCTATCAGATTTCAGTTTTTCAATTTTAGATTCAAGAGCATAAACTACTTTAGTGAGATCAAGACACATAAAAACAAGGTCTCTATAGGAATAGTTACCTCCCTCACTAGATTCCTCTGAGCTTGTTTCTGAATCTGATTTCGCCATAAGACAGAAGTTAGCCTCCTCTGAGCTGCTATCCGAAACTTCCTCTCCTTCTTCATCATCCCAAGTCGCTGCAAAAGCCTTCTTCTTTTTCTTCCCTTTGTTGTATTTGAGAAGTGGGCATTCTTGTTTGAAGTGGCCAGGCTTGTTGCAGTTATAGCACGTCAATTCATTATCGGAATTGTTAGACTCTCTTGACCTACTACCAGATGTTTTCTTCTTGCGTGGCTTGAATCTTGACCATTTTCTAAGATTATTGACAGCCATTGCAAGCTCTTCAATCGGATCTTCTTCTTCTTCATCGCTCTCTTCTTTGCTCTTTAAGGCAATCGTCTTCTTCTTTGATTCGGAGTTGTTGCATTCTTCCTTTGCTTTTAGCTCAAGCTCATATGTCATCAAGTTGCCAATCAACTCCTCCATGCTTAGTTTACTCAGATCTTTCGATTCTTGTATTGCCGTGACTTTTTCCTCAAAGTTCATTGGTAAGACTCGTAGTATATTCCGCACAAGCTCTACCTTAGTGAATACCTTCCCAAGCGCTCTAGCGTTGTACACCAAAGTTGAAAAGCGTCCAAACATGTCCTTTAAGCTCTCGCCTTTGTCCATCACAAAGTTCTCGTATTCATTGTTGAATAGGGCTAGACGAGACTCCTTGACTTGAGAAGTTCCTTCTTGTGTCACCTCCAAAGTGTGCCAAATTTCCTGTGCTGTTGTACAATGAGAAATTCTATTAAATTCATTATTATCAAGAGCACAGATCAAAGCATTCATGGCTTTAGCATTTATAGTTTTTAATTTCTTATCGTTAGCATCCCACCTATCCTTAGGTTTAGGAATCTCAGTATCACCAACGGTTATAGTGGGAGATTTATAGTCAGTTTCAATAATATCCCAAACATCATAATCAACAGAACTAAGATATATACCCATCCTAACTTTCCAATAAGCATAATCATTCCCGTTAAACATGGGTGGCCTAACAATAGATTGCCCCTCATAAAAAGCATTATTTGATGAATTCATGACTCTAGAGTTAAAGAAAAATACCGTGCTCTGATACCACTTGTAGGATCTAGATTAATCCTAGAGGTGGGGTGAATATGGTTATAGCAAATTTTCTCGATTCAAAACGTAAAACCAAACTGCAGAAATAAATATGCTGAAAAGTAAATCACACACAAAATTTACCCAGCTTCGGCAACCCCTGCCTACGGCTGCATTCCCAGATTTCTATTAGAATTAAACAGTATCCCGCTTACAAACACTCTACTAGACTCGCAAACCCTTTTGCTCCCGCTCACAAACACTCTCATAGACTCGCACACCCTGCTCCGCCTATAGAGTTTCGCTTACTCGCAAACTCTTCTCCGCCTATAGAGTTTTGCAAACTCACACACCCTGCTCATTGAACTAATTCTAACTAGACAATCTGACACTACCTACAACCTAGGTGGTGATTTACAAATTCTTTGACTCGAAAAGAAAAAAACAACTTCAAAAATAAAACCAAGAGCAAAAATTAAAATATGAACTTTAATCCCTAATTTTTTGCTCAAATTAAAAATAAAAAAAACCCCTTTAAAAACAAAATCTCCTTTGTAATAAACAAGGCCGGCCCCTTGTTATTTTTCACCCGATCCACTTCTCTTGCTTGTGAAATATTTGCAGCCGATCTTCTTTTTCAAATTAGGGATTCGACTCTTCTGTGAAATTTGGGGCTTTGTTCGACTTGAATTAGTGGTGCTCTTGCGCACGTTCTCTGATGATCGATTTTCTTCAGGTAGGCTACTTGGTTGACTTCAAGATTGCGCTGCTCCACTTTCTGTTGATCGATTTCGTCGTTGATTCGGTATGTAATTTCTTTACGTTGCTGGTTTAATGATTTGCTTGACTTGATTGAACTCGGTTGCCGATGATGAACTTGGGTTTATATTTTGATTTGATTCGATTTTTCCACCTAGTCGATGATGATTTTGGGATTGTATTTATATGAATTCTGGACACTTGAATTCGTTCCTATCAATTCGATACTTTCCTAATTTTCACTTACTTGATGCATAAGGTCTTGATTTTCACACGTTTGATTTTACTTGAGTCATACGAAACAAAATTTCCTCTTTTGATTTCTGACTTTTTCAAAGATACGTTTGCGTTGAACTCTGACTTGGTTAACACTGCACTTTTAATCTTTCGACTTTTACAGTGAATAACGTTAGTTGATTGCCACTGCTTCGGCCATTTTTGTGTTCATCCCTGTGAGCTTTGACTCTGGTCATCTTCTCTGATGATGTTGATTCCACTGTGTCCTTGGTCTTCATGTACTTTTGACATGTCTTGATGTTGTTTGGTTGAAGTTCTTTATGTCTGCATCTTGACATGTTGTATACTTTTTGACCTGATAGCATTTTGTCTTGAGCATACTCGGTGCACTTCCTCATTCTAGTTGTAGCTTAATACTCATGTCCAGTCTTCATTAGCCCGTGTGCTTGTTTGTGTGTTGTATCATGATGCACTTGTTATCTTCACTGTGTCATCTGCACTTGCATTGCTGTTTGGTGGTGCACTTGCTTGAGTTTTACTGCCATACTTGGTCGTGCTGTAGTCTTCAAGCATGTTGTTGTTGGGTTGTAGTTTGCATTATGTTGGTCGAGCTTGCATTTGTTACAGTATTCATTGAGCCGAATATCATGGTGTTCTGTTCACCCATTACTCCACTGTTCTTTGTATTTACTTGATTGTTGCAGTCCATGTTGCTGTGTTGATCACTTGATTGTGTAACTTGTGGTTTCATTGCTGCACTCGAGTTTTGTTACTTGAGCTGCTTTGTTGAGTTCCATTTGATTTGACTGTACTTGTACAACTTCATTGTGGCTTATACATGCTGTATTGTCACATGTTCATGTGTGTCTGCCATTCCATTAATTTCTTGTATCAGTTCACGACCACACTGTTTCCATAGTTGGATTTTGACTTGGTCTTTGTTGTAGTTGCTCTGCCTTTGTGAGTTTTGTTTCATGTTTGTACTGGTTTGGATGGTCACTGTGTTATTTGGATTGCTGAATTTTGCTGCAATCTTCATTATGCTTGTACACTATGTTGCATGCACTGGTTTTGGTCGAGACTTGATTTTTTGTTGGCACTTATGGATGTTTGCAGCTTGGTCTTTGTTGCAACTGGCTGTTTCATTGTTTCATGCATTATTGATGCTTTGATGTAGTTTTGATTTGTCAAAGCTTTGCATTCTTCATGTAGCCTTGTGTTGAACCCAGTTTCAAAAACTCGGGTATGACCTTGTACTCATGTCGTGATTTTCAATATATTGCATGTGTGTTGAACCCTGTTTTTCATTTGGGTTTGACCTGTGCTCACCTGTCCCTGTAGCATTATCAAGTGTATATGGATTTGCACGGCCCTGTGGCATGTACAGTGATACACTGTGCATGTCACACTGTTCGTGTGTGATGAATTCAAATGTAAATGATGACGAACAATCCAAATAACTGAGGCAAATCATATTTTCAAAAATCATATTTCATTTTGTATTGCAAACATATTTCGTTTTCAATTTTACTACGTTAGTGAATATTTTTGCAGATTGCTCAGATGCTGGATTCAAACTGGAATGCAGTTGAAGACAAAATACGAGTGTGAGTGATATGTAGTGAGGTTATTAATATAAATTGAATTGTGATGTAATTAAAAATGTATATGTATAGTGAGAGCATGAATTTGTACTATTCAAGATTGTAATAAATATTTGTTTGAATAAAATTTCTGTTTTGAATTCAAATTCCATTCAAATTCTGTGTAATTTATTTATTCAACAAATATTTATTTAATCTATGAAAAATAAAATAGTACATTAACAAACACATTTAAATGAATGTATATATGTTTATTATCATCAAACAAAAAATCATATGCTCGCATATTCCACAATTCCAACTTTTGATAAGGAAGCAAATAAAGCTAAGGAATCATCTATGTTCTTCCTCCTAAGCCTATTCGTGGAGTTGTAGGCCTAGGATGAATAGAATCGAAGGGGCTGATTTTCATGCTAAGCAAAACAGATGTGGAAAGTGTAAACAACTAGGACATAATAGAAGGGAGTCTTCTTTGAATAATTGAGTTGAGTGTTTTAATCCAATGTATTTGATTGATTGTTGCTGGTATGTTTGAATAATTGAATCATTGGGTATGTTGAATTGTTGCTGATATGTTTCTGATTATTTTTGGTATTAAGCAATTTTTATGTTTAATTGTTATTTGGTATACATTGTTGTTATTTTTATGAAAAAGATAAATTCATATATTTCATTTTTGGCTCTGTTATAGATTGAAAGATACATCAATCTACTAAGTGTCCTTTTCTTTCTAGGAATTATTTTTCTATCCTGTTACACTAATAATTTGGTATGTGTAAACTATTAGATAAAAAATTGAATAATTTTAGCATGTTGTATGTTAGGATGAGAGTTTAAATAATTTCCTTGTTATCTTTATCTGTAATTAAATGATTTTCAATCAGAACATATTGCAAGCATACAGAAAGAGTTATATGAGATACTAGGTGTTATATTAATTTCATAAAATTCAGATTCTATAGTAAAACTAACAGTAGTACCACTTGTATTATACCTATCCCAAATTTTACTTGCATTAATATGAGATATGTAACCTTTTATTTGTGTAGCAATAATTTTGCCATAAATTATTTAATCACTTTCTCCCCATAACCTTTCAGGAATGAACAAACAAAATTTATACATAATATGCTTTGAAAAGAACAAGTTGTATAGGGTTTACTTAGGTTATCAATTCTACAAATGTCATTGTCAAGGTGGTGACTTCGGTGCGACTGAGACCATGAATGTAATTAATGTTTTTATCCATATCCTGAATAATCAGCTTAGTTCTGTAATATTGATGGACCAAAAGGTAAGTAACAATTGTTTTATTCTCTTATATGTAGTGTTTCTTTCGGTGTATCTTGCATTTTGAAAAACTTTTTAGTTCACACGTATTATCTTCCAACGTTAATTTAAATTGGGGATTGGCATTTCTTTTCCTTTTGTAGCTATATGAATTAGGTAAATATGGTGAAAAATCAAGCTTTTCTAGTTTGTTGTATGACAATGTCATCTGCTTGTTCTTATAAAGACATAAGAGAATATGTAGAATGTTAAATTGTACATGAAATAAAGTGAATAGTACTATACATATAAACCTGAGAGACATAAAAACAGTGCGTACTGTAAGAGATTAATACAACATACTGTTAATAATGTATTACTTTATGACATCAGAATATTATGAATAAAAGATAAATGCTTTTATCTTTGTTAATAGAGCATTAAAAACAAATTAGCCATTACAATTGCATGATCAGTTATCAGAATTTCATCATCAAATTAACATCAGTTGTGTAATTGTTTGCTATTTAACATCATCCATTACAAATTGATCAGTAAATTCAGATATACTGCCTAAAATCTATCATCAAATGAATTTTTAACAAATGTATGATAAAAAGACTGTCAGAAATCAAAGAAATTGTTCCTATCATTCTCAGTTTGAATTTTTTATAGTTGAAGCCGAGCTACACAAAGTTTCAACTATCCAGCAATATGGCTCGTTGGAGAGGATTTGTCCATCTATTTGTGCTCTAAATGCATTGAGTTGTTCAAGACTGATTTTTGATGTAGTCTCCATTCCTTGTGCAATCTTTTGTATGAACATCATTACAAAAAATCCACTGTCGAACCTGTATTTGTTAATTTTAGTAATTTGAATATAACGATAAAACAGATTTGATAGTGAATAGTATGTAGTAGTGTGTTTATTTAAGTAACAGTATGTGAATAATAATAGTATGTAATTCGCCAAGTTTTCGTGTAACATGCATTTTTTATACAAAAAATCTCCATTATCTTCAAAATTACCCATTTCTTTGTTGGGCACAGTTAACATTGTAAAGCAACATAGACTTCCCCAGAATTGTTTTATCCTCTACGTCTTATAGCCCTTTATTGATTTGTTTACTGCTGCTTTCTGCCAAAAAAATTAGAATAAAGATAAATCTATGTATCCTTTTTACTTTATGTGTATTTTTACTTACCACATTAATAGCAAACTTTGAATGTCCACTTCTTAAGGTCTTAGATCTTGTGGTCAAGTGTAGAGAATCGTAATGGTTCTAAGTACATGATTCCACTACTAGTTCTAGCAAGCTCCATTGTTCGTTGCCGTGTATAGGAAATAATATATTGCAACATAATGGATTTAGAAGTGTTTGTTTAATAAAGGATTAGACATATCTCTTTTGATATTTTCCATGTTTCCATCTGTTGCACTTTTCTGTTAAAAAATAATTTCAGAAAATTCATCTGATAAACAAATTAAATTTGACATTATAGTTCACTTACTGTCATTGTTGTGTTGACATATATAATGCTATAACTTTGTTTTAATAATTTTGTTTTTTTGAACCAAAACCAATCAATAATCTACATTTTCAAAAGAATATGGATTAAGTATAGAATTTATAATGAAGCAAGGTATAGAATTTATAATGAAGCAAAGTATAGTTTTTTCTACTTACTTGACCAGAAATATATTCTCCATAAAGAAGTTCTTCTATCATACTTTTTGTGATGGTGATGAAGGTTCCATCATCACAAGTAAATGCTTCATCACTTAAAAATTTGATGGTTGTTAACCGAAGAAATTAGGATTAGTATGTACTATGTTATGTCTATTTATTTGTTAATAAAAGAAAATAACAACGTTTGTAGAAGTTTGTATGAAAAGACAAAGATAAATTAATTTATCTTTTTTAGTTTTGTTTAGTATTTTTGTTTTTTTATTTGTAAATCATCAGATTTTCATGCTGAAATAAAAAGCTTTATTTGAGTTATAAGTTGTTAACATATTGCACCATAAACAATATGTTATTGGAATAAACCTATAAACAATATATGATTGTCGAAGTGTAAATTTTATGCATGCCTTAATATTAAGGCCGAATTTAGAACTATTGGAGATGGTCTTAGGTGAATTTGATACATATGACAAAAAAATATAGGTTGTGTTGTAATAAAAGGCTTTATTTGAATTATATGTTGTTATCATATTGTACCATAAACAGTATCTTATTGGAATAAATCTATATTTAAGTAAATTGAGTGAAAAGTAGTTTAGTTACTTACTTGTTTCCTCTAAGAATTTTGAAATTTTTTTTTAACATTTTCTTTTTGTTCTTCAGTAAGATATTTGAGGAGTGGACATTTCTCAACATTTCTTGGCTTCTTCTTCTTTTTTGGTTCTTTTAGGAAAACATGTTCAACAACAATGGGATTTTCGAAAGCAGTTTCTTGAGCAGGCACTTTCAGATTGTCAATTTTTAAACTATCTTGTGTATTCTTTTCTAGTATGAAATCTTGAGTTTGCATTATATCAAAAGTTGGAAAGTTAGCGGAAATGTTTATGTAAATTATACCAACAATTTTTCTTTTTTTCTTACCTTTTTCAGCATCATTTTTTTCGTTCAAATTATCTTTTTCCTTTACACTGTGCTCTTCTAAATTTTCCAACATCTGGAGCTTTATTTCAAGAATCTGGATTCTTTTTTCAACCATTTCTCCTAAACATCTTTCCTTATTTAATTGTTCTGCGACATTTTTCATCTCAATAGTCAAAAAAGTGACCTTTGACTCTAGCTCCATTATGTTATTAGCACATTCTTTGGCATATTTTTTCAAACTTGTGTCTTGCTGGCACTCATCTAATTTTCTTTTATTGTTTTGGTCTTCTTCCACCTCAATATCTTTTATTTTATTGGAAAGTAGTTCTTTCCCTTCTTTTATTACAGTTGTAATTTTTTTTAAAGTTTTCAAGGAATATATTTAAAGTTAGCTTGCACATATACTATCATTTAAGTACTAGACAACTTACACACGACCAGTTTTGAGGTAATCTAGTTCTGAGGTAAATAATTAATGAACATAGTTATTTTATAGAATCAAAGAGTTATATAATAGAACATGGGTAGTCCCACTTTCCTAGAACATGAGAAGTTGATCGTTTCTATTTTCTATCACGTCAATTACAAATTTCCTAGTTGTTGTTATTATTAGTTATTTATAAAAATTTGCACCCTTAACTATCGGGAAAATGTATAATACGTCAAACTTGTAAAGTGGAATTTGAATTCAGTATTTCAGGCTTTAATATAATATTGTTATGCAATTCACATAGAGGGATGATCCTGTATAAGTACCAACTCAAACAAGCTTACTTCTATACTCATTTTGTTTTCTATTATTTAGGCCACTAACATTCCAAAAAATGGCATTCCAAGAAATTAAAAAAATGTACAGTTAAGAAAAAACTAGCATACTTTGTCATTGTCAACTTTAGTGAGGTCCAAATCTTTCAGTTTTCATAAATCCCATTTTCTCATTTTTGGGATTTTGGTTTGCAGACTTTCATTCTCATAAATTATTTATGTTCGTTCACAAAACCAGTACTGCAAGAAAAGGATAAATACATTTATATTTTTGTAATAAATATAAATTTGAATATATTTATATTTATTTCAAGTTATGAAAGCATACCGGTAACACCATAGTACAGCCTGGTGTACTTCTAGGGTCAGCGTGATACTTTAACATTTTTCAAAACATTTTCACATATTGCCCGTGGCCAGGAGATTAAATTTAATTTTTTTAAATTTAACAACTTCGACAGGAAACCCTATTACATATAGTTTGGTTGTTTGGAAAACGGAAAGTTATAACCAACAATAATAATAACAATTTCACAAAATCTTCATTTTCTTTTTCCTCTTTTAATAGTGTATTCAATATTTTTGTTATTGTTTTTTGACTGATTATGTATTCTTCTTGTGGCATTTAAAACATTGGAGAAACCTTCCATGGCTGAGGCTTTGTTAAAAGCTGGTATAGGAAATAAGTCTTCTCCGACTAATGGCATTCCGAATATCAGACTAACTTCTTCAGGACTTATTTTGAGTAATTTTGTTTCTAATTGTGAAAGCATTTTCTTTTACACCAAAAGAAGTAATGATGTCATCTAAATTCGAAGCACTTTTCCTTAAATCTTTTCGTGCTATTGAATCTCTAAGGAAAACATTAAAGAAGATTTTGAATGGTGTTTTTCTATAAAAGCCATTGCTTCAGGCGAACGAATGTTTTTCTCCTTTATAATTGACAACACTTTATAGATTGCATCCAAATTATATTTATATATACCTGTGTATTGTTGGCTTTTCTTCTTCTTGGCTATTTTTTTAATTTCATATTGATCAACATCATCCGAATCAGTAATTTCTTCAGCCAGTTGTTGTGAAATCATTTTTTCTTCGTCAGAGTTTTCTAACTGATTATGTCTGAAGTCCTTATCAGTCAAGTCTTCTTTTTCAACAACATCAAGTAATTCCTGTGTTGGTCCAATCTGATTCTACATTTATGAAAAAGCATAAAATCAATTGGGAGGTAAAATAAACAAGTTCGTCAAAAAAATATCATACTGCACAATAATTTTAATAAAAAGATAATATGCTTTATCTTTTTATTTACTTTGTATTTTTTTGGGATTAAGATACTTTTTAGTATATAAAGTACCTCTTTTTCAAAAAAAAAATAAAGCGCTTTTATAATATATAAAGTATCACTTTTTCAAAAAAAATACAAATTAAATCCAATGGGTTTTTTGTAAAGAACAAATGTTTGAAATTTTTTTACACCAATTTCAATTTGCACAGCTTAAAATTTTCTTTGTTATAGATGACATGTGGACATTAAAACATCTTAACAAGTTTATCAATGATTAATTGTTCTTTCACAAGATAAATATCAAACATCTTAACTGAACATTACGGCGAATATTATTGAGAAAGTTTTTGATAATAAACGTTATGCTAAGTTAGTTAGAAAGTTAAACTAAATAAGACTATATGTGAAAATTAATAAAATAGAAAAGCAAACATTCACAACTGAAAATCAACAAGCATTATTTGATGAAATGAAAATTTACAATTAGATGCAACTGCAGAAAGTTTCAAAGTATAGAAAGATAATCTGCTTTATTTTTCTTGGTTGTTTAAGTAATGGTCAATTAGAAATTTGAAAACCTAAAGAGAACCAAACACAAAATAGCCAATATTCACAATTAAGAACTTGTTTTTAAATAACTAAACATGTTTGTTAACATTAATAGTTTAGAACATTAGAATCAAAAACATTTTTAGGGAGAAGCAATTTTGGTTGTGGTTTCAGTGGGTAGTTGTAATGTCTGGTTGTACATAGTTGAAGTTTTGGTGTAGTATACCAACTTAATCGGTTCCAATAAGGTGTAACTGAGGGGAGAAGACTGAAGTGGTATTGAAGATGGTGAGTGGATGATGGAATTTATTATTCAAGTAGTTTAGGTGTATTGTTGAGGAGTTGTTCTTATTTCAGGTTGTATTTTGGATGGGGTGTGAGGATGTCATGTTTCAAGCAGAGATTTGAGTTCAAATATATTAGATGGCCATTGGTACAAAAGTTGTTTAAGCAGTAATAGATTGTACTTTGTGAGGAAATTGAAGGATGGCGAAGTTGTGGTTGTAGAAGGTAGAGAAGAAATAGATGGTGACAAGTAAGGAGCAATGGGTGACAAAGATCAAAGTTTGTATGGATATTGGAAATAGAAGTCAGGAATATGAATAGCAATGATGAATGTAAAACACTAAGTTGAAAATGCAATAACAACAATAAAAACACAAAAATGATCAATGTAACAGCTGATGAAAACTATAAAGTGAGTGAATAAAGATATTTATATGCACATATCAATGAAAACAGTGAATGGAAAATAGTGAATGGATATTGGAAAATTTAATAAAAAATGCAACACGATAATAATAATAAACAATAGATGAAAATAGTGAATGAATATTGAAAATTGTGCTTAAAAAAGGCCAAAATATCTTTATAGGAAACATAAGTTTATAGCCATTATAATATTAAAATTCTTTTTTATAAAAGATTATATATTTTATCTTTTTTAGTTGGTTTAAGTTTTTTTTTGAAATTATGCTACTTTATAAATAGTACAAAGAGAATGAATAAAGAATCTAATGTGTAAACAGTAAAGAAAAAGTGAATAGAAAGTAATAAATAAATTTGTACTTTTTGTGAGAAAAGTGTGTGATCTTCTAGAATTAGAGGAGAGTACACAAATATTTGTACCTTTTATTAATAACTCTTTAAATCGAAGATGCAGCATAATAATAATAAGAAATAGTGAATAAAATAGTGAATGGAAATTGCAAATTAGATTACAGAAAATGCAAAAATGTCCGTACAAGAATTTATATAAAAAGATAATTTGGTTTATCTTTTTTAGTTGTCATAACCTTTTCTGAAATTTAACTATTTTTTATTTAAAATATGGAATCAAGCTTCCAATTTAATATGTATATACAAGTTAAAGAGTAACACTAAATATTATAGGAAACATAAGTAGGAAAACAACTACCAATGGAGTTAAAGATAATGATGGTCTCTGGCTATGTTCATCGCAGAAAGGACTAGATAGTGGTCTTATGTTTATGCAATGATTTCCTCCTTCATTTATAAATATGAAAGTAGTTTTTCCGATGAATAAATTTGATTTAGAAGACTTTATCTGCATCTTTATGCCGCATAAAAATTGTCATATATAATAAAATGTTAGCAAGAGTGAAGAATAATATTTTTTACTTAAAAGTTGATTAAGTATGTTTATTTCAAATAAATCCTTCAAGAAAACTACAAATGACGTAAATTTAGTATTTGTTATGTTATATGTAGTAGCTAATATAAAAATTTATCCATGATTTATTATGTATTTTAATGTTTTACATAAAAACATAAATGCTTTTATCTTTCCGAACTAGGGTTTAAATTAGTTGTATATTTTTTCTAATAACTTTAAATCATGATAAAAAGAAAATCATATCTAATAAGTATTAGTAATTATCATACATACCTAGGGTTTAGCATGTAGTCTAAATCTTTTACATTAAAAAGATAGATGTGTTTATCTTCTTTAACAGCTAAACAATAACTTGTTCAGTTTAACACCAAGGGTTTAGTATCGTTTGCCATTGAATATTTAGGTATGCTTAGTTAAATAAATGTCGCTTATATTAAATTATAACAAGAACTAAAATACCTTAAATCCATTACAAAAGCTATCATCAGCATTAATAAGAATGAATATTTAACTATGATTTATCATATAACTATGACATTTACATCAAAATAAAATACAGCTTACTTGTTCTACATTTAAGTTTAAGGTAATTGCAGAGATTGCTTGATGAAAGTATTTTTGTTTAAGCTGAAATCGATGAAGCAGAAATTAATGATGTTGAATCGTTGTAATTGAAATGCAGCTCTGATAAATGATTTGTAATCGTTTTAGCAAAAATATAGGGAAGAGAAATCAATCGTTTGTTTTTTAAAACCTAGTTTTGGTTTTGTTTTGCAGTTCTGAAAAATCATACAAAGCAAAAGAGAAAGTAGAATGCCAGAAAGGCATGAAGTAACTAATTGAAGGGCTGACGTAACGTGTATAAAATTTTGTCCTGCAAAGTAATTATTTTAAAGATGTGCCCTACAAACTTATTGTTTGATGAAAGAAGGCCCTTACGGTAAAATTCCCTTAAATATTAAGTGTGGGAGGGAGTCTCATTTCATTTTTTTAGTTTTTCATGGCATTTTTGAATTTTCATTTTCTTTTAACTCAAAAACAAAATCTCCAAATTTCTAAATCTCAAAAACATTATCTTTTTAGCATTTTGATTTATTTTTTAAGGAAAAATATAGGAAAGTAAAGGTTTTGGTTATTTAATTAAAATTTTTGAAAATTTATTTGTCTTAACAAAAATAAAAATGAAGTTTGATTACAAATTGTTTAACTAGTATATAGAAAGGTTCATATGTGTTAATTATGAAGTATATTCTAATTGGAAATTTTTGTTTAAAAAGTGGTAAATTTAAAGTAAAGGACATAACATTTTTATTGTCTACGTTAAATGGTGCTAAGATGGTTTTGCAAAACTCTCTCTTCTTAAAAAAAGAAAATAAAAATATATATACATATATGTAAAAAAACATTTGTATATATGTATATGTATATGTATATTTAACACCTAGAGTCATGTGTTCACACTTGTATGTTCACTCGGCATTCTCTGTACTCTTCTCACATAAGCTCGAAAGGCAGTGCACGATCAGTGTATCTGGCCTCAGTTTATCTGAGTTAGGTGTAAGTATATAAAAGTTCTTTTTAATAATGCCTATAGTCGATAAGTGTTTATGCACGTATGTTCATTTGCCATGCTCTATATTTCCCTCATATAAGTCCGCAAGGCAGTGCACGGGTAATATATCTGGCCTTGGTTTACCTGAGTTAGGCATATGTAAATGTTATTAATATCAATAAAATTTTCAAATAAGAGAGAGAGTAAGCAATTGAAATCCAAACACTATTTTGACTTGTTTGATTTAACTTGTTATTGAAAAGAGATAAAAATACCACTTTGATAAACTTTGATAATCAACTAAGGATCCGTTTAATAGTTACATTGTATTATCAACTAAAACAACGAGTTAAACTATAATCTATTTGTTATGGTAACATAACTTTGTTGGAAATTTTGAAAACTAAAAGGAATTAAATTTTTTGATAATGATCAAAACATATATTTAACTTATTTCATGTCAATTTGAAAGTGAATCCATCATTGTTAAATATTTTCAAAAACCTGCATTCATTCCATTGTAAATAAATCTTGCACTTTGTAAATATTTTCATTTTGCATTTGGATTTGTGGGTATTACGGGCTGAAAAATCTCACGGGACAACACTCGTCTTACTGGGGATACCCAGAGATTTAGCGGCTTGTTGCCTACGCTCAATGCAATGGTGCTCCCTGTGAAAACGGATTTATCTTAGTTTTCCTTTAGTCGAGGATGAATAAAAAGATAAGTGTGGTGGTATTTGATATGCACATAAATATGCATATATATACATTCATGTTTTATCTTTTTAATATTAATAAACGTCATATTTGGGTATCTTAACATGTTTAAACCAAAATTCAATTATTTGAGAATTTTTACTCGGATATTTTTTATGATTTTTATAGGAATTTGGATGCATATGGAAGAGGGTTTCATGAAGATATATCCATGCACAATAGAATACAAAGAAAGGAAGATGGAAATAATTCAAATATATGATCATGGAGGACCCCACCCACTTACCCAAATCTACAATTACAAGCTAATGGACAACTAAGTGGATGTTAAAGTTTCATGCATATTTAATGATCGATTAATTGGAGGCTAATAGTTACTAGGAGGCCACACTACGTAAAGGGCATTTTGGAAAGCACCCTAAAAATTAAATTAGTGTTTTATGCATGTATAAATAGCCCTCTTATGTACATGAAAATATCTTCTTACACTCTCATTTTTACATGGGAAAATTAGCAAGTAAGTTGTAAGCTCAAAGTTACATGAATAAAAATGGCTTCTTAGCCTCTTTCTCTTTTCTTTTCTACATGCTTCTCTTTACGTTTATGCTTATGTTTATTTCTATGCACTCTTTCATTTCATATTCATAGCTTAGATTTACGTTTATGCAATTAGTTTAATGCTATTTCATACAAGTAGTTAATCTCTTTTCTTTTATTTAGTTTCTACTTCTCTTTGCTTTCCAATGTTGAAACTTACATGTGTTGATATGATGACACATATGAATAGCTAAACCCCTTCAATTTAGGGATAATGAATCTCTCTAACTTTATGTAATTTCAAAATTTCTATGATTTATGATCTCTTTTATTTGTGCTTCATGAAAGTGGATTTTGATGTAGTTTTATACAAGTGGGTTTGATAGCTTATGTTGCATATGCAAATGAGCTATTCTTATTCAACATAAACACAAATTACGTTAATATTTGCTAATTGGTTTTGATTTTTAAATGAAAGTAAAAAACAAAATTTGATGATCTATATTACTAACTACAATAGTAAATAGATCATACTTAAAATAGCTTTTGCTTTGGCTTCATTCTCATGAGAATTGGTAAGTGGTTTATTTGTTGCATTATAGTTTGATGGTTTAAGTTATGTTAACTAATAACACAAATAAACCATACTTGTGATAAACGCAACACTTATGCCACTTAATATCAAAAATAGAGATTATAAAGTGTATTTTTGTTAATTTACATAAATATGAGAGTGGATTTGCCTCTAAATTTTTTTCTAATCGCATAGTTTTTTAATCACATTTTTGTTCTAAGTTTTAGCTTCATTTTGTTGTTAGTTAATGATCGTCTCTCATTTTGGTCTAATTTGATTGATTAGAAAGTTTTAAAATCCTAAAAATTCTATATGGGTCAACCCATACTCGCTAGGTACTCAAATTGTATGTTGTGCGCTTGCGGTAAAATTTAATTCAAAATTTATCGGCAATTTTCTAACTCGATAGAAAATTTGTCGTTAAACACAAATGGTGTAAGGGAGATTCTTAGTTTACAGTAGAATAACCTGAATGCTTTGGACGCAAGTCCTCTTGTTTAGAATGAAGTGCTCGTCTTCTCGCTGTAAGTCAAACGGAGGAAGTCCAGCACTTTCAGAAGCTGGGTTATCGTCTGTCGCCCCTTCCTCTTCTGCTTTGCAAGGTGAATATGGTCAACTAGTTCCAGTTGGTCCGGTCGTCGATTGAACTACTCCGAACTTTAGAGTTCTTCTTAATCCATCGAGAGAGCCTCCTCCATGATCTCTGCCAAGGTTTTTCACAACACTTGCTTGCAACATAGCATTCCCAAGGACGACGTGCGCCTCCTGGAGAACAATGAATTTGCCCATACACCGCCTTCGGGATAATACCGCTTGCCATCGATATAAGTTCCTAAACAGAGCAGTGTCCCTTTTTAATGACTTCTTGAGAGAAACCATTTTGAACTTGGGAATTGCCCCATTCCAGATTCACCCTAATGGATATGCTATCTGAACTTGCGTGCATATTTTTTTTATGCTGACATTTAACCGTGCCTTGATTTTCAACGAGCTAAGATATTTTCTCTCATTTAAAAGGAGAGATGAGTGCCCTTTTCTAGTAGTTAGTAGTTCCAGACAGAAACCAAGAGTTGATGGCGTATACAATGCATATGGGATTGGATTAGAAGATGTGTTAATGCAGGAGGGTAAAGTCATTTCCTAAGCTTCAGCATAGCTTAGACCGCATGAAGTGTGATATCCTACTCATGTTTTGGAGTTGGCTGTGGTGATCTTCTTCGCGTTGAAGATTTAGAGGCATTATCTCTTAGGGGAGAGATTTGAACTATACATAGAACATAAGTATTTAAGGTACTTATTCTCTTAGAAGGAGTTGAATATGAGACCGTAGAGGAGGCTGGAGTTTTTGGTTACTTGTCATTTTTGTATAGAGTATACTCCTGGGAAAGGAAATAAGGTGGTAGATGATCTTAGCTGAAGACATCAGATTGTGGTGTTAGCTAAGTTGGCAGAATGGAATGATTTAGAAGCGTTGACTACTGTATTGTGCAGTTAAGATCGACTGGTAGTTCTAGTCAAAATACTGCCTTGTTGTCCTGTTTAGAATTTAGACCAGTATTGATCGAAAGGATAGCTTCTAAGCATAAAGAGGATCCAGTATTAACCGAGAGGATTAGAAGGATTGAGGTTGGAACTGAGATCAATGATTTGAAATATTTTAATCTTGACCAGAAGGGATGTTTGAGAAAGAAGGAACGATTATGTGTTCCAAATTTCGAGGACTTAAGAAAAGAAGTTCTTGGAGAATGTCATCGATCCAAATTTATGATTCATCAAGAAGGGACCAAGATGTATCAAGATATGAAGAGAAGCTTCTATTGGAAAGGTATAAAAAGAGGGATGTTGGCTTGTGAGTTAGGAAGTATGCAAACTATCAATAAGTGAAAGCCGAACATCATAAATTGAGTAGGTTGCTTCAACCTTTAGAGATTTCAGTTTGGAAATGGGGTTCGATATCCATGGATTTTATAGACCAGTTACCAAGGTCAAATAGAGGAAATGAAAGTATATGGGTCATAGTGGATAGGTTGACCAAGAGTTCCCATTTCATTCCAATAAAGTCAACCAGGACGGCACCTATTTTAGCTAAGTTGTTCATGAAGAACATAGTTAGACTACATGGGATTCCTAGTAGTATATTCAGTAATGGAGATGCTTTGTTCACTAGAGAATTTTATAAGAGTCTATAGGATGTAATAGGTGTAGGATCTAGATTAACCCTAGAGGGGGGGTGAATAGGTTTATAGCAAATTTTCTCAAACTAAACGCAAAAACAAATTGCAGAGAAATAAATAAGCTGAAAAGTAAATCACACACAAAATTTACCCAGCTTCGGCAACCCCTGCCTACTGCTGCATTCCCAGATTTCTATTAGAATTAAACAGTCTCCCGCTTACAAACACTCTAACAGACTCGCACACCCTGCTACCGCCTATAGAGTTTTGCAAACTCGCACACCCTGCTCACTGAACTAATTCTAACTAGACAATCTGACACTACCTAAAATCTAGGTGGTGATTTACCAAGATTTGAACCTTAAAAGAAAATTTAAAAAAAAACTTAAAAACAATTTAAAACTAAAACCCTATTTGAATATAAACTAAAGCCCCCTTTATAAAACAAAGCCGGCCCAATTGTTTTGCCCGTTCCTTTTTTCTTTTGGCTTGTGAAGAGAATGGCGGCCGATCCTCTTTCTACAGAAATTAGGTTTTTTCTGAAATTTGGAAATCGCGACTATAAATATTTGATTTTCTTGCTCTGTTGGTCGCTCGTATCTTGAGATGACTTCGACTGCTTTATCGAGTTAGTTTCTGATTCAATAAACTTATCCGTGGCTCTCTGATGATCGATTCTATGGTTGCTTTTCTTGCGCTCGTTCGCAGCTGTTCCTTTGTTGATCGAGTTCGATAGATTATGGTATGTATTCTCTTTCATTGCTGGTTTAATGCTTGCTTGACTCGATGCCGATGATGAATTTTTGGGTGAATATTTATGGATTCTGAGACCCTATAATTCGTTCGTGTCAATTCGATACTTTCCTAATTTTAGCTTTCCTGATTTTGTTACAACTTGATACCCACGGTTTTGATTTTCAATCGTTCGATTTACCTTGAGTCATACGGCAAAAAACTTTCCTCTTTTGATTTTGTTTGACTATTTCAAAGATACGCACTTTTTCCATTTTTATACTGCGTTGATTATTTTGCGTCTGCATTGTTATTCTGCGACTTGTTTACTTCTTGATTTTCCCCGGCTTCGGCCATCTATGTGTTCATCCCTGTGAGCTTCGTCTCTGGCCATCTTTGTTTCAGTGCTTGTTTGTTGTCTAGACATTTGCTGTAGTCTTCATTGTTGTGTCAGCATTGTCATGATGTATACTCTCTGTATACATACTTGAGCCTTGTTCCACGCATCACTGTATATCCATACTGTTGGCATTCTTCATGTTGTTCAACACATGATGCTTGTTGCATTCATTTGTTTGTTGCAATCCCGTTAGTCGAGCTTGCATATTTCACTATCACTGCTGGAGTTGTTGTATACTTGTGGTCTTCATTTGGGTTTGTTGTTGCATTCATGTCTGCTTTGTGTCATTCTTGCAGTCTTCATTTTTGCTGTTATGTTGGTGGCAATCTTGTACAACTTGTATTTGCACTTGCTCTGCACTGTGTCTTGATAGTCAAGTTGCACTTACTCCTCAGTTTGCACTGTGTCTGGTTGTAGCTGGACTTGTTGTTGTATTCATGTACACTGTTGTGTTCATAATGTGGTTTCATGTTAGTTCCATTTTTGCTGTGTCATTTCTCTGCCTGTCTTTGTGTTCTGGTCATTGCTTGAGTTATTTGTACATGTTGCTTCATTATTGATTTGTTCAATGGGGTCAGTGGTTTGTACTCTCTGTTTTGATTTGCATTGCATCACTGTATGTAGCTTATTGAAGTGTTGCACTGAATCTCTGGTTGGTGCATTGCCACACCGAACTTGATTCACTTCATGTTGACATTTGCTCTACATTGACACAAATGCTTCACTTGTTCATGCATTCGACATTGCAATGCTATTCACTGTTTGCATCACTGGACTTCTTGTTCAAAACTGCTGTATCACTGCATACATGTGAACTTGTGTATTTGGTGTTGTCTCCATGTATTCAATTCAATGCTGAGTTGTTTCTTTGACATTGAGACCTGTAGTTGTATACTTGTGTACATAATTTGTCTCTGATCTTTTGTTGCTCATCTGCATATATAAGTTTTGCATTTGTGTACATGTTTACCATGTACTTGAGTCTGATTCTTGTTGCACTTCACCTGTTATGTCTACTGTCCGGTCATTGCTGTCCTTTGAGTCAGTTTATTAGTGGAATACTTCGAGTCAGTTCGCATCATTATAGTGGTTTTAAATATATTGCACATGAGTTGAACC
This sequence comes from Allium cepa, assembly GCA_030765085.1. Taxonomy (NCBI): domain Eukaryota; kingdom Viridiplantae; phylum Streptophyta; class Magnoliopsida; order Asparagales; family Amaryllidaceae; genus Allium; species Allium cepa. Next base: position 159,191,998 of record CM060945.1, on the reverse strand, counting down.
CGACTTTTTATTTGGGTTTGACCTGTGCTCACCTGTCCCTGTAGCATTATCATGTGTATATCGATGTGCACGGCCTTGTGGCATGTACAGTGATACACTGTGCATGTCACATTGTTCGTGTATGATGAATTCAAATGTGAATGATGACGAACAACCCAAATAACTGAGGCAAATAATATTTTCAAAAATCCATATTTTATTTTATATTGCAAAAATATTTCTTTTTCAATTTTACTGCGTTAGTGAATATTTTTGCAGATTTCTCAAATGCTAGATTCTAACTAGAATGAAGTTGAAGATAAACTACGAGTGTGAGTGATATGTAGTGAGGAATTTATGTAAATTGAATTGTGATGTAGTTAGAATCAAAATTGTATATGTATAGTGAGAGCTTGAATTTGTACTATTCAAAATTGTAATAAATATTTGTTTGAATAAAATTTCTGTTTGAATTCAAATTCTGTGTAACTTATTCTTTTTGAATTCAAATTCTGTGTAATTTATTTTATTCAACAAATATTTATTTAATCTATGAAAGAATAAAATAGTACATTAACAAATACATTTAAATGAATATATATATATATATATATATATATATTATCATCAAACAAAAATCATATAAGCGCATATTTAACAATCTCCCCCTTTTGATGATAACAAACATATATTTAAGATTTTGATTGTGTTAAATGTATTTGATCAATGATATACTCTAATTGCTCCCCCTATTTAAATGCTTCCCCTCTACACGATGCTACACCTACATATATGCATATAAATAGAAATATATAAATGAGCCTAGATGCAAATGGAAAATTATTTGACCTTTGCTTGATTTTATTTGACAAAATCTTAACTTTTCTCTCCCCCTTTTGTTATCAGCAAAAGAATAATAGTGTTAGAGAAAATAGAGATAAAGTGATCAATCTTAATCCAACATTAAAACTCAATTTGAATATGAATATTAAACTTCAATAAAAATCAAACAAAAATCATAACTACCCTTGTTAGGCGCATATTCCACTTTTAGAATGAATGGAAATGATGTTCTAATATAAAATCATACAGTTGTATCTGCTTGTGGTACATTTATATCAGGAATTTGTATATCTACTAATCATGCATAACCGTTAGGACTTTTAAATGAGATTGGTAGTATTCCAATTTAATTTTTAAAAATGAATTCAATTATCTTCTAACAACGCATGACCGTGAGGACTTTTAAATGGGATTAGAATCAAGTTGTCTATTTAATCAATCAAATTTGATATGCCTTCCATACATGAATAACCGTGAGGACTTTTAAATGAGCATGGAAGCGCATAATCAAAAATCCAAGTAATTCACCCATGCATAACCATGAGGACTTTTAAATGAGAGTGAATACTTCGGTATTTATTTATTTTTACAAAAAAATGTGAAATGAAAAACAAATGATCCCTGATTATAGTACCACATATCGACAAACTATATTTAAGATTTGATAAACCATGGTCGATAGAAATATGATAGATATAGAAATGGTCATGGAATCTTTACCCAACAAAAAATTTTATAACTCTTGTTTGAATTCCTAAAGAAAATTTCCAAATATACAGTCTTGAGTAATGTATGTTAAATATTAACACTTATCGCCTTTTCAATCACTATTTATCTTTTTGATAACTAGTAGGGAGTCGGATTAGTCAAAATTTGTCATTTAAAATCGAATAAAAATGACTAATCTGAAAATATGGTCAAAAAATGATTTTCTTGAAGGGGTTATATGAGAAAAAAAATTCTGCTATTTGAAAATTATTTGTAATGAAAAATATGCAGATATTTCCTTTGAAAAACGATGCAGTTACTAAATGTCTCACCATAAATCACGTTCAAATAGTAAGTTTTCTGTCAACTAGATTACCAGTATGATCTACATCTGAATTTCTCTTTCACTCCAAAATATCACTAATTAAATTTGATAAACCAGACAATGAAATGTGCATAAAAACTCAAACTCAATTTTTAACAGCATTCTTGAACTTGAATTGAAGTCGTGTAGATAATCAGAAACTGTGAATATAGAGTTAGCCGTATTATAACCCAATGTATCATCATCCAACAAAAACACTATGTTTTATCCAAACGTATATGTATGAAGTAATTCAAAGAATAGTGTTCTTGGCATAAATATAATTGGCCAACTATGTTGAACAAGTCAGAATCAAAAAACATCATCTTTACAACATCTCAATATTGGCTGATTACATTCAGAATATGGTGCAGATTATCACATTTAATATATCGATCAAATAAATATACCTTCACCTGTTTTACCTTTACGATAATTTTTCATGGTTGCTCATTGTGATTCTGTCACCTTTGTACTAGGCTAAGGAACTTTGCTTTATTGCCCGTTGTGTTTCTGGAACAGCCAAAATCCAGAGACCACTGTTGTTGTTCCTTAGCCTGCCACCACTCCTACACGGGAAAAGTTTTTTGTGACCTATTTGTTTTTATAGGACCATGATTGTTAGTGGCTGAAGCATTGTGAATAAATAATCCCTTTGGAACCCAAACTTGTTTAGTCCTTTTATTCTTGTTCCAATAGACATGAAATTTGTTTGTAGAATTCTTAGGAACCCAAACTTGTATAAATTTTGTGTTCTTGTTCCTATGACTACAATTATCAACACGATGTCCAATTATTTCACATCTAGTAAAGACACTCTTACCTTTTGCATTATCATCAACTTATGTTTTCCCAAAGCCTAGTCCTTTTCTGTTGTTGGCAAAAATTTGATTTTCCAATAACATGTTGAATGATTTTTCTCCTCTTGAAAAGTTATTCGGAGATTTTTCAAGATTTTGGACTTTGGTTTTGAGTGTTGTGTTTTCTGTGACAAGTGAGGTGCATTTATTTATAAAATCCTTTTTCCTAGTGTCAATGGTTTCCTTAAGACTCAAGTTTTCTTTTGCAAGATTCTCAAAGCTATTCTTAAGTCTTGATAATTCTGAATCTAAAATTTTACGTTTTTTACAGTCTAGGTTTTGAATATTTTCAAGTTCAGTTCTAACCTAAAATTTTCATGAGCAAGTACTCTCCTATCAGATTTCAGTTTCTCAATTTTAGATTCAAGAGTGTCAATTGTTTTAGTAAGATCAAGACACATAAAAACAAGTTCTTTATAAGAATAGTCACTTACCTCACTAGATTCCTCTGAGCTTGCTTCTGAATCTGATTTTGCCACAAGACGCAAGTTAACCTCCTCTGAGCTATTATTCGAAACTTCCTCTCCTTCTTCATCATCCCAAGTTGCTGCAAAGGCCTTGTTCTTCTTTTTCTTTCCTCTGTTGTTTTTGAGAAGTGGGCATTGTTGTTTGAAGTGGCCAGGCTTGTTGCAGTTAAAGCATGTCAGTTCATTATCGGAACTGTCAGAATCTTCTGGCCTATTACCACTTGTTTTCTTCTTGCGTGGCCTGAATCTTGACAATTTTCTAAGATTACTGACAGCCATTGCAAGCTCTTCAATTTGATCTTCTTCTTCTTCGTCGCTCTCTTCTTTTCTCTTTAAGGCAATCGTCTTCTTCTTTGATTCGGAGTTATTGCGTTCCTCCTTTGCTTTTAGCTCAAGCTCATATGTCATCAAGTTGCCGATCAACTCCTTCATGCTTAGTTTACTCAGATCTTTCGATTCCTGCATTGCCGTTACTTTTGCCTCAAAGTTCATTGGTAAAACTCGTAGCACCTTCCTCACAAGCTCTACCTCAGTGAATACCTTCCTAAGCGCTCTAGCGTTGTACACCAAAGTTGAAAAGCGTCCAAACATGTCCTTTATGCTCTCGCCTTTGTCCATCACAAAGTTCTCGTATTCATTGCTGAATAGGGATAGACGAGACTCCTTAACTTGAGAAGTTCCTTCATGTGTCACCTCTAAAGTATGACAAATTTCCTGTGCAGTTTTACAATGAGAAATTCTATTAAATTCAGTTTTATCAAGAGCACAGATTAAAGCATTCATGGCTTTAGCATTTGTAGTTTTTAATCTCTTATCGTTAGCATCCTACCTATCCTTAGGTTTAGGAATCTCAGTATCACCAATAGTTATAGTGGGAGATTTATAGCCAGTTTCAATAATGTCCCAAACGTCATAATCAACAGAACTAAGATAAATACCCATCCTAACTTTCCAATAAGCATAATCATTCCCATTGAACATGGGTGGCCTAACAATAGATTGCCCCTCAGAAAAAGCATTATTTAGTGGATTCATGACTCTAGAGTTAAAGAGAAAATACCTCGCTCTGATACCACTTGTAGGATCTAGATTAACCCTAGAGGAGGGTGAATAGGGTTATAGCAAATTTTCTTGAACTAAATGCAAAAACAAATTGCAGAGAACTAAATATGCTGAAAAGTAAATCACACACAAAATTTACCCAGCTTCGGCAACCCTTGCCTACTGCTGCATTCCCAGATTTCTATTAGAATTATATAGTCTCCCGCTTACAAACACTCTAACAGACTTGCACACCCTGCTACCGCCTATAGAGTTTCGCAAACTCGCACACCCTGCTCACTGAACTAATTCTAACTAGACAATCTGACACTACCTAAAACCTAGGTGGTGATTTACCAAGATTTGAACCTTAAAAGAAAATTTAAAACAAACTTAAAACAATTTAAAACTAAAACCCTATTTGAATATAAACTAAAGCCTCCTTTATAAGATAAAGCCAGCCCAATTGTTTTGCCCGTTCCTTTTTTCTTTTGGCTTGTGAAGAGAATGGCGGCCGATCCTCTTTCTACAGAAATTAGGGTTTTTCTAAAATTTGGAAATCGCGACTGTAAATATTTGATTTTCTTGCTCTGTTGGTCGCTCGTATCTTGAGATGACTTCGACTGCTTTATCGAGTTAGTTTCTAATTCAATAAACTTGTTCGTGGCTCTCTGATGATCGATTCTGTGGTTGCTTTTCTTGCGCTCTTTCGCAGCTGTTCCTTTGTTGATCGAGTTCGATAGATTATGGTATGTATTCTCTTTCGTTGCTAGTTTAATGCTTGCTTGACTCGATGCCGATGATGAATTTTTGGGTGAATATTTATATGGATTCTGAGACCCTATAATTCGTTTGTGTCAATTCGATACTTTCCTAATTTTAGCTTTCCTGATTTTGTTAAAACTTGATACCACGGTTTTGATTTTCAATCGTTCGATTTACCTTGAGTCATACGGCAAAAAACTTTCCTCTTTTGATTTTGTTTGACTATTTCAAAGATACGCACTTTTTCCATTTTTATACTGCGTTGATTATTTTGTGTCTGCATTGTTATTCTGCGACTTGTTTACTTCTTGATTTTCCACGGCTTCGGCCATCTATGTGTCCATCCCTGTGAGCTTCGTCTCTGGCCATCTTTGTTTCAGTGCTTGTTTGTTGTTTGGACATTTGTTGTAGTCTTCATTGTTGTGTCTGCATTGTCATGATGTATACTCTCTGTATACATACTTGAGTCTTGTTCCATGCATCACTGTATATCCATACTGTTGGCATTCTTCATGTTGTTCAACACATGATGCTTGTTGCATTCATTTGTTTGTTGCAGTCCTGTTAGTCGAGCTTGCATATTTCACTGTCACTGCTGGAGTTGTTGTATACTTATGGTCTTCATTTGGGTTTGTTGTTGCATTCATGTCTGCTTTGTATCATTCTTGCAGTCTTCATTTTTGCTGTTATGTTGGTGGCAATCTTGTACAACTTGTATTTGCACTTGCTCTGCACTGTGTCTTGATAGTCAAGTTGCACTTACTCCACAGTTTGCACTGTGTCTTGTTGTAGCTGGACTTGTTGTTGTATTCATGTACACTGTTGTGTTCATAATGTGGTTTCATGTTATTTCCATTTTTGCTGTGTCATTTCTCTGCCTGTCTTTGTGTTCTGGTCATTGCTTGAGTTATTTGTACATGTTGCTTCATTATTGATTTGTTCAATGGGGTCAGTGGTTTGTACTCTCTGTTTTGATTTGCATTGCATCACTATATGTAGCTTATTGAAGTGTTACACTGAATCTCTGGTTGGTGCATTGCCACACCGAACTTGATTCACTTCATGTTGACATTTGCTCTGCATTGACACAAATGCTTCACTTGTTCATGCATTCGACATTGCCATGCTATTCACTGTTTGCATCACTGGACTTCTTGTTCAAAACTGCTGTGTCACTGCATACATGTGAACTTGTGTATTTGGTCTTGTCTCCATGTATTCAATTCAATGCTAAGTTGTTTCTTTGACATTGAGACCTGTAGTTGTATACTTGTGTACATACTTTGTCTCTGATCTTTTGTTGCTCATCTGCATATATAAGCTTTGCATTTGTGTACATGTTTACCATGTACTTGAGTCTGATTCTTGTTGCACTTCACCTATTATGTCTACTGTCCAGTCATTGCTGTCCTTTGAGTCAGTTTATTAGTGGAATACTTCGAGTCAGTTTGCATCATTACAGTGGTTTTAAATATATTGCACGTGAGTTGAACCCGGCTTTTTATTTGGGTTTGACCTGTGCTCACCTGTCCCTGTAGCATTATCAAGTGTATATCGATGTGCACGGCCTTGTGGCATGTACAGTGATACACTGTGCATGTCACATTGTTCGTGTATGATGAATTCAAATGTGAATGATGACGAACAACCCAAATAACTGAGGCAAATAATATTTTCAAAAATCCATATTTTATTTTATATTGCAAAAATATTTAGTTTTCAATTTTACAGCGTTAGTGAATATTTTTGCAGATTTCTCAGATGCTAGATTCTAACTGGAATGAAGTTGAAGATAAACTACAAGTGTGAGTGATATGTAGTGAGGAATTTATGTAAATTGAATTGTGATGTAGTTAGAATCAAAATTGTATATGTATAGTGAGAGCTTGAATTTGTACTATTCAAAATTGTAATAAATATTTGTTTGAATAAAATTTCTGTTTGAATTCAAATTCTGTGTAACTTATTCTATTTGAATTCAAATTCTGTGTAATTTATTTTATTCAACAAATATTTATTTAATCTATGAAAGAATAAAATAGTGCATTAACAAATACATTTAAATGAATATATATATATATATATATATATGTTTATTATCATCAAACAAAAATCATATAAGCGCATATTCAACAATAGGTACCAAGCTTAGTATGAGTACTGCATATCATCCTCAGATGGATGGGTAGATAGAGAGAGTCAATAAGGTTCTTGAGGATTTATTGAAAGCTTGTGTATTGGACTTTGGTCAGTCTTAGGAAGATCAACTACATTTGGTTGAGTTTTCCTATAATAATGGTTATCAGACAATTATAATAATGATGCCTTTTGAAGCTTTGTATGGAAGGTCATGCAAATCACCAGCATATTAGTTGGAGACTGGAGATAGATTGGTCTTAGGTCCAGATCTGGTTAGAGAGGTGTTAGAGAAGATTGAGTGAATCCAAGAAAGGATGAAGGATGCTCAATCCAGACAGAAGAGTTATGCGGATAAGAGTCGTAAAGACCTATAATTCTCAACTGGGGATAAGGTTTTCAATAAAGTATCACCGACGAAGGGTGTGCTACAATTCAGGAAGTCTGGGAAACTGGCAGCGAGATACGTTGGTCCATTCTAGATTATAAAGAGGATTGGAAAGCTCGCATACTAAGTAGAGTTACCGAGAAGTATGGCTGGTGTCTATAAGTATTTCATGTGTCCCATCTTTGCAAGTATGTGCATGATCTAGAGACTGCTGTTCCTCCGACAGGGTTGGAAGATTTGGTACTAGAGCTTAATTTGACTTTTGTTGGACAACCTATTTGGGTTATAGCGAGAGATGAGAAAAGATTGAGGAACAAGACAATCAAGTTAGTGAAAGTTCAGCGGAACGACAACGAGAAGGACTGTATTTGAGAGATGGAAGACAAGATTAGAGATACTTATCCTGAACTTCTTTGAAGTTATGTCTATATTAGCTTTATATAGATAGTTGCTAGTCAGGTAGACTAGTATGGTTATTAGGAGTCGTTACAGATGAATGCTATGTTTATTATTTAGTCCTTACTGAATTTCGAGGATGAAATTCTTTAAGGAGAGGAGCCTATAACACCCCTAATTTTTAATAACATTATTTAAGAGATTTAATTAGATAAATTAAGTAGAATAATGTAAATAATTAGAGTGATAAGGGGATTGAGATTTGAATAATGATAAAAAGGTCATGCTTAACAAATTAAATGGCTTAAGAATGGTTTGAAAGTTAATTAATTTATGCAAGGGTATATTGGGAAATAGGCGCATATAACCTCTTACCCTTATATATACTCGTTCCTTGTAGTTTCATTTTCCATTCACGTCATTTTGCAAAAACAAAATAAAATGCAAATATAAGAAGAGGAGCCAACCATTGTTAAGGAAGAAAAATAGGAATTCAATCTTAAGTTAGGGGTTCAAGATTAGGGGATATTAATCTCAATCCAATCTCCTTATCCTAATCAGGGTGAATAATAATTTATACTCTCTCAATTTTGTTTTATGATCATATGTTTTTGGGTTTAAGATTAAATTAATTTTTATGATGTTTTGGATCATGATACGCTTGAATTAGAATATGTTTGATTTAAATCAAAATATTTATATAAGGATTTATACGGTTTTAGGGCAAAACTGATTTGTAAATGATCTTTGAATGCCATGGAAAATTTTTATATTATGTAAAACATGATTTTGGAGTTGGGTTTTAATTTTGACAATTTTCCAAGCTATGGAAAGATTATTATGAATTTTCAAAAGAAATATGGTTAATTGGGTTAAGAAATTTATTTCAAAAATTATATTGGAAATTTGGGTCTGAAATTTAGATATGTTAGATGACATGATGAAAATGAATTTTGGGGACTTTTCCTAATTGATTTACCGTGGAAATTAAATTGTTTTAGAAGGAAGGACTTATTTGCATTATTAATTTTTCTTAGTGGAAGGGCTTATTTGTTAATGTAACCTTGATTTAGATATGAAATTAAGCGACAGTTATTTTTGCAAAGAATTTGAAAAGTTGTGGCAACTAATCACATGCTTACAAGCAGGCAGGTTAGTTAGAAAATATTTGCCTTAATTAGCAATAAATCAGTTTTCCCCAAAAAAGTGGGTTCCGCCACTTGTAGAAGCACCTTTCGACTTTATGCTCCTGCCTTCAATCAAGTCAAAACCCCACAAAGTTGAAACTGATACACAAGGTATCACTTGGATGGTACGAACTGGATTGGAGGAAGACGGAAGGCATAGTGTGAGAGCATTGCTCCCGATGGGGTCGAAACATTTGCTTTGCTTTAAAATGTTAGCGTCTGCCTTTTTTTACCAAAGCATTTGTAGGAGTTAAATCGAAAGGTTTTTTTTAAATAGCTTTAGAAGAAAGTTTCCATCTTCCATTTTTAATTCCTTGTTTACAAAACAAAGCTTTCGAAAAAGGTAGTTCCGACATAGTCGAATCCCCAATGCCGTTCTTTTGCCTTTCGATTGTATTGAAGTCATTAATGCCTTCGATGGGTAGCTTTTGTTTTTAAGATGTACTGGGCCACTTTCTAAATGCTTTCGAAAGGGTTCAAGGGTTTCGAAGGCAATGGCTTTGAAAGGGGGTTTCGATGCTAACCTTCAAAGTTTTACTTAAAATTTATGAAGCTTTCAAAAGGATGGTGCTGACGCCATCAAATTTTCCCCAAACAATTTTGTTAAAGGTTTCGAAAGAGATACTTTCGTATATATTCACTTTGACCCAAAAGATGTTTTTTAAGTAAACCCAAAGGTTTCGAAGCTATGTTCTTGTTGAATATGCGCTTTGCGCTTATATGATTTTTGTTTGATGATAATAAACATATATACATTCGTTTAAATGTATTTGTTAATATACTATTTTATTTTCACAGATTAAAAAAATATTTGCTGAATAAAATAAATAACAGGAAATTTGAATTCAAATGAATATTTTATTCAAACAAATATTTATTACAATTTTGAATAGTACAATTTCAAGCTCTCACTATAATTATACAACTTTGATTAGAATTACATCACATATCACATTTACAATTGACCTCACTACACATCACTCACACTCGTATTTTAATCTTCAACTTTATTCCAGTCAGATTCCAGTATCCGAGTAATCTGCAAAAATATTCTCAAACGCAGTAAAATTGAAAGAGAAATATTTTTGAAATTTGAAAGAAACGATGATTTTGAAAATATTGTTTGCCTCAGTTATTTGTGTTGTGCAATATCTGTGCATATCAGTATTTTTTATCAGGGACAGGCAATTATAAGTGGCTGCAGTACACACATGTACATTCGTATACGTGTGCACTGCCTCGCCAACTCGTGTACGCCAATAAAAAAAAGCACAACTTACAAATCAGTACACAATGTACATGAACCAGACACAATGAAAACCAAAGCCATCAGGTCAGAGACAACAGGGCTCAAACCACAAAAGTTCAAGTGTCACAAAAGTTCAAATAACAAAATGCAAAGAGGCAACAAGAATGGTAAGCATACCAGAAGGTCAGAGATGCAACTGAACTACAGCACGACCAAATGGCCAAGATGAAAAACCAAAGTTATATGCATATGAAACCAGCAATGCTCAAGACCACATAAGTTAACAATGCAATAAAGACAATGATTGAAACCGAGTATGTACAAAATGATGCATGATGAATCAGACAAGCAACGGCAACAATGATACTTCAATAATCAAACAGAAGCAATCCAGTGCCAACATGATATACAACTTGAACCACAGATCCAACATTTCAACTAACACATATATGCAGTAGTCAAGAAGCAGACATATATTCAACATGAACTCATGTGGACAGCAACAACAAGTACACACGTGCAACAGTTCATATATGAATCAATGACCAAAAGTGTACAGCGATGCAAGGTAAAAAGACCACAACATAATGCAACAATAACAGCAGTATACAAGCCGAGGTTAAGTGGTGAAGGCAACATGACGCGATGTCGAGCTCGGTACAACACAGTGTACATGAATACTGTAATAAACCAAATGAAGACTACAAGCAACTGCATAGAAACTACAAATACAAGGGTAACTGGCACTCAGGCAAGCCCAACCAAACAAATGCATGCAACAATGTACACTACAATATCAAGTGCAAGTGCAGTCAGTTCATGTTAAACCGATCAGAAGATGGCCAGAGACTATAGTTCTCAGTGAAGTCCAAAAAAAAAATTCATGTACGCATTCTTCGAAATAGTCAAAGTATCAAAAAGAGGAAAGTTTTAATGCCGTGTGAATCAAGGAATCGACCAAGTCACAATTCAAAGCCGTGGGGATCAAGCATCAGAAAGATATGAAATTGAAAAGGTCAAAATTCATCGCAAACATCCAACAATAATCGAACGGCAAAGCAAGAAATTTTGAAGCAATCAGACGAACGCAAATTTAGGGTTACAAACCCTATATAAATCATCATCATCGGCAATCTCTAATCTATTGAGTTCAAACATCAACCAGTAAAGCAAAAGGGATAAATTACGTACCGAAATCACAAAATGAACTCGATCCAAATTGAAGAGCCGTGAGCAAATAAAAAGCATCGAAGCCTACTATCAAACGAGAATGAGCGGCGCTTCAATTTGTACAACCCTAGTTTGAATCGCAAGGATCAAAAGCACCGAATTTGCAGAAGCCCTAATTGAGCTGAAAAGAGGAACGACGACCATTTTTTGCACAGGCCAAAAGAAGAAGAAAGCATCGGGTTAGAAAATAAAAGGGTCGACTGTGGTTTTTTTTAAAAAAAAGGGGGGCTTTAGTTTTTTAAATAGGGTTTGAGTTTTATTAATTGTTGTTTTTATTTTTCGAATCAAAACTTTGTAAATCACCACCTAGGGTTTAGGTAGTGTCAGATTGTCTAGTTAGAATTAGTTCAGTGAGCAGGGTGTGCGAATTTGCAAAGCTATATAGGCGGGAGCAGAGTTTGCGAGTAAGCGAAGCTCTATAGGCGGGAAGCAAAGTTTGCGAGTAAGCGAAACTCTATAGGCGGAGCAGGGTGTGCGAGTCTAGTAGAGTGTTTGTGAGCGGGAGCAAATGTTTGCAAGCAGGGTGTGCGAGTCTAGTAGAGTGTTTGTGAGCGGGAGCAAATGTCTGCGAGTCTTGTAGAGTGTTTGTAAGCGTGATACTGTTTAATTCTAATAGAAATCTGTGAATGCAGCAGTAGGCAGGGGTTGCCGAAGCTGGGTAAATTTTGTGTGTGATTTACTTTACAGCATATTTATTTCTACAGTTTGTTTCTGTGTTTATATCGAGAAAATTTGCTATAACCCAATTCACCCCCCCTCTAGGGTTAATCTAGATCCTACAAGTGGTATCAGATCCCGGTATTTTGTTTTTTTTAACTCTAGAGTCATGAATCCACCGAATAATGCTTTTTCTGAGGGGCAATCTATTGCTAGGCCACCCATGTTTAACGGGAACGATTATGCTTATTGGAAAGTTAGGATGGGTATCTATCTTAGTTCTGTTGATTATGATGTTTGGGATATTATTGAAACTGGCTATAAACCTCCCACTATAATCGTTGGTGATACTGAGATTCCCAAACCTAAGTATAGGTGGGATGCTAACGATAAGAAACTGAAAACGACAAATGCTAAAGCCATGAATGCTTTGATATGTGCTCTTGATAAAAATGAATTTAATAGAATTTCTCATTGTACAACAGTACAGGAAATTTGGCACACTTTGGAGGTGACACACGAAGGAACTTCTCAAGTCAAGGAGTCTCGTCTAGCCCTATTCAGCAATGAATACGAAAACTTTGTGATGGAGAAAAGCGAGAGCATAAAGGATATGTTTGGACGCTTTTCAACTTTGGTATACAATGCTAGAGCGCTTGGGAAAGTCTTCACTAAGGTAGAGCTTGTGCGGAAGATACTACGAGTTTTACCAATGAACTTTGAGGCAAAAGTCACGGCAATCCAAGAATCGAAAGATTTGAGCAAACTAAGCATGGAGGAGTTGATTGGCAACTTGATGACATATGAGCTTGAGCTAAAAGCAAAGGAAGAACGCAACAACTCCGAACCAAAGAAGAAGACGATTTCCTTAAAGAGCAAAGAAGAAAGCGATGAAGAAGATCCAATTGAAGAGCTTGCAATGGCTATCATTAATCTTAGAAGATGGTCTAGATCCAAGCCACGCAAGAAGAAAACAAAGGGCAATAGGTCAAAAGATTCCGAAAATTTCGATAATGAACTGACGTGTTATAACTGCAACAAGCCTGGCCACATCAAACCAAAATGCCCGCTTCTCAAAAACAACAAAGGAAAGAAAAAGAAGAAGAAGGCCTTTGCAGCAACTTGGGATGATGAAGAAGGAGAGGAAGCTTCGGATAGCAGCTCAGAGGAGGCTAACTTGTGTTGCATGGCAAAATCAGAATCAGAAGCAACCTCCGAGGAATCAAGTGAGGCGGGTGAGTATTCCTATAGAGATCTAGTTTTTATGTGTCTTGATCTTACTAAGGTAGTAGATACTCTTGAATCTAAAATTGAAAAACTGAAATCTGATAGGAGAGAATTTGCTCGTGAAAATTTTAGGTTAAAAACTGAACTTGATAATAAATTCAAAACCTAGAATGTAAAAAATGTAAGATTTTAGATTCAGAATTATCAAAACTTAGGAATAACTTTGAAAGTCTTGAAAATGAAAACTTGAATCTTAAGGAAACCATCGACACTAGGAAAAAGGATTTTATAAATCGTTGCACCTCACTTGTCACTGAAAACTCAACATTAAAAATCAGAGTCCAAAATCTTGAGAAATCCCTGAATAACTTTTCAAAAGGAGAAAAATCTTTCAACATGCTATTGGGAAATCAGGTTTTTGCTAACAATAGAAAAGGACTAGGTTTTGGGAAAACACAAGTTGAGGATAATGCAAAAGGTAGGAGTATCTTTGCTAGAAGTGAAATAATTGGACATCATAGTCATAGGAACACAAAATTTAACCAAGTCAATTTAATGTGCACAATTTGTAGAAGATTTGGACACAATCAAAATAATTGTTGGTATAGACCCAAACACGTGAAAACTATACCAATTTGGGTTCCAAAAGGCACAAATATAAAATCTTTGAAAGTCAAACAAATTTGGGTGCCAAAAGGAACATATATAAATAGTTTTGGGTCTCCAAAAACATATTTTTCATATTCTGCCACTAACAATCATGGACCTATAAAAACAAATAGGTCACATAAATCTTTTCCCGTGTAGGTATGGTGGCAGGCTAAGGAACAACAAGAGTGTTCTCTGGATTTTGGCTGTTCCAGAAATACAACGGGCGACAAAGCAAAGTTCCTTAGCCTAGTATAAAGGTGACAGAATCACAATGGACAACAACGAAAAATTATCGTAAAGGTAAAACAGGTAAATTTGTTTTGAACGATATATTAAATGTGATATCTGCAACATATTCTAAATTAAAATCAGCCAATATTGAGATGAATAAAAGATGATGATTTTGATGCTATGATTTTTTTTTCAAAGTATTGACCAACCATCTTTAAATAGAATTACTTGGAATAATTATGATGGTTGACTGATTCGGACTTAACTGATATGATTTTTTGACTTGTTCTTATTTATGACATTGATTTGTGCTTAATTGATGACCAATCAGATTTTCAACTTTGAACTAATCCATATAAATTTGTTCGGTCAAATGATGGTATTTGATTACTCATGCTACACGTAGATATATTTTGGTCACTGCTTGTAAATTTGCACGATTTCAAATTTCATGTGAAAGCTGTTAAAAAGGATTTTTGAAATTGTTGAAACCTTACGAAATTGTTGAAACTTCAAGAAATTTTTTGAAATAATAATGAAGTTTTAATGACTGTTGATAGTTGTCCATCCTATGGTTTCTAAGTTTAGCACTATGATATTTGTTTGATTGTTAACACGGTCTCATTTCAAATCCAAGAGAATTTCATTTAAAAATTATTGAAAACAATTCTGAGATAGTTTGTTGAAATTTCACAAATCTGGTCGTTGACATCCATCGAGTGAATATTGAGTGAAATTTAAATTCAGATGCAGATTACACTGGTAATATAGTTGATAGAAAAATTACTAGTGGAACGTGATTAATTTTTGAAACATTCATTTGCTGCATCAAAGAAAATATCTGCATATTTTTCACTTGAAATAATTTTTCAAATAGCAGAATTTTTTAAAAAAACCCCTCGAGAAAATCATGTTTGGCCATATTTTCAGATTAGACATTCTTATTTGATTTTAAATGACAAATTTTGACTAATCTGACTCCCTTTGATTATCGAAAAGATGAATAGTAATTGAAAAAGTGATGAGTGTTGATATTTATCATATATTAAAACTCGAGACAATATATTTAAAAACATTCTTTAGAATTTCATAACAAGAGTTATAAAAACTTTTTGTTGGGTAAAAGTTCCATGATCATTTCTATTTCTATCATCTTTCCATCGACAATCGCTCATCAAAATTACACATAGTATGTAAATTTGTGGTAGTTTACAAAGGAAATCATTTGTTCTTCAATATCTTTAAATCTGTGAAGGAAATTATTTGTGCTTCAATTTATTATATTTGGCAATAAAAATAAATATCCAAAGTATTCACTCTCATTTAAAAGTCCTCACGGTTATGCATGGGTGAATTACTTGGATTTTTTTATTATGTGCTTCCATGCTCATTTAAAAGTCCTCACGGTTATGCATGTATGGAACGCATATCAAAATTAATTGATTTAATAGACAAGTTGATTCTAATCCCATTTAAAAGTGCTCACGGTCATGCGTGGTTAGAAGATACTTGATTTCATTTTTTAAATTAAATTGGAATACTACTAATCTCATTTAAAAGTCCTAACGGTTATGCATGGTTAGTAGATATTCAAATTTCCTGAAATAAATATGCCACAAATAGACAGAACTGTATGATTTTTTGATGATTTTATCCCCATCAACTCTGAAAGTGGAATATGCGCCTGACAAGGGTAATTATGATTTTTCTTTGAGTTTTATTGAAATTTGATATTTATATTCAATTGAGTTAAATGTTTGGTTCATGTCTGTCACTTCATCCCTATTTTTATAACACTATTATTCTTTTGCTGATAACAAAAGGGGGAGAGAAAAGTTAAGATTTTGTCAAATAAAATCAAGCAAAGGTCAAATAATTTTTCCATTTGCATATAGGCTCATTTACATATTTTTATTTGTATGCATATATGTAGGGGGGTATCATGTAGAGAGGAAGCATTTAAATAGGGGGAGCAAATTGAACGATCACGATCAATCAAATACATTTAATACATTCAAAATCTTAAATATATGTTTGTTATCATCAAAAGGGGGAGATTGTTGAATATGCGCTTTGCGCTTATATGATTTTTGTTTGATGATAATAAACATATATACATTCGTTTAAATGTATTTGTTAATATACTATTTTATTTTCACAGATTAAATAAATATTTGCTGAATAAAATAAATAACAGGAAATTTGAATTCAAATGAATATTTTATTCAAACAAATATTTATTACAATTTTGAATAGTACAATTTCAAGCTCTCACTATAATTATACAACTTTGATTACAATTACATCACATATCACATTTACAGTTGACCTCATTACACATCACTCACACTCGTATTTTAATCTTCGACTTTATTCCAGTCAGATTCCAGTATCCGAGTAATCTGCAAAAATATTCTCAAACGCAGTAAAATTGAAAGAGAAATATTTTTGAAATTTAAAAGAAACGATGATTTTGAAAATATTGTTTGCCTCAGTTATTTGTGTTGTGCAATATCTGTGCATATCAGTATTTTTTATCAGGGATAGGCAATTATAAGTGGCTGCAGTACATACATGTACATTCGTATACGTCTGCACTGCCTCGCCAACTCGTGTACGCCAATCAAAAAAAAGCACAACTTACAAATCAGTACACAGTGTACATGAACCAGACACAATGAAAACCAAAGCCATCAGGTCGGAGACAACAGGGCTCAAACCACAAAATTTCAAGTGTCACAAAAGTTCAAATAACAAAATGCAAAGAGGCAACAAGAATGGTAAGCATACCAGAAGGTCAGAGATGCAACTGAACTACAGCACGACCAAATGGCCAAGATGAAAAACCAAAGTTCAATGCATATGAGACCGGCAGTGCTCAAGACCACATAAGTTAACAATGCAATAAAGACAATGCTTGAAACCGAGTATGTACAAAATGATGCATGATGAATCAGACAAGCAATGGCAACAATGATACTTCAATAATCAAACAGAAGCAATCCAGTGCCAACATGATATACACCTTGAACCACATATCCAACATTTCAACTAACACATATATGCAGTAGTCAAGAAGCAGACATATATTCAACATGAACTCATGTGGACAGCAACAACAAGTACACACGTGCAACAGTTCATACATGAATCAATGACCAAAAGTGTACAGCAATGCAAGGTAAAAAGACTACAACATAATGCAATAATAACAGCAGTATACAAGCCGAGGTTCAATGGTGAAGGCAACATGACGTGATGTCGAGCTCAGTACAACACAGTGTACATGAATACTGTAATAAACCAAATGAAGACTACAAGAAACTGCATAGAAACTACAAATACAAGGGTAACTGGCACTCAGGCAAGCCCAACCAAACAAATGCATGCAACAATGTACACTACAATATCAAGTGCAAGTGCAGTCAGTTCATGTTAAACCGATCAGAAGATGGCCAGAGACTATAGTTCTCAGTGAAGTCAAAAAAAGAAATTCATGTACGCATTCTTTGAAATAGTCAAAGTATCAAAAAGAGGAAAGTTTTAATGCCGTGTGAATCAAGGAATCGACCAAGTCACAATTCAAAGCCGTGGGGATCAAGCATCAGAAAGATACGAAATTGAAAAAGTCCGAATTCATCGCAAACATCCAACAATAATCGAACGGCAAAGCAAGAAATTTTGAAGCAATCAGACAAACGCAAATTTAGGGTTACAAACCCTATATAAATCATCATCATCGGCAATCTCTAATCTATTGAGTTCAAACATCAACCAGTAAAGCAAAATGGATAAATTATGTACCGAAATCACAAAATGAACTCGATCCAAATTGAAGAGCCGTGAGCAAATAAAAAGCATCGAAGCCTACTATCAAGCGAGAATGAGCGGCGCTTCAATTTGTACAACCCTAGTTTGAATCGCAAGGATCAAAAGCACCGAATTTGCAGAAGCCCTAGTTGAGCTGAAAAGAGGAACAGCGACCATTTTTTTGCACAGGCCAAAAGAAGAAGAAAGCATCGGGTTAGAAAATAAAAGGGTCGACTGTGGTTTTAAAAAAAAAAGAGGGAGGGGGCTTTAGTTTTTTAAATAGGGTTTGAGTTTTATTAATTGTTGTTTTTATTTTTCGAATCAAAACTTTGTAAATCACCACCTAGGGTTTAGGTAGTGTCAGATTGTCTAGTTAGAGTTAGTTCAGTGAGCAGGGTGTGCGAGTTTGCAAAGCTGTATAGGCGGGAGCAGAGTTTGCGAGTAAGCGAAGCTCTATAGGCGGGAAGCAAAGTTTGCGAGTAAGCGAAACTCTATAGGCGAAGCAGGGTATGCGAGTCTAGTAGAGTGTTTGTGAGCGGGAGCAAATGTTTGCAAGCAGGGTGTGCGAGTCTAGTAGAGTGTTTGTGAGCGGGAGCAAATGTCTGCGAGTCTAGTAGAGTGTTTGTAAGCGTGATACAGTTTAATTCTAATAGAAATCTGTGAATGCAGTAGTAGGCAGGGGTTGCCGAAGCTGGGTAAATTTTGTGTGTGATTTACTTTACAGCATATTTATTTCTGCAGTTTGTTTATGTGTTTATATCGAGAAAATTTGCTATAACCCAATTCACCCCCCCTCTAGGGTTAATCTAGATCCTACAGTTCTAAGGATTGTTAAGTAATGTTTTAATACTTTCAAAAGGTATATTTTGGTTTCGAAAGTGATGATAAAAAGAGCTTCGAAAGGTTTATATGTTGTTAACCCCGTTTCACCCACGAGTTAAAGAGCCTGCAAGTTAAAAGTCTACGAGTTAAAGAGCACACGAGTTAAGGAGTCTACGAGTTAAAAGCCCACGAGTTAAGGAGTCTATGAGTTAAAGAGCCTGCGAGTTAAAAGCTTACGAGTTAAGGAGCTAACGACCTAACAGGTTAAGACCTAAACGACTTAGGGAATGTCACGACTTAAAAAAGTCCACGACTTAAAGGCGTTACGACCTAGCGACCTAAAGGAGTGACGACTCAAAGCACTAAAAGGAAGAGTCAACAACACTTAAGTCGCTGCTGACTTATAACTGCAGATAAGCCGTTCACGACCTAAGACTTGGAGACAAGTTCAATACCATGCTGTAATAAGATGACTCGTTGACGACTTACGATCGATGATGAGTCATGTACGACTCATGCTAGCATAAAGGAAGTTGCATTTGGTTAACTCGTGAACGACTTAGAACTTGTATCATTCATTCAAATGGGTGCATAACTTTGGACCAAGCCATGAGCTAAACCCAGTAGGTCGGCCGCGACCTACCATGAGTCATCTACGAGTTACGACTTATCATAAGTCGTGTATGAGTTACGACCTAACTCCGAGAAATGTCTATAAATACGACCCTAGCTCCAACTAGAAAGGGACTTTTTTTTTGCTCATTCTTTTCAAGCACGGATACTCTGCTGTATTCCAAACCGACTCTACACTCAAAGCTTTCAAGACACATAGAACGCTACCAACAACTTTAAGAAGGAATCTCATACATCCGACATGGATGGGAAGACTTTCACTTACATTGAAGTTTAAGCTATTTGTTCAAAGTGTTTGGTAATTCAAAGTGTATTGTACTTGGAAAGAATTGTATCGACTTGTAACGAAATCATCAATAAAGATATTCAAAGTGGACGTAGGTAAACTATTAAGCCGAACCACTATAAAATCGCTGTTGTTTACTGCTTTTTCTGCGGTTTTCTGCTTATACTCTGTTCCCGAATCATCGGGTGGTGCTTTCACAACTACACTTCACACACCGGGGTGTTAGCGTTCGAATTTTAGCGTTAACATTTTTGGTGCTTTCACCGAGAAGACTGAACTCAGGTGAATTATCATCATTGCTCCACGAAAGTTTGTTGAAGTAATCTCTCTGAAGACTAGAAGTTTATCTGAAATCATGGCTCCAGGGAGAAGGAGTAGATCTGTTAGATCTGGAAATGTTCAAGAGGGAACCTCCGCTTCCCCAGTACCTAATCAAGCCACTCCACCTGTTGGGGTTACAAAAGCAGAGTTGGATGCTGTAATCTTAGGGATGAACCAGCAGATAAATGCCCAAAATGCACAATTGGAGGTTCATAATGCCCAAAATGCTCTAATTTTGAATAGGTTGAACGATTTGCTTGGGGAAAACCGTCAACCAACGAGTAATGAAAGGAACTTTGCTGGCAACGTTCATGATGCTGAAGAAAGGAACGTTCCTGAGAGGGTTGCCAGCCCCTTTGAGCAGACACTTCCTGAAGTTGGTGGATCTAAAGCTCGAAATGATGAGGGGTATCTTTCTGAAATGGTTCGACAAATCATGAAAGAGAGCATGCAAAGGGATGAAGACGAGAAAGAATGGGGTTTCGCTCCAAGTAAAACCCCGTTTATCTAAAGGATCTTAAAGGCTGAGTTTCCGAGGAAGTTCGTCCCTCCAACCATTCCAGCTTACAAGGGGACAAGCGATCCGAACGAATTCTTGTATAAGTATGATTGGCACATGACAGGTCCCAGAGCTTCTGATGAAATAAAGTGCCGATATTTTCCTGTATATCTGGAAGGTGTAGCTCTGCTTTGGTTCACCAAGCTACCAATCCGGTCTATAGATCAGTTTTCTGACCTAACCCGGAAATTCAAGGAGCAGTTCAGACTATATGCTTCAAAAGCCAAAGATATCATGTCGTTGTCAAGTTTAAAATAGAATCCAGGGGAAACTATCAGATCTTTCTTGAATCGCTTTAATATAGTGCTGGCCGAGGTAGACAATGCAGAACCACGGATGATCTTGAGTTATCTGATGAGGGCCATTGACAAGTCGACCGAATTTGGAAAATGGCTAAACATGAAGGTACCAAATTCCCTTGAAAAATTCTACAAGAAAGCAGATGAGTTCATACGCCTGGAAAGCCGTCCTGTACCGGTAAAGGCAGTATTGGAAAAGGCTGAAGATAACATTGCTGCTCCACGCAAGAATGAATCTGTAGGACAGAAAAGGGAAAATAACGATGGGAAGAAACAGAAAAATCTGAAGAAGCCTCGTTCCTTCAAGCCATCGGAATATACTCCTTTATCAGATACGCCGGAGCGTATTTACCTTGCCACTAAAGATTCTGTTGACTATCCTAAACCTCCTGTTCTGAGAACCGGGAAAAGAGCTATACAAAGCGGGAAGTTCTGCCGCTTCCATAATCAACCCGGTCATGATACCGACGAATGCCGCCAATTGAAGAATTTGATTGAAGAGTTGATAAGGGAGAACAAGCTGCAGCAATTTGTGGAAAAGAATAGCAGCAATCCTGCTTCGTCTAGTCAGGGGCAACAAGCTCCTGCTCATCAACCTAGGACAAGTGAGAAGGCTGCAGGGCATGAATCTGGAAGGCCTGTTATCAATGTCATTACGGGAGGACCTCACCCAGCAGGCAGGAGCTGGGGTGAGATGGAAAGGTATACCCGGGCTTTGAAATATGCACCGGCCGAAGAAGATGTCTTTGTTTTGCAAGACGCTACGCCCCTGAAACAACAAAGAACTTTCAATGATGATATTGTGTTCAAAGCCAGGGATTCCACAGGTGTTGAAGCTCCTACCTTGGATCCCTTAGTCATCTCGGCTGGTATCGGGCCAGCTATTGTCAGAAGAGTTCTCATTGATTGTGGCGCATCCTGCAATATCCTCTTCAAGAAAACATTCGACCAAATGAAGATCCCTATGGCTGATGTGCAAGCCTCGTCGTAGAAAATCGCTGGCTTCACTGGAGAGCCAAAGCAGCCGATAGGAACCATTGATTTGCTTGTAGAACTTGGAGAGGGAGAAAGAAAAGTAGTCCGCAAGCAAACTTTTGTGATTGTCGACGAATTTTCTGCTTATAATGCTTTCCTTGGCCATCCAACTCTTGCAGCGTTCAAAGCTGTTCTGGCCCCATGGTGCCTCACCATTAAATTCCCCACAGACAATGGAGTAGGAGTTATAAAAGGGGATCAAAATGCTGGGCGGGAGTGTTATCTGACAGAGCTGCGAGAGGCAAGGAAAAGAGAAATGGGAAAGGATGCGGCAACCCCAGTCCGAATCAAAGAACCAACCTTGTAGCAATTACAGGGCGGACCCTGCACTGGTGAGCATAGCGGAGCACGAAAAGAGATGGATCCTAGAAAAGCCAGTGCAGGGGAGAATAGAGTGGTACCGGTGGAAACGACGGTACCGGTACCTGTTGACCCGAAGGACCCAAATAAGGTCTTGAATGTGGATTCACAACTTAATATGTCAATTCAGAATATCTTAATATCTTTTTTGAAAGCAAATTTGGATGTTTTCGCTTGGACTCATGCCGATATGTGCGGAATAACCCCAGAAGTTGCGGTACACGCTCTGAATATTGATCCAAAGTTTACGCCTGTGAAACAGGAAAGAAGAACCTAAGGTCCAGAAAGGTCAGCAGCATTAAAAGAAGAAGTTGATCGGCTCATGGAGAATGACTTTATCAAAGAATCTACCTATCCGAATTGGGTTTCAAATCCAGTGCTGATTAAGAAAGCCAACGGAAAATGGAGAGTGTGCATCGATTTTTCAGATCTAAACAAGGCCTGTCCCAAAGACTGCTTCCCATTACCCAAGATCGATCAACTGGTAGATGGAACAGCGGGATATGAATTGTTATCTTTTATGGATGCCTACTCCGGATATAACCAGATCATGATGCATGAGCCAGATCAGGAGGACACGAGCTTTATCACCGATGTTGGTCTTTACTGCTACAGAGTTATGCCCTTCGGGCTGAAGAATGCGGGGGCAACCTACCAAAGACTTGTTAATGCTATGTTCAAACCGCAATTGGGCAAGACTATGGAAGTCTACGTCGACGACATGTTAGTAAAGTCTAAGAAAGCAGTGGATCACATAGAACACTTAGCAGAAATGTTCGCAGTCCTCCGGAAATATGGAATGAAGCTTAACCCTTTAAAATGTTCGTTTGGGGTGGAGTCTGGAAAGTTCTTAGGTTTCATCGTGAGCGCTAGGGGCATTGAAGCTAGTCCAGCTCAAATTACCGCCTTAAAAGAAGTCAAAGCTCCTAGAACGAAGAAGGAATTGCAAAGTCTCAACGGAAAAGTCGCCGCCTTGAGTCGGTTCATTTCCAAAGCTACTGATAAATGCATCCCATTCTTTGACGCTCTAAAGAAAGGAAAGAAAAACTTTGATTGGACTCCCGAATGCCAAAAAGCCTTTGATGAATTGATTCGTCATATGGAAACGCCTCCAATACTTTCTAGGCCCGGCGATGGCGAGGATCTTCTTATATACTTGGCAGTATCATCTCATGCTCTAAGTGCAGCGCTGATACGAGAAGACAAGAGGATTCAACATCTGGTTTACTATATCAGCAAAAGACTCACTGGGGCAGAGATGAATTACTCCAAGTTGGAAAAACTCGCCTATTGTCTACTGATTGCATCGAGGAAGTTGAGGCAATATTTTCAAGCTCATCCTATCAGAGTCCTCACTGATCAACCTCTAAAGCAAATCCTGTTTCGCCCTGAGACTTCGGGTCGTCTTCTAAAGTGGAACATTGAACTCAGTCAATATGACATCGCTTATCACCCCCGAAAAGCAATCAACGGACAAGCTTTAGCGGATTTCATTGCAAAATTCACAGATAAGGGTAACGGTGGGGAAGAAACGATCGATGATTCCCCAATCCAGTGGAAGTTATATGTTGATGGCGCGAGAAATGACTACTGTTCTGGAGCCAGGGTTGTACTTGAAACCCTTGAAGGTCGGTCATTATGCTATGCACTAAGATTGGAATTTCCTTCAATGAACAATGAAGCAGAATACGAAGCTCTTATCGCTGGCTTGAGAATTGCTAAAGAACTAAACATCCGAGCATTACAGATCTTCAGTGATTCTCAGCTTATTGTATGCCAAGTCAAGAAGGAATTTCAAGCGAAAGGGGGAAATCTGCATGCCTACTTGTCAAAGGCCTGGGAACTTCTATGTGACTTCGATCACTACACGATAAGCCATATTCCTCGAGAAGAAAACACGAAAGCAGATTCTCTCGCAAAGTACTCTAGCATAGGCGAAGCTCAAGTGGAAGTCCTGTCGGCTCCAAGCATTAATGAGATGGATATTGATTGGATCATGAGTGTGTCTCAAGAACAAGAATCATGGATGACTCCAATAACAGAATATCTGCTCAATGGCTCTTTACCGGAAAATTCAAAAGAACGACAGAAGCTACTGAGGAAAGCCTCTCGCTATATAGTCCAGGATGGCCAATTATACAGACGGGGATTCTCAATGCCATTACTTCGATGTGTATCCAGGGAAGAGTCCAAAAAAATCCTAGCTGAGATACATGGAGGAGAATGTGGTGATCATTTAGGTGGTCAAACTTTAGCAAAGAAGGTTCTCCGATACGGATATTTTTGGCCAGAAATTAATCGAGATGCTGCAGACTATTCCCGAAAATGTGACAGATGCCAAAGATTTGCCAAAATTCCTAGAGCACCTTCTACTGAACTCACACAGATGGTCAGTCCATGGCCATTTGCAATCTGAGGGATAGACCTTATAGGACCTTTACCAACTGTCAAATCTGGAATCAAATATGTCATTGTTGCTGCAGATTATTTTACTAAATGGGCTTAAGCTGAACCATTGGCTACTATCACCTCTAAAAAGATGATAAATTTTGTGACTAAAAGTATCATTTGCAGATATGGTGTGCCTCAAAAGATAATTACATACAATGGTACTCAATTCGAAAGTGAAGAATTCCAAGATTGTTGCAAGCGATTCAAAATCCGAAAAAGCTTCTCAGCAGTGGCTCATCCGCAGGCAAACGGGCAGGTGGAAGCAGTAAACAAAATTATCAAGTCAACCATCAAGAAGCAACTCGAAAGAGCAAAAGGTGGTTGGGTCGATAAGCTACCACTAGCACTATGGGCATACAGAACTACCCACAAAACTGCGGCTGGGCATACTCCGTTTTCATTGGCATACGGGTCAGAAGCAATGATTCCGGTAGAAACAAAGGTCCCTTCACATAGAAGAATCCATTTCAATCAAGCGGAGAATGAAAAAACTATGGCTTGAGGCACTAGATCTCCTCGATGAAAAAAGAGAAGAGGCTAAGCTCAGAATTGCAGCTCATCAGCAAAGAATAGCCAGACATTTCAATTCCAAAGTTCGCCAACGCGGCTTTGAAATTGGAGATCTAGTCCTGAAGAGAATTATGACGGCGACAGGTGTGTTTGGGCCAAATTGGGAAGGACCATATGTCATAGGTCAGAAGCTTCTTGACGGCACATTCAAACTCACTACTGTCGAAGGAGATCAAATTCCAAGGGCTTGGAACAGCAATCACTTGCGTCCATACTTTACTTGAAAGCTTTGTTGAAATATTGTAAAAAGAATTATGAATGTATGATTCTTGTAATTGAAAGCAATTGTAAAGCCGATGCAAGTGAATAATGAAAGACTATAAAGTGGATGTAGGCCCAAATTCTTGGCCGAACCACTATAAAACTTGTGTTCCTTATTATTATTACATGTTTGCTTTATTTTCGATATGAAAAGTACATTAAATGTATTGCTGAAATGTCGATTTAAATTTTTGCAGATAATGAAAATAAAACTTGCACGTTACAAGACCAAGTGATTCTTATTATCATTCAACAAACAAATTTCGAGTCACAAAAGCCCCGAATTCAAATCCTAGATAGGAAGTGCTTCAATTGAACGGCCAATGATTTCGCCGGAAACGGGCCCTTGCTAATAAATTGAGATCGTTTGAACAAACAAACATCCAATTAAGAAGCTTATGCCCGTTCTCGCTAACTTGCCTAGCAATGAAGTACACTTCTTTGGATTAAACAAACTACTTGTAAGAGAAGGGAGTGTGAGCTTGAAAAGAAAAATAGAGGATCGCCAAAAAGGCATAAGCAAGTGGACAAGGAACAACTAAAGCCCTCTTCGGAGGTACAAGCCCTCTTCGGAGGCACAACTCTTCGGAGGATAAAGACCTCTAATGAGGCATATGCCGCAAAAAAGAAAGTTCTCTACTCAACAAAAAAGATTGGAGGAGTCATGACCCTCCAACCATGAGAGAGTAACTTCCAGGCAATCAAAGCCCTCTTCGGAGGCTCATTTCACCAGGAGTTGAAGTGTAAGAGCCCCTCTTCGGAGGCCCACTTCACCAAAGTTGAAATGCCAAACAAAATAAAGCCCTCTTCGGAGGCACATTTCACCAGGAGTTGAAGTGTAAGAGCCCCTCTTCGGAGGCCCACTTCACCAGAGTTGAAATGCCAAACAAAATAAAGCCCTCTTCGGAGGCACATTTCACCAGGAGTTGAAGTGTAAGAGCCGCTCTTCGGAGGTCCACTTCACCAGAGTTGAAATGCAAAACAAAGTAAAGCCCTCTTCGGAGGCACATTTCACCAAGAGTTGAAGTGCAACAGCCGCTCTTCGGAGTTTCACTTCACCAAAGTTGAAATACAAAACCAAAAAAAAACAAAAAAAAAACCTCTTCCCAGAGGCAGAAATGAAAAGACCTCCTCCCGGAGGCACAATCAAGCAGAAAGACCTCTTCGGAGGCACACGTTTCACCAAGATTGAAATAAAACTTCCAGGTGTTGAAACGTGAAAAAGCCTTCCTCAGAGGTGCAACTTTTCAAAGAAACAAAAATCAAAAAGCCCTTTACCGTGGTTTAAAAAAATTCTCATCAAAGGCACACTTTAACTTTCAAAGGAAGAATGATTTACCTATTCTGGAAAATAATCTTCCTCAAAAAGAAGTTAAAGTACCCTTCAGAGGCCCGCTTTACCACATAGAAGAATTCACTTGGTAAAATGTGTATATACACAAAAGAAAAGGTGATTTCTTCGAAGGATGAAGCGTAAAAACTTATATGGAGGGAGTTGTACTTTGTTTTTTTTTTAAGATAAAATTTCTCCAAGTATGAAATGATTATTCTCCAGAAAATAAGAGTACAAGTGCCCTCGAAGTATAAAATATTGCAGCAAGCTTATGGTATGGGGGCAGCATGGTATAGTTACATACAACATGGTATAGCTACATTGGTAAAATTACGCTCGAACAACATACCACAAGCTCACTGCAATATCATATAAATAAACTTGTACAAAAATGAATAATAAATGCATTCTCAAATTCGAACAGGAGTTTGTACAAATAAAGGATCATTTTATTCAATTGTATTACAAATACAAGTTTCGAAATAAAGAAAGCGGGGGCCGGTACCCGCACAATCCTCGACCAGTACATGCAAAAAACAAAAAGCTAAAAACTGGAATCTTCATTTCTTCTTGCCACCTTTGGACCCTTCACCCGGCCGGATGGTTAGCTTTTCGGGTCGATCTATAGGCATGAGGGAAGAAGGAGAGGGAGGTACAACTGGTTCAACTTCTGGTTCCTCTTCAGTAGCCATGATGCTCTTCCTCCTCCTCTTTGATGTTCCGCGCTTCTTTCTCCTCTTTGAAGAAGATTCACTTCCTGGAGTAACAAGTTTAGACAAAATTATGTCATCAGAAGGAGTCCGCTCCGGAGATATTTCACCTCCCTCAAGTCCTTCGTCTTTTTGCTCTTGCGAAGCAGCTGGGTCATCCAAGCCCCAAAGGGCACCAATTATTTCTTCCTGTGATCCCAGATGAGGAGTAGGAGTGATTGGGGAAGGCAGAGGAACAGTAACTGGAGGTGGAAAAGTTTGAATGATGCTCGGCGCTTTCTCTACAAAGGAAAAGATAAAAGTGTCAGTATTTCCCGCAAAAAGAGGAGACAACGGCTCGTCGAGATTCAAGAAATAATCAAGAAGCTCGTCAAATCCGTAAGAAACTGGCAAGTTGTCCACCTGAG
The DNA here is from genome assembly GCA_030765085.1 of Allium cepa. Classification (NCBI taxonomy): domain Eukaryota; kingdom Viridiplantae; phylum Streptophyta; class Magnoliopsida; order Asparagales; family Amaryllidaceae; genus Allium; species Allium cepa. The sequence continues at coordinate 159,163,762 of CM060945.1, read as the reverse complement.
CATTATTAGGGTTACCTGGAGAAGTTGGTGGTATCACATCAATTTCATAGTCTACAGCTTCAGCACTTTCTTGTGGCTCATCTACAGCTTGTGTAATTACAGCTCCGGTATCAGCTTTAGTAGGAATCGGTGTATGAGAGCTACAACCAGCAATGTCAACATCGACTGAAGTTGAAGGAGGGACAAGGGCAGTCAAAGTTGTTTCTTTTTCTTGATGCTCTTCCCCCATTATTTCAACTCGCGATCTAGCAAGTTGCTCCTTTCCTTTGGCAAGAGTTGCGCGAGCTTCGAAGTCTAAATAGTGCGCCTCTAGCTCCTCTTCAGTATACCCGGTGCCTTTAAACATATCAAGCGCGGCTTCCCATACTTCAGCTAAAGTAACCTCATATTTGGGACCCAGGAATGCAAGACTGACACGCCCTAACACACTTTGCAAATAGAATTCAAATAATGTCGAGCCAATGTTACCTTTGGTAGCTTCATGAGCTTCTTCAGCTGCAATTCTTCCAGCAACCGTTTCATCTCGCTCCCTTTCGACTTTAGATAATTGAGCTTTCAATTTTTCAATTTCCGCAACCTGGAAGCTAGTTTGCTCTTGCAACTGAGTAATGTCAGTATGGCAGCTCGCTACAATTCTCTCCAGTCCATCAGCCTTGGCCTCGGCATCCCTTTGTGCAGCTTGGGCATCCCGCACTTGTTGTTGAAGCACATTTTCTTTTTGAGAGTGGGAAGCGGAAGAAGTAACAAGTTCTTTTTTAAGTTTTTCCACTTCCGCTTCAATTTTTTCATTGTAGGCGGCAATGCTATTCATTTCCGCATCATGCTGCTCAAGGGTCTTTTGCCATTCGGTTTTGTCATTCTCCATGGTTAACATAGCTTCGAGATTGTCCCGATTCACCCTCTGAAGCTCATCAACAAGTTTTTGCCAATTTGACATCCTCTCATTGTCAGCTTTAATGGCATCGAGGTTCCGTAACCTGGCATTTTTATCTATGGGAACCAGATCAAGGTCAAAGCGAACTCCTTTTAAGCACCAATTTGGAAATCGACTTTAGAGAGTGGCCGGACCTGGTCCCACGTGGTAAGAAGGCCTGTTAATGATCGCCTGGATATCAGTACGGGAGGGGGCAGGAGACTGAGAAGAAGTAGGAGCAGTAATCTTTTTCGAAGTTGCAGGCATTGGTTCCTCACTGACTTTAGCCCGTTTATTCGGGTCATCAGTTATGTGACTCTTCCCTCTATCATCGTGAGATTTGCGTTTGTGGGAGTCACCCTCTTTGTGGGAAGAATCGTATCGATCATCCGGTCTTCCGTAGTGTTCTTCATGGGCACGTCTCTCCCGAGCCTTCCGAGCGGCCCTCTCTTCATCAGTCTCTCTGTGAACAGGGAGATAGCGCTTATAATCATATTGGTCGCGTCTCTCGTATCGCTGGAAGTCATCATAATACGAGCCACCTCGCTTCATTGAAGAACCTGAAATTGGAAAAAGCACAACTTTAGAATTTTTTGAAAGTATGAAGAGCTAAGCGTATAAGATGTCAAAGAATCCTAGTCGTGTGTGATGTGTAAGCTAAACGCGTCAAACTGGACTACGAACCGCTCGTCGGTTGAGGGGTAACGACAGGTTTTATAGCCAATGGCAACTCTTAGGATAAAGGAGTCTGTTTAAGGACGGATGTCGCTTCAATCGCCGGAGATATAACTTTGACACTGGCAGAGTCATCTTTAAAGAGCTCTTGAGAGGTGATCATTATGTCACTTAAACTCCCAAAGATGTCATCACCATCGTGCCTAACCAGGCTCCCTCCATCGACTCCTTCCTCAACATTCTCCCCGGTTTGATGAAGGGGCTCTTCTTCTTCAACCACTGGAGAAAGTGCAGGCTTGTCAGATGGCCCTGCAGCATCTTTCGGAGTTGAACACTTCACTAATGAAGCCTCGGGAGCAGGTCCTTTTGGTATACATGTGTCGGTCGAAGCTGGGGCATCCGACGCTCTAGCCGGGGAGTCTGGGATTTCATGAGGATGTGTAGAACGAGAAGTACGCAAAAGTCCGTACTGATGCAAAAATTCGTCTTTCAACAGAAATTGAATGTCTCTCTCCTCAACTGGCACGGCCTTGAGCCTCTCGAAAGTTGGCTTATGACTGGGATCCCTAGAAGGAGGGAGGAGCGCTGAAAATAAAAAAGAAGCGGAGTTAACACTTAACAATTCAGTCTCGCAAAAGTCGGATAACAAACGTAGTAAGAATGGTTAATCTTACTTCCTTCCCTCCATACAGCGTAAAACCCCAGGGGACAGCGAACATAGAAAAATTGAGTCAAAAATCCATGAGCGTTGTCAGGAAGACCGATGATCAATTTACGATTTTGAGCACTTCTCACGACAGTAATAGAGGGGTGATCTTTAGTCCTGGTGAAAGAGCATAGGAAGCAAATCTCGTCAAAGCTTGGGAATCGATCAAGCGTCCTCCTAAACAGTACACACAACCCCATTAAAATGGCATAGCCATTGGGGTGTAATTGGGATGGGGCGATGGCCAATTGACGAAGAAGTTGTTGGAAAAAGTCATTGAAAGGAGGAACGCCCCCACTCAGGCACATTTGTCGATTGACCGTTACAAAGCCAGGGGGTGCTATGTCAGCAGTGTTACTTCTCTCGGGAAGAATGGCATCTGATTCAGCAATGCCAAACTGAGCACACAACTGGCGAAAAACTTTGTATGATAGCGTGGTAGGGGCTCTTTCGGGAGGATTGACTAGTGGAGCCGGAATAATAGTTGCCTCTCCAGTCTGAACTGTTGTATCTTCTTCCTGAGAAGTCATTCTACACAAGCAACTGGATATTCAAATGTGAAGGTGCACGTTTCCTAAAAGTGTGAAGTGTCGTGCAGAACTAATAAAAATAACAAATAAAAATAACTGGAATTAAACTAGTCGACGATTGATCGACTACAAAATTTCAGAACTTGTTAATCTAAAGTTCAAGCATAATATTAGTGCAGGCTGGTCAGTTTCAATTGACTATTTCAGTGTTGCTTTAATATTTGACTTGAAATTGATGAGTTGAAAGCACTTCGTTCACATAATTTATTTAAGTTAATTATCTGTTATTAACTAATCTGTCATTTGATGTGGGCAGTCGATGGCAGTATATTCGTCCCAATTTTCTGTAAATATTGTATTGGACAGATTGTTAGCTTGCAAGTTAAAGTGACCTGTGAATGAATGCAATAAAGTTCAACAGTTCAAAGTCCATGCAACGGTTCAAAGTACGAACAAAATTCATACAAGTCATGACTCGCCAATGACTCAAAGATTTTCCTTTTAATTTCTTATGGGTTAAGTCAGTCCATTGGTTTTCTTGCTAACTTGCCCACGACTTAAGGGTTAAGGGGCGAGTCAGTTTTGGTTGCTTCAATTTTAAGTCAATGATGTTCTAAGTCGGCAGTGCTTTGGGTCAAAGGTCGTGAAACAGAGGAAGGACTCCAGTGGAAAAGCGGTGGGAAATTTCCTAAGTACTAACACGGCCACGACTCAAGATTTCAAGCTTTAACTCGGCTACGACTCAGGGCTTGAGTCGTAAAGGTTGCTATGTCGCAGAGAATACTTGGTCGCATAAGACTGCTGAATCATACTCAAAACAACGATTCACTCCTAACCCATTAACTTCTTCTCCTAACCCGTTAGTCTTTTATCCTAACCCATAAGCTTTTTCCTCCTGACCCATTAATCCAGTAACTTCACAGTCCTCAACCTTAATCTTATCACACTACGAAATCGTTATAAATCGCGAGTTATCCTGAATCAAATCAAATAGCCTTAAGTCCACCGATGACCCATGCAGCAGTATTTGCATGGCTCAAGGATGTAAACCGTGGGCGGAGATCGATGATGGTGATCGGCGATTGGGGAAAAGAGAAAGTTGCTTACGTGGTGTGAAGCTAGAGATGGTTGGAAGTAAAATTGGGTCAAAATCGCCTTTGAAAGCTTGACGACGTGATAATGGCAGGAATGGCTCAGGGGATAAGTAATGAGAAGAGTGAGATAGGAGGAACGACTCAAGCATTTTATATCTGGAGGCGCTGGAACTTGAATCAGTGCGCCCGGGTTATGATGAGTCGAAGCACACGACTTACGACTTAAGCGTGTGCTTCGAGGGGCAAATGTTAACCCCATTTCACCCACGAGTTAAAGAGCCTGCAAGTTAAAAGTCTACGAGTTAAAGATCACACGAGTTAAGGAGTCTACGAGTTAAAAGCCCACGAGTTAAGGAGTCTACGAGTTAAAGAGCCTGCGAGTTAAAAGCTTACGAGTTAAGGAGCTAACGACCTAACAGGTTAAGACCTAAACGACTTAAGGAATGTCACGACTTAAGAAAGTCCACGACTTAAAGGCGTTACGACCTAGCGACCTAAAGGAGTGACGACTCAAAGCACTAAAAGGAAGAGTCAACAACACTTAAGTCGCTGCTGACTTATAACTGCAGATAAGTCGTTCACGACCTAAGACTTGGAGACAAGTTCAATACCATGCTGTAATAAGATGACTCGTTGACGACTTACGACCGATGATGAGTAGTGTACGACTCATGCTAGCATAAAGGAAGTTGCATTTGGTTAACTCGTGAACGACTTAGAACTTGTATCATTCATTCAAATGGGTGCATAACTTCGGACCAAGCCATGAGCTAAACCCAGTAGGTCGGCCGCGACCTACCATGAGTCATCTACGAGTTACGACTTATCATAAGTCGTGTATGAGTTACGACCTAACTCCGAGAAATGTCTATAAATACGACCCTAGCTCCAACTAGAAAGGGACTTTTTTTTTGCTCATTCTTTTCAAGCACGGATACTCTGCTGCATTCCAAACCGACTCTACACTCAAAGCTTTCAAGACACGTAGAACGCTACCAACAACTTTAAGAAGGAATCTCATACATCCGACATGGATGGGAAGACTTTCACTTACATTGAAGTTTAAGCTATTTGTTCAAAGTATTTGGTAATTCAAAGTGTATTGTACTTGGAAAGAATTGTATCGACTTGTAACGAAATCATCAATAAAGATATTCAAAGTGGACGTAGGCAAACTATTAAGCCGAACCACTATAAAATCGCTGTTGTTTACTGCTTTTTCTGCAGTTTTCTGCTTATACTATGTTCCCGAATCATCGGGTGGTGCTTTCACAACTACACTTCACACACCGGGGTGTTAGCGTTCAAATTTTAGCGTTAACATATGCGAAGTTTCGAAAAGAAGTTTTCTATGATTTTAAAGGAGGCTATCCAGGGGTTTTGAAAGTCATGTTTTAAGGTTTCGAATGCCTTAGTTTTCAAAATAAATAACCCAATTTCATTTTAAAAGAAAATCATGGCATAAATAAAGTGTTTTGAATTGGAGTTTTTGAAGAAGTTTTCCTTGATTAATGGGTTAAACGGATTAACCAAGTTTTATATAAAATGATTTCAAGGATATCAAGCCATAAGGGTTGGTATTATTATGTTTTCTTCTTCATATCTATATTTGAATATATTCACATTGTAATGAACTCATAACGATACCTTCGGGAAGGGCAGAATAACCAGCTAGGTTGACCCAGTAGTGAATATAAATTAAGGTTACTAAAATATCAATTAAAGATTTTGGTAGGGTCCAATATGTTCAAGTAAGCCTATGAAAACTGTGTGTAGGAAAACATCTTGGCAAAGGCCAATGGTTCATAGTAAGTCCATGAAAAATATGTATAAACGAAGTTGTCAGAAAGATAGGTGCATAGTTAGCCAATAAAAACTATGATTTGATATTGGCAGGGGCCAATAGATTTGTGGTGAACCCATGTAAACTATATCCGGATTAAGATATTGACAGAAGTCGATAGGTTCCTAGTCAACCCATGAAAACTAGGTGTAATGACCCAAAATTTTAGTCATTTGAAATTGCTGACATAATTGGAAATTGGATTTAATGTGAATTAAATTGATTTATAAAGATGATATAAATTCTATTTGAATTATAATGATTCTAGTAAACTTTTAAAATTGATTTAAAAGTTAATTTCTGGAAATTGAATATTTTAATATTTAATTAACGAGTGAAAATAGCCATCTTTCAAACAGTCTCGGATTTCGACGAAACTAGTTCCATTGGATCTATAATGTTGTATTATTGTAAAATTTTAAATTTCATATCAATCGGATTTACGGTTTATCCGGGGCAAGCTAAAACGCGTAGAAATTCGTTTAAGAGAATGCTAAATTCAAATTAGTTGATTTGATAACCTACCTTTCAAACACGATCGAATTAGCTTCCGATATATATTCCATTGTATTCGGAATAGGGGTAAAACATTATAAATGCAAGGCGGCACGCTTCGATCGGAGTTCGAAATTTTTCGGGTAAATAGTGTCACAAAATTTTCTATAAAAGGACACAATATTTTCACAATTGCAAAATCCCTAAAAATTATGAAACTCTAGCCGCCAGTTGTAGTTCAATGGTCGAAAATGCACGAATTTCTTCCCTTAATCTCTCTCAATCCATAAATCTATTCGAGAAACTTCCAACTCGAGAATTTTAGAGCTTCTCGTGACCTTTCCATCCATACGGCAATGATGGTGTGAAGTCAAACGACGTGGCGGCAATTTGTGCTCAAAGTCGTTGTAGTTGCATGCGTTTTTCAAGGCATCAGAGAGCCTGAGCTTGCCATCGTTCATGTTAAAGGGGAAGCCTGCGATGACCGATCGAATGGCGTTGCTCGATCAACTTATAGATCATTGATCAAGGTGCGGCATCAAAAATTCGAATGGCGGTTTCTGGTTACATTCATACGAAACAAAACAGGTGGAGAAGAAAAGCAAATGCACAGCCGTGATCTCATCAATAAAAATGAACGTCCACCATGAATTCTAGGGGAAAAAAATAAAAATTGAAATTGAAATTTATATATATTTAAATTTGTATAAACTTTAAAACGTCATAACTTCTTCATACAAGATCCGTTTTTGACGAAACAAGTTGCGTTAGGTCCATGTTGACGAGCACTACATTGTAGAGCTTGTTTGGAGTTGATTGGAGCTAGGGATAATTTTGGGTAAAAGTAAACGTGTGTTTAATTTTATTCGGAATAAAACACTACAACTGCTATTGGAACCAATGTGAGTACAACTCACTCTTTCTGACTCACTGATATTTTTATATAAATGAAAAATAAGTTTATTTATTCTGATTGATGATTTTTTGGATGATATATAATATATAATCTAAATATTGGTTGATATTTGGATATATTACTGCCTATCGGAGCATAAGAGACCCTATATGTTCTCATGTATGAGCGGATGACCTTATGTACGTGCGTCTGCCTCGAAGCGGACATTGTACATATTTTCTAATAAGTATATTTGTTACAGGTGACAAGATGGAGGGATACAACTGGATTCCTCACCAATGTTGATATTATTTACAGATATTTTGATATATGTTGTTATCATATGATATATGATGTTTTGGATGCTGTGATTGATGTATTTAGTGCTGTTGCAGCATTGGGCCTATTTTTGGTAATTTAAAAATGTTAAAGTGATGATTTCAAATTAAAAGGGATTTTAAGAGTAATTTGGAATTTGTATATTTTGTTAGTTTTGATTGGTTAAGGGAATGGACTTATTTTTAAACAAATAAAAAATATAATTTTTATGTTATAAAAAAATCATGATTTTCATGAAATGGAATTGAAATGTTATTTTTGAAATGTGAAGTTAACTATTTTGCGAAATAGTATAAATGAAGGTTTTGAATTTATTACAAATGGTATGTATATAATATTTATAAAACTGAATTTTTATAAATCAAAGGTATGAAATTGTAAAGAAGTTTTGTAAGTGTAAAATGAAGTGATAATTGAATCTTATAAGTAAATAAGATTTATAGATTTATAAATTAATGAAGTTATAAAAAGAATGATTTTGTAAATAAGAGAATTACAAGTAATTAGCTAATAATTTGAGTTTTGGCGTATAAATGAAAATGGAATTGGTTGATGATGGTATTTTTTATATTGAATTAATTAGCTTATAATTAGCTTATATTCATGATTTTGGACGGTGAATTATCCTTTACTAAATGTGTTGAAGTATCGAGCTTGGGTAAGAGAATTATATTCAAGATTTTCGACACTGAATAATCTTTTAAAATAAATAAATGTTTTGGGAAGTGATATTTTAAAAGGAGTAAAATGATTTAAAGATATTTTAAAATGTGTTAAATAACGAATACATAGATTTCAATATTCATTGTTGAAATAGAGTTTTCGAGAAGAATGAAAATGATGGACTATAACACTATTGTTATAATAAATGATTTTTGAAAGGAAATGTTTTATATAGCATATGGGATCTATATATCTATCTTATTTTCGAATCCCTATACTAGTGATTTTGGGTTGTCGTAATGATGTTTTACGCAACATTCATTTTGACCCAAATAAATGTGTTTAAAGAGAATGTTTTCCTTAAAGACTAAAATGTATACGTAATCCTAATTTAAGTATATGTAATATTTTTTAAGTGTCGAAAATAAAGAGATTTGTGAAATATTTATTATTAAATACGTATTTGGAAATGTTTTTCAATATAGAAGTTGAAATGGTTTTGAGATGATATCTTTTTAAAGATAATTTTGAAGTGAATATTTGGCAAGTGATTTCAATTAATAAAAGATCAAACTAAAGGGCCTAGTGATTGTTATGGTGCTAAATATTTATTTGTTTGCTTTGATACTCAAACAATCGACTATCAAATTTGGCTAAAATTTTAGTTTCTCGACTTGATGTGGGAACTATTTAGCCGTACACTTAGTACGTAGCCTTCTGTGTAGGCTTGATTATCGTTTGTGTTGAGGATGTTGATTCGTATAGTGCGGAGTATTACTCCAATCTATTGAGCTTCCTTCTTGGCCCGAAGGATAACAAGTTGAAAGTTGGAGATGTGATAAGTCTATGAGACTTAGTTTCTATGTGAGGTTGAGAAATGCTTTTGCGTTGTTGGTGCGGAGAGACCGGGATCAGATTTATCTGAAAACCACTTCGGACCGATGTATATGCGACGATTGTGCAGGTTGCTTAGTGATGCTATTGATATTCTGGATTTTCATAGTGGGGGTACTGCTTGTTGATCGTTTGGGGTTAAAATCCCAATATAAAAATAGTAGCAGTGGTCTCTTCACTATGAAATATCCAATGCAAGGATTATTCGCTACTAATCCTAGGGATTTCATGACAGGATGTGGTAGGAAAGTACCTTAGGTTTGTTCTGTTCCTGGACAACTTGTATGGATGTTTGTCTGACATTGCATTTCTAAAGATTACATACATTGGTTTTTACAAACGTACATCAGTGGTGGTGAAGAAGACAACTTCTCTTAGCTTAACACCCTCATTGAGATGTATGAGCTCAAGGGTTGTATTTTTGTGGAAGCCAATTAGTAGTCAACGGAAATACCCATATGGCATAAAAAGTGATATGATATTTGATTGTGAAATGTAATCGTTACCTCAGGCCTCATCGACCGAAAATGACCAAAATAGGGTTAGATGCGGCAAGGCTAAGTGGGTCGCTCCCAGGTACGATATGATCATCCTCTTCTAGATATATCTTTACACGCTATGACATCGTGTATATGATTATTGTGGTTTATATGCTTGAGGGCCCATGGTAACAACCGGAGGATGACATATTCAGTACCATCTAGTTATAGAGGTGGGTCGCTCTTGTGTTGGTAGAGGGAAGATGTTTTGTGCCTTGGGACATCCATCTAGAGGTGTACCCATCGGAAGGTAGTCCCTTCACCTGGTCATTTGTATAGAAATCCAAACTCCACTACGTACCTGCCGTTTTGATTGTATTACCCTTTTTGGGCTATATGCTGGAATTTAATCAATGTAACAATTTCGGTTATGATTAATATTATTTGTGTACTAGGCACTAGTATAATATTAGATGATTTGATATGAAATGTTTTGGTTATCGTAAGGTAAAAACTTGTCCATGTTTGTGTGGGACTTGTCTTACGAGATACTTTTGTTTTGATAAAATAAAATTTTGGTAATTTAATAAATTCGGTTGAGTGTGTTTCTCACGCTTGTTTACCAGACTGATCCGGGCATTCTTCCCTTTCAATGCTCGGGTCAGACCGAGTATATTTTTAGGTTCAGATTTGGCGCTTTTGGAGCTTCAGTAGGAGAGCTGGAGATCTTTATTTTTGTATATACGTATCTGTTTTGATTATTGATTATCCGCTGCATTGCTTAGTTGTTGTATATTATCGGCAATTGTGAGGATTGATTATTATAACTATGCAAGCTGATAACTATTGTTGATTGTTGTACTCTGATTAATGTATGTATATACAGTTTTTGTTTTGTAAAGATCATTGATATGATATTATATGTTTTCTGCTGCGATGTGAGATTCTGTATTGTTATGTTTGATTCTATCTTCTTTTCTTCTCTTCTTCTCTCTTCCTTTCTTTCTCTTGACTTTCCATCAGTCTGTGCTGTTTGGGTCAGACATGTGCGGATTATTGTCGATTCAAAGGTTACGGATTTGTGGTTCGTCACATGTGGTATCAGAGTTTAGATTTTGTATATTCCTAAGCTTTGATGTGTACTCAATATAGATATGGACAATAGCACCCTAGATTGAGTTTGAGTGTATTATATATATAAGCGCATATTTGTTAGTGAATATAAAAATGTTTTATATTGTGTTTGCTTATCCATTGAGTTGTTTGTGAATTCTGGTCGGTATATGGGATGCCATGTTATCGATAGGAATTTCCAAACACTTAAACGAGGCAAGTCGACATAGTATTATTTTAAATTGGGTAAATGAAATAATTTTCCTCGATTATATTTTGTATATAAAAGAAACAATTTTTCAGGAATTATTATAGTGTATATAGATTGATTGTTTGGTTGTTTATAAATGTAAATATATATATATATATAAGTCAATGAAAATCTGTTTGAATAATTTAAATAAAAACAACAATTGTAAAAGAATGAAATTATATAAGCAAATGAATTATAAAGTATGGAATTATGATTAATATGATTTATAAATGTGAAATAATCTTATATATAAGAAATGGAACAACCTGAGTATATTTATAAATATGAGTTATAATTAAAAATGGACTTAACTAAGAATTTGGAAATGTTGAATTTCGTTTATTTTGAAAGTTGTTTTTCAAAGTTAAAGAGATTGTATTATTATAAATCTAGATAAGATAAGTAAATTTGGAACGAATCTTATGTAAGTGAAGTAAAATAGTGAAATTATATAAGTATAAGTTTGTAAATGTGATTTGTAAATAATAAAAAGAATTTTTTTAAAGAATATAAAGCACTGAATTCACTACTGTTGTTGGGAAATAATAAGGGTGATGACTGCAGCAGCATCAATATCATTTTCAAGTTTCCGTGTGATTGATTTGCTACCAATAGTAAATTGAAATTTAAGTTTTGTTTTGATAAACGAATTTGAATTTAAAATCGAAGTTGGAAATGATAAATATAAGTAAAATGAGTTTGGACTTATAATATAAATTTGGAAGTTTAAATAAATAATTTGTATGGCTTATTAAGTGAGAAAATGTAAGTAAAACCAATTGTTAAAATGGTTAAAAAAAATTGTAAAGTTAAACAAAATAGAACTTGAAACAAATTAGAAATGAACTTAAGTTGTATAGTGAAAGTGAATGTAAATGAAGTTGATTTTGGTATCAAACTAAATTAATAAAGCGAATTAAATGAATGTGAACTTGAGTTATACAATGAAAATCAACTTTAGTTGTAAAATGAATTAGCAATTGAATTAATGAATGAATTGAATGTTGATCAATCGAATGTAAATGAATTGATATGGGATAATGGATGTAAGTGTTAATTCATTAAAAATCTAGTGAAATTGGGAATTGAATAATTGAATGAAAGTTAATTGGCTATTAAACCAATTGAAATTAAATGTGTTAAACCAGATTGAATGTAAACGATTAAATTAAGTTGGTTATGTTGGATATACATTGTTTGTTAAATGGATATTAGTAGATTGTATAGAAATTCATATGGAATTGAATCAATGAAAGTGAAAGATAAATAATTAAAATCAAATTGGAAGTAAGTGAATTTAAGTAGAATTGAATTTGATTGGATTTGGAATTGAACCAACTTGAATGTAAATTAGTGAATGTAAACTAATTGAGTATGAATAAATGAATGTTAGTAAAGTCCAATATTAATGAATCAAATGTGAATAAATTGAAAATCAATTCAATGAATATTATGAAAAATGAAAGTATATTGATTTGATTATGGATTAATTGGATAGATATTGGTTTATTGGATGTTTGTTGGATGATAGTTGTTTGATGGTTGAATTTCTTGCTTGTGTTGCATTTGCTATGCTGGCATATATAGTCGTTGTATTGGTATATGTTGTATATTGATATTAGTTTCTATATACATGTGTTTATCATTGTTTATTGAGTGTTTAGTAGGTGCGGATGGCGTATGCTTCACATTTGGAACTCGCTTTCGCGCTATATTAGCCGTATATGCTCGCTAATAATATATAAGGTACATATCTCGGATCACATATCGTACTTTATATTTTTTTCCCTACGGATGCCTCATCCTCGAAGATGAGATGTATATTTATGATATATATATATGTCGTGATCCTACTACAATTAAACCGTGCAAAAGAGACGCTGGCGAAATTTTTTGAAAATTGAAGTGTTAGAAATTTTTTTTGAGAATTTTGGAAAATTTTTGATAACTAAAATTTTAGTTTTTTGAGTTATAATTTTAAATGATATTAGTTGGTTTTGAAAAGATAACTATGTATGGATTTGGAAACTTAGAGAAGTTTTTGTAAGAAGTTTAACGAATGGATTTTGGAAAAATTAATGAATTTTGTGACCTTTTCTTTCTCGGTAATTGCAGGGACGAAATTCTTTTAAGTAGGGGAGAATGTAATGATCCAGAATTTTAGTCATTTGAAATTGCTGAAATAATTGAAAATTGGATTTAATGTGAATTTTAAAATTATTTATAAAGTTGATATAAATTCTATTTGAATTAGAATGATGTTAGTAAACTTTTAAAATTGATTAAAAAGTTAATTTCTGGAAATTGGATATTTTTATATTTAATTAACGAGTGAAAATAGCCATTTTTCAAACAGTCTCGGATTTCAACGAAACCAGTTTTATTGGATCTATAAGGTTATATTATTGTAATATTTTAAATTTCCTGTCAATCAGATATACGGTTTGTCCGGGGAAAGCTAAAACGCGTAGAAATTCGTTTAAGAGAATTTTAAATTCAAATTAGTCGATTTGAAAACCTATCTTTCAAATATGGTCGAATTGGCTTCCGATATATATTCCATTATGTTCGGAATAGGGATAAAATATTATAAACACCAGGCGGCATGCTCCGATCAGAGTTCAAAAAAATTTCGGGTGAATAATGTTGCAAAATTTTCTATAGAAGGACACAACATTTTCACAATTTCAAAACACTAAAAACTATGAAACCCAAGCCGCGATTATAGTTCAATGGCAAAAAATGAATGAATTTCTTCCCTTAATCTCTCTCAATCCATAAATCTATTCGAGAAACTTCCAACACAAGAATTGTAGAGCTTTTTGTGACCTTTCCATCAATACGATGATGATCGTGTGAAGTAGATCGACATGGCAACAATTTGTGCTCAAAGTCGCTGCAGTTGCATGTGTTTTTCAAGGCCTCAGGGAGGCCGAGCTTGCCGTCTTTCATGGTGAAGGTGAAGCTTGCCATGGCCGATTGAATGGCGTTGCTCTATCATCTTATAGATCGTCTATGAAGGTGCGACAACAAAATTTCGAACGGCGTTTTGGGTTACATTTATTCGAAACAAAACAGGTGGAGAAGAAAAGCAAACGCACGGCCGTGATCACATCAATAAAAACGAACGGCCACGATGAATTCTAGGGTAAAAAATAAAAATTGAAATTTATATACATTTAAATTCGTATAAACTTTAAAACGTCGCAACTTCTTCATACGAGGTCCGTTTTTGATAAAACAAGCAGTGTTGGTCCGTATTGATGAGCACTACATTTTAGAGCTGGTTTGGACTTGATTGGAGCTAGGGATAATTTTGGATACAATTAAACATGTGTTTAATTTTATTCGGAATAAAACACTGCAACTGCTATTGGAACCAATGTGAGTACAACTCACTCTTTCTGACTCACTGCTATTTTTGTATAAGCGAGAAATAAATTTATTTATGCTGATTGATGATTGTTTGGATGATATATAGTACATTGATTGATATTCGGATATATTATTTCCTATTGGAGCAGATGAGACCATATGTGTTCCGTGTATAAGCCGATGACTTTTGCACACGCGTCTGCCTCGAAGCGGGCATTGTACATATTTTCTAATATGTATATTTGTTGCAGGTGACGGGTTGAAAGGATCCAACTAGATTCCTCACCAGTGTTGATATTATTTGTATATATTGTGATATATTATGTTGTCATATGATATATGATGTTTTGGATGCTGTGATTGATGTATTTAGTGTTGTTGCAGCATTGGGACTATTTTTGGTAATTTAAAAATGTTAAAGTGATGGTTTCAAATTAAAAGGATTTAAAATTGATTTTGAATTTGTTCGCTTTGTTAATTTCGAATGATTAAGGGAAAGATTTTATTTTTATACAAATAAAAGATATAATTTTTATGTTATTAAAAAATCATGATTTTCGTGAAATGCAACTGAAATGTGATTTTTGAAATGTGAAGCTAACTATTTTGTGAAATATTATAAATGGAGATTTTTGAATTTATTACAAATGGTATGTATATAAGATTTATAAACCTGAATTTCTATAAATCAAAGGGATGAAATTGTAAAGAAGCTTTGTAAGTGTAAAATGAAGTGATAATTGAATCTTTTAAGTAAATAAGATATATAGGTTTATAAATTAATGAAGTTATAAAAGGAATGATTTTGTAAATAAGAGAATTATAAGTAATTAGCTTATAATTTGAGTTTGGCATATAAATGAGATAAATGGAATTGGCTGATGATGGTATTTTGTATATTGAAGTTTTTATAAAACATATAAATACGAATTTATAAATATTGTTTTATAAATTCGAAATCAATTGATTTGATAAGTTAAATATAGAAGTTTCTTAAAGGAATTTCATCCACGATTTTGGACAGTGGATAATCCTTTAATTAAATGTGCAATAGTAATGAATTTGGTAAGAAAGATTATATTCATGATTTTGGACGGTGAATTATCCTTTAATAAATTTGTAGAAGTATCGAGCTTGGATAAGTGAATTATATTCACGATTTTGGGCAGTGAATAATCTTTTAAAATAAATAAATGTTTTGGGAAGTGATATTTTAAATGGAGTAAAATGATTTGAAGATTTTAAAATGTGTTAAATATCGAATACATAGACTTCAACATTCATTGTTGAAATAGACATTTTCGAGAAGAATGGAAATGATGGACTATAACACTATTGTTATAGTAAATGATTTTCGAAAGGAAATGTTTTGTATAGTATATGGGATTTATATATCTATCTTATTTTCGAATCCATATACTGGTGATTTTAGGTTGTCGTAACGATGTTTTACGCAACATTCGTTTTGACCCAAATAAATGTGTTTAAAGAGAATGCTTTCCTTGAAGAATAAAATATATACTTAATCTTGATTTACGTATGCATAATATTTTCTAAGTGTTGATAATAAAGAGATTTGTGAATTACTTATTATTAAATAAGTATTTGGAAATGTTTCCAATGTAGAACTTGAAATGGTTTTGAGATTATATCTTTTTAAAGATAATTTTAAAGTGAATATTTGGCAAGTGATTTAAATTAATAAAAGATTAATTAAAAGAACCTAGTGATTGTTATGGTGCTAAATATTTGTTTGTTTGTTTTGATAGTTAAATAACCGACTATTAAATTTGGCCAAAATTTTAGTTCCTCGGCTTGATGTGGGAACTATTTAGTCGTACACTTAGTACGTAGTCTTCTATGTAGGCTTGATTATCGTTTATGTTGAGGATGTTGATTGTGTAGTGCGGAGTATTACTCCAATCTATCGAGCTTCCTTCTTGGCCCGAAGGATAGCAAGTTGAAAGTTGGAGACGTGATAAGTCTATGAGACTTAGTTTCTGTGTGAGGTTGTGAAACGCTTTTTCGTTGTTGGTGCGAAGGGACCGGGATCAGATTTCTCTGAAAACCACTTCGGACCGACGTATATGCGATGATTGTGAAGATTGCTTAGTGATGATATTGATACTCTGGATTTTCATAGTGGGGAACTGCTTGTTGATTGTTTGGGGTTAAAATCTCAATATACATATAGTAGCAGTGGTCTCTTCATTATGAAATATCCAATGCAAGGACTATTCGCTACTAATCCTAGGGATTTCCCGACAGAATATGGTAGGAAAGTATCTTCGATTTGTCCTATGCGTGGACAACTTGTATGGATGTTTGTCTGATATTTACATTAGTGGTGGCGGAGTAGGCAACTTCTCTTAGCTTAACACCCTCCTTGAGACGTATGAGATCAAGGGTTGTATTTTTGTGGAAGGCAATTAGAAGTCGACGGAAATGGCCATGTGGCATTCAAAGTGATGTGATTTGTGATTGTGAAAGGAAATCGTTACCTCAGGCCTCATCAATTGGAAATGACCAAAACATGGTCAGATGAGGCAAGGCTAAGTGGATCGCTCCCAAGTAGGATATGATCATCCTCTTCTAGACATATCTTTGCACGCTATGGCGTCGTCTATCTGATTATTGTGTTTTGTATGCGATAAGGACCCTCGATAAAGATTGGTAATGACCAGAGGATGACATATTCGGTTCCATCTAGTTATAGAGGTGGGCCGGTCTTGTGTTGGCAGAGGGTAGATTTTCTATGCCTCGGGACATCCATCTAGAGCTGTACCCATCGGAAGGTAGTCCTTTCACCTGGTCATTTGTATGGAAATCCAAACTCCACTACGTACCTGCCATTTTGACTGTATTACCCATTTTGGTCTGTATGTTGGAATTTAATCAATGTAACAATTTCGGCTATGATTAATATTATTTGTATACTAGACACTAGTATAATATTAGATGGTTTGATATGAAATGTTTTAGTTATCGTAAGGTAAAAGCTTGTCCGTGTTTATATATGGACTTGTCTTACGAGATACTTTTGTTTTGATAAGGGAAAAGTTTGGTAATTTAATAAATTCAGTTGAGTGTGTTTCTCACGCTGGTTTACCTGACTGACCGGGCGGTCTTCCCTTTTA
This sequence comes from Allium cepa, assembly GCA_030765085.1. NCBI lineage: Eukaryota > Viridiplantae > Streptophyta > Magnoliopsida > Asparagales > Amaryllidaceae > Allium > Allium cepa. Next base: position 159,146,358 of record CM060945.1, on the reverse strand, counting down.
ATGCTCGGGTCAGATCGAGTATATTTACAGGTTTAGATTTGGTGCTTTTGGAGCTTCAATAGGAGAGCTAGAGATCTTTATTTTCATATACACATATCTGTTTTGATTACTGATTATCCGCTGCATTGCTTAGTTGTTGTATATTATTGGCAATTGTGAGGACAGGTTATTATAACTATTCAAGCTGATAACTATTGTTGATTGTTGCACTTTGATTGATGTATGTATATACAGTTTCTGTTTCTAAATATCATTGATATGATATTATGCATTTTCCGCTATGATGTGAGATTTTGTAATGTTCTGCTTGGTTCTATCCTCTCTCTTTCTTCTTTTCTCTTTTTCTCTCATCTTTTCTTTCTCTTGACTTTTCGTAAGTCTATGTTGTTTGGGTCAGACTTGTGTGGATTATTGTCGATTAAAAGGGTATGGATTTGCAGTTCGTCACCCTAGGATAAGAGAAAAGATATTGGAGTTACTACTAGGCTCAGGGAGATCCCATAAAAGATATTGGCAGGGGCCTATAGGTTCTTAGTGATCCCATGAAAACTATGAAACTGGACAGGGAGTCCATAACATTAAACAGGTTATTAGTCAGCCTATGAAAACTATTGTGTTAATAGTAACCCTATAAACTATAACTAGAACAAATAGTCAAAATGAATGGTGATGGATAATCCAGAATTGATTTACTTATTTTTCATGTCATCATATTATTTTGAGATGTTTTAACCATCATGAATGCAGGAGCACCGTATATGGTTTTATAAAGGTTTAAGGATACTAGTAAGGGGAAACTCGTTCCGCTAAGTGGGGGGTCTCATTAGATATCCAAATGATTTGAGATGGTAGAATATTATTCATACCAGGCTTTATGTCTGACTCAAAGTTTATATTTTCCCATTAAACTCTCGGGTATTTAATTGATTTTTGAGTAGTTTGAGAGTTGAGGTTTTCGGGTACCTCTTTAGACGGATAAGCTTCCGGAGACGTGCAGGAGGCATGATAGCTATCTAGAGTTCTCTTTTATTTTGAATCTGCTGCGTTGTTGTTGTAAAGGCAAATTTGTTAAATTGGCAACATGTTTATATTTATATTTATATTTATATATACACACATACTCTGATCATCCAAGGGGGCGTCTTCATATGTCGCTCTTGGCGTATGTTGTAGCAAAATATATTTTCTCTGAACGTGGTTCTCGTACTGGGATTATGTAATGAATTTGAAATATTTTGAAATGGAATGGGAAAGTTGTTTGTTGATTTTAAAATCTTTCATATCCATGTGTTTCTGCATATCAATGTATCTAACATTAATGTATTTGTTCGCCAAGGATTAAAAACCATGGATGATTGCAGCTTCCATAGTTGTTAGTTTTAGGCCTTCAAGTAGGGGAAGTTACAGTTATGTTCGACCACGACTTTTGCCCAGTTCGTAAAGATTCATATATATCCCACCTTCAAGCGATCCAAAGTGTTTTGGAGCAAGCGGAGGGATGGGATAAACTATGCAAACAACTGGCTGATACGAATCACGATAATTACTAAGAGATCCTCTCCTTTGAATCGGAGAAGGATGACTTCAAGAAGGCATTGGTGGAATGCGATACCATATTTGAACAACTGGTACAAGAAAGGGATGCGGAGCTTCTGGAGAGTAAGGATAATGTCGGCTTGCTAAAAGAGCTGAATGAGGATCATGCGAAGATAGAGATCGTCCTTCGAGATGAAATTAATAAGGCGCATGTGGACGAAGTTAAGTTGAGAGAGGAGCTCGAAGCCCACAATATGATTATCGAAGCCTAGAAGAAGACCATTGCTGATCATGACAAGATTGTTGAAGGGCATAACAAAACAACTGTGGAATATGAGGAGATCGTGAAGTCGCGTGATAAGACCATTTCCGCTCAGGCCCAAACGATTTCCCTGCTCCAAGAAAGAGTTGCCCAACTTAGCACCGAAAAAACTCGCATTGAAGTTGAAAAGACCGTCGTTATGGCGGATTATTTGAAGCAACAGGACACTTTTGAGAGGAAGATGGAGAAGATGGACGATACCATCTTAAACTTCTACGTCAACTCCCTGTTGCATTAGGGGAGTCTCGTTATCTAGGCCATAAGTTCCCTCGCACTCTCACCATGGTTTCGGATGAAATTTTGACCCATTTTCGAGATAGTGAGGATGTCTACACCGAATGAGAGCTAAGGATGCCTACCTTAATGAGGAGTCAAAGAAAGCGTGGATAGAGGGCTAGGGAAATTCTATGAATTGAAAAGGAACGAGAAGTTGCCAACGTTGTTATGGCAACAACTGCCAAAACAATGCTGGAGCCCCTTGTTTCCAGACCTTGCGAATTGTTGAGACAGCCTCACGATCAATTGGCAAGTTCTAGGCCAGAAGCTTCTCCGCAGATTGTGCAACCATCCAAAGAAGAAGATGACAATGAATATGAGGTCAACATTCTCGGCCACTCCTTTGATGCAAGTAACCTCCTTATTTCTTCCAAGTTCGAGGATTTTCAACTCACGCCGCTGAAGCAAGACGAACTTAATGCTTTCATTTGATCTTATAGGTCCAACTTCCTTACTTTTTGATCCGTCAGTTTCCTTGATACCCAGACCCATCGCTATTTCAACCGCTTCCATACTCGTCTTTGTAGCAGCTCTGGTTGCTGCATCTGTGTCCGGTTCTTATCCCGAACCGGAGTCTGAGAAGATTGCTACATTGCATGGCTTAGATAACCATTCTATATCTTTGGAGGGCGATTTTATGACAGCCTAAGCTTTAGAGCAGGAGGTCTAGATTGAGAAGCCGCTAAATCCGAACAGCAATTGGTTGCCGTCAAGAAAGAAAAGATTGTAGCGATAAAATCCTCAAAGAACCCTCACAAATCCCGAAAGCGTAAGATGAAAGCGGAGACTTACGAGAAGGTTAAAGAGCAAGGAGGTGATGTGGGCGCCGAGGAGATAGTCCATATCACTGTTAGCGACACTAACCTGGCCAAAATTCTAAAGAGAAGTAAAACTTCCAACCAAACGCACTAAGAGGAGCGACGGAAAGAGGTTTTGAGAAGCCCGGATGGAAGTAGAGCGGATTTTGTGGCATTTTATTTTGTTTTGTTTAATGCAGAGTCTGTACTTAGTGCTTTTGTTGTAGCGTCTGCAGTTTTTCTTTTTGTTGGCTGGTATAATGTGCCTATGGCCCCCACATATTGACCTTGTCCAAAAAAAGTAATAAGTAATACAATGCTGACATTTTATTGTAACTTTACATGTCAGCTTATCTGTGTTTTACGTACATATGTTTATTTCATTTAATGTTATTTTATTTTATCTAGTCCTATGATTACAGCCAAAATTCTTTGTTTGGAGTAACAAAACTTGTGAAGTGTTTTTGCTTTTGAGCATTTCTATTTAAATACCGGTGTATGCCCTCCAGCTCATAGGGTTGTTTACTTCGAACACTTGACAAACGACTGGTTGATTCGAATGTTTGTTTATTATCGACTTCTTTATCACCGGACTTACTTTATGGTTCCTATCCTTGGGAACTTATGATTTGAATGGCTTAATTATAGACTTATTGTTGGTCAACAATTGGAATTTCCTATCGGTTTGTAGCACTTTGATTTTTTTGGATTCATTTGATAATGGGAGCGGGTTGATCCTTGTTAAAACTGCAACGGACGAATTTTTCAGTATCACCGGGGCAATTTCGGTACTTAAAAGTGTGTGCGATTTATTAAGTGCGCGGCTGTTTTGGAAGGATGCACGCCTTTTGGGGCCGGTATGACTCGTCGATCCAAAACGATTTCGAAACTTCTCAACGTTGCCAATATTTGGGCTGGGCAATTTATGCTTTAAGTAGTGCGCAGCTTATGGGATGTGCGGCTTATGGGATGCGTGGCTTTTAGGACTGATATGAGGTGTTGATCCAGAATAGTTTTGAAACTTCTCAACGTCGCCAATCTTAGGAAATGTGAGGAGTTTATTCTTTAAGAGTGTGATCCCACAACTCAAAAAGGTAGTGCACGGCTTATGGGATGCACGGCTTTGATTTGGGCCTTCCCGATGCCATTGTAGCTACACTGGTTCTTAGAAGACGGGGATCGGGTTTCGCTGATCCAACGGTTTGAGTCGATTCTCTTCAGTCAACCCACGGGTAAGTAGGGCATACTTGAGCATGATTCCACTATCTCAAGCATCACTTGGTTTTGAGCCGATTTGACCCCGTTGACTTAGTAGGTTACTATTATGAAAGCAATTTTATTAGTTCAGAAAACAAATCAATTTTATTCAGAAAAGTTAGGAAAATTCTGCTTATTTACAAAGCCCCTGGTATCCGGGGATGGCTTATTTGCTGAAAAATATGAAGTACGTAAGATAGTTTCGGATAAAGTAATGACGCAGCGGTTCATTGTTCCATGCTTGGGGAATTTGGATTCCATAAATGGTTGTCAGTTTGAAAGTTCCGTCTCTTAGCTTTTGATTGATCACATACGGCCCCTCCCAGTTTGGTCCAAAGGCTCCTGGCACGGGATAGACTCATTTGAGGATGAGATCTCCCACTTCGAAGGTTTGGTTGTGAACTCTGGAGTTGAAGTAACGTGCGACCTTGTTTTGATGAACATCGGTCCTCAACTCGGCTTCTTCCCTGTTCTCGTCAATTGTATCAAGCGACTCGAGTAGGAGCTACTCATTTTATTTCTGATTGAAATTTTGCCTTCGATCAGAGAGGACTTCCAATTCAATGGGAATCATTGCTTCTGAACAATATGCCAAGGCAAACGGAGTATGTCCGGTTGATACTTTGTGTATTGTTCTATAATCCCATAGTGCTAAGGAAGTTCATAAACCCAGCTCCCTTTCACTTTAGTTAGTCGCTTTTTGATGGTGCACTTGATGATCTTGTTTATTGCCTCCACTTGCCCATTTGCTTGTGGATGAGCGACCGCGGAAAAGCTCTTCTCGATTCGGAAGCATTTGCAGAAGTCTTTGAACTCAGCGCTTTTGAATTGGGTTCCATTATCGGTGATGATTTTCTATGGCATACCAAACCAGCATATAATGTATTTAGTAACAAAATTAATGACTTTCTTTGTAGTAATGGTAGCCAGCGGTTCCACTTTGGTCAATTTCTCAAAATAGTCAATGGCAGCTATTGGGTATTTGACCCCTCCTTTAGCTATTGGCAATACGCCAATCAAGTCAATTCCCCATATTGCAAATGGTCATGGGCTAACCATCTGCATTAGTTCTACTAAGGGAATTCTTTTGGTCTTGTCGAATCTTTGGTAATGATCACACCGTCTGGCATAGTCTGCTGCATCGCGATTTACTGTTGACCAGAAATATCCATACCGGAGGACTTTTTTTGCAAGGGTACGTCCCTCTGTATGGTCTCTGTAGTCGCCTTCTTGAACTTCAATCAGGATCCGTCATGCTTCATCATCAGTCACACATCTAAGAAAAGGGGTGGAGAATTCCCTTCAGTAGAGTACTCCATCCTATATTATGAATCGCGGTGCCTTCCAAAGGAGCTTTTTATTTTGATTCCTATCAGTTGGAAGAGTCCCAACAAGCAAGCAGTCTTTGATGGGCGTCATCCATATTCTCAGTTTGATAGTGGTTTCAAAAATCGAGTCGACATCCATTTTGTTTATACTTGAACCGATCAGGGTCTCAACCGGGACTAGTCCCAACGATTGAGCTTCTTCAGAGCTTGCCAATTTAGCTAAGTAGCCAGGCTTAGTGTTTCATTTACCATAAAAAAAGAGGGTAAAGAATCAACGAAAAGAACTAATCCTTAACTTTTCGAGGAATCCTTCATCAGTGGTTGTTAATGACTGACTTTTTCAATCTTTCGACCTTGGTTGGTGTCCGAGCCGATTGGTCAGACGACGACTGAACTCAATCACTTGCTGCCGTTACTCAATAGTTTTCTGTTGAGGTTTATCCCATAGAGGTACTCAAATTGGATCAGTGATTGATTTCTAGGTTTCATCGTAAACCTAATTGGTTACTTCCAATTACGTAAATCATCCGCTAATACACGACCAATTATGGACAATTCCTCAATATCTTGTTCATTCGCAACAAAATATTTTCTTTGTGCGTCGGTAAAAAAAACATATTTTTTTGGAGAGAGAGTAAGACATATATAACGAAAAAATTTGTGAGTTTTTAAGAAATGTTTGAATTAAGATTCAAATAGTTCTTAAAATCTTGGGATACATCTTTCTAATTCACTTTATTATTATTTTTTTCGTTGTACAGCGAATAGTTTCAAAAATATTATAATTTTCAATTATAAGAGCAAATCTCGGTTTTCGTTTCCCTTGCGATGGGCCTGGAAGAGGGGGGACATGTCAAGTATCTGCCTGGGACCCTTTTGAATGTAGCAGATAACAGTGGAGCTCGAGAATTAATGTGGAAATCGGCGGGGTATTTATTCCTATGGGATATGAGTTATGGTGTAATGTTCGATGTCATTCAACAACTCTTGTATATTAGATAGATTTGGTGAAAGGTTCTCCCCTCGAGCCTGGTATTCACCTTTCACTTGGCAGACGACTGGTTGAGAGTCACTGTAGACGTGAGCCGAATTTATTCTGAGTTCCTTCACAACTTCCGGTCTATCGGTGCTTCGTATTCCACCTCATTATTTATCGCAGGGAATTCCAAGCATAGGGCATAGCCAATGGCTCGTCCCTTGGGGGTTTCAAGCACCACCCCATCCCCCGAGTAAAGGTTGTTAGACACGCCATCGACGAAGAGTTTCCATAGTGTTTCAATTTCCAATGATATTTCTTCCTCATCATCTCGTATGGTAAACTCGGCAATGAAATCTACCAGCACTTGCCCATTGATCGCCCTTCTCAGATGGTAAGTGGTATCGATATGCCATTTGAGGAGTCGCCCAGAAGTTTCGGGTCGGTACAATACATGCTTTAAATGTTGATCAACCAGTACTTCAATCGAGTGCGTCTAGAAATACAGTCGTAACTTCCTAGACACGATCAAGAAGCAATACGCTGGCTTTTCCAATTTCGGATAATTTTTCTTGGCTCTAGTGAAATGTTTTCTAATGTAGTATACCAGTCATTGAATCATAGTTTCTTCACGCACAAGGGCAGCGCTCAACGCATGAGGTAAGACTGCTAAGTAGATGAACAATTCCTCTCGGTCTACTAGCTTTGATAGGATTAGCGGGGCTTTCATATGTCGCAGCAATTCTTCGAATGTGGTTTGATATGCGTCATTCCATTGGAGGTTCTTTCCTTTCTTTAATGCATCAAAGAACGGTATAAACTAGTTGTTAGCTTTCAAGATGAACCGACTTAACGCTATGACTTTCCCATTCAAGCTTTGTAATTCCTTCTTGTTCTTCGGGGTTTGGACTTCTCCTAGGGCAATTATTTGCTTCAAACAAGAAGGTAAAATATACCATCAAACAAGTCGGGATAAGCATCTCTAATCCTGCTCTCAATCTCCCAAGTATAGTCCCCTATCATCGTCGCTCCACTGGACTTTAACTAGCTTGACCATCTTGGTTCTAAGCCTCTTCTCATCTCTTGCAACAATGCGAACTGGCTTTCTTACTATAGTTAAATTTGGTTCTATGACTAAATCATCTAGCACAATCGGTGCAATAGCAGTCTCCGGGTATCTAACACACTTTTTGAGATGAAAAATATGAAAAACATCATGGACACCTGCTAATCTGCTTGGTAACCCAATCCTATATGTGAGTTTTCTGATCTTCTCAATGATAGGAAAAGATCCAATGAATCTCGGTGCTAACTTCCCCGATTTCTCGAAATCTAATCACACCCTTCATCGGTGATACTATGACGAAAACCTAGTCCCTAACCGAGAACTCCAAATCTTTCTTTCTCTTATCTACATAATTTTTCTGCCTAGACTGAGCCTCCTTCATTCTAACCCAAATGACCTCAATCTTTTTTGCAGCATCTCTAGCCAAATCCGAACCAAAAACCAATCTATCCCTAGGATCCAACAACCAAACGAGAGATTTCATGGCCTTCCATACAAAGCTTTAAATGGTGTCATCCCAACACTAGTCTGATAATTGTTGTTATACGAAAACTCGACTATATGCAGATGGTCTTCCCTTGATCCCTTGAAATCTAACACAAGCTCTCAACAAATCTTCCATGATTTTGTTAACTCCTTCTGTTTTCCCATCAGTCTACGAATGGTAAGTAGTACTCATCTTGAGCTTGGTTCCCAAAACTTCTTGCAGACTCTTCCAGAATTTGCGAAAGAACAAAGGATCTCTATCACTAACTATGCTACTAGGAATACCATGCAGTTTAACCACATTCTTCATAAACAATCTCGCTAAAACAAGTTTTGTTCTAGTTAACCTAACTGGAATGAAATGGGCACTCTTGATCAATCTGTCCACTGTGAGCTATATATTATCATTTCCTCTATTCGACCTTGGCAACCCGTCAATGAAATCTGTAGAAATAGAATCACACTTCCATACTGTAATATCTAATGGCTGAAGCAACCCACTTGGCTTCTGGTGTTCGGCCTTTGCCTGTTGACAAATAAGGCACTAATTCACACACAAACCAATATCCCGCTTCATACCTTCCTAGAAGAAACTCCACTTCATATCCTCATACATCTTAGTACCTCCCGGATGAATCGAGAACTTCGAACGATGGCATTCCTCCAAGACTTCATTCCTTACGTTTCCTACACTCGAAACACATGATCTTCCTTTTTTCTCATCCTCTCATTCTGGTCAACATTGAAATCTTTCAATTCGTCTCTCTTGATTCCTTCTCTTAACTACCTGATCCGTTCAGCTAACACTGGATCCTCTTCCTATTCAGAAGCAATTCTTTCGATCAACACTGGTCGAACTTCCAAATAAGATAATACAACTGTATCTCCACTGCACTCTGGAATCTGTCAATGCTTCTAAATCTTTCCACTCAGCAATCATTGCTAACACTACATTCTGATGTTTCCTGCTAAGTGCATCTGCAACCTTATTGCCTTTTCCCGGTGTGTACTCAATACCAAAATCATAAGCGGCAATAAATTCAAACCACCTCTGTTGTCTCATGTTCAGCTCCTTTTGAGAGCAAAATACTTCAACGACTTATGATCTGTATATAACTCAAATCTCTCTCCCCAAAGGTAATATCTCCACACCTTCAAAGAAAAAATAACCGCAGCCAACTCTAAATCATGCATTGGATTTTTGACCTCATGCGGTCTGAGCTGTCTAGAAGCATAGGCAATCACTTTACCTCTCTGCATCAGCACAGTCATTAATCATGTTCTGCGTGCATTTGTATAGACCACTAAATTCTGATTCCCCTCTGGAACAACTAACACAGGTGCATAGGTCAATAAGTGTTTCAAACCCTGGAATGCTTCCTCACACTTATTGGTGTGCATAAACTTTACATCCTTTCTTGTTAGCTTGGTCATCGATGCCGCTATACGTGAAAAATGCTTAATGAACTTCTGATAATAACCAGCTAATCCAAGGAACTCTTTATCTCGGTTACTGTCTCTGGTCTCTTCCAACTATTCACCGCTTCAATCTTAGTCGGATCTACTGACAACCCTTCTTTTGAGACTACATGAGCAAGAAACTTCACTTTTTCCTTCTAGAAATGCCATTTCAAAAACTTTGCTTTCAGCTGATGCTGCCTCAACGTCTCAAGTACCATTCTAAGATGAACTTCATGCTCCCTTTCATCCTTAGAGTATATCAAGATATCATCTATGAAAACCAATAGAACCTATCCATATGCTCTCGGAAAACACGGTTCATCAAATCCATAAAGAAAGTTGGCTCATTAGTCAGTCCGAATGGCATAACTAACCATTTGTACGACCCATATCTGATCCTAAACGCCATCAAAGGTATACTATCCCTTGCTACCCTGAGCTGATGGAAACCTGACGCTAAATCCAACTACGGGAATACTTTGGCTCCACTAAACTGGTCGAACAAATTGTCAATCCTCGGCGATGGATATCTATTCTTTATCGTCCTCTCATTCAACTTACGATAATTGATTCATAGCCTTAATGATCCATCCGGCTTCTTAACAAACATTGCTGCTGCACCCCAAGGAAAACTACTCGGCCTGATCAAACTCTTGCCTTCTAAATCCACCAAATGCTCCTTTACTCCCTCATCTCTATAGGAGTCATCTTAATCGATTGTCTACTCACTAGTTCTGCTTTCGGAACCAAATCTATCCAAAACTCAATGGCTCGTTTCGATGGCAATCCAACTACATGCTCAAAAAAACTACGAATTCTCTAACCACGAAAACTCGGCTCAACTCATCATCCAATTCCATAGCACCCAACAAGGCATACATCTCATCGCTAGAACCTTCTACGGTATAAACAATCCTGTCACTACAATCTGGGTGTCTAAGAGATATTTTCCTATCTTGGCAAAATATCCTGGCATCGTACTCACTTAAACAATCCATACCAAGAATAATCCTGAACCCTAAAAAATCAAACACATGCAAATTGCAAACAAAAGTATGAACTAACAGGTCAAACTCTAACTGGTCACATCTCAACTCTAGAGTTGCAAACCCTCATATTAGATTTGCAACCCATAAGGAAATAACTAAATATATGGGTTCTTGGTTAAGCTTATCTATCAAAAATCTAGATACAAAAGAACGCGATGCACCGGTATCAAATAGAACGCTAACAAACATACCACGAATATAAAGCGTACCTCCCAAGACTGCCTTTCCTTTCTCTTGAGTTGTTGGCATAGTAGTAGAATGCTTCAATGCATATACGTTGCCCTTTCCATCCTTTGTGGGCTCCTTGCACTGGCTCTTATGATGGCCAATCTGGTCATAGTTGTAGAACCTAATACCCTTCTTTCCAGCTACCTCATATGCCTTCCTAGCATGACACTCATTAGCATAGTCCCCCTTCTTGTTGCACTTGTAACAGACAATCTCAGACTTCCCCTTCTTAGCTGCTACTCCCTTCTGAGCACCTTTCTTAGAAAAGGACTTCCTCTTCTGATTCTACCCAGCCTGGACTTCTTATCCTTACTCTTCTCTAGAGAATCAAGCAACTCCTCATGCATTAAGGCCATCTCTACAATAAAGTCAGAAGGATCTCTAATATGAGGTAATGTGGCCCTAGCTAGCTCGAGCTTAAACCCACTAATGAACTTCTCATTCATCTTCATAAATATATCTACTAAAGCATAACCATATCTGGCAAGTTCCTCAAACTTCCTAGCATACTCCAGGACTGGCATTTCCCCCTACTCTAACTCAGCAAACTTCCTGATCAGAGAAGACTATGCCATAGCTAACATAAACCTTTCATGGAACCTTCCCTTGAAATCTTCCTAGGTCATAATTTCCTCATCCACCGTCGCAGTCACACTATTCCACCAGAACAGAGTTGCTCCCTGAAGCTGTCTAGATGCCAACCTCCTCTTATATTCATCATTGAGACACAAATGTGCAAAAATCCTTTCGTGGTGCAACAGTCAATTCTCTACTTCAATGGCATCTTCCGTTCCAATAAACGGCTTCCCTCCAAGCTTGGTGTAATCTCCACTTAGCTTTGCATAATGGTTAGCTATCGGAACCGAAACTCCTCCTCCTACTACTCCAGCAACATTACTTGCATGTACTATATTCATGAAGAACTGATACATAGCTTCCATTCTAACTTGCGGGACATCGGCACCCACATTTCCTGCCTGTCCCTGACCTTGGCCTCTTCTTACATTAGGCCCGGCATTCCCTTTGGTTCCTTCCCCTCTTGGTTTAACTTTGCTTCTTCTACCATCCATATGTGTATTTAAATCTCATGAGATACGAAAAAATAATATAATAAGGATCGGGGGCTAGAGATAAAACGTATACTTATATATAACAAATACAAGTATGTCACTATAGCGTTATCCCAAACCCCAATCTTACTCTAGTGATTTAGGATTATGTTTTTAAAAATCATTTTTAGTTTAAAGTTTTTCATAAACCATGCTTTGATACCAAGTTGTAACATCTCGTATCTGGAGGCCAAAAGCTAAGCACTACAGATGCTGCAGTCATCCATAGTATTAACTTCTGGTAATGAAATACGGTAATAATAATGGTTCCATAATATCATAAGCACATGAATATGAACAAAATCATAGATTTAAAAAACAACATTTTGCTGATTATAACTCAAAACAATAATTCCTATCCATGTTACATAATCCCATATCGTTTTCCAAGCAATGATTAAATATATCATTTCCAAAATACGCCAAGAGCGACATATGACGATGCCTCATTGGTTGATTAAAGCAATATAGTCATAACTGACTTATATACATAGCGGAATCAAAATAAAAATCCTATATAGCTATCCGTAGGCAACCTGCTCGTCTTTGGATGCTTTATTTTCCAAAAGACTAAAACCTGACAACCTCAATCCTCGGTCTACTCAAATCAATTTTGAGTACCCAAGAGTTTAAGGGGAAACAAAAATTTCGATTCAGACATGAAGCCTAGTGTTAATAATTTGGTTACATTTCGGTTTACTGATGTTAAGTGAGACCACGCCGCTTAGCGGAACGGGTTTTCCCTCACTAATATCCTTTTCAAAACATATATATTTTGCAATTCTTTCTTGCAACTAACCTGGTTAATCAAGCTGATTTATCAAAATAGCAATATCTGTTATGCTAAATAAATAGACTATTTGTCTATCAAACTTATTATCTCAAAATAGCAATATCTGTTATGCTAAATAAATGGACTATCTTTCCATCAAAATAAATAATATGTAAGCTATCTACCTACATATAATAGCAAGGTCCATAATGCTACAAATTAACTATCTGTTCATAAAACTGGGTTGACTGTCCGCAAACTAGACAACTGTTTGAAATCTAGGTTAACTGCTTGCAAAATGGACAACTGTTCGAATTTCTTTCTTAGGGTTAACTAACCCTTAAATTTTCCTTGAAATTCTTTTCAAAATGATTTAGTTCATCAAATCATATAAATACAAGGAAAATAAATCTTTAGCTTTACTCTAAGCTATTTCGCCATGATATATACACTTTACCCAAAATAATGTTGATAAATTTTAATAAGGATTAGCTATCCTTTCAAATAAGTTAAAGTCCTTCTTAACTTGTGAATACTTAGGCTAATTTGCTTATACAATATATTCGAAACCTTTGTTTAAACCATTAAACAACCCATTCGAAACCCTTAAAGGTAACCCCTTCGAAACCAAGAAAAGTACTTCCTTCGAAAGCTTTAAAAAATTTAGACATCCTTCTTCAAAACCTTTAAGTATTGCCTTTCGAAAACATAGAGAAAAACCTTTTCCTTCAACTCTTTAGAAACTTGAGGAACCACCGATTTCGAAATTATTCAATAAAATCTTTCAAAACAATGCTTTCAAAAACACTTTGGGTTCAATTTAAAACATATGGATACCTTTTGAAACCATTCGAAGTTAACTACTTCGAAACCCCTTTTAAAACATTTGGATTATGCCTTCAAGCAAAGCAAAAGGATCCGAAACCCATTATAGTCGAAAGCATCTATTTTAAAACCTTTTAAAACTATCTCTTTTGAAACTACTTTACTTATAGAAAAAGGGTCCTTTAAAACATTTAAGTCAAAAGCTACTGCTTCAAAACCATTTCCTAAGTAATGAAGTGATGTTGTCGAAACCATCCCTTCGAAAGCACTGGAGAGGTGGCCAAGTTTTTAGAAAAAAAAGAACCCCTTCAAAACTATCTAGATCAAAAAGTAGGAAGTGGCGGCTAATAGGCTTCGACCCAGTCGAAAGCAATTATTTAAAACAAAAATGCCACCCAATCGAAACCCTTCCTTTTAAAACCATTTGACTTAGTTGAAAGCATCTTAGTCGAAAGCAAGCTGGCACATTTTTAATTTTAAAAAAAAGCATTGCCTCAACCCCTTCGAAAGCCCTGGTTTCGACTCCAAAACATCCATCTATATCCAATTCACTATGTACTAGTAAACTAATACCATGTGCATTGGTTTCGACTGTGTCAGAAGCGAAGGTGACGAAGCGAAACCTAGTGCCGACGGGGTCGAAATAGTGTAAATCATGTAGCAAATAGTTTTTTCACCTAACCTGTTTTACGTGTCAAAATATGATTGGTTGTCTCTTTCTTTATCATTAAAAAGTATTGCACTTTGTCAAAAGGCTGCTAACTTTCCAGTTTTAACAATTTAAATTATTTTTGCAAAATGCCTCTTCTTCTCTTTAAATTATATATAATATTTAAGTCACGTACCTTAAATAATTTTATATACCCATCAAAATTTTTAGGAAAAATCTCTAAAGAAATCTATTTTAATATGTTTTCTAACATATAAAAATTTCAGCCCCAACATTTAATTATTTAACCGAAAATAATTATTAAACCAAAATATCATTTTCTTGACTAGAAAATTCAGATAAAATAGATATTAATTCCAAAAATTCTGAAAATCGAAATTCATCTCTAAACTAATATTTATGACATTCATAAAAATTCGCAATGCATTTGGATGTCATTTAATAGGTTTTTCACCTTAAAACATATCATAAGTTTAATATGAATAACCATAATTCATCAACATGTATATATATTCATTTTATTATCCAAAACATGAAAAATCATTACAAAATATTCAGAATTCATATTAAAACCGAACTATAATATAAAAAATGAGATGTAAACATTATTCACCTTAGCTTTAGAGATTAAAGGAGCTTGAGATTTGGATGAATTTGATTTTGAATTAGCTTTTCCTTTAGCTTTCCTTAATTCTCCTTCCTCTTTCATTTTTAATGGCAGTCGGCCTCTTTTACAAAAAATTTGAAATGAAATGAATGTGTATAGGGATACATGTCCTAAGGGAAAGAATATAGGAATGGCCACTTTCTTATTTTACCCCTTTTTTATTTCAATTAAAACTCTTCTTTTAGCTCATTGTTAAATGGAACGGCTACCCCTTAATTAAAATCAAATCTCAATCCCCCTAATCAACATGTTATTTTATTCTATTTAGCTAATTAAATATCATAAATAATGTTACCAAAAATCTAGGCTGTTACAAAGGGTGACTCTTCGGTCATCTTCTCCAAGTTCTACAAGTAAGTCAATCGTTATGATGGTTTATTTAGGCTAGCCGATGGACCCTTGAATTTTGTTTAGCAGGCAGATACATCTTTCATGCTGATCTTCATTTGATCAAAGGTGCACTTAAAAAGGATATTCGTAGAATTACCGATGTCAACCAATACTCGTTGGACCACAGTGGGTAAGATCCATATTGTCACGACTATGGGACGAGAATTGGAGCTTCAATCCCTCCGGTGTCCCGATTTCAAAATACACTATCATCATTCAAAGGTTTTTGTTGCTTGGTTGGAGCTCCATCTACAATTGTGAGGCACGATTCCTTGGGAGCGTGCTTTAAAGAACTCACATACCGCTCCATTTCTCCCCAAATTCCCTGCATGGGATGTGGTCCTCCAGACATCGTTCGATTGATGAGTCTCTACTCAGTTCACTTTGATCCATCCTCGCTGGTTCCGTCTTCGTTTCTTTGATCCCTAGGAGCCTGGGGAGCTACGAGCTAGTCAGGATTTTGTGATTTTCTTATGTATTGTTGAAGCTTGTTCTCCCAGATCAACTCTTCGATCAAGTTCTTTAGATGACGGCACTCATTTGTGTTGTGACCATGCTTCTCTTAGAAGCGACAGAACTTCCCAAAGTGCTTTTGTTGTTCAGTTGCTTCCTTCTTATAGGGTTTTTTATACTCCTATTTCTCCTGTGTTGCGAGATAGATGTTGTGATGACCCGACTTTCTCACCACATAAAATCGCATCATCTTGAAGAAAGAAATGGATAAAAAAAGAGAAGAAAGAAGAAACAACATCAGAATCTCAACAGCGGAACGAATAAATTATATTAATAACATAAATATTACATAGTATACAACACTATCAGAGTTACACAGAATTTTCAACACATACTAGACAGTTATAAACACCTGTCTAGTTATTACAACTTAATACAACTCAACAAAGAGATACAACACAGAGAACACACAGCGGAACTATATATCTAACGCCAAAGCCTCCTGCTCCATTGCTCCTCCATAATTCGTCAAAAGCTAACCTGAATCCCTTGGCTACTCGTAAAAATTTGAGTACCCAAGAGTTTAAGAAAACAGAAAATAAACTCTGGGTCAGACATAGGTCTGGTGTGAGTAACAATTTAAAGTTGCTTAACTTTGAAAAACCTTTGAAAAAAAAGGTATCACGTAAGACTTCCCACACATAAACATGGAAAAGTTTTTACCTTACGCTAACCAAAACATTTGATAGGAAATCCAGTGATATTATAATAGGTCTAGGGTTTTCAAGTAAATATGAAATAGCCGAAATTGTTACATGATTAAATTCCAGCTACTAGCCACAAAAGTGGGTAATACAATCAAACCGTTGGCACTTATTGGATTTTGGATTCCATCAATGGCTGGGCTACTGGGGTACTTCCCGTCATAGTACGTGGCCTAGATCAACGTACCGAGGAGTACGCCTGCTCCCCTGCAACACAAAACCGGAACCATCCCTTACTGGACAGTCTCGAACAAGACAACCTCACAGTTGGCTTACGTTCCAACCGCCCACACAGCCGAAATAAAAAGGGACCTCTAGACAGGGGAAAATCTTATCCTACTTGGGCATCACCCACTTAGCCTTGCTGCACCTCCCCTGTTTTAGCTATTTCCCGATTGATTAGGCTTGAGGCTACGATTAACTTTAGAGAACACATTTCTTAGAATGCTCATCGTCCACCTGACGATGTTATGAAAGCATTCAATCCATACAAGTTCGTTCCGGGTTCGAACGAAACCGAAGGCATTATCTCATTACACTCATTTTGGAATCACCCTCAGAATTAACGACGATAACCCTTGCACTCTAAATCACCATCTTGAACCTATAAGTACTTCTCTGTCAAACTTATCACGGAATCACCCCCAGAGTTATACTGACGAATATAGTCCTTACACCTCGAGTCTTCACTTTTCACAAGAGATTTACGACCTATCGTTAATTTGGATCGATGTGGTTTTCGGATATCCAAATATGGAAACTCGATCCCGGTCTCATCGAAATCCAAAGCATATCTTTTAAGGCCAAGTTGTTTTAAAGGTTTAAAACGGTTCAATTATCTATATACACAGATAGATAAATCACAGATCACAATAGATAATCAATATTATCATCACAACAGATAATCCATATTATCATTATCCAAAAGGTAATCCAAATCATCACAATGCATCCATATCACTCAACATTACCTATCTCATATCTGAGATCAAACCATTCAAGGCAAATAATATCATCCATCCATATAAGCAAGGATTAATAATCACCAACTATAGTTAATTTAAAACGAATTAAATTAATTACATCATTTTTAATTAATTTAAAATGAATTAAATTAATTACTTCATCGTTGCTAAACTTTCTTACATCATTATTAATTAATTATCAATCAATTAATTAATCATCAATCAATTATTCATTTTAATTAATCATCCCCGATTAATTAACTTTTAATTACATTCAAGTAATTATTCACCAATTAATTTCTCAAATTAATTATACTTAACCAAATACAGTAATTAATCTTTAATTACTTCCTTAATTAATTAACTATAATTAATTACATTAACCCTTAACTAATTACATTAATTAATCCCTACATTGATTAATTATTTCTAAATAAATCCATTTTTAATTACATCATTAACTATAATAATTAATGATTTCTAATTACATTTTCTATTCAAATTAATTACATTAAGTAATTAATCTTTATTTAATCCATAATTGTTAATCACGCTTGATTAACCCCATTCAGTAATTAACTACCCTTAATTACTTTACCAAATGAATTAATTACTTCTTAATCAATTATCTCAAATTAATCCCTTGATTAATTTTACAAAGTAATTATACTCAAATTACTTTTATCAACAAATCACTTCAATTAATTACATAGAGCAATTACCCATAAATTACTTCCCTAAGTAATTTCTCTTCATTTAATTACATTAAGTAATTATACTTCACAATCCTCAATTGATTATTCTAAATTAATTAAACTGAATTAATTAATTTAATCTAATCAAGTTAAACTCAATTAATTACGATAAGTAATTAATTCCTTAATTACTTCCATAAGTAATTATACTTAACAAATTACACAAATGATTATATTTAAATTAATTAATCTAATTAATTATTAAAAATTAATCACATTAATTTATTATTAAATAATCCTTAGTTAATGACCTTCATTAACTACTAAACAATTCATTAATTATTTTTCTAAAATAATTAACTTATTTAATCATTATTAATTACAAATTAATTAATCATTAATAACCCATTAATTAACCCTTAATTATTTCATTAATTAAGTGTTAACTAAAAGTTTTAATTAATCCATTATTACTTGATTAATTAATTATTAATCATTCATTAAAACCTAATCTTATTTAATTAATGAATCATAAATTACAAGTTAATTATTCTAAGAATAATTAATCTTTAACCTTTAAGATTAAATCCTTAATTACTTTGAGTAATTATTCATTTTATTAATTTATTAAATAAATTAATTAACCATTTAATTAACCTAATAATTAAATGAAATACAAATCATTAAATTAAAATTTAACTTTAACAAGTTTTAAAATCAATTTAAAAACTTTAAATGATAAATAATACTTTCACTTATAAAAGAAACTTTACAAGAGTTTTAAAAACCAATTTCTTTTTAAATTCAAACATTTAAATTTTACTTTATCATTCAAATTTGTTTTACTTAAATTTATAAAACTTAATTCTATTTTGAAACAAAGATTCAAATATAGATTTGAATCAAATTTAAACTTTGTTTAAAAACATTACTTTATATTTCAATTTCCAAATTTAAATTCAAATTTCTTTAAAAACATTTTTAAACAATAAACCCCTTTAAAGTTATTTTAAAGCAAATTTGAATTTAAATACTTGATCATTTCCAACTTAAGATTCAATTTAACTTGAATCCATAATTTAAACTAGATTTAATATTTAATTTAAATCTTTGTTTAATGACTTAACTTTCAGTTTAAAATTGAAAACAAGACAGTTTTCTAACCTGAAACCAACCAACTCGAGCAATCACAAAATTCACTCAAGCCTCATCCTATCCTAAACCGAGCAAAATTCAAAACAAACTCGAGTAAACTCGAGTAACTTTCATTTGCACCTATTCAAAAATTTACAGAACTGTCAGGTTTTAACCAAAACCTGCAACAACCATATTACCCGAGCCCACAAACAATATACTTCGAGTCCAACATTCAATTTCTTCGGGCAAAACCCAATCCTACTCGAACATCACTCGAGTGCCTTCTTCCCCCAAAACACAGTATACACACCATGAATTCGTGCACCTGCACCACCACTTCATCCAACTCCGACCTCTCGCGGCCATTTGCACAAGTCACCAATCATCACCTAATGCCATTCCGACCTTCGAATCAATTGCATAACCCCAATTTCAAAATCGAGCATTCAAGCTTTAAAACAATAGCAATGTCGCTATAGGAATTTTCCTCAAACTCAAATTTCCGATCATCAGAGAAGTTCCATCTCTGTCCATAACTATTTCCACACCCCATCTATTCCCAACTTCAATCTGGAAAGCCTCAATCCATCATAGGTGTTGCGGTGATCAAATTTCCAAATGAACAACAAAACTATGGTTTAAAATTTAAATCCTAAACCATTACTGCCTCAATGCTCAGATCCACCTTCAACTATTTTTCCCCGAAACTTCGATCAACACTCCATTACCAGAAAAGAAACTGGCCACCCAAACTTCCTAGATCGATAGTTCTAATCCCAAATGTGATTTCTGGTTAAACCAGAAATACACAATCATATTCAAACTAAGAATTCAAATTTTAGTTTTAAAATTCATATCTTTGATAATGTAATCGGTTGATAATCTTAAATCAAAGAATCTGAATACTTTAATTCTTACTTTCAAATGCTTGTTCTGTAGTATTTATGTTTCAGGGACAATACAGGTTTTCTTCTTTTTATTTTTATAAAATTTGAACTTTAAACTATATAACACAACTGTATTTGTTTAAATCTTAGATCTTAACACAAATTTAATCAAATTCTATAATCCTGGAACTTAAGAACAGGAAACAATGTACACTACAGCAAGCATACTACAAACAACCATATATTTTTCAGTAAAGAACTTGTAAATAGCATGCAAAACACACTTATTACTTGAGTAAAATCAGCAACTAATTTATACTTAAGTTAGTTTTACATAAAAGTGTTACTCACTGATTTTCGGAGCAGAGTATCCATGCTTTTTAAAACTTTAGTCTTGTATTACTGCAAATGCTTGCTTCCAGATATACAGATGCATGTTTGCTTTTTAAACTGCAACTTGTTAAAACATTCATCTTGCTTTAGTATAATGCTTTCCTTGATGCATGCTTCCTAGAAAAATGCAGGCTTGCATTGATTTAAAACAGAATAGCAATGATCTTCAGTTGCATGCAAACTTTTAGAGTTGCAATTGATTTTCTCAGGTTAATGAATGGAATGTTTGTTTCCAGGTGAAACAAATGTAGGCTTTGATGAAGTTGCATGCAGGTTTTGGAAATTTTGCAAATTGATTTCAGGCATTTGAATTGAGGTTGCAGAATGATTTCAGGCATGGATGCAAGAGGCTACAGGTTAATGGATGATTTGCATTTCAGACTTAAGGAAGATTGATTTCAGATGGTTTTGGGTGGAGGGGATAATAGTGCAAGGATTATAGATTTTCTGTTTTGAAGAATAAGTCTGAAAATTACTCGATTTGAAAAAAAATGAATAGAAAATAAGATAGAATAAGGATCAATGTGTTTATATGAGAAATTTTTTTGATTTAATTTAAAATAAAAGAAACAAGAAAATAAAAGGAACACTTGTTTTCTTAGTTGAACATTTGTCACCTTAATAGCTTTATAACTTAACACATGTCAATTAGGTGTTAATAAATTAACACATGTAATTTAAGTATTCTAATTTTAATTTAAATTGTTTATGAACTTTTAAATCTTAATTTACTATTTCTTATGTATATATAAATAAATTTATTTATTTTTAAATTAAAAAGAAATGAAACAACAAATTTAAAATATAAGCTTATTCAAAAATATCTAAGTATTTATTCTATTAAATTTCAAAACATTAAATCCAAATTTTAAATTAATTTATCCAATCCAATTTAAAAAAACAAATTATATATATGTGCATAACTCTTATTAAAATTAAAAATAACAAATCCTATTTCTAACAAAATTTATTTATGTTCATAAGAACTAAGTATTATAATTACTACTTGAAAATAACAAATTAAACCGATATTAAATAATTTATAAAAGAGATTGTAATTTACTTTTATTACTCAATAAATTAAAATCATTTATAAATTGTATTTTAAATTCTTATATAAAAATTCAAGCAATATTTAAAAATAAAATAAACAAAGACTTGATGTTAATCTAATATAAATTCATATTTAAGCTAATTAAAATATAAATTTAAATAAATAAGATTTACTCTAAGTATAAACCATATAATTATTTATTAAATTGCTTTGAAAAGTTGAATGTTAAATTTAAATCAAATTTTCAATTTACCAAATATAAACTAAAATTAGAAAATTGATTCATTTATTAAATTCCAAATCAAAGTTTATCAATTTACAATATATACAATTATATATATTATAAATAGAAAACAATTTATTAGATTTAAAAAGATAAAATCTACAAATTTAAATATTTATTAACAGAAGATTATTAAATCCATTCAAAATTTATTATCAAAGATTATCAAATCAAATTAATTTTTAACTCAGGTTATTAAATTTATATTGCCAAATTTCCGGGATATCACATTTCTTCCCCCTTAAAAGAATTTCGTCCCCAAAATTTAAAAGCAAAGGTAATTTAATAATCTATCTTAAGGTTTTATTTTAAAACTCAAGCATATATCAATCATATGCTAACAACCATAGCAACCAATTTATTCATACAAACAAATCTAATTATCCAGAAAATTCTGGATAAAATTTTCACGAGTTTCCCCGGCATAAATATCGGGATACTCGCTCTACAGAATTCAAACAATCTATGCTACTAAGCTGTAGAGCTCCTATCCAACTAGCTCTACAATACTAAACAGGATATCAGACTACAAACAAGTCTGACTCAACAATCACAACCTCCTAAACTGCTGGTTCCATAACCGAAAATAAATCATACACATACTCCCTCAGAGATACGTGAAACACATCGAATCTAAACTGGCAATTCAACCTTAAAAATCAAATACCAATTCTCACAAGAACACAGAAAAGATCCAAAACATCTCGGAGCTGACTTACCCAGTCTTACTCAATCTTAAAGCTCCTCAGATCGAAGAAAACTTACCCATAATCAAATCTCCGACTCCAAAATCCAAATTCCTTCGTCTCTTATCTACAGAACACTTCTGACGATCCTGGGCTACCTTCATCTCTCCCGATCAGCTCAACCTTCGCTGATGTCTCTAGAAACAAACAGAACCGAAACAACCCAACAGAATGATCTCCTCAAGACCAATCCAAAATCAAGAACACCAACTCTACTCCACAAACATCGGAAGACTAACTTACTTCTCCTATCCGGAAAAGATAAAACAAAAGCACTCCCAAGCTGCTTCCGCTGCACAACCCTGATCTGGAATAGAAGAAAACCTCGAGCACAAACTGGACAACACATCTCAGAATATGGTTCAACAGATCCATTAAAGAAAACTCAGATGCCCCACCTGATCCTTCTACTAAACTGAACCACCTATAGCACTCCTGGAATCCAGTCGATAAGAAAACTCAACCTCCAGATGCGGACAAACTTCTCATAGCTCAAGAGAACACCGAAACTATCGCAAGTCACTTTTGCGATCAACCAGTCCAATATCCAAAGAAAACCGTTCTCTCTTTACCAATCAGAACAGCTTACGCTTATCTAGCCAACCCATTGAAGAAAATGATCCACTCTGTTTCTTCTGAACTCCATCTCCAGAAAAACTGCTAACCAGAAGACTTCTTGCCAACAGAGAACACTCCGCGCTGCACTGCTGTTACCGACGCCAAAAACTTCCTAATCCAAAGCTCTTCGAGAAAACTCGGGCCTCAAACCAGACAGAAACATCCTACCGAACTCAGCTACAACATCGAAATAGGCATACTTCTTAAACTTGTTCCAAAGAAAAATCTTCGGATACATCCATAGTCACTGTGTCTCATCACACAGCTACTAATTCCTGAGGTATCAAGATACCATTATTCCCTTCTGCCTAACCGACAGATCCAAACTCTACTCATCCGACTTCAAAAATGAACTCCGAACCTTAACAGGTTACCTTCATAGATCTATGAAATCTCTACACTCTGCACAACTCACTCGAGACGGTATTAGGTCTACAGTCTCGATAGATACACTTCCAACCTCAACACTCAAACTCCAACCATTGGTAATAGTCGTGTTACACAACCCCCCAACCTTACCTA
Organism: Allium cepa; assembly: GCA_030765085.1. Classification (NCBI taxonomy): domain Eukaryota; kingdom Viridiplantae; phylum Streptophyta; class Magnoliopsida; order Asparagales; family Amaryllidaceae; genus Allium; species Allium cepa. Next base: position 159,122,626 of record CM060945.1, on the reverse strand, counting down.
CCCTTATAACTTATATTGGAAAACCCGAACAGGTAACCCAACAAATAGGTAGAAATAAATAAATATATATAAGTATATTAAAAATTACAAATACGCTCTCTCAAGATAGACACCGCTCCAGAGCCTAGGTATTCACTCAACCTAATGCTCTGATACCACCTGTGACGACCCGACTTTCTCACCATAGAAAATCGCATCATCTTGAAGAAAGAAAGGGATAGAAAAGAGAAAAGAAAGAGAAGAATAAAGAAACGACATCAGAATCTCAACAGCGGAACGAATAAATTATATTAATAACATAAATATTACATAGTATACAACACTATCAGAATTACACAGAATTTTCAACACATACTAGACAGTTATAAACACCTGTTTAGTTATTACAACTCAATACAACTCAACAAAGAGATACAACACAGAGAACACACAGCGGAACTATATATCTAACACCGAAGCCTCCTGCTCCATTGCACCTCCATAATTCGTCAAAAGCTAACCTGAATCCCTTAGCTACTCGTAAAAATTTGAGTACCCAAGAGTTTAAGAAAACAGAAAATAAACTCTGGGTCAGACATGGATCTGGTGTGAGTAAAAGGTTAAAGTTGCTTAACTTTGAAAAACCTTTGAAAATAATGGTATCACGTAAGACTTCCCACACATAAACATGGAAAAGTTTTTACCTTACGCTAACCAAAACATTTGATTGGAAATCCAGTGATATTATAATAGGTCTAAGGTTTTCAAGTAAATATGAAATAGCCGAAATTGTTACATGATTAAATTCCAGCTACTAGCCACAAAAGTGGGTAATACAATCAAAACCGTTGGCACTTATTGGATTTTGGATTCCATCAATGGCTGGGCTACTGGGGTACCACCTGTCACAGTACATGGCCTAGATCAACGTACCGAGGAGTACGCCCGCTCCCCTGCAACACAAGATCGGAACCATCACTTACTGGACAGTCCCGAACAAGACAACCCCGCAGTTGGCTTACGTTCCAACCGCCCACAAAGCCGAAATAAAAAGGGACCTCTAGACAGGGGAAAATCATGTCCTACTTGAGCATGACCCACTTAGCCTTGCCGCACCTCCCCTGTTTTAGCCATTTCCCGGTTGATGAGGCTTGAGGCTACGATTACCTTTAGAGAACACATCTCTTAGAACGCTCATCGTCCACCTGACAATGTTCTGAAAGCATTCAATCCATACAAATTCGTTTCGGGTTCGAACGAAACCGAAGGCATTATCTCATTACACTCATTTTGGAATCACCCTCAGAGTTAATGACGATAACCCTTGCACTCTAAATCACCATCTCGAACCTATAAGTACTACTCCGTCAAACTCATCACGGAATCACCTCCAGAGTTATACTGACGAATATAGTCCTTACACCTCGAGTCTTCACTTTTCACAAGAGATTTACGACCTATCGTTAATTTAGATCAATGTGGTTTTAGGATATCCAAATATGGAAACCCGATCCCGGTCTAATCGAAATCCAAAGCGTATCTTTTAAGACCAAGTTGTTTTAAAGGTTTAAAACAATTCAATTATCTATATACACAGATAGATAAATCACAGATCACAATAGAAAATCAATATTATCATCACAACAGATAATCCATATTATCATTATCCGAAAGGTAATCCAAATCATCATAATGCAACCAATGCATCCATATCGCTCAACATTACCTATCTCATATCTGAGATCAAACCATTCAAGGCAAATAACATCATCCATCCATATAAGCAAGGATTAATAATCACCAACTATAATTAATTTAAAACGAATTAAATTAATTACATCATTTCTAATTAATTTAAAATGAATTAAATTAATTACTTCATCATTGCTAAACTTTCTTACATCATTATTATTAATTATCAATCAATTAATTAATCATCAATCAATTATTCATTTTAATTAATCATCCCCGATTAATTAACTTTTAATTACATTCAAGTAATTATTCACCAATTAATTTCTCAAATTAATTATACTTAACCAAATACAGTAATTAATCTTTAATTACTTCCTCAATTAATTAACTATAATTAATTACATTAACCCTTAATTAATTACATTAATTAATCCCTACATTGATTAATTATTTCTAAATAAATCCATTTTTAATTACATCATTAATTATAATAATTAATTATTTCTAATTACATTTTCTATTCAAATTAATTACATTAAGTAATTAATCTTTATTTAATCCATAATTGTTAATCACCTTTGATTAACCCCATTCAGTAATTAACTACCCTTAATTACTTTACCAAAAAAATTAATTACTTCTTAATCAATTATCTCAAATTAATCCCTTGATTAATTTTACAAAGTAATTATACTCAAATTACTTTTATCAACAAATCACTTCAATTAATTACATAGAGTAATTACCCATAAATTACTTTCCGAAGTAATTTCTCTTCATTTAATTACATTAAGTAATTATACTTCACAATCCTCAATTGATTATTCTAAATTAATTAAACTGAATTAATTAACTTAATCTAATCAAGTTAAACTCAATTAATTACGATAAGTAATTAATTCCTTAATTACTTCCATAAGTAATTATACTTAACAAATTACACAAATGATTATATTTAAATTAATTAATCTAATTAATTATTAAAAATTAATCACATTAATTTATTATTAAATAATCCTTAGTTAATGACCTTCATTAACTACTAAACAATTCATTAATTATTTTTCTAAAATAATTAACTTATTTAATCATTATTAATTACAAATTAATTAATCATTAATAACCCATTAATTAACCCCTAACTATTTAATTAATTAAGTGTTAACTAAAAAATTTAATTAATCCATTATTACTTGATTAATTAATTATTAATCATTAACTAAAATCTAATCTTATTAAATTAGCGAATCATAAATTACAAGTTAATTACCCTAATAATAATTAATCTTTAACCTTTAAGATTAAATCCTTAATTACTTTGAGTAATTATTCGTTTTATTAATTTATTAAATAAATTAATTATTCGTTTAATTGCCCTAATAATTAAATGAAATACAAATCATTAAATTAAAATTTAACTTTAACAAGTTTTAAAATCAATTTAAAAAATTTAAATGATAAATAATACTTTCGCTTATAAAAGAAATTTACAAGAGTTTTAAAAACCAATTTCTTTTTAAATTCAAACATTTAAGTTTTACTTTATCATTCAAATTTGTTTTACTTAAATTTATAAAACTTAATTCTATTTTGAAACAAAGATTCAAATCCAGATTTGAATCAAATTTAAACTTTGTTTAAAAACATTACTTTATATTTCAATTTCCAAATTTAAATTCAAATTTCTTTAAAAACATTTTTAAACAATAAACTACTTTGAAGCTATTTTAAAGCAAATTTGAATTTAAATACTTGATCATTTCCAACTTAAGATTCAATTCAACTTGAATCCATAATTTAAACTAGATTTAAAACTTAATTTAAATCTTTGATTAATAACATAACTTTCAGTTTAAAATTGAAAACATGACAGTTTTCTAACCTGAAACGAATCCAACTCGAGCAATCACAAAATTCACTCGAGCCTCATCCTATCCTAACCCGAGCAAAATTCAAAACAAACTCGAGTAAACTCGAGTAACTTTCATTTGCACCTATTCAAAAATTCACATAACTGTCAGGTTTTAACCAAAACCTACAACAACCATATTACCCGAGCCCACAAACAATATACTTCGAGTCCAACATTCAATTTCTTCGGGAAAAACCCAATCCTACTCGAACATCGCTCGAGTTCCTTCTTCCCCCAAAACACAGTATACACACCATGAATTCGTGCACCTGCACCACCACTTCATACAACTCTGACCTCTCGCGGCCATTTGCGCAAGTCACCAATCATCACTAATGCCATTCCGACCTTCGAATCAATTGCAAAACCCCAATTTCAAAATCAGCATTCAAGCTTCAAAACAGTAGTAATGTCGCTACAGGAATTTGCCTCAAACTCAATTTTTCGATCATCAGAGAATTCCATCTCCGGCCACAACTATTTCCACACCCCATCTATCCCTAACTTCAATCTAGAAAGGCTCGATCCATCATAGGAGTTGCGGTGATCAAATTTTCAGATGAACAACAAAACTAGGGTTTAAAATTTAAATCCTAAACCATTACTGCCTCAATTCTCAGATCCACCTTCAACTATTTTTCCCCGAAACATCGATCAACACTCCATTACCAGAAAAGAAACTGGCCACCCAAACTTCCTAGATCGACAGTTCTAACCCCAAATGTGATTTCTGGTTAAACCAGAAATACACAATCATATTCAAACTAAGAATTCAAATTTTAGTTTTAAAATTCATATCTTTGATAATGTAATCGGTTGATAATCTTAAATTAAAGAATCTGAATACTTAAATTCTTGCTTTCAAATGTTTGTTCTGTAGTATTTATGTTTCAGGGACAATACAGGTTTTCTTCTTTTTATTTTTATAAAATTTAAACTTTAAACTATATAACACAACTGTATTTGTTTCTTAGATCTTAACACAAATTAAATCAACTGAAATGGAATTTAATCAAAATCTATAATCCTGGAACTTAAGAACAAGAAACAATGTACACTACAGCAAGCATACTACAAACAACCATATATTTTTCAGTAAAGAACTTGTAAATAACATGCAAAATACACTTATTACTTGAGTAAAACCAGCAACTAATTTATACTTAAGTTAGTTTTAAATAAAAGTGTTACTCACTGATTTTAGGAGCAGAGTATCCATGTTTTTTAAAACTTTAGTCTTGTATTACTACAAATGCTTGCTTCCAGATATGCAGATGCATGTTTGCTTTTTAAACTGCAGTTTGCTTATTAAAACATTCATCTTGCTTTAGTATAATGCTTTCCTTGATGCATGCTTCCCACAAAAATGCAGGCTTGCATTGATTTAAAACAGAATAGCAATGATCTTCAGTTGCATGCAAACTTCTAGAGTTGCAATTGATTTTCTCAGGTTAATGAATGGAATGTTTGTTTCTAGGTGAAACAAATGTAGGCTTTGATAAAGTTGCATGCAGGTTTTGGAAATTTTGCAAATTGATTTCAGGCATTTGAATTGAGGTTGCAGAATGATTTCAGGCATGGATTCAAGAGGCTACAGGTTAATGGATGATTTGCATTTCAGACTTGAGGAAGATTGATTTCAGATGGTTTTGGGTGGAGAAGATATTAGTGCAAGGATTACAGATTTTCTGTTTTGAAGAATAAGTCTGAAGATTACTCAAGTTTGAAAAAAAAAGAATAGAAAAGAAGATAGAATGAGGATCAATGTGTTTATATGAGAAATTTTTTTGATTTAATTTAAAATAAAAGAAACAAGAAAATAAAAAGAACACTTGTTTTCTTAGTTGAACATTTGTCACCTTAATAGCTTTATAACTTAAAACATGTCAATTAGGTGTTAATAAATTAACACACGTAATTTAAGTATTCTAATTTTAATTTAAATTGTTTATAAACTTTTAAATCTTAATTTACTATTTCTTACGTATATATAAATGAATTTATTTCTTTTTAAATTAAAAAGAAATGAAAAAACAAATTTAAAATATAAGCTTATTCAAAAATATTTAAGTATTTATTCTATTAAATTTCAAAACATTAAATCCAAATTTTAAATTAATTTATCAAATCCAATTTAAAAAAAAATATGTGTGCATATATAACTCTTATTAAAATTAAAAATAACAAATCCTATTTCTAACAAAATTTATTTATGTTTATAAGAACTAAGTATTATAATTACTATTTGAAAATAACAAATTAAACCAATATTAAATAATTTATAAAAGAGATTGTAATTTACTTCTGTTACTCAATAAATTAAAATCATTTATAAATTGTATTTTAAATTCTTATATAAAAATTCAAGAAATATTTAAAAATAAAATAAACAAAGCTTTGATGTTAATCTAATCTAAATTCATATTTAAGCTAATTAAAATATAAACTTAAATAAATAAGATTTACCCTAAGTATAAACCATATAATTATTTATTAAATTGCTTTGAAAAGTTGAATGTTAAATTTAAATCAAATTTTCAATGTACCAAATATAAACTAAAATTAGAAAATTGATTCATTTACTAAATTCCAAATCAAAGTTTATCAATTTACAACATATACAATTATATATATTATAAATAGAAAACAATTTATTAGCTTTAAAAAGATAAAATCTACAAATTTAAACATTTATTAACAGAAGATTATTAAATCCATTCAAAATTTATTATCAAAAATTATCAAATCAAATTAATTTTTAACACAGATTATTAAATTTATATTGCCAAATTTTCGAGATATCACAGATGTTTTTTGGAGTATCGTTGAGTGGGGTGTAATCCTCGGGCCTAAAGCCTATAAGTCATTTATTGCTACCATTTCGCTTATTGGAATTCTGATTTTACCTTTTTGGGTTTCCGTCTTTCCCTGCACTTCCTTTGGTAGTCCCAGAGGCATTTATGTTCTAGTTCATCGCCATGTCACTCCGTCCGTCGTTCATTAGTTGCAAGCTAGTAGACTTCCTTTCTAACTCCCGCGTCTCTTCCAATCTCAAGTATTAACCCGGCATACGGCTGAAGTCCTTCCTAGTGATAGGTTGTTTCATTTTGATCCATTTTTCGAACTCAGTTTAAGGGTGGATGGTGTGGACCAAAGCTATAAAAACCATGTTCTCATTTGGATTGCTTGCTTCTATCACTGCGGTACTGAAATGGTTCATGAAAGACTTTAGCGATTCGTTTTGTCCTTGAAATAGTCCGGAAATAGACATCACATTCTTAGGCTGCACGGTGTGAAGCCAGAATTGATCGAGGAATCTTATTGCTAGCTGGTCGAAAGTGGAGATGGATCTCGACGGAAGTCCGGTAAACCACATGGAAGCAATTCCCTCTAAGAAAATAAGAAAACATCTACATCGAACAGCATCTGAAGCATTAGCTTCGTCCATGTACCAACCGTACGTGTAAAGATGAGGTTTCGGGTCTTTTATTCCATCATAGACTGGAATAGTTGGCATCGTGGACTTTTTTGGATATCGTTCATTAAAAATCTCATCAATGAAGGGGGTCCGACATGGAGCGGATCACCATTCATCATCTCTTCTATTCTTATTCTCATCCATCAACTGCTTGACCATATCCGTGATAAATGCCTATAGTCTGGGGGTCGGTTGTCAATCACTAAACCGAGTGTTTAGCTTTGTAAATGATCTTGGTGAGTGGGCTGAAGTCTAGGCTCGCCTATCTTTGGAAGAGCCACTCCCTCGAGATCTCGTTGGCTTGTGATTAAGCCTGATTGGGGCAGCTTGAACATTCCTGGCATTATCGAATGCATTGGCATTTCCTTCCAACTTGTCGTTGTTAAAATGGCTCTCCATCTTCTGAGTCGGAACGGTCCATGTAATGATCCTAATTTTTAGTAACATTACTTAAGACATTTAATTAGTTAAATAAAATAAAATAATGTAAATGGTTAAGGGATTCAGGTTTATATAATCTAAGGGGTAGCCGTGCTTATTTAAACTACCGAGCTAAGAAAATTAAAACGAATTAAGTTAGGGTAGTAGATAAGGGAAATATAGGAATAAGTAATAACCTTATACCCTAAACCCTTAAACCATATTCATTTTACACGTTCAAAAAAACTAAATAGAAGAGAGACCGGCCACCATGTAGGAAAATCAAGTAGAAGATAAAGCAAGAATCAAGAGGAAGCTTAATCAATTTAATCCAAGATCAAATCTCAACTCCTTAATCACAAAGCTAAGGTGAATAATGACCACGTCTCATGTTTTTGATTGTTTTCGATTTTAGATTGAATCCTAACTATTTTGCAAGGTTTTGCCATGTTTTGAATGTTAAAATGGAGATATATGTTTGTTGATGATTTATGTTATTTCATATGGAATTTATGATAAGATTTAGTGTGAAAACCCTATTAAATGACATCTAAATGCCTTGCGATTTTAGTATATATCAAAAATGATATCTTAGACATGGGTTTCAATTTTCATAATTTTCTGAAATAATTTGGATTTATTATAAATTTTCTAGTGAAAAAAATAATTATTTTGGTTTTAAATTAATTACGGCTATCTTATGATAATTTTGGGTCGAAAATTAATATATGTTAAAAAACATATTAAAAGTGATTTATGAAAATTTTTATAAAATTTTCCTAAGTGTTTTAATAGATATATAAAATTATTTTAGGTATGGGACATAAATGTTTTATATATTTAAAAAAGGAGAAGGGGCATTTTGTAATAATTTAATTTATTTATCTCTGAAATTTCGGCAATACTTTTAGAAAAGAAATTAACAACCAATCATACAAGTCAAGTTAGTTGAAAAGAATTGCTTTAAAAGGTTAAAAATCTGATTTTACACGCTTTTTACATGTTTCGCCACTTTCGGCACTTAGCTTTCGATTAAATTCCTCCGCCTCCATCACCATCGAAACCAATATGCATGGTATCAAAGACTTGGTACACAACGAACTAGACATAGGCGAAAGGCATGTAGCCGAAACAAGGGGTTCCAGAGGGGTCGAAGCTTTGCCTCGGTTTTAAAAGAAAATGTGTCTGCTTTGCTTTCGAAAGGAATGCTTTTAAATTGGTTAGCATTCAACTGGTCAAGTTGCTTTAAAAGAATGGTTTCGAAAGAGGTTATGCCTTTGTTTTAAGTAAATTCTTTCGAAGGGACCAAAATCCCTTGTTGCCGCGCCTTACCTTTCGATGCAATATCTTCGAAAGGGTTTCTTTGTTTAAAACCCAAGTCACTTCTCCAATACTTTTGAAGGCTTGGTTTCGATGCCATCACTTCTTTACTTAGGAAATAGCTTTCGGAAGAGTGCTTTCAACCAGTTGTTTTATGACTCTATGTGCTATTGAAAGTTAAACCCAACTAAATTCGAAAGGAATGGTTTTAAATGGTTTTGAAATGTTATTCCACATGTTTTACTTGAACCCAAATGCTTTCAAAAGGTTTGGTTTTATAAAAAAGGATTTAGTGCTTTCAAAAGGTTTAAGATAAAGGTTTCGAAGGGGTGGTTCTCCAATGGTTTCGAAAGGTTTTAAATGAAAGGTTCCAATGTTTTTGAAAGGCAATATTTATACGTTTTGATACGAGGATGTCTAAGGTTCTAAAGCTTTCGAAAGGAAGGTTTTGCAATATTTTCGAAAGGTTTATTAAAAATGGTTTCGAAAGGTATCTTTTGGCTTTTCGGCCTAAGATTTTACTTGTATCGAAAGTGGTACTTTCAATAGCTTCGAAAGGGGTACTTTCAAAGGTTTAAATGTTTTAATCAACAAAGTTTTAAGTAAAGTATACATAACATGGCAAGGTGATTTGAGTAAAGCATAGAGTAAATTTTCCTTGTTTAAAGTATTATTTGAAGGTTTAACCAATTTAAAGAAAAGGTTTTCAAGGAAAATTTTAAGGGCAGATCACCCTAAGAAAAATGTCTCGGATATTAGAATACCAGATGGCACCGATATAAGGTCGTGCCCTAGACAATAGCTATTAGCCCCTAGCTATTTTAGTCCAAAATTCTAGTGTGCAGGACTTTGTCACAGGTAAAACTAAAATGATGTTACACACAGAAAGGAACATATAGAGTGTGGATAGGTTATCGGTGTGCCTGCAAAACCATTAGGACCGGTTGACCCTGGGAGAAGTAAGTTAGGACAGACCGTCAAGAAGAAAAGTATCTAACAGAATTTAGATTATTTTTTTATTTTGTCTGGTAGGCCCAACTTAGACAAAGGTTAGTAGTTAGCCAAACAAAATTATATTGTTCGGACAGACAGTCCATTTGTTATTTGATTTATATGCTTACATGATATTGCTTTATTATTTTAACCAGTTTTGGTTACGGGATTAATATTTGCAAAATATATATTTTAAAAGGATATTAGTGAGGAGAAACCCATTTCGCTAAGCGGCTTGGTCTCACTTTATATCAAATAATCGAGATGTATAGTATTATTCACACCAGGAATTATGTATGACTCGAAGTTTATGTTTTTCCCCTTAAACTCTCGGGTGCTCAAAATTGATTTGGGTAGGCTGAGGATTGAGGATTTACGAATTTTAGTGCTGGACGAATAAAGCTTCTAGAGACGAGCAGGAGGCTGATGCTAGCTATATTTAGGAGTCGTTTGTTTTATTTCAGCTTTATTGTATTAAGTCTATTATGACTATTTAGTACTCTGGTCAACCAAGAAGGCATCTTCATATGCCGCTCTTGGCGTATTTTGTAATAATTATTTTTGATCTGGACCTGGAAAACGATTATGTTTATGAAACTTGGATATGAAATTTTGTTCTGAAATGTAATCAGAAAAATATTTTAATCTGTGATGATTTTATTTCATATTCAAGTGTTGATACCATTAATATTACCGTATTTGGTCATTGGAAGTTAACACTATGGATGAACATCTGTAGCACTTAGCTTCGGGCCTCCATATGGGAGATTTTACCACTTGGTATCAGAGTATAGGATTATGAAAAAATTTAAACTAATATGATTTCTGAAAACATAATCCCAAGGAATTAGAGATGATATCGGGGTATGGGATAACGTTATAGTAACGTACTTGTATTTGCTATATATAAGTATATGCTACATCTCTAGTTCTGTTTGTACCAAAGTTGGACATAATACACTTTGGATGTGTTTGTTGAGATAAAATGAAGAAAATAAATGTAAAATGAGGTAGATCTAACAAACACACCAATCAACAAATAAGAAAATGCAAAGAAACGAACGAATTTAGAGTGGTTCGGTGTATTGCCTATGTCCATTATGAAATGATTGATGTTTATTGGAACTCACTCGTTGATTACAAGAGGTTATAACAATACAACAGTAGTATAGAAATGATTATGGTAGAATTGCAACGTAGAGAAGCCAAAATTCCCTTTTCTATAGGTCCAGGGTCACTATTTAGAAGCATAGGCAGCAAATATATCACCCAGATCTCGAAAGATGTCTTCTCTCACGTAAGCGGGTCCCACGGGATCGAGTTCAGGTGATTTCAACTCGATCCGGGAGCAATACGAATTGAATTCGTATCAATCCATAAACGGTCCTTTGGGACTGAAATTTATCAAGTACATTCTTAAGGTTGTAAGCAAGCTCTTATGAAAATTTGGCGGCATTTGGACTTGTAGATATTGAGATATAATCGATGCAAGTTTGTGATTTTAATATGCAGTCGAGCTTCATAACGATACGTTCATATCGCTCCATTTCGTATCGATGAAATGCACGTGATGGCCAATGGCATGGCGCTATCACTTAGGATCGATCCACTTTTCGTGCTGAGTGATTTCTCCTTCGTTGTGCCTTGTTCGTATAGATCTGGAACAATCTCCTTCATATCGGTCCCTTGTCATCCACTTCGTATCGATCAGATGTATCCCTTTCATATCGCTTGTTTGAGTTTGGTTCGTATCGATGGCTAATACTCCCATTTATATCGATATAGGCTCAAGTATTTCGTACCAATCCTAAGATGCCTATTTTGTATCGATGATTCAATGGCCTTTTCATATCGATTAAAAAGGGATGATATTCATATCGATCCATAACGCACTCTTCGTATCAATCAATGGCCGATCGATATGAAATATGTGAATGAATGGGTCGATACGAAGTGCATGGATTGGCACGAACTGACAATTCCCTATGGGTGTGAATTAGCTTGATTCTGATGGACACGAATGAAGCCGCTTTGGATGGATAGGAACGAGAATGGATACGAATAGAGTTGATCTCCTTGACCTTGATCAATTAATATCTTGAGCATACAAACTCCGATTGACTTGAAATTTGAAATGTTGGTCTTCATAGATTTTCTTTTCATGTCTTATTGATGGTAGCTTGATCCGGACTTAAACAAAATTTACCGTATCCATAGTGAAGCTGTGTATAACCGATCTTCGGGACAGACTGTCCTTGGTTTCTGATCATGTTCTTGTTGTCATGGTCTTGCCAAAAGGCAGGATAACATTTGCACCCCAAAGTACGTCTTGTATGAACATGGCGTGCTTTGAAAAGCTACAACCTCCTGTCTGAAAGGTTTCATCTGATTTGATGAGTAGTCATCGTCTTTTCGCCGAAAGGTGTAACCTTTGATTGTTTCTCGATAATATAAAGAATGAATTGCTGACCGCCGATGATTATATTTTGCTTTGTTGTAACTGGGTGTTGAGTGCTAGCAGTTTCTTGGTCATCATTGTGGTTGTCATTGGGTGAGCATTCAGTTCCTGTTAATTTTAAAAATTGAATATTAGATCGTCATACATGTATGTATGTTAACTTGACTTCCATTAACGTTTGTGAATTCATGTCGGTGTCAAGTTTTCTTGCATTGAATTCCGTATCGATCCTCTCCTGAACCGATGTGAAATTCGAGTTGTAACAATGGTCGATGGTTGTTTTAGAGTATCTCTTTGTATCGATCCTCTCCTGAATCATGTGAAGAGTTGAAACATTGTATCTGTATTGATGACAATCAACACAAATTGGTTGGTTTTTCAAGACATTTCATATCGATGAATACGGGTCTCCATGGGCTTTATATTGATGGATACGAACAGAGCAATTCGTATCAATGCATTCTCATTGGGTACGAACAACTCGATTGGCATTTGCTTCACGCTTCGTCTCGGTTGCCTGATGGGTACGAACAGTAGTTGCTTTGAATCGATGTAGAATGGATACGGAAAAAAACCGTCTTCATATCGATTAGAGGAGGAACCGTTTCAACCGGTCATAGTGACTGGGAGACGAATGGACACTTCCTAAGTATATAAGGCTCTGTACTTAGCATTTTTCCCACTTACTTACTCTCTTGCCTTGCTTTCATATCGCTCTGAATAAAGTAAAATACAGAACTATCTTCGCTTCTCAATTGAATCAAGCCTTCAAATCTCCAAACCAATCAGCAATTCTAGGTAATTAATTAATGAATCTGCACTAAAATAGATGAGACCTGAGATATTTTGTCATCATAACCGTTCTCGTGATAAATTCTGGTGAGGAGAAGCCGCGGATGGTCATAATGGGTTTGGAGAAGGAGGTGATGATGCCTGAGTGGACTTAGGGAAGAAGAAGCTCGGGATATGAAGGATTTGTGAGGGGATGGCTTGGCCCTGTTTTCATATCGATGATGCAGGGAGGATGGGTCGTATCGATCTAGGATGAGAGGCATTCGAATCGATCTGATAATAGGACTTCGTGACGATGAAGTGGAGGTCTTTGTATTGAGTGATGATGGGGTTTCGTATCGACTCAAGATGATCGATATGAAGGCTTTGGACTTGCTGATCGATACGAACGGGTTGCACTTGATCGATACGAAATCTAATATTCTCGATCAATACGAATTACATGCCATGAGATCGATACAAAGGCATCTTTGATGATCGATACGAATTCGCGTCTTGATGGTTACTAATAGCTTCCTTGACCAATACAAATTGGAGTTTTGGTGATCGATACGAGTTGAACCTTGATGAACTTGAAACCTCTTGCACATTTGAACATATGACTCGGACGAGCTTCTGCCTTGCATCATTGGACTTAGCCGTTTCACCATATATTTGACTGCCTTTTGAAGCTCGTCGATGGAACTTGTAACTTGACAAAGTTTAACAAATTTTAACTCGGATCGATTTCTAAAGTCCGGATGGCATAGTTGTGACGGTCGGCGATGACGGTCATTCCGTTTGGATTTCGAAGTCTCGTCATTCGAACATCTTGCTAACCCTTGTAGAACTTTCTTACATACTATATAATATTGCATTGCACGACACACTCATGCATTTCGCACTGGGGGAAACATAGGATTATTATCACCTAACAATGGTTTTTGATGAGTTGATTAGCTATGGAACCCGGGAGTTCACAGCAGCAAGAGGGTCAAAGTTCACCCCATTTGATAATAGAGATGTCGGCCATCGCGGCCGAAGTCATAAGTCCAGCTTCGGACGAGTTACTAGGAGCAACCTTCATTAGGAACCCATAAGATTCTGTTTCATCCAATGTTTTCGAAGATATGCTGGGGAGAATTTGCTTGTGGCATGGACTATCGTTGAACGATGTTCTGTTACCAGGGCCGAACGATAGGCCACATACTCCTCTGAAAGGAAACACTACTTTTAATCGATTTTCCTATACTGCCGGAATGCCCCACCATTCAATCAGTATATTCGAGGGGTGTTGTCTTATTTAGGGATTGCCCCATTATATTTGCATCCGAATGGGTATACTCTTTTGAACAGCCTATTTGTCATCTTCGTGGAGCACCTTTTTCGGTCCCTGACTCCATAGGAAGTCAGATTCTTGTTCAACATAAAGAGTTGGGAAGATAATCCCTCTTTTAATTCTTATAAGGAACTAGAAACTGTCAAATCATGATCATAACTTGGACCAAACTTAGCTACTTCAAAACCGAGTAGTTCTATGTTCGACGCCCATAAGGATTCGCTAGACGTTGGCTAGTTAGACGTAAGCGTTGCATTTTCCCTGGCTACTAATGGGATAGTTGTAATCAACATTGAGTCAAACATTTTATTTCATTTACAGCTTCAATTCCATGATTTGAAGGTGCCCAATTCAAGAAAATAACGTGAATTCTTCAAGAGGTGTCGATGGAGATTAGAGAGATCGACTCGGTGCTTACGGATGAAAATTTAAGGGCTGTCGGGTTGATTGACAGAGACTAGAGCACTGGACTTGAAGGATCTCTTAGGGCAGCGCCAGCAAGACGGCTTAGGCGTAGGGTGCCTAGGATTGTAATCACTGAGCAAGGCGGTGAAGAGGATATGCCCACTGAAGACGAACCTGTAGCCGGGCCCTCAGATAGTCATCGACGTTCATAGGAGAAGAGAAAAGGCAAGGCAAGGCAGTAGCTCATATGCTTTGCAAATCTATGAGGTGGAAATCTATGGTCGTGTCCCTACCGGCTGTCAGTGTTATAATCTTAGAGGCTCCTCCCTCACACACTGAGAATCCTTTTGAAGGGCTTGCAAACATTTCAATTCCGGATTATGTGTCGCTCCAACAAGATACCGGATTGGAAGGGCTTCAAAGCGCTTTATATCTAGGCGTGTCAATTCCTTCGATTATAGCCGATATAACCGGTTGGTCGAGGGGTTTTCACATGCATACATACACTCCACAACATTACACAATTTCTAGAAATAATATATTCATCTTTGGGGGTAACCAACTCTACTTCTCTTTTTTGTTTTACAGATACGATGTTGAGGCGGGAATTTATGCTTGGCAGCCTTCGCTCTGCGTGCCGTTCATCCAGCTCATACTCTGAATCCCATAGGTGTGAGGTTGATAGAGACCACGATCGTGGTTATTCCATTCAAGAGATGGAGTGTTACAAAAGGTAAAGGGACAGTGAGAGAGAGTATAGGCGTTGCTCCCGGTCATGCTCTCTGCCACCTCAATGTTTAGCACAACCCTCTGGTTTTGGTAAACAACCCATGGAATCTTCGCTTCAAATACCACCTTCCCAAGCAACAACGCTCAATCCACAGCATTGAAGAATCAAAAATGAAACTCCCATTGTCATTGAGCAAGCCATCACAGATCCCATTGGGGAGGGAGTGATTAGAATCACTAAGCTGAAAACAGATTTTCCAGATATCCGATTTGATGGCTTCATCTTTCTTCCGCACTAAAAGCGAATTCCCATCGAGGCAGAACAGACAATGCACGACTACATTCATGATGTTTATGGCTAATACCATGAATGGATGAAGAACGCGGGCAAAGTACAACAGTGGCGTTTGAGTGGGCGAAGACAATCGAAAAATTAGGAACCGATATCGCTCAAAAGGACTGCATAATCCAAGAGCTTAACAATGAGAAAAAGTCTATGAGAAATTCATAGATAGAGGTTAATAATAGGGCTGATGAAGCAGCCCGGAGGATGGAAGAGATGAGGCGCACACACTTAGCTCTGGTTGAGGAGATGGGACATCGGACCATCACAGTCATGGCCGAAAGAGACGGGCGCTTAAAGAGCTTAAGGAGCATAAAGCCAAACTTGCTGAAGTCGTCAGAGAGAAAGATGATGTAAACAAAGCCGCCGAGGAAGCATGTGAACAGGCTATGGTGCTTAGGGATAAGAGGGATGCGGCAACGCTTAAGGTTCATGAAGCCGAAGCCAGTTGAGAATGAAGTGAAAGCGACGGAGACCAGGTTGGAGTTTGACATCGAAGATCTTCTTATCACTTACAATGCCAATGTTCTGAAGCATCGAAATCTAACCTGGCTCGAAAACTATCCATCACACCTATACAATCCTTGGTACCGCTTGGTGGAAGATGAATAAGCAGGGCATCAGGCTAAATCTATCGATGAATTTGAATTGGAGAATCGGATGCTGAGTGAGGATGAGAAAAGAGTTCTCTACGACATCACTATCAAATTTGAGAATGAGAGACTCGGTACTCAGCATCCGGAGGCTGGAGAGGGTTCTGGCGTTGAGCATCATGATATGGGCCTCGAAATTCCTATGCTAACCCTGCCTGAATCTACTCCTATGGTTGATCCTCATTCTATGTTCGCATACAATCCTGATCAACCGCAGTTATCTCCAGCTCGTGAGCATGTCATTGAAGCTGTTCCAGCTTTGCCTGCAAGCCATTCTGAGGAAGGCATTCTTAACATTTCTTACGCTTATTCAAAGTCGAAAGCGTTGCTTGAAGTAATCATTAATACCTTTTTTCTTTGTCTCTATTCAGCGATAGGAGCTGCATCGGCCGTGCCTCCGCAACCCAAGAGCCGCATCACGAACATGAGGCCCTCATAGTAGAAGCAACCACCACAACGGCCACTGCACCAACCAATGGAGCACAAAGGAGCACTTTTACTTTCGATGAGAATATGATGGAGGAACTTCTTGACCATCAAAGCAACCCTTTTGCCGATCTGCCATTTGTCATGGGCATAAGTGCACCCGTGGTTAGCTCCTCGGGCCCTACCGGCTGCATCCCCATAGACGCTCAGACTATCCATGAAGAAGAGATAATAGCTGAGATCGATGCCGAGATGGAGGCGGCCATGCAGGCCAGCGGTATTGGAGGTGGGATGGCGGGTCCTGATCCATTCCCTCTACGAATGATTTCTCCATAAGGCATGGTCGTCGACACTGGTGTGCCTCCCCCGCCTTTCAACATCGATCATATCCCTCCGACTCTGCCTCCAAAGAATATTCCTATTCATGTGAGTTCGGAAGAAGCGGTTACCATAATTCCCCCGGTTGGAGTTCTACCACTTAAAAGCAAGGGCTCGAAGAGGAATCCGAGCGGTAGTTCTAGTGGGTCAATGCCAAAGAAGAAGAAGAAGAAGAAGAAAATGAGAGAATAGACATGTCTTCTTGCCTCATTTTTGGTAGGCAGATAAGAATTTCTTTATGTTTCCTGTAGGCCGTATATAGATGCGGGTTCAGCCTCTGCTTGTAGGATTATGTGGAACACTTTTGTACTTATCCTTCTTTTCCAAAGAATAGTTAAAATAAAATTCCATTTTCTCTTCAGCACAGTTTTGCGTTTATTTGCTTAAGTATTTCAGCGCTCGAACTTCCATTCAATGTACTCGCGAAGTTCTAGTCTTTGAATCGGACCTGAGTTTAGTCATTAAGTCCTGAAGACACGGCTTCGGGTCATGATCGAACGTTAAGTCGAATTCCAGTATTGCACTATCTCGATCAGTAGCTGATACTTAAGTTTTGCCCTAATTATCGAAGACAAATTGAAAAGAATGGTCGGCAGTCTCTTTTTGCCTTTAATACATCAAGGTTAACTTTGTTGAAATGAGGCTGAAACAAGGACAAGTCTGGGTGGTCGAATCACACTCACTCGTCTATCGATGATCGCATCCACACTATGGGGATTGTACTTGTATGTCGGCGATCGGTCACGCCCGCTTAAGGTTTAGAGATATGTCCATGCTCTGGGGACTTAAGTTATTTTACGGATGGTCAGTCATACCCGTTTGGTATTTAGAATTTCATCTGCACTTTGGGGACTTAGATTGATTTGTCGGGGTCGGTCACACTCGATTTGCGTTTATACTCCGGCCCACACTCCGAGGAATTGGAGTTGTCTTACGGTTGGTCGTTTTACACCCGGTTTGTGTTTATACTCCAATCCGCACTCTAGGTACTTAGAGTTAGCTGATGGGTGGTTACTTACGCCCAATTTGATGTTTATACTCCAGTTTGCACTCTGAGAATCTAGAGTTGGTCAATAGATAGTCGATCACATCTGTTTTGAGTTTTAAAATTTTGTTCGTATTTCGAGAACGATGGCCTATCAACATCGTGGATCGTCGATTCACATCCACCTTGAGTTAACAAGTGAGGTCGTCAGATGGACGGATCCATCCTCCTCGAACTTTTAAACACGGGCAAAGTCGTTAGGTGGACGGATCCACCCTCTTTGAGCCCGTATTTGTAAGTTTACACTCAAGCTCGCACTCTAGGAATCTTGAGTTAGTTAGAGGATTATCGGACATCAACCCTTTTTCGGCTTTAGTGTGATGACTTGCCCCGGAGCTTGGGTTTCACTTAGCGAGTGACCGGTCGTATCACAATCACTCCCTATTTTAATAAATCCCACCGTAGGGTGGAACTTAGCTCTCCGTGCATTATGATGGTTGTATGATGCTTTTTAAAAATCACTGCTCTGGCTCGAAGAGATTGCATTTTATTACTGAAATAAGAAAATAAGGCAAAGTCAGTTGCCTTAATGCAAATTCAAATTTCGAAATGCATAAACAAATTGCAGACGAAAAGCAAATTGAATGAATAAATACAGCCTGTTATGTGTAGTAGCGACGAAGACTTTTGTTGCTCCAGGCTCCCGGAAAAGTGAGACCGTCAATGGTCCGTAATTTAAATGTTCCATTTCCAAGTCTTCGTTCAATAACATACAGCCCTTCCCACGTTGTTTTCATATGTGAAGGAACTGGGTAAATTCTCTTAAGGACGAGATCGTCGAGTTTAAAGGTTCGGGGTCGGACCTTGGCATTATACAATCGGGCGACTCGACTTTGGTACACGGCTGCCCTCAAATCAACCTCTTCTCTCTTCTCATCTAATAAGTCTAGAGATTCGGCAAGTAATTTAGCCTTTGTCTTCGGATCATAATATATCACACGGTGAGAAGGTACTTCCATCTTGATTGGAATAACGGCTTCTGAGCCGTTGGAAAGTGAAAATGGAGTGTGGTCAGTCGCAGACTTGTGGGTTGTTCGATAAGCCATAGGGCCATAGGAATTCATCAACCTATTTGCCTCTGGCCTTTTCTAGTCGTTTCTTTAGAATGGATTTTATAACTTTGTTAACAGCTTCAACTTGTCCATTCGCTTGAGGGTGTGCAACTGCAGAGAACTTCTTCTGGATGTGGAATCGTTGACAGAAATTCTTAAATTCAACACTATCGGATTGGGCTCCATTATCAATGATGATGGTACATGGGAGACCAAATCGACGGATAATGTTGCGTACTACAAAGTTGATCACTTTTCTTGTTGCGATAGTGGCAAGGGGCTCGGCTTCCACCTATTTGGTAAAGTAATCAACTGCAACGATGGCGTACTTCAC
This sequence comes from Allium cepa, assembly GCA_030765085.1. NCBI lineage: Eukaryota > Viridiplantae > Streptophyta > Magnoliopsida > Asparagales > Amaryllidaceae > Allium > Allium cepa. The sequence continues at coordinate 159,102,896 of CM060945.1, read as the reverse complement.
GCCAGCTTTAGCTAGAGGTAGAGAACCAAAAATGTCGATGCCCTATACTGCGAACGGCCAAGGACTGACCATTTGAATTATTTCTACAGGCGGGGCTCTTGGAATCCGAGCATGTTTCTGACATCTGTCACATTTCCTGGAGTAATCCGATGCATCGCGACTTACAGTTGGCCAATAGTATCCATACCAAACCACTTTCTTGGCAAGAGCTTGCCCTCGGTGTGATCGCAACATTCTCCTTCATGTACATCATGTAGTACTCGTTTGACTTCATCGTGGGCGATACACCGGAGTAAAGGAACAGAGCACCCTCTTCTATACATGACTCCATTTTGAGTAGTGAACCATGAATCCTTTCTGTGAAATTCCGGGATTCTAGACATCTATAATTGATAATTTAACTGGATTTAATTAGTTGAATTAATGATTTATAAGTTAAATAGACAATTCTGATAATAAAATATATATATCTGAATAAGTATTGTTTTGATTAATCCTCCTAATATATTTACTTAAATTGGCAAAATTGATATTTTCACATAATTTTAATAATGTGTTAGTTTGAATTAATATATATATGTGTGTGTGTGTGTGTTTAAGTTAATTTTAAATTAGATTTTAAAATTTGAATTTGAATCTAATATTTGAATTTGAATCTTTAAAGTTAATTATTTTAAATTAGTTGGATATATATATATATAAATGAGTTTTTGTTTAAAATAGAATTTATTTTTATTAAATTAAGATAGTGTTTATTGAATTATTAAATAAATACAATAGGGTTTATATTAACTTTTAAAATGGATTAAATATATTTTATTTTATTTTATTCAAATTATAATTGGTTTATACTTTATTTTCTTTTAAAGATTTTATTTATATATATTTAGAAAGCATTCGTTAATTTATAAATGTATTTATAAAATTGGAAAAATTAATTTAAAAAGCTTTTTAATGTCTTTTAAAAATAATACAAATGAATAATTACAAGTGTTGATTAATGAAGCTTTTAAGTATACATGTAAGTTAAGTAGTTATGAATGATGACAAGTGTGAGATAATAATAATGGACATAAACAAGTTGCAAGATGATTGCATTTTAAAAAAATATAGGCTGCTCGATCATTTTTTTTTCTCTATACACTTTTGTTCAAAAGAAATTTTTCTTCATCTAAAAACCCTGGAAACAAAATTTTCAAAACAGAAAAAAAAAAACAAAGCCCCGAAAACATTTCTACAATCTGCAGCTAAGTCAATCATCAACAATATTTCATTCTTAATCAACCTGTAGCTGTAACCTGTAATTTTTTTTTTCAACATGAGTTTTAAAGCAAGTGGAATCTGAAGCAAGATCAGGCCTGCATGCAAAATCTAAGCAACAAACAACATTAAGCTTTAAACCAAAAATAAGAAGCTGGGGCATTTCAGTTTAAAGTTTTCTAAGGGAAAGGACATTTTTAGTAGCTTCAAATTTGAAGCTCTGTTCTTCATCATCTTTTAAGGTGAGTAACCCTTTTCAAAACTGTTTGATTTGGATTTAATTTTAAGGCATGTGAAAGTATTGGCTTACATGGAAGTGCTTCATCCTGAAAATTTCCTGGGAATTTAGGTGTATGTGTATGAGCATGACTGTTTACATATATATTCAAGATCCTGATCTTTTATTTTGCATAATATCTGATTTGCCTTTTAAAATTCAAATCTCTCTAACGAAACAATATTGGACATTGATATCTGAATATAGGATGTTTGTTAATGTATGATGGTAGTTTTAAAAATAGTTTCGAGGTTTAAAATTCAACAAATATTTTTATTTTTATGGAATTGTTTGCACAAAAAATGGACAAACACCTCCAAGTCATATGAATTAGTTGATTTATGTTATTTCTAGTGATTTGGGTGATTTACGCAAATATATAAAAAGCAGGGACTAAACTGTAAAAGACACACAGATTTATAGTGGTTTGGCCAGAACGTGCCTACGTCCACTTTATATGTTATTCTCCTTCTCTATTCAGATTACAAGTACAAAGCTTTGATTACAAGTAACTGAAAGTTGTTTGAAAGTTCTTTCCGTGCTTGAGCTCTCAAACTTGTCTGCCATTGTTGTACCACTGCCCCTCTATTTATAGAGTGAGGCTGGGGGCAGGGGTCTTGGATGTATATAGCTGCTGGTGGGCCTGGGCTGAAGCAATCTGGCCTGGCAGTGTTGGTTCGGCAAGACTATGGTCTGGAGATAGTTGGAGCGGCTTGCGGTCCGGTAGGGGTTGGATGGAATTCGATTCGGTTGTGAGTGAAGTGGCATTGGTTCGGCAGGGGTTGGCTCGGCGGGCATGGAAAGATGATTGGTTCGGTGATGCGTGGAGGAGCTTGGACCGACATTGCCTAGAGTGGCCTTGGACCGGCATTGTTAGGAGGGGCTTTGGTTCGGTGGTAGGTGATTCGGTGGTGGGCAAGGTAGGTTGGTCCGGTATCGTGTGGTTCGGTGGAGGAGATGAATGGACCATTGGTGGATGGAGAGGGAGCTTGGACCGGCAATGCTTGGAGATGGTATGGTTCGGCATTGTTTAGAAATGCGCCCAACACTTGCCCCCCCCAAAGTGGGGCATATGCCATCATATGTCGCGCTTTGCTTCAGCTTAGGTGATTTTTGTCCGGTCTTGTGTGCCGAACCATACGGTCCGGTCATCCTGTGCTCGTTTATAAATAGGGGTGCTAGGACTTCGTTATCCCTTTGTCGTTTTGAGATAGCCGAATCATTTTGAATACCGGATCAACCAAGTGACAAGTCAACCAAGTGCCGAACCAGTCTTGTTCGCCGAACTATTTGAAGTGCCGAATCAATTCTTGATTGCCGAACCAGGTGAGACATTCTTTTGCCGAACGATCTTATATACTTGAATTGCCGAATGGACTTGTGGATTCAGAGTACCGAATGAACCTTGTGGGTTTGAACTGCCGAATGAGAAGGGGAAACGCCGAATGAACATGTATTTGAGCCACCGGATGAACCCTGAGGCCTTGAATACCGAATGGAATTTTACATTTATTTACCGAATGACCCTGGGGGCTTGAGCGTTTTGACTTATGGGTGAAATTTCAGACTATATACACTTGCTTGTTTATTTCCTCTGTTCTAGCAATATGTTTTTCTTTTGTGTTTGTAGGAAAATGTCTCGCAAAGTGGAAACTCGATCAGAAAAAAGAAAATCTACGGATAGACGAGAGTCCCCTGTAGTGCCCCCAGCCCAGCCAGGTCCGAAACGTCGTGGACCCACCCCGAGGTCGCTAGTAGACGGGTATGGTCCCCAAGAGCTTCTGAATTATCCTCCTGATTGCTTTCCGAGCTCTCTCAGAGAGGAGCAACTTGACGTTATCTCCCGCTCCTTTGGGATTGATAGAGCATGCATGCTGTTGCCAGGGGAGGGGGTCATGCCATATAATCCCCCTGAAGAATACTTCGCGTATAGCCGATACCATTGCATGTGTGGGGCCATTCCTCCGATCAATGCGTGGATAGTCAGCTTCATTACTTACCTGAAAGTGGCTCCCTTTCAGCTTCAGCCCAACTCCTATGTCATCTTAGTGTGTCTATTCGTTATCTTCCAGAGGAGATATGGGTGCCCCCCTTCTAACCGGAAAATCCGATATCTATATAATCTGAGGGGCTACAAGAAGGGGTCTCCCTACATTAGTTTAGAGTCGGCCGTGTCCTTCAAGCCGGTCTTGGACTTATACTCGAAGTTTACCATGTTTAAGAAGGAATGGTTCTTCATCAAGGACGACTCCGTTTCTTTTCGCCTTTTCACTTCTAGCTGTAAGTTGAATTCCATTTGTAACTTCTTTGTCCCGACTGCAATGCTTCCTCTTATATGCTTTTATTTCTTGCTAGCGACAGGTGGCTTTGCGGTCGTGGAGAATGATCGCCTGGTACAGATGGCCGTGGAGATAGAGGCTATCTCTGGAAGGGACAGGTCGGCTTCTTACCTGATCAGGAATGCCACTCTCCTGGAGCACAACCTAATTCTTCCACGTCAATCCGTGGTTAAGCAGAGAGATACAGCCGAGGAGAGGGCTGCTAAAGCTAAAGATGGGGCCACTGCGAAGAGTAGCAAGAGGAGGCCTTTCACAAAACCTCCAGTTGTCGGAGGTAAGAAGCTCAAGAAGTCCGACGGCCCTTCCCCTAGCACGTGCCCAATTACTCTGGGGGAGGAAGACGTGGAGGAGGATAGAGGTGAAGGCGAAGGAGGCGATGTAGGAGGAGAGGCAGAGAGTGGAGACGACAGAGAAGGTGATGGTGGTGGTGATGGCGCCGGGGCTTTGCCTCCTGGGCAAGCAGGCGAGTTTCAAGAGTGGACGGATGATGCCTTCCGCCAGGCTTTTGAGGGGTTGGAGGAAGGATCAGCCTTGGTGGAGAAGTCGAAGAGGTCTGATAAGGCCGGGACTGGTGCCAGTCTATCTTCTGAGAGTATTTCTGCTAAGGCAACTCCGGCGGTTCAAGGTGAATTCTTAACTCCTTCTTTTACCTTCACATGTTTCTTGAATCATAGTTTCATGCATGCTTGTAACACTTGGTTTTTATTCCAGGAATGGGTAAGGTGGCCAAGACATCAGATATTCGGCACCGCCTTGAACAGTATAAGTTACTCAAAGCTTCCTCCAAACCAAAGCCGTCAGCTAGCCGTCCTGGAGATGTGGTTAGATATCACCCTCTTCTCGGACTTATTGAAGAAGATATGCAAAAGAGAAAGAGGGGCCGATCTTCGTTTGAACCTTCACCTGACCCTCAGCCTCCAGTCCAGCCTATCCATGATATTACTAAGGAGGATACTAAGCTTATGCCTTCCCCACATCCGTCCGAAAATCCAACCGTCACCCCGATAGACCATCCTGGTTTGGCTCGCAACCCATTTGCCGGCCATCCGGATCTGGACCCGAGTTTTCAGGACATCTCTTTTGACGAGGCCACGGGTGAGCATCTTCTTCCCGCAATCCCATGGTACGGGTGCTTGATGAGGCTAAGTCCTTAGACCTCGATTTGCTTACTACTCGGATAATTACCAAGGGGGACGAAGCCAAGGCTAATATTGACCGGGTCGTGGAGGAGACCAGGAAGTTGATGGGGCATCATGCCCGTCTGGTCAAGGCTGGAGAGGAGATTGGGAGTGCTAATATTCGGTTGCGGCTAAAGGTTGTTGATCAGGCCAAACAGCTTGTCGATCAAGCCATTCAGATTTCTCAGCATGAGGCAGCCTCCAGGCGGTTGAAGAAGACTATGGAAGAGGCTAGTAAGGCAGAACTACGAAAGATGGAGGCTGCCTGTAAGGAACAGATTGATATGGCCATCGCAACGGTGGACGAGGTTCGGAGAGCGGATCTTGAGCAGGTAGAAGGGTTATCTGGGGGGCTGGAGGCCGCAAAGCTTGCTCAGGCCAAGCTGAAGGAGGAGATGGAAGTGATGCGGAAGTTCCTTCAGGCTGACTGCTCGAGATACCGACTGGAGAGAGATGCTGCTGTCGCACGACTGTCGGCTTCTGAGGCCCGGATGAAAGAGTTTGAGGAGAACGAGGGGATGATGGACGAGATGCTCCAGGACATGTATTTCCGTACTTGGAGGCAGGGCAACCTGTCCTGGATGGATGATTATCCCCGGATTATGGCTAGGATATATCTCCGGGCTTTGGAGGAAGCTAAAGCCAATGCGGATAAGGAAGGCGGTGCGGCTTTCAGGATGGATGCGGTTACGGCCCAATTCACTAAGGAAGAGAATGTGGCGGTTAAGGAGGGCATGCGGCTGCTTGCCGCGGATGAGGTAGGCATGCAGCTAGACGATGATGGTCAAGGAGCAGGTGCTGGTAAGTCTTTCCTTTTGACCTTTTCATGATTTGATTGCTTATCTTTCATGATTTTTGATGGATTCTCTTCTGAATTATGCAGGCGGGACCTCGGTAGCACATGCTGGGAGTTCCGATCCTGCAGTTAAGTAGATCCCGAGGGCTAGCGGGATGGAGGCGAAGCCCTGATTCTTTGACTTGACTTGTACACATTTTGGTTGCTGTCTATGTTAGTCCGAAACATTAGTGTAACTTGTAATTATATTATTTGTAAAGAATGACTTTATGTAATCTTATAACATAAGCTGATTCTGCTATGTCTGAATGTTGTTGTCATTTTGATATGCTGCATAAGAAATACAGCTGCGTGTTTATGCATGTGACTTAATTGTATTTAATGCTAAGTTTCTGCTTAAAATGTTATCTCATATCTTGTAATGCCAATATGATGTGTGAATAAATTAAAGCTACATATTTGTATAAAATAGAAGATAGTGCCGCCCTTCGTGTTTTAGTTGTAGAGGGTTGCTTTGAATGTCTTGCGTGACTGATTATGGAATGTAGCCGAGTGTTCCGTCATCCGGATGTGAGCTCATATTTCCACAAGCGAAAGTTCCCCTATTTTGTGACCTGTACTTTAAGGATTGTTATATAGGATAGGAAGAAAGTTTTTGAATGAAATGGAAATATGAGAAACAGTAAAACTTCCAATCACGGAAGGCCGTCGATATGCTTAAGTTCGTGGCAAACGGGTTTTGTAGTCACTTTCCCTAGCTGTGGGTCTTGGAAGCATTTGTCACCCATATTACGCCTCCATGGGGAGTTTATCTTTTTTACCACAGCCGCACTTAAGACATATCGGAGCCGAGATCGCGCACAGTAACTACCCGAGCCATTATGGCCCGTAATCATGGGTATTATTCGATTTACTGTGGCCGGCTAGCGTGGGTGCCGATCGTCAACCGTGAACTACCCCTGGCTGGCCACACCTTATGTTGGGGCTTAAAGTAGGTTCACGGTTGCCGGCGAGCCGAACGCCGTAATGAGCTGCCATCGGCTATAGTCGGCCTTCTTGATGGCTTATAATCGGCTCATTACAGTTGGCTTTGAGGGCAGTCGCGAGCAACGAGTTAACCCGCAGCAGAGGGATGCTGGAGCAAAAGTGTCTCATTGGCGAGTGCATAGAATCGCATAGTACCTGTTGGGTCTTGTCCAGGTGAGGTTGCGCCGTGAAGTTCCAGTATGGAAACGTCGTTGTACATGATTTTTTTCAACAGAAAATGATAAAGCTTAACAAGCATCCAAGATATAAAGGAACAAGTTAAAAAGAGACAAGATTTTTAAAGTGGTTCGGCATGAAAATGCCTACGTCCACTGATTCTCTTTGTTAATTCACTTCATATGGGCAGTACAAGTTAAGAAAAGTATCGACGGAGATGTCGGATGTTCCATGCCCTCTGGAACACCTCTCCGTCCACAGTTGACAAAATATAGGCTCCGTTGCGGAGATCTTTATGAATTACATAGGGTCCTTCCCAGATTGGATCTAGCGCTCCGGGGCGTGGGAAGATCCGCTTGAGGACAAGATCTCCTTCTTGTAAGCTGCGGTACTTGACTTTGGAGTTGTATTGTGCTGCAACTTTTTGCTTATGAGCTGCTGCTTTGAGTGCTGCATCGTTTCTTCTCTCTTCAATTAGATCCAAAGACATGTGGAGGAGTTCTTCGTTCTCTTCTGGGTTGTAGTGGATCCTGCGGTGCGAAGGCACTACAGTTTCAACTGGGAGCATGGCATCCGATCCGTATGCCAAAGAGAAAGGGGTATGCCCTGTTGATGTTCTGTAAGATGTGCGGTAGGCCCAAAGTGCCGTAGGAAGTTCATCCACCCAAGCGCCTTTTGACTTTTCGAGTTTCTTCTTGATTAGGGTTTTGAGGATTTTGTTGACAGCTTCGACTTGTCCGTTTGCCTGAGGGTAAGCCACAGATGAGAAGCTTTTGTCAATTCCGTGCTCTTGGCACCAGTCGGCGAATTCCTTGCTGTCAAATTGAAGTCCATTGTCCGATATGATTTTGAGTGGAACCCCGTACCTGCATAAAACATTTTTGATCAAGAAGTTAATAACTTTTGCCGAAGATATTTTATTTAGAGGCTCCGCTTCCACCCATTTGGTGAAATAGTCAACTGCTACTACGGCATATTTGGCTCCGCCTCGGCCCACTGGCAGTTCGCCAATCAAGTCAATTCCCCATATTGCAAAGGGCCAAGCGCTGATCATTTGAGTAATCTCGTTTGTTGGTAGCCGAGGAATTTTAGCAAATTTCTGACACTTGTCACATCTTTTGACGAAGTCTAGGGCGTCTTTGTTTAAGGTGGGCCAGTAATATCCATATTGGAGTATCTTCTTTTCCAGAGTCTGTCCACCAGTGTGATCTTCGCAACTTCCTCGATGTATGTTGGATAAGATTTCCTTGGCTTCCCTTCCAGCGACACACCTTAATAAGGGATTAGAGAAGCCGCGTCGATAGAGGATGCCTTCTTGTATTGTATAGCGGGAAGCTTTCCTCAAGATTTTCTTGACTTTGTTACACCCGTCGGGCAGTGTGCCATCTTGTAAATATTTCCGGATAGGAGTCATCCAAGTTTCCTCTTCGATTGCAGCTATCATATTAATTGTCTCGTAACTCGGGGCTAGTTGCTGCGAGATGGTTATTGTTCGGGAAGCGGTGTCGTCTTTCATGCTAGCTTGCTTTGCCAGTTCGTCGGCCTCCTGATTCTTCTCTCGAGGAATGTGTCTAATTAAATAGTGATCCAACTGGTTGAGCACCAGCTTGGTCTTCTTTAGATATGCTGTGAGTCGATCTCCTTGAGTTTGGAATTCTCCCAGTATTTGATTTACAATAAGTTGAGAATCACTATGGAGACATAAAGAACCGACTCCAATCTCCAGGGCAAGTTCTAAACCGGCTATCACTGCTTCGTATTCTGCATCATTGTTGGTGGCAGCGAACTCCAACCTTAGGGTGTAGTGCAGCTTCCTTCCCCTGGGGGTGATTATCACAACACCTGCCCCCGAGCCTTGCTCATTTGATGCTCCATCAACGAAGAGATTCCACTTGATATTTTTCGCTACTTCAGATTGCTCCTTACCTTCGTTAGTAGTGAATTCGGTAATGAAATCAGCAATGGCTTGTCCCTTGATAGCGGTGCGAGGATGGTAGGTAATATCATATTGACTCAGTTCAATGCACCACTTAAGTAGTCGCCCAGAAGTGTCGGGGCGATGGAGTACCTGCCTTAGCGGTTGATCGGTTAAAACTCTGATGGAATGAGATTGGAAATAGTGTCGCAGTTTCCATGACGTGATTAGTAAACAATATGCTAGATTTTCAAGTTTAGGGTATCTGGCTTCTGCCTTTGTAAATCTCTTGCTTACAAAGTATACGGGCCGCTGTGCGTGGTCGTCTTCTCTCACCAAAGCAGCGCTTAAAGTATGGGATGATACAGCAAGGTACAGGTATAGTTCCTCGCCTTCATTTGGAGTTGAGAGTACTGGTGGTCTTTGGAGGTGTTCGATTAAGTTAAGGAAGGCTGTCGAGCATTCGTCAGTCCATTCGAACTTTCCTTGGTCCTTCTTAAGAGCTTCGAAGAAAGGGATGCATTTGTCGGTTGCTTTAGAGATGAACCTGCTTAAGACAGCCACCTTCCCATTTAGGCTTTGCATCTCTCTTCGAGTGGATGGAATCTTGATATCTTGCAAAGCCCGGACTTGTTCGGGGTTCGCTTCAACCCCCCGGAATGTACGAAGAATCCCAAGAACTTTCCCGACGATACTCCGAAGGAGCACTTTAGAGGATTCAGCTTCATTCCATATTGGCGAAGTATTTGAAACATCTCGTCCAGTTGGTTTATATGATTGTTGGCTTTCCTTGATTTTACCAGCATGTCATCCACATAAACTTCCATAGTTCGTCCTATTAATTTCGCAAACATCTTGTTGACGAGGCGCTGATAAGTAGCTCCAGCGTTTTTAAGCCCAAAAGGTATTACTTTGTAGCAGTACAATCCCCGGTCAGTGATGAAACTAGTGTGGTTTTGATCGGGGGCGTGCATAGGGATCTGGTTATATCCTGAGTATGCGTCCATAAAGGATAAGAGTTCGTGTCCGGCTGTGCTGTCCATGAGTTGGTCGATTCGGGGGAGTGGGAAGCAGTCCTTCGGGCAAGCATCATCTAAGTTGGAGAAATCGATGCGTGTTCGCCACTTCCCATTAGCTTTCTTTACCAGTACCGGGTTGGCGATCCATTCTGGGTAGATGGCTTCTCGTATGAAGTCATTGGCGAGTAAGTTCTTTACTTCTTCCTCGAGGGCCGCTGATCGTTCTGCCCCCATGCTCCTCTTTTTCTGCTTCAATGGCACCTTGGTGGGATCGATGTTCAGCATGTGGCATGCAACATCTGGAGAGATTCCTGTCATGTCGGCGTGCGTCCATGCAAATACATCCATGTTGTGGCGAAGAAACTCGACGGGTTAACCTTTCAACTCCGCTCTTAACTGAGACCAGACCCTCAGCAGTCTACTTGGGTCGTGTTTGTCTACAGATACAAATTCGTTGAAAGGATCGCTGGTATATCGAAGAGGAGGGGCTTTCTTTAATTGCTATGCTTCCAGGTTTTTCTTGCAGAAAGAAGTCTCTGCATCCTTCCCTTTATCCTTCCTGCGGTTATTGCGAAGCTCAGTTACATAGCAATCTCGAGCGGCGTCTTGATCTCCCTCTATTTCTCCTACTCCGCTATCTGTTGGGAATTTCATCTTCAGGCACCATGGGGCTAGGACAATTTGGAAGTCAGACAAGGCTGGCCTTCCCAAAAAGGCGTTGTAGGCCGAATGGTTCTCTATCGGTACAAATGTTTGTTTTCGCACAGCGGAGCGGGGATGACTTCCTATTTCAACAAAATGGTCTAATTACCCGAGGGGCATCTTCGCATCTCCAGTGAAACCATGTAGTGGTTTGTTGCATGGAGACACATCCTTCATTGACAGCTTCATTTTGTCGAATGCATGCTTGAATAGGATATTCACTGAGCTTCCAGTGTCTACTAAAATTCGAAAAACTTTGGCTGGACCGAACCAGGCAGGGATGACCATAGGATCCATGTGTGGTTACTGTCTTCCCTCTAGATCACGCCTATTGAATGTGATGTCATCATTCTCTTTCCGTTTCGGGTGGCGTTCTTCCATAACAGAATTAACGTAGCCTTCAGCATTTCTAAATGACTTACCGTATCTTTCCATCTCTACCCAGCTTCTGTCGGCGATGTGTGGTCCTCCTGATATGGTATGGACCACTATTTTCTCTTTACTAGAGCCGCTGGTGTTGCGATTTCCTCCGCCTTCTTCTAGGAGGGGTAACCCTGGGTTTTCATTGACGGGAGCTGGAGTCCTGCTCTGGCTTTTTACATAGCGTTCCAGTCTCCTCCTTCTAATGTGTTCTTCAATCAAGTCCCGGAGATGGTGGCATTCATTGGTGTCATGTCCGTGGGATTCGTGGAAGCGACAGAACTTTCCAGACTTGAGTGCGTTATCTGACTCCTTCTTGTGCGGGGGGCGCTTGTATCTAACTTCGTCTTGAGTGGCTAGGAAGATGTTTTCGATTGTTTCATTCAAAGGAGTGTAGGAGTCAAATCTTGGTCCAGGTCTATATAGGCGCTTTTCCCCTTTCTTGCCCCCAGCATTGTCACTTGAGTCATTTCTCCGAACATCCTTTGTTGCAGCGGAAACCCTGTCTGTAGCTGTTTTAGCCTATTGCCCTGACTGCCTCTCAGTGGCAGCATCTTCAAGTCTCATATACTTTCCAGCTTCATGGAAGAAATCAGGTAAAGTAGCTGGCTTTTCCTTGGTTAGTCTTCTAGCAAATTTAGTATCCGGATGTACACCACTGCAGAGAGCCATTAGGATAAGTTTCTCGTCGGAATCTTGGACTGCGGCCGTCGCAGCGTTGAATCGGGTGAGATATTGTTGCACTGTCTCTCCGGGTTTCTGCTTGATATTAGATAAGGAATAAGCGTCCTTGGGTTGTTCCACATGAATGCGGAACTGGCTGATGAATTTTTCTTTCAACATTTCCCATGAGCTGATGGACCCTTGGGGTAGGTGGCAGAACCAGGAGGTAGCTAGGTATGCCAAGAAAAGTGGGAAGCATTTACACAATACTCCCTCTGTTGCTCCGCTCATGAGCATATGCTGGGTGTATCTCTGTAAGTGTACGATGGGGTCAGAGGTTCCCTTGTAAGGTTCCATCGTTGGCATTTTCCATTCTCGGGGGGTGATGGCAGTTTCAATATTGCGGGTGAAGGGGCTGGTTACCCTAGCACCTATCCCTCGATCCCTTTGCTCCTGTTGGATGCACTCCCTGAACAATCGCGCCATTCTTTCATCAAAACTTGGAGCGGATAAAAATGAGTTTGGTTCTTCCCTGCGGGATTGATTCCGTCCAGATGACCTGTAAGGATGGTATCGTTTATCTCTCCTGACATTCTCCAATGGCTGCCTCTGGTCTTCCGGGGGCATGCTGGGGTCAGCCACAGTTGGCCATTGCCTTGATCTTCCCCTGTTGGGTTCTGTTCTCAGCACTTCCTTGGGTCCAACTTCGGGCCGGACACCGGCTCGGCCGCGTCTACTGGTGTTTTCATGGTTAGGTAGAATGACAGGCTCAGCTACATCCGACCCCTGCCTGGCACCTCCCCTGTTGGGTTCGGTTCCAAGTGTTTCCTCGGGTCGGAATTCGGGATGAGTCCGGGCTCGGCTCCTACCATGGCTGCTTCTGTTGTTGGCCTCTTCGAAGAAGAAAGACCCTTGTCGTCTCTTAGATCCTCCAGACTGGGGCTCGCCCCATGATTCAGTGTTACGGTTGGATTCTTCAGCATCCCTTAAGCGTGACATGAGTTGGTCCACCAAGGCTTCTTGTTGAGATGCGAAACGGTTTGTTACTTCAGCCACAATCCTGTCCAGATCCGCCCTTGTAATTGGTTGTTCCGTGGCGGGGGCTGTCGGATTTGCCTGATTTAAATTTGCCATTGGAACCTGACGATTGTCTTGGTCCCTAATTACTGGATCTGGGACACTGCCAGTTGCAACGTTCTTTCCTTTGTTAGCATCTTTCTTCCGTCCGGGAGCCATATTTTCCAAGCAATAAACAATGCTAACAGAAAAAGGGTTAAGTGGGAGAAGCTGAAGCTTCGAGCTCCTGGCTCTCAGTGAAAGCACCAAAAATGTTTGCACAAAAAATGGGCAAACACCTCCAAGTCGTATGAATTAGTTGATTTTATGTTGTTTCTAGTGATTTGGGTGATTTACGCAAATATATAAAAAGCAGGGACTAAACTGTAAAAGACACACAGATTTATAGTGGTTCGGCCAGAACGTGCATACGTCCACTTTATATATTATTCTCCTTCTCTATTCAGATTACAAGTACAAAGCTTTGATTACAAGTAACTGAAAGTTGTTTGAAAGTTCTTTCCGTGCTTGAGCTCTCAAACTTGTCTGTCATTGTTGTACCCCTGCCCCTCTATTTATAGAGTGAGGCTGGGGGCAGGGGTCTTGGATGTATATAGCTGCTGGTGGGCCTGGGTTGAAGCAATCTGGCCTGGCAGTGTTGGTTCGGCAAGACTGTGGTATGGAGATAGTTGGAGCGGCTTGCGGTCCGGTATGGGTTGGATGGAGTTCGATTCGGTTGTTAGTGAAGTGGCATTGGTTCGGCAGGGGTTGGCTCGGCGGGCATGGAAAGATGATTGGTTCGGTGATGCGTGGAGGAGCTTGGACCGGCATTGCCTGGAGTGGCCTTGGACCGGCATTGTTAGGAGGGGCTTTGGTTCGGTGGTAGGTGATTCGGTGGTGGGCAAGGTAGGTTGGTCCGGTATCGTGTGGTTCGGTGGTAGGAGATGAATGGACCGGTGGTGGATGGAGAGGGAGCTTGGACCGGCAATGCTTGGAGATGGTATGGTTCGGCATTGTTTAGAAATGCGCCCAACAGGAATAACAGAGGAAATGAATATGTAGTATAATAATCAACCAATTCAATCTCTGTTTGAATTGCTTGAATTAATTGGTGATGGGAAGACTTAATTTTTAATATACATTTCCTGATTTTTAAATTGTTAATTTAAGAGAATTTTCGAGATGATCATTTTGGTCATTTTTGACGATTGTTGATAATTGGCATGGTGGAATTGGTCGAGTTTTGGGTTGGAGGTGGTTGGTGTGCTGTCGGCCTCAGGAAAAATAACATGATATTTTTCTGATGATTGTAGCGACTAGGAAGGACCGAAGTTAGGTTTAGCACATTGTTTCTCGACGTTGCCTTTCGGTGGGTTTTTCGTCATCGTGGCATGATCGGATTCGATCGCGTGGCTTGTGGGAGGAGCTCGGGGTTGAGATGTAGGTGCGGTGAGAATGGCAGAGGTGGTTGAGGTCGGAGTTTCTGGAGTAAAGGAATTTTTCGATCGGCGTTAGTCAATTGAATGGTCGTTTTCACTTCTGAGGATCATCAGGGAAATCTGGTGGTTCGTATAGGCCGTGGCGTTGGAGGACGACTTGGTGGAGTATTCGAGGTTGGTCGGAGTCGCTCCGATAAACGGTGCATATGCACGGTTTTCGTTATGTATCTGTGATTTTGGGGAAGAAGGGGTTTTCGTAGGAAGGCATGAAGAAGTGGGTGTTTGACCCGAGTTGTTGTTCGAGTTAGACTCATGTGTGCGTTGTAAAAATTTAGGCTGGAAGTGCTGATGATAAATCGAGTTTGGGCTTATGAATTCACTCGTGTTTGGTTAGTGTGAACTCGAGAGTTGCCTCGGGTATATACTAGAAGAGTGACAGGGTAAAATTTTAAAACTAATTATCTTAACTGTTTTAAGTAATGGTGGATTGATTAATGTTGGATAGTTTAAACTAAAATCTATTTAAAGTTGTAATTAATTTAGTTAATATTTAAAGATGTTTTTGTTTTTTAAGATAAATCAGATAATTAAGGATTTTAATTAAAGGATTTGTGTTTTAATTTTTATTTAAACTTATTGCCTTAAGCTAAGGATATCAATTCCAAAGTATATTTCATTCTAAATATAGTTAAGAATAGGATTAAGGTGAATGATGCATCTTTCCAATTAATTAAGGATTGAATAATTTAAATTAAATAATTGATTTAAGAAGGTTAATCAATTTATTTATGAGAATAATTAATGCTAAATTAATTAAGACAAATCTCTTATGAAAGAGATTAAAACTTAATTGTTGAATGAAATTTATTAAATATATTTACTTAGTATAAGTAATTAACGGATAATTACTTAAAGAGAAATTACTTTAAACAGATAAAAATTGAATAATTACTTGATAAAATAATTAAAGGAATTAATTACTCAGTGTAATTAATTAAGCTAATAAGGGTAACTTTTAGTTAGTTAATTAAGATTAACTAATTAAAGAAATCTTTGATGTTGGGTTATCTATAATCATTTGAGATGGTAAATAAGGTGTAATTACTTGATGAAGTAATTAATGAATAACTACTGGATGAATTATTAAACGGAAATTACTTGAGGAGAAGTAACTAAAGGATATGATGGAAGAATTACTCAGTGTAATTGAAGGACATAATTAATCAAGGAGGTGGTTTATTTGAAGAAGTAAAGTTAATTTCTGATTGTGATTAATCAAGTCTGATTAATGAATGAAATTAAGTTAAAAGTTAATTATTATTTGAAATTTAAGAATAGTTAACTAATGAATGTAATGAGAAGATCATTAATTAATTTAATTAATTGAAGTGATAAATCTTGCTTATTAATTGATTGATGATGGGTGTCTTGAATTGGGAAATATCTCTGATATGAATTGCTTCGTGATATGATGGACGATGATTGTGTGATTATCAATCAATCATGAATTGCTGTGTAAAAGTGTTATCCGACAATTAAAGTTTAATTGTATTAAATTGGATAACTTGGGTTTAGACGACATGGAATTTGAAGAGACCGGAGTCGGGTATTAGTGAACACCCGAAACCACTTCGATTCTTTATAGGTTTGATTTGTGAAACTAATAGACTGAAGTGGAATGACTTAAGTAAATTGGACCATTTAAATCTAAGTTTTGGCTCTTAGATATTGATGTGAGAAATGATTGATGTCTATAATAACTGGTGAAATTGTAAATTGATATAAGTTACCCCGGGTTTATATAAGTTGTATGCTTTTGTATTCCATGTTAGATGGGTTTACTCACGCTAGTTTCCAGCCTGACCCGGGTGTTACTTTGATATAATGCTCGGGTCAGACCGAGTATTACAGATTTTCAGGTAAGGACGTTTTGGAGCTCAGGAGGCGAGCTGGATGGCTGGGACGTATGGAGTATTTACTGCTTTGTATAGTATAGATGGCTTGGACGTGTTGTTTTAAACTATCCAGTGTATTGTAATGGTTATAACTCTGATGTAAAAAAAAATTGTACTATTGATGATTCTTCTTTGTAAAACCGTTATTTATGTCATATTATATTTTGATCCGCTGCGAATGTGAGGTTTCTGTGACTGGTTTCTGTTTCTTCTTCTTTCTCTTTTCTTCTTTCACTAACTATCTGAAAATTTCGGGATCGGAATTTTCGGGTTGTTACATTTGGTATCAGAGCCAAAGGTTAAGCGAGAACCTTGGCTCTGTTGGGGATTACTCATTAAGGATAGGGTAAGTGGTACCCTATAATGAGTTGAGTGTATAAATATGAGAGAGCGTACTTGTTATTTTATTATATAAAGGATTTTAAATGATTTCAAAAGTAAATGAATCTTATATAAGAAATAGATTATCTATTATATTAAGGAAATTGATTGTAGTATTAATTAAACTAAAAGTAATAGTAAGAATTAAGTGGTAATAATTACAACCAAATTGAAATTAAATTTAAAGACAAGATTGATATGGATGCAAACCGAAATTAAATCTTGAATTTGGAAAAGGTTTCAGGATAAGGATAATCAGTTGATTTATGTAATTAATTAAACTTTATTTAATGAGATTAATTAATGGATAATAATTGGAATTGATAAATAAGAAGGAGTTACTTAATGAAGTAACTAGAGGTAAGTAATTTAAGGGACAATTACTTAATGAAGGTAATTAAGAAATATGTTAATTAACGAATGTGATTAATTAATGATGTGATTAATTTAAAGAAATAACAAATAATATTATTTAATGCATTTGAATGAAATGGTCCTATTTTAAACAAGAGTTGTTTGAAAATTTAAAAAGAAATTCGTTTTGAATTAAAACCAAAGGTGGTTTAAAATTTTAAAGTATAACTTGGTATGTAAAAGAAATTAATATGTATACATGTGGATATACATAATACCAAAGGTGATTGGAAATAAACTCTAAATGGTGAGTTTTGAGTTTGGAATAAGATGTGATACTCAAGGTGATAAGTTTTTGAACTTAATAAGCGGAAAGATTATTTATGAGAAGTTTAAAATTTGAGATGGAAGTTCAAATTGGGTAAGGTTGACCGAAATAAGTAAACTGAGTTTAACTTGGAAAAGATTAAATAAGTTGGAATGATCAACCTGATTTGGAAATTTCAAGATGAAATTGGAATTTAACTTCGGAAGTTAAATGGTTAATCTGAACGGGGAGTTTGTGTGATCTCAAATGGGTTTGAGATCTGGAATTTGGAATTTGATGGATGTTTTAGAATGGAATTTTGAAATTTGGACTTAGAATTGAATTGTTTAAAAACTTTAAAGGAAAATTGATTTAAAGTAATTAAATCAACAATTGAAGTATTAACTCGAATTTATATAATTCGAGATGGTTTAAATTTGAAATTTGAATTAGATCAAATTGAATTTGATTTGAAGTAATTGAAAGTGTGATTGAAGATGTATGAGTATAAAATTCAAATGGAAATTTTGAATTGGATTAATTGGAAATAATTTGAAATTGAAGTGGATTCAATTTGAAATTAGTCCAGATTGATTTGAATAATTTGAAATTGTAATTATAGTAGAATAGTTTTAAAATTCAAATGGAATTTGAATTGAATTTGGGGAGAAATCAAGAATAATTTAGCTTAATTTGGAAATGGAGTTTGAAATTGGAATTAATTCAAACTGGAGTTGAAATGAATTGAAATTGGAACCAGTTCAATTGAAATTTATGTGAATTAGTAAATTTTGAGATCAAGACTGAATAAAGTTAAATTTGGAAAGAAACTGTGGTTAATTCAACTTGAAATTGGGGTTAAATCAATTTCAATGGAAATTGAAGTTATTTAAATTGGAATTGGGTCAATTTAAATGGTAGAGGAAATTTAAATTGAATTGATGAGAATGGAAATTGGAAAGTGAAGAGTTTTGACTCTGGACTATATTTAATATAAATTATTTTAATATGAACTTATTTTCCAAGCTATTTATTATATATACAACCTTTCTTTTTAAAGCCAAACTATCACATACTTGTTTTACAATTATTTTTGGAACTGTTTAACAATTTTCTAACTGCTTTATAAACTAATTACTATTTCCAACTACTAATACTATTTTATTTCTATTTTGCAATTATTTAAATTTCTATAATTATTTTAACTATTTTCTAACTATTTTACACCTATTTTACAAACTAGTAATTATTTTCAAACTACTTATCTTTTTTTAAATTTTTCAAGCTATTTTTTTTTTAATAAACTGGTCGGAGTTCAAACTGTTATTGGTTAAATACCCAATCAAGATAAGAATAGGGGTGATAATCCAAATAGATTGAAGCAATTGTGAGTAAGTGAATGAAAATCAAAGTGAATGTGAATAAAAATGGAATTGATTTAGCTAATAACCAATAAAGAAAAATACGTAGGGTGTACGTATGTTATTCTATTCGCATAGTGATTTGATCCAGATTCGAGCACAGAATTTCGAGATAGCTTTATCGATCCGAGTGGAATTTTTCACTCGATGTTCGACGGCGAACCTGGATATGGATTGTTGATTGGTTCTGGATATTCTCTATCATAGTTAGGCTATGCAAGGAGAGTAACGGTTTCTGATCAAGAAACCAGATCTGTGTTCTCACTAGGAAGTCGGGTGGACGATACTAGTTCGGAAGTGAAATTTTATGATCGAGTGAGCGATCAAATTGGTATAGTGTACGAATGGTATGGTACATCGTACGGATTCAAATGAAAATGATATTGGAAGAAGTTTTCAAATTTGAATATTTCATTTTGAGTAAACAAAGTTAAATATCTTTGTATTATAAAATGAAACTCCCCTTGTTGAATCTTTTGCCATAAGAAAAGGATTTTTGAAGGTGTTTTAAAGTATAAAAGGAGTTTTATACAAGTTTGAAATGATCCAAAGTTTTAAAGAATATATATATCTGTATGTGTGTATATATATATATTTAAAGGATCTTATGAGGATTTTGAAAAAAGTTTTGGGAACCTATGGATTTGGAAAGGCTTTTTATTTTTGGGTAAAATCAATATTGAATTTGGAAAGCCTAGTTTGAGAATTATCGACTTTGGGATAATCGATTTTGTGTAAAGAAGCTTTGTATGAGATAATACTAGGTGTATGATTTGAAGATACTATATGTGTATAGTATAAAATGTTTTGATGATGGTTCTGGAGAAAAAGGCGCTCCCTTGAAATGAACGTCTCAGGAGTACCACCGGGTGGTGCTGCCTTGAGCCCCAAGGGGGGTTCTAAAGTTGATCCTGTGAGGAGTCCGGACAAAACTAGTTCCTGGGGATCTTGAGTAGATGTTACCATAGCGAAAGTCGTGTGTGTCGCTGAGAGCCAAGGTCTACGTTTGGTTTTATATCGGTAGACTGCGATCTATGGTAACATAGTGAAGGTCGTGTGTATCGCCGAGAGCCAACAGTCTACGTTTGATTTTACATCTGTAGACTGCGACCTATGTTGGAGTGGAGAAGTTTCATTTCGACAGCGAAAATCAGAGGCCGCTGAGAGCCTGCAGTTACATGGACCTTTGCTGCGATGGCAACGTAACCTTGGATGTAACTGTGATCTGTTGTGTGGGATCCATGGTGTAATAAAGAGGCCACGGAGAGTCTGCAGTTACATGGACTTTTGCTGCGACGGCAACGTAACCCTGGAATGTAACTGTGACCATGGATGGGGGTGATGATTTCCAGAGCATTCTCACCAAAGATATATCCTCCATTTTCAAAAACTGTTTCTGAATTTTCAATAAATTATTTTCTAAAAAGTATTTTCACTGGATGTTGAAGACGAGTCTACTAAGAACTTATAGATGTTCAGTCCTACGCCTGATCAACGTATGACCGAATTTCTACAAGAACGAGGACGGACTTGTTGAAACATCGAGTAATAAAATGATATTTTCTATAAAAACTATTTTGGAAATATTACATAGATTTTAATCAAAGATTTTTTTTTAAAATATTTAATAAAACTCTGGCTTCATTCCTTTTCGAGGACGAAAAGATTCAAAAGGGGGGAGGAATGTGATATCCCGGGATTCTAGACATCTATAATTGATAATTTAACTGGATTTAATTAGTTGAATTAATGATTTATAAGTTAAATAGACAATTCTGATAATAAAATATATACATCTGAATAAGTATTGGTTTGATTAATCCTCCTAATATATTTATTTAAATTGGCAAAATTGATATTTTCACATAATTTTAATAATGTGTTAGTTTGGATTAATATATGTGTGTGTGTGTGTGTTTAAGTTAATTTTAAATTAGATTTTAAAATTTGAATTTGAATTTGAATTTAAAATTTGAATCTTTAAAATTAATTATTTTAAATTAGTTGGATTTATATATATATAAATGAGTTTTTATTTAAAATAGAATTTATTTTTATTAAATTAATATAGTGTTTATTGAATTATTAAACAAATGCAATAGGGTTCATATTAACTTTTAAAATGGATTAAATATATTTTATTTTATTTTATTTTATTCAAATTATAATTGGTTTATACTTTATTTTCTTTTAAAGATTTTATTTATATATATTTAGAAAGCATTCATTAATTTATAAATGTATTTATAAAATAGGAAAAATTAATTTAAAAAGCTTTTTAATGTCTTTTAAAAATAATACAAATGAATCATTACAAGTGTTGATTAATGAAGATTTTAAGTATACATGTAAGTTAAGTAGTTATGAATGATGACAAGTGTGAGATAATAATAATGGAGATAAATAAGTGGCAAGATGATTGCATTTAAAAAAAATATAGGCTGCTCGATCATTTTTTTTTCTCTATACACTTTTGTTCAAAAGAAAATTTTCTTCATCTAAAAACCCTGGAAACAAAATTTTCAAAACAGAAAAAAAAAACAAAGCCCCGAAAACATTTCTACAATCTGCAGGTAAGTCAATCATCAACAATATTTCATTATTAATCAAACCTGTAGCTGTAACCTGTAATTTTTTTTTCAACATGAGTTTTAAAGCAAGTGGAATCTGAAGCAAGAACAGGCCTGCATGCAAAATCTAAGCAACAAACAACATTAAGCTTTAAATCAAAAACAAGAAGCTGGGGCATTTCAGTTTAAAGTTTTCTAAGGGAAAGGACATTTTCAGTAGCTTCAAATTTGAAGCTCTGTTCTTCATCATCTTTTAAGGTGAGTAACCCTTTTCAAAAATGTTTGATTTGTATTTAATTTTAAGGCATGTGAAAGTATTGGCATATATGGAAGTGCTTCATCCTGAAAATTTCCTGGGAATTTAGATGTATGTGTATGAGCATGACTGTTTACATATATATTCAAGATCCTGATCTTTTATTTTGCATAATATCCGATTTGCCTTCTTAAATTCAAATCTCTCTAACGAGACAATATTGGACATTGATATCTGAATATAGGATGTTTGTTAATGTATGATGGTAGTTTTAAAAATAGTTTCGAGGTTTAAAATTCAACAAATATTTTTATTTTTATGGAATAACAGAGGAAATGAATATATAGTATAATAATCAACCAATTCAATCTCTGTTTAGAATTGCTTGAATGAATTAGTGATGGGAAGACTTAATTTTTAATATGCATTTCCTGATTTTTAAATTGTTAATTTAAGAGAATTTTTGAGATGATCATTTTGGTCATTTTTGACGATTGTTGATAATTGGCATGGTGGAATTGGTCGAGTTTTGGGTTGGAGGAGGTTAGTGTGTTGTCGGCCTCAGGAAAAATAACAGGATATTTTTCTGATGATTGTAGCGACAAGGAAGGACCGAAGTAGGGTTTAGCACACTGTTTCTTGACGTTGCCTTTCGGTGGGTTTTTCGTCATCGTGGCATGATCGGAGTCGATCGCGTGGCTTGTGGGAGGAGCTCGGGGTTGAGATGTAGGTGCGGTGAGAATGGCAGAGGTGGTTGAGGTCGGAGTTGCCGGAGTAAAGGAATTTTTCGATCGGCGTTAGTCAATTGAATGGTCGTTTTCGCTTCTGAGGATCATCAGGGAAATCTGGTGGTTCGTATAGGCTGTGGCGTTGGAGGATGACTTGGTGGAGTATTCGAGGTTGGTCGGAGTCGCTCCGATCATCGATGCATATGCACGGTTTTCGTTGTGTATCTGTGATTTTGGGAAAGAAGGGGTTTTCGTAGGAAGGCACGAAGAAGTGGGTGTTTGACCCGATTTGTCATTCGAGTTGGACTCGTGTGTGCCCTGTAAAAATTTAGGCTGGAAGTGTTGATGATAAATTGAGTTTGGGCTTGTGAATTCACCCGTGTTTGGCTAGTGTGAACTCGAGAGTTGCCTCGGGTATATACTAGAAGAGTGACAGGGTAGAATTTTAAAACTAATTATCTTAACTATTTTAAGTAATGGTGGATTGATTAATGTTGGATAGTTTAAACTAAAATCTATTTAAAGTTTTAATTAATTTAGTTAATATTTAAAGATGTTTTTGTTTTTTAAGATAAATCAGATAATTAAGGATTTTAATTAAAGGATTTGTGTTTTAATTTTTATTTAAACTTATTGCCTTAAGCTAAGGATATCAATTCCAAAGTTTATTTCATTCTAAATATAGTTAAGAATGGGATTAAGGTGAATGATGCATCTTTCCAATTAATTATGGATTGAATAATTTAAATTAAATAATTGATTTAAGAAGGTTAATCAATTTATTTATGAGAATAATTAATGCTAAATTAATTAAGACAAATCTCTTATGAAAGAGATTAAAACATAATTGTTGAATGAAATTTATTAAATATATTTACTTAGTATAAGTAATTAACGGATAATTACTTAAAGAGAAATTACTTTAAAGAGATAAAAATTGAATAATTACTTGATAAAATAATTAAAGGAATTAATTACTCAGTGTAATTAATTAAGCTAATAAGGGTAACTTTTAGTTAGTTAATTAAGATTAACTAATTAAAGAGATCTTTGATGTTGGGTTATCTATAATTATTTGAGATGGTGAATAAGGTGTAATTACTTGATGAAATAATTAATGAATAACTACTGGATGAATTATTAAACGGAAATTACTTGAGGAGAAGTAACTAAAGGATAGTTACTTGATGGAAGAATTACTCAGTGTAATTGAAGGACATAATTAATCAAGGAGGTGGTTTATTTGAAGAAGTAAAGT
Organism: Allium cepa; assembly: GCA_030765085.1. Taxonomy (NCBI): domain Eukaryota; kingdom Viridiplantae; phylum Streptophyta; class Magnoliopsida; order Asparagales; family Amaryllidaceae; genus Allium; species Allium cepa. Next base: position 159,079,399 of record CM060945.1, on the reverse strand, counting down.
TAATTTCTGATTGTGATTAATCAAGTCTGATTAATGAATGAAATTAAGTTAAAAGTTAATTATTATTTGAAATTTAAGAATAATTAACTAATGAATGTAATGAGAAGATCATTAATTAATTTAATTAATTGAAGTGATAAATCTTGCTTATTAATTGATTGATGATGGGTGTCTTGAATTGGGAAATATCTCTGATATGAATTGCTTCGTGATATAATGGATGATGATTGTGTGATTATCAATCAATCATGAATTGCTGTGTAAAAGTGTTATCCGACAATTAAAGTTGAATTGTATTAAATTGGATAACTTGGGTTTAGACGACATGGAATTTGAAGAGACCGGAGTCGGGTATTAGTGAATACCCGAACCCACTTCGATTCTTTATAGGTTTGATTTGTGAAACTAATAGACTGAAGTGGAATGACTTAAGTAAATTGGACCATTTAAATCTAAGTTTTGGCTCTTAGATATTGATGTGAGAAATGATTGATGTCTATAATAACTGGTGAAATTGTAAATTGATATAAGTTACCCTGGGTTTATATAAGTTGTATGCTTTTTAATTCCATGTTAGATGGGTTTACTCACGCTGGTTTCCAGCCTGACCCGGGTGTTACTTTGATGTAATGCTCGGGTCAGACCGAGTATTACAGATTTTCAGGTAAGGACGTTTTAGAGCTCAAGAGGCGAGCTAGATGGCTGGGACGTATGGAGTATTTACTGCTTTGTATAGTATAGATGGCTTGGACGTGTTGTTTTAAACTGTCCGGTATATTGTAATGGTTATAACTCTGATGTAAAAAAAATATAATTGTACTAATGATGATTCTTCTTTGTAAAACCGTTATTTATGTCATATTATATTTTGATCCGCTGCGAATGTGAGGTTTCTGTGACTGGTTTATGTTTCTTCTTCTTTCTCTTTTCTTCTTTCACTAACTATCTGGAAATTTCGGGATCGGAATTTCCGGGTTGTTACACTTTCATAGAACTTGTCTTTTTTCACTCCTGCGCTCTGGTAGGGTCCTATGCTCGAGATAGTATCTGAACGGAGTCGTCCATGACTCCTTATCGAGAATGACTTCAAATACCCGTTCTATTTCCATCTGATCAATGCTTGGGGAAAATAATGTCTCCATGGGAACGAGCCCCATTTCCTGTGCCTCATCTATACTGGCTAACTTTGCTTAGGAATCGGCCTTCTGATTGCGTTCTCGGGGTATGCAATAGATGGCATAATAATCAAATTGATTCAATATTTCCTAGACCTGAGCGAGATAAGCAGCCAGTTTTTGGTCTTTAGCTTGGTACTCCCTCGGAACTTGGCACATGACCAGTTGCGAATCGCAGTAAATCCCCACAACAATAATTTTTAATTCTCTAGCAAGCCCTAGTCCGGCGAGTAGGGCTTCGTATTCGGCGTCATTGTTGGTCGCACAAAAATCGAACTTTACAACATAGCATACAAATCGGCCTTCGGGAGCTTCAAGTATAACCCCGGCACCTGAGCAACGGTCATTTGATTCACCATTATTTTGTAGCTTCCAGACATATTTAGGAGATTCACTGGTTTTGAGCAAGTCCTCCAAGATAGTGAATTCAGCAATGAGGTCTACTAGGACTTGTCCTTGAATTGCTCGCCTTAGTGTGTAAGTGATGTCGAACTGACTCGGCTCGATATTCCGTTTGAGTAACCTACCAAACATCTTAAGCCGCATAAGGACCTGTCAATAACGGCTGGTCGGTGTAGGTAGTGATAGGATGAGCCTGAAAATATGGATGGAGCTTTCTCGAGGCAATGACAAGATAGTAAGCTAACTTCTCCAACTTCGGATAATTTCATTCTGCTCCGATCAATCATTTGTTAATGTAGTATACTAGCCGTTGTATTCGGTCCTCCTCCCAAATTAAGGCGGCACTGATTGCATTTTCTGACACCGTTAAGTAGATGTACAATCTCTCATGATCAATAGGCTTTGACAGAATGGGTGGTATGTACAGGTGTTGAACCAGTGCTTGGAATGCGTCTGCACATTCCGTACTCCATTCAAAATTCTGTTTCCCTTTTTTGATTAGATCGAAGAAGGGAATGCATTTGTTGGTAGATTTTGAAATGAACCTGCTTAAGGCAGCTACTTTCCCATTGAGGCTTTGGACTTTCATTATAGTTCTTGGAGTCTCAAGATTTCTGATTGCCCAGATCTTCTCATGATTGGCTTCGATTCCTCGAGCATTGACGATAAATCCAAGGAATTTTCCAGACGCGACCCCAAAGTGACACTTTAATGGGCTGAGTTTCATTCTGTATTCTTAAAGGATGTTGATCATCGTTTCCAGTCTTTGATATGATTGGTGGAGAATCGCAACTTCACAAGCATGCCGTCCACATATGCTTCCATGGTTTTTCCGATCTGGTTAGCGAACATTCGATTAACTAGTCTTTAGTAGGTTTCTCCAGCATTCTTGAGTCCAAATGGCATGACTTTGTTGCAGTAAAGTCCCAGATCGATGACAAAGTTGGTATGTTCCTGATCGGGCAAGTTCATGGGTATTTGGTTGTATCCCAAATATGCATCCATGAAGTATAAGAGTTCATGTCCAGCCATTGAATCTACGAGCTAATTGATTCTGGGAAGTGGAAAACTATCTTTAGGGCAAGCTTTATTCAAGTCTGAATAGTCAATGCATGTTCACCATTTCCTGTTAGGTTTTCTGAAAAGTACAGGATTAGACACCCATTCTAGATATAATGCATCTCGGATAAATCCATTCGACCGGAGTTTATCTACCTCTTCCTTAAGGACGGCAGATCTCTGTGGATCCATACCATGCCTTTGTTGCTTGATTGGGACATGCCGCGGGTCAATATTCAATGTGTGGCTCGCGATGTCCGGGGAGATCCCATACATGTCGAAATGCAATTCGGGCAAACACGTCGAGGTTTTCCCAGAGAAATTCAACCAATTCCTACTTCATCTGTTGACTTAGCTGAGATCCGATCTTTACCATTTTAGAGTCTTCATTATCATCCACCAGACATCGTTCGTCGGCTCTACCAAAGAAGCCTGACTATCTTTGACTTCGTCTTCACTTTCAGTATCTCTTGGGTCAAGATCTCTTGGGAATTACTTGTGGTGCTCGGGCCTTGGCCAGGGCGTTAGCTGTGAATTCTTCGCAAAGCGGACGTAGAGAAATTCCTCTATGCCTTTTCCCTTTTCTTTTCGATTTTCTTCCTGCAACTCAGCAACATAACAGACTCGTCCAACAGCCTGGTCTCCCTGAACGAATCCAACTCCATTGTCGGTAGAGAATTTCAAAGTTAGACACCAAAGGGCGATAGCAGCCCTGAACTCAGCTTGAGCCGGTCGGCCCAAAAAAGCATTGTACGGTGAGTCTATATCCAATACAATAAACTGTAAAATCCATACTCTCTGGCATTCTCCAACTCCCAACACCACTAATAGTTCCATCATCCTAGTGAGTATAGTCGCACTTCCATTGAAGCCTTGAATACGAGACGATAAGGCTTCAAATCTTTCGCTTCCATCTTCATCTGATCATAAGTTCGCTTAAATAGTATGTTCACTGAACTTCCACTGTCTACTAAGATCCTCTTCATCCAAGCAGGACCTATTTGAGCTGAAATAACTAGTGGATCAATAGTCGGGACTTCGAATCTATCGGCACCCCTGCCTTGAAATACAATATTGTCTGTCATCGTTTTCTGTTGTTTGGTCGGAGCTCCGTCTTCTAAATTACTACAACATTCGAAGCTCGCATGCCTAACAAAGCTGGCATATGACTCCATTTTCCTCTAGCTCCGATCCACTGGATGAGGACCACCACTAACAGTGTTAATCACTAACTTCTCATCGATTTGAGCGGGTTCCTCCGGTCTCGCCTGATTTGGTATTCGGTTTTGATTCGATGGTCCAGATTATGGCGCCTATACAAACTATTCCAACTTTCTTTCCCATATCAACTTCTTGATAATATTTTGTAAATGATGGCACTCATTCGTGTTATGGCCATAACTATCGTGAAATCTACAAAACTTCCCTGTTTGAATCTATTTTTTTTATGATTGCTTCGGAGCAGGTTTCTTATATTGAATAGTATTGCAGGTCTACAAGTACACATTTTCCAAAGATGTATTTAAAGGGATATAAGTGTTGAACATGGGAGCTCTACATCTTGGCCCTCGATTCTAATCCTGTTTCCTACCCTGATTTCCATTGCCTTTTGGTTGATTCTATTTATTCTATATGTTTAACGACACCTTTTCGGAACTCTCCTCAGCTTTGTTTTACGGCGACATTGCTTTGGATTCCCTCCATGCTAGCCCTATGTCAACCTATTTCCTAGACTTTTTCGCATCCTCCCTTCTCAAGAACTGAGCTGCCTTGGAATAGAAATGATCCAATGACGCAAGTGGTTTTTGACCAACCAGTTGCCGATTTCAGAATCGAGATCGATCCCCTTAGTCAAGGCCATTAGAATTGAGTTCTCATTAGGATTACAAATCTCAGCGCACGCAGCATAAAACCTCTCCAGATAACGTCTAAGTGTCTCTTCAAAAGCTTGAGTGACGCTTGACAAGGTATTAACATCTTTGGGGCTTGTGACATGCATGCGAAACTGTTCAACAAACTTACTTGCCAACTGGTTAAAACATGAGATAGATCGAGGTGGTAGGCGAGTGAACCACAAAGTCATGATGCCTTCGAGGGAAATTGGGAAACTTTGGCACTTGACTACATCATCGGATCGCCAGTGTTCATTAGCTATTCATACTTCAAAATGTGTTATTTAGGGTCAGAACTCCCTTCATAAATAGGTAGAGTTGGCATTCTGAATTGTCTAGGCGGTTCAGCGTAGAGGATGTCATCGATGAAAGGGGTATGACTCCGAGAGATTCCCTAGTCATCATTGGTGAGGCCCTGACTTTCACGGATCACTTGATGGATCATTGTAGGGATGTCTAGCATCCAGACATTTTAGGCATGCTGAGCCAAGGTGTGGTCGGGTTCCACAATACGAGGACGGGTCGGTCGCGGTCAACGGTATATATCTCCCCTCCTTAATTCTAGGTCTTTAGAAACATAAGGCTCAAGAGTATACTCATGCTGGCAACGGTTCAGATCCATTCGATTTTGAGCATCAACTCCCAACTCAGTAATAGCGGCAGCAGCATGGTTGTCAGTAGTATGATAAGGAGCTATCCCTCCTTGGGATGAGGGTTCGGTCTGGTGGTTGGTCGACGGGCCAACCCTCGGCTGTCCAAGATTCAGAGTGCGCTGATGTCCGATAGCCTGTGTATAGCTTCCATCCAACCGTAGGCACGTGGACCTGTGATTGTAGTCAGAGGAAGCTGAACTTTCGATAGATGAGTAAGGAACATGATCCCTTCTGGATCTCCTTCGTCTATCATGGTTCAGTCGATTGGTTAACTCTGTACTGGCACGGAGCTTCTAGGTAAGCAATCGGTGGCTTTGAATTGGCTCTTGCATTAGCGGTTGGAACTCTTCCCTGGTGACAGGGCCTTGTGGATTCGAAGGTCCAGCAGCGTTCTGGTCTGTAGAAGGATGTTATGCGGAGTTCTGTCTATCTTGTCCTTCTGGATCTGTAGTTGTTGAGGTAGTCCTAATGTTGATCATGGTGGATGGCAAAGTCCTCTCCTAGACTTGGTACAAATCTAAATAGGATGGAAGAACTTCTAGGCTTGAAATCTGGATCTCCTCCTTAGGTTCTTACAATCCGATATCGGTAGTAGATCCAACGAGCAGGAGAAAAGCTGGGTTTTCTCAATGAATGCACCAAAATGTTTGTATCAAAATTAGGCACAACACTCTTTGGATGTGTTTGTAAAGATAAAATAAAGAAAATAAATATATAATGAGGTAGATCTCCAGATAAGAAAATGCACAGAAACACACAAATTTAGAGTGGTTCGGTGCATTATCTATGTCCACTATGAAATGATTGATGTTTATTGGAATCTCACTCACTGATTACAAGAGAATATGATAGTACAACGGTAGTATTGAAGTGGTTTCGGCAGAATGTCAGCGTAGAGAAGCCAAAAGTCCCTTTTCTATAGGTCCAGGATCAATATTTATAGGCGTAGGCGGCAAATATCTCACCCAGATCTTGGAAGACTTCTTCGTTCACATGGGCGGACCCACGGGATCTAGTTCAGGTGATTTCGACTTGATCCGAGAGCAATATGAATTGAGTTCATATCGATCATAAATTGTCCTTTGGGACTGAAATTGATACAATCTTGAGGTTGTAGGAAAGCTCCTGTGAAAATTTGGTGGCATTTGGACTTATAGATTTGAGATATGATCGATGCAAGTTTGTTTTTTCAATGTGCAGTCGAGCTTCGTAACGCTCCATTTCATATTGACAAAATGCACGTGATGGCCAATAATGTGGTGTTATCACATAGAATCGATCCACTTTTCATGCCGAGTGACCGAGTTTTTCTCCTTCATTGTGCCTCGTTTGTATCAAGCTGGAACAATCACCTTCGTATCAATCCTTGTCGTCCACTTTGTATCGATCAGATGTATCCCTTTCATATCGCTCGTTTGAGTTCGGTTCGTATCGGTGGCTTGTACTCCCATTCGTATTGATATAGGCTCAAGTATTTCGTATCGATCCTGTGATGCCTATTTCGTATCAAAGATTCAATGGCCTTTTCATATCGAATATTGAAAAGGGATAACATTCGTATCGATCCATGACACGCTCTTCATATCGATCTACGACTGATCGATACGAAATATGTGAATGAATGGGCCGATACGAAGTGCATGCATTGACACGATGTGACAATTTCCTATGGATACGAATTAGCTTGATTCTGATGGACATGAATGTAGCCGCTTTGGATGGATACAAACGAGAATGGATACGAATATAATCGATCTTCTTGACCTTAATCGATTAATATCTTAAGCATACGAACTCTGATTGACTTGAAATTTAGAACGTTGGTCTTCGTAGCTTTGCTTTGTCAACTCGGACAAAATTTACTAGTATCCATATTGAACCTGTGTACAACCGATCTTCGAGACAGACCGTTCTTAGTTTCTAGTCAAGTTCTTGTTGTCATGGCCTTGCCAAAAGGCGAGATAACAAGTTCCCTGTCTCTCTTAGGCTATTATTCTGTATCTTATGAGGCTTGAATACAGATATGGATGCTAAAAGTGGAAGATTTAACTTTGGAGGACGTAGCACCACAACAAATGGGAATGCCAGACCATATAACAGGAGAACCCCAGGTTAGGCACAAGCTGGAAATGTGGGTGTTGGAGTCCCACAAGTTGACATGGAAACAATGCATCTGTTCTTTGTCAACATGGTGCAGGCAAGTTTGTCGCTGGAGTAGTTGGAGGAGTTCAAGAAGCTTTGGCGGTAAATAACTATGCTATTCTGAGTATGTATTATTCTCGGTTAGGAGAAAAGCCATTTATCGAAACTGAGGAGGCAATTGAAGTAGAGAATTGGCTGCTTCATTGAAAGAGGAATTTCACTGATCTAGGGCTCAACGATGAGCATAAGAGAAGACTCACTTCGAGAAAGTTACAAGGAGCAGTGCTGTACTGGTGGAACATCGTTACAGTTGGAGTTAAGAAGGAGACCATGACGTGGGCTGAGTTCAAAATGAGATTGAGGAGAGGTTTATGTTTGAGATTACGAAGTTCACTCTGCTCAGGAAGTTCGATGAGTTATAGCTAGGGGATATGACTATACTTAAGTATGCGAGGAGGTTTGAGGAGCTAGAAAGATATGGCTATGCTACGGTTGATTCTAATATTAAGAGAAATGAGAAATTCATCAGGAGGTTGAAGCCTGAGCTTGCTAGAGCTATGTTATCGCACATTAGGGATCCATATGATGTTGTTGTTGAGATGGTATTGAGACACGAAGAGATGCTTGCTTTTTTGGAATGGAACAAGGCAAAGGAAGTCCAGGTGGGGTAGAGTCGGAAAAGAAAGTTTTTCCATAAGAAAGGGGCTCAGAAGGGTGGAGCTGCAAAGAAGAGGAAGTCGGAGGTTGTCTGCTACAAGTGCAACAAGAAAGGGCATTTTGCAAATGAATGTTGCTCAGGTGATGGAAACAAGTTGATCAGGAAGAAGAACATTAGATGCTTCGACTGTGATCAAATTTGACATTACAAGAAACAATGCAAGGAGCCTGCTAAGGATGGAAAGGGCAAAGTATATGCATTGGAGCCAGCTACCTCGAGGTCAACAGTAGGGGAAAAAGGAAAATCTATGTTGGGAGGTATGGTTTTGATTTATGGTATGTCAGTTAGCGTTCTATTTGATATCGGTGCACCACATTCTTTTATATCTCATTGTTTGGTAGATAAGCTTAACCTAGAACCCTCATACTTAGTTACTTCCTTAAAGGTTGCAAATTCGGTAGGAGGGTATGCGACACTTGGGATGATGTGTGACCACTTAGAGATTGAATTGTTAGGTCATACCTCTGTTTGTAGTTTGCATGTGTTTTACTTCGTAGGTTTCGAAATTATTTTGGGTATGGATTGGTTAAGTAAGTACGATGCTAGGATATTTTACCATGATAGGAAACTATCACTTAGACATCTTGACTGTAGTGATCGGATATACCAGGAAACCCTAACTGTGTGGTAAATGCTTTGTCGAGTGTTGTGGAGGTAGAAGACGAGTTAAATCGAGTTTTCACGATTAGAGAATCCCTAGATGTTTTTAAAACTACATTAATATTTCCACCAAAATGAGCTATTGAGTTTTGGATAGATTTAGTGCGAGGAGCAGAATCGGTGAGTAGACCGCCAAGAGGATGACGCCTATCGACATGCGGGAGTTGAAGGTGCGGTTGGTGGATTTGGAAGACAAGAATTTATTAGGCCAAGTAGTTCACATTAGGAAGCATCCGTAGTGTTTGCTAAGGAGTCGGATGGATCATTAAGGTTATGTATCGATTATCGTAAGTTGAATGAAAAGACGACAAAGAATTGTTATCCGTTGCCAGTATTTTCCTAGTTGGATTTAGCAATAGGTTTCCATCATCTTAGAGTAATAAAGGATAGTATTCCTCTAACGGTGTTTAGAACTAGATATGGATCGTACAAATGGTTAGTGATGTCGTTCGAACTAATTAATGCGCCAATATTCTTTGTAGATTTGATGAACCGAATTTTTCGAGAGCACTTAGATAGGTTCGTGTTGGTGTTCATAGACAATATTTTGATATACTCCAAGGATGGAAGGGAGCATGAAGTCCATATTAGAGTGGTTCTTGAGACGTAGAGGCAACATTAGCAGAAGACGAAGTTTTCGAAGTGTCATTTTCGGAAGAAGGAAGAGAAGTTTCTTAGTCATTTAGTCTCAGAGAAATGGTTGTATGTAGATCGGACTAAGATTGAGGCAGTGAACAATTGAAAACGACCCGAGACAATGGCTGAGATAAAGAGTTTTCTTGGATTAGCTAGGTATTATCAGAGGTTCATAAAGGATTTTTTATGGATAGCCGCACCGATGACCAAGCTAACGCGAAAAGATGTAAAGTTTGTTTGGACCAATAAGTGTGAGGAAGCATTCCAGAAGCTGAAACACCTATTGACTAATGCACCTGTGTTAGTTGTTCCGAAAGGGAATCAGGATTTAGAAGTATATAAAGATGCATGTGGAACTGGGTTAGGAGCTGTGTTAATGCAAAGAGGTAAACTGATACCTATGCTTCTCGACATCATAGACCACATGAGGTGAGATACCCGACGCATGATTTTGGAATTGGCTGTGGTGATTTTTGCATTGAAGGTGTGGAGACATTACCTTTTAGGAGAAAGGTTTGAGTTATATGCAGATCATAAGTAGCTAAAATATTTATTCTTTCAGAAGGAGTTGAATATGAGACAGCAGAGGTGGTTAGAGTTTTTAGCTGCTTGTGACTTTGGAATTGAGTACACACCAGGTAAAGGTAATAAGGTGGCAGATGTACTTAGCAGAAAGCATCAGAATTCAATATTGGCAATGATAGCAGAGTGGAGGGATTTGGAAGCGTTGACGACATGTACAGTACATTGGAGATGTGAAACTGGATCTAGTGGAGAAACTATAGTGTTATCAAATTTATAAGTTCGATTGGAGATGATCGGAAAGATTGCTTCTAAGTCGAAGGAGGATCCATTATCAGTAGAATAGATTAGGAAGTTAAGAGATGGAACCAAGAATGATAACCTGAAGGATTTTAGTCTTGACCAGAATGGGTGGTTAAGAAAGAAGGGAAGATTGTGTATTTCGAATGTGGGAGACATTAGGAAAGATGTTCTTAAAGAATGCCATCATTCGAAGTTCACTATTCACCCCGGAGGAACTAAGATGTATCAGGATATAAATAAGAGTTTCTTCTGGGAAGTTATGAAGAGGGATGTAGGCTTATGGGTAAAGCAGTGTTTAAACTGTCAGTAGGTAAAAGCCAAACATCAAAAGCCAAGTGGGTTAGTTTAGCCATTAGATGTTCTCGTATGGAAATGGGATTCTAATTCTATTGATTTCATATACGAGTTGCCAAGATAAAATAGAGGAAATGAAAGTGCATGGGTTATAGTGGATAGATTGGCTAAGAGTGCCCATTTCATTCTAGATAAGTCAACTAGGACGGCACCAGTGTTAGCTAATTCGTTTATGAAGAATATAGATTGACTGCATGGAATTCCTAGTAGTATAGTAAGTGATTGAGATTCCTTATTCACTAGCGAGTTTTGGAAGAGTCTATAGGATACTTTAGATACCAAGCTCAAGATGAGTACCGCTTACCATCTACGGACTGATGGGCAAACGGAAAGAGTAAACAAAGTCTTGGAAGATTTGTTACGAGCTTGTGTGCTTGATTTTGGAGGATCATGGGAAGACCATCTAAACTTAGTCGATTTTTCGTATAACAACATTTATCAGGCTAGCATAGGGATGGCACCATTTGAAGCTTTGTGTGGAAGGACATGCAAATCTCAAGTTTTTGGTAAGAGACCGGGGATAGGTTGGTTCTTGGTCCGGATTTAGTTAGAGAAGCTGCAGAAAAGATTGTGTTGATTCAAGTTAGGATGAAGGAAGCTCAATCTAGGTTGAAGAGTTATTCAGATAGAAGACGGAAAGACTTAGAGTTCTTAGTAGGAGATCATGTTTTCATCAAGGTATCGCCCAATGAAAGGTGTAATTCAATTTGAGAAATCAGGGAATTGACACCGAGATTTGTAGGACCACTTCCTACTAAAGAAAGGATCGGGAAACTCGCATATAGTTAGAGTTACCAAACAGCTTGACAGGAGTCCACGATGTTTTCTATATTTCTCATCTAAGAAAGTGTATTAGAGACCCGGACACTACTATAACACTGACTGTGTTAGAGGACTTAGTAGTAGAACCGAATTTGACTATAGTTAGAATGTCAGTTTGTATAGTTGCGAGAGATGAGAAGAGGTTAAGGAACAAGACAGTCAGACTGGTTAAAGTCCAGTTGAGAGATGATGAGAGAGATTGCACTAGGGAGATTGAGAGCAGGATTAGAGATGCTTATCTAGATTTGTTTGATGGTGTGTTTTACCTTTTTGATTGATTTGTTGAGTACATTATCGTAATTTTAAGGACGAAATTCTTTAAGGAGAGGAGTCTGTAACGACTCTAATTTTTAGTAACACTATTTAGGACATTTAGTTAGTTAAATTAAATAATATAAATGATTAAGGGATTGAGGTTTGTATGATCTAAGGGGTAGTCATGCCTATTTTAACTAATAAGATAAGAAAACTAAAATGAATTAAGTGTAGACAAGGGCAATACAGGAATAAGTAATACCCTTATACCCTAAACCCTTAAACCATATTCATTTTACACGTTCAAAACAAAAATTAAATAGAAGAGAGGTCGGCCACCATTAAGGAAAATCAAGTAGAAGATAAAGCAAGAATCAAGAGGAACCTTAATCAACTTAATCCAAGATCAAATCTCAACTCCTTAATCACAAAGCTAAGGTGAATAATGACTACATCTCATGTTTCTAATTGTTTTCGCTTTTAGATTGAATCCTAACTATTTTGAAAAGTTTTTCCACGTTTTGAATGTTAAAATGGAGATATATGCTTGTTGATGATTTATGCTATTTCATATGGAATTTATGTTAAGATTTAGTGTGAAAACCCTATTAAATAACATCTAAATGCCTTGCGGTTTTAATATGTGATCAGAAATAATATTTTAGAGATGGGTTTCAATTTTCATAGTTTTATGAATTATTGTGGATTTATTATAAATTTTCTAGTGAAGAATATAACTATTTTGGGTATAAATTAATTACGGCTCACTTATGATGATTTGGGGTCAGAAATTAATATATGCTAGAAAACATATTAAAAGTGATTTATGGAAATTATTATAAAAAAATTCTAAGTGTTTTAATAGATATATAAAATTATTTAAGGTATGAGACTTAAATGTTTTATATATTTATAAAAGGAGAAAGGGCATTTTGTAAATAATTTAGTTTGTTTATCTTTGAAATTTCGACAGTACTTTTAGAAAAGAAATTAGCAACCAATCAAATTTTGGCAAACAAGGCTGGTTAGTTGAAAAGAATTGCTTTAAAAGGTTAAAAATCATTTACATGTTTTTACATGTTTCGCCACTTTCGGCACTTAGATTTCGACTAAGTTCCTCTGCCTCCATCACCATCGAAACTAATACGCATGGTATCAAAGACTTGATACGCAGCGAATTGGACATAGGCGAAAGGTATGTACTCAAAACATGGGGTTTCGAAGGGGTCGAAGCTTTACCTCTGTTTAAAAGAAAATGTGCCTGCTTTGCTATCGAACGGAATGCTTTTGACATGATTAGCTTTCGACTGGGTCAAATTGCTTTAAAGGAATGGTTTTGAAAGAGGTTATGCCTTTGTTTTAAGTAAATGCTTTCGATGGGGCCGAAACCCCTTGCTACCATACAAGTCTTCAAAAGGGTTTCTTTGTTTAAAACCCAAGTCACTTCTCCAATAATTTCGAAGGGTTGGTTTCAAAAAAATCACTTCTTTACTTAGGAAATAGCTTTCGGAAGTGTGCTTTCGACTTAGTTGTTTTATGACCCTATGTGCTACAGAAAGTTAAACACAAATGGATTCGAAAGGAATAGTTTTAAATAGTTTCAAGGTTATTCCATATGTTTTACTTAAACCCAAATGCTTTTGAAAGGTTCTATTTAAAAAAATGGATTTGGTGCTTTCGAAAGGTTTAAGATAAAGGTTTCGAAGGGGTGGATCCCCATGGTTTTGAAAGGTTTTAAATGGAAGGTTCCAATGTTTTCGAAAGGCAATGCTTATAGTGTTTTGATAAGAGGATGTCTAAGGTTCTAAAGCTTTCGAAAGAAAGGTTTTTCAATGTTTTCGAAAGGTTTATTAAGAATGGTTTCGAAAAGTATGTTTTGGCCTTTTGGCCTAAGGTTTTACTTGTGCCGAAAGTTGTACTTTCAATGGTTCCGAAAGGGGTGCTTTCACATATTTAAATGTTTTCATCGATAAAGTTTTGTGTAAAGTATATATAACATGACAAGGTGATTTGAGTAAAGCATAGAGTATATTTTTCTTGTTTAAAGTATGATTTAAAGGTTTAAATCAATTTGAAAGAAAAGGTTTTCAAAGAAAATTTTAAGAGCAGATCACCCTAAGTAAAATGGCTCAGATATTAGAATACTAGATGGGACTAGTATAGGGTCACGCCTTATACATTAGCTATTAGCCCCTAGCTAATTTTAGTCCAAAATTCTAGTGTGTATGGCTTCATCACATAAGACTAAAATGATGTTACACAAAGAAAGGAATATACAGATTGAGGATAGGTCATTGGTGAGCCCGCAAAACCATTAGGATCAGTTGACCCTGGGACAAGTAAGTTAGGGACAGACCGTCCAGAAGAGGAGTATCTAACAAAAGTTTGATTATTTGTTTATTTTTTCTGGTATACCCGACTCAGCCAAATGCTACTAGTTAGCCAAGCAAAACTATATTGTTTGGACAGATAGTCCATTTGTTGTCTGGTTTATATGCTTACATTATATTGCTTTATTGTTTTAACTAGTTTTGGTCGCAGGATTAAGATTTGAAAACGATATTAGTGAGGGGAAACCCATTTCTCTAAGTAGCATGGTCCCACTTAATATCAAATAACCGAGATCTATAGTATTATTCACACCAGGCTTTATGTCTGACTCGAAGTTTATGTTTTTCCCTTAAACTCTCGAGTGCTTAAAATTGATTTGAGTAAACTGAGGGTTGAGGATCTACAAGTTTTATTAAGTGAACGAATAAGGCTTCCAAAGATGAGCTGGAGGCTGATGCTAGCTATATTTAGGAGTCGTTTCGTTTTATTTCGCTGTGTTGTATTATTATGACTATTTAGTATTCTGGTCAACCAAGGGAGCATCTTCGTATGTCGCTCTTGGCGTATTTTAAATAATTATATTTGATCTGAACTTGGAAAATGATTGGGTTTATTTAACTTGGATATAAAATGTTGTTTTGAAATGTATTTCAAGTGCTTCTAATATTATGTATACCATTTACATTATAGTATTTGGTCACCGAAAGTTAATACTATAGATGACTGCAGCATCCGTAACACTTGGCTTCGGGCCTCCAAGTAGAGGATGTTACAGTCAATAGTTATACCCTCTTATGGGGTCTTCGCTCCTTGGTTCGGGTTCATAGCTGGTTGCCTTATGATTACTGGAGTACTTGTGATTCCTACTACGTTGATTCCCACAGTTCTAGTTGTCACTCCTCTTTGTGGCAGTTTTCCGTTTCTTTTAGTTAGAACAAAAACGGAAAAATTTTCTTGTTCTACGGCAATCGCGTATTTGGCCATAGTTCTTGGAGTAGGATATGATTGTAAGGTTAAGAGGGCGTTAAGCTTATCCATCAGAGCTCTCTAACTACTTTCCATTTTCTGATTGATTTCATCAACCATTTTATTCAACTCATCTCTTGTAAGGACCTGGCGTTGACTAAAGGATCCTGGCACCTGATCTCCTACGTTGGCTCCATTTACTTCGGTTTGCTGATGATTCATCTCTTCTCTAGCTATTGATTCCCTTATGGATCTTCCAAAGGTAGTTTTTTCCCTTCTTGGAGCCATTCTAAGCAACATATTTTTTATGCAAAGATTGAGGATCTAACTTCTGAATATATTTGATCCAAAGTAGATAGCTAGAGCTAAACCTCGAGTTGGGGTCTCAGTGAAAGCACCAAAATATTAACCCAAAAATTGGATCAACACCCTGGATTGAGCGCGAAAGCGCCAGCCCTGCTCTCAGAGTAATAGTAAGAAGATAAGAAGATTTTTATAGTTCTTTGACTGTTAATGAAGCCTACATTCACATTATAACTTTTTTTATTGACCTATTACTATTATAAGCCGAATTGGAATACAAAGTTGTTAAATATCCCGAGTTAGACTAAGTTGCCAATGTTGGAGTTTACTGGAGAATCATAGTAAATCCTTTGGATGACTGTTGTGAGGAGGGAGGAGAAGGGGAAGTTTTGGATAATAAGTTGTGACTTAACTGAAAATCCCATGTCCATATGTTTTTAAATATTGCGCTCGTTATTCGGTTTAGCCGGGAGAGGACCTTGTGTCATATAACCCATTCCGAATAATGATACGTCGTTATGGATAGCATTTGAAGACCGGTGGTGAAGACCGGGTATTTGCGAGAATGATAGGATGACCTATCGATTGACTCTGCACTGAGTTGCTCCGGTATAGAGTTCTCCTTAGTGATGGGAAGTCCGTGTGGGAAAATAGTGGGCACCCAGAGTTTAGGAAAGGAACAATAAACTCCAGGTCAGTCATGAATAGTTTCTACAGAGTTTCAGTAGCCAGTCTAAGGATCCTTTTATGCTGCAGATAGGAGAGTATTTATAGAGGTTGGAGAGCTATTGGGCTGGGCCTTCTTGTCATATGCTTGCGATCAACTGTAAGAAGATGCACCGCAAGCTTCTTCTCGAACCGAGCTAACTTGATGGATCGCTAGCGATCCATAGGCTATGCATCGCAATGATCCATGACTTCTAGGTCGATGCCAACCCAATGACTTAGGATGCTTCCCTTACCTTCTACCTCAAATTTCATGACGAACTGGCAAAACGGTATGGATCGCCAGTGATCCATGTACTTAGCTAATTTTTGGAATTTCTCTTCTGGGGTGCATTTGTTGTCTCATGTTGGTGTCCTCCAAGTAATTTCATAGCATGTTGCTTTGTTTTAATGATGGTTTTCTTATTGGTTGCATTACACCGCTGATTGAACTAGACGAATGCTTGTCTCTCAATTTATCTTACTCGGAATCCCATCAAACTTAGCCATTGTCCTTAGAATACCCATTGGACCATGATGCAAGTGAATTCATGAATCCATGAGCCAAGATTATGGATCGCTACCATTCTATAAATCCATCACCTTTGCATATTTTCGCTTTCTATTTCTTGATTTCTCTTGGTTTGTTGTTCTAGTCTTTTTGGTTGGCTCTTGAGCTATTCTTACTTGACCAAGTTGTTCCAACTTCCTTTGGATTCTACCGGGTTAAAAACCTGGATAACACTATGCTTCATAACAGCTTAGACCTTATGAGGTTAGATATCCTACTCATGATTTGGAGTTGGCTGTAGTGATCTTTGTATTGAAGATATGGATACGTTATCTCTTAAGAGAGGTTTGAGCTACACACATTTCATAAGTCCTTAATATATTTATTCTCTCAAAAGGAGTTGAATATGAGACAGTAGAGGTGGCTGGATTTTTTAGCAGCTTATGATTTTGGTATAGAATATGCACATGGGAAATGTTAGCACCAGAATTGCTCACTAACACCCTTGAGTAGAGTTATGTAGAGAGATTAATGAAGAGAGTAAATTAGACCAGAAAAATAGCGTAATTCAATGCAAAATGAACAATAAAGGATAACACCGGATATATAGTGGTTTGGCATAATTGCCTACGTCCACTTCGAATAAAATCTTTATTGTTTTCTCAGTCACTTGAATAAAGATACAATCCGTAATCCAATCGCTTGAATAATAGTTTGAACTAAAAAGAGGAGAGTATCAAAAATGGTTGGGTCTCCTTGGTGTTCTCGTAAAACGATCCCTTTACACTATGCCCCTGCCCCTCTATTTATAGACGAAGATAGGCTGGACTTCCTTCGCGGGCTCAAGGCCGAGGTGACTCGACCCACATAGGGCGATCTCAAACGACGTGTGCCGAACCATACCTAAATGCCAAAACATGTCGATTGCATCAAACCCGTATATCTTCAGGCTCTTCTTGGTCAGAATCTTGTCTAGTGTTAACGATAATATCTTCAACATGTACTCGTGCATGCCAAGCGAGAGTACACCGAGCGACCCAGTGCATGCCGAGCGAGAGTATGCCGAGCGACCCAGTGCATGCCAAGGGAGAGTATGCCGAGCGACCCAGTGTACACCGAGCGACCCAGTGCATGCCGACCCAGTGTACACCGAGCGACCCAGTGCATGCCGAGCGAGAGTATGCCGAGCGACCTAGTGCATGCCGAGGGAGAGTATGCCGAGCGACCCAGTGCATGCCAAGCGAGAGCACACCGACCGACCCAGTGCATGCGGAGCGAGAGTATGCCGAGCGACCCAGTGCATACCGAGGGAGAGTATGCCGAGCGACCCAGTGCATGCCGAGCGACCTAGTGCATGCCGAGGGAGAGTATGCCGAGCGACCCAGTGCATGCCGAGCGACCTAGTGCATGCCGAGCGAGAGTATGCCGAGCGACCCAGTACATGCTGAGCAAGAGTACACCGAGCGACCCAGCACTTTGATTTTAGTGACTCCAAGCAGACTAATGTTTGGCTCTAAGCAATTTATTCCAAATACTAACAAGGATATCATAATGATCGCGTTTGAGGAGAGTCGTCCACCAGATATATTTTGGCAGCTAGTTAGCTGGAGAGCCTCGTACGACCATGGATCATTTTTGTTACAAAATGGATCAGAACCAAAGTGAGGAGGAGTGGAGGGCTAGGAAAAATAAAAATGTAGGCACGTTGGCTAAGGACTCTGATTCCAATAGACAAAAAAAGATCTCATAATTCGACTCATATGCTCTTGAAAAGATTCAACTGATAGCCTCTACTTGGAGACTCACGACTCAGAGTGGTACTGAAAACCAGCCTTGAGAGAGTCCACCAAAGTCCAGAGAAAATCAAGGGAACGTTGTATATTCCAAGATGCACACTAATCCTAACACTGACTATTGCAAACACCTTCGAGGTTGATCGAAAAGCATATTCGAAAAGGAAAGCTTCAATAATACGTGCAAGCCTTGCAGAGTGGCAAGCCAGGAACTTCGGATGCCCATCGATAAAGAACTCTAATTATCAATTGGACCGTCGGAAGTAAACATCCCACTATAAGGGGCAGATTCAAATAGCGAGCAGACGATGCTGCTCCACTTATCAATGAGGTGACCAAGAACTCGGAGTTGGCCACCAATCAATCCACGCAGACCTTGATTGGACCTATGAAGTTTCATCAAGACGAGCATGATTCGATAGCTCATCATCAACCACGTGCCTTTGATTTGGGGCTAGGGACTAGAGATTGAAAAGCTCATCACGGTCATAGCCCAATACAAAGCGAACAAGACCGACCGTTCATTCATTGACCTCCACATTTGACTTGGAGACCTAAGCAAAGCTTGGAATGAATATGGCCCGATCAACCACTCAAATCGGGTCATAAAACAAAGTTTGAAAAAATACAAATGCCACTCCTGAAGCTCAGTGATGCTTGGATTTATCTAGAATGGACGTGATTTGATCGTCTATGCATTAAGTCCTACCCTGAACACAAAGGGTAGTTCGAAAGCCCGACTTAAAGTAGCTGTGATCGACTACCTACTCGTTAACCATTACTCTCAATACATGGACATGACTGCACCTTGAAACATATGCAACTTACTTTGTCTACTCAACAATCCATTATCCTCGTCTTCTAGAAAGAGACACGAAGCAAATTATGCAAGGCTTGATTATCCAACCCCAGCATGGATGTGATCTTACCATCTATCACATACCTTCTTCCTTGACTTTATTGAAAGAGAAATAATCACCAAGCGGACGAGAATCGACCATCCATTTTTCAAGTTTCATCCTTCGTACTGGGGGCAGAGTCCCATTCCATGAGTAAACGTGGTTCGATGTTAATTCGACAACATTAGCCTCGATGCGGTAAATGAAATACAAATTAAACGGGAGGAAATACGACTGCTCTCAACAAAAATCTCTAAGTCACTGAAGCGGACTAGAGTACTCTAAGTCTCCTGAGTGTGGACTAGAGTACAAACGACTTAAAAATCTATAAGTCCCCAGAGTGCGGACTAGAGTACTCTAAGTCCCCTGAGCGCGGACTAGGGTATAAATGACTTAAAAAGCTCTAAGTCCCCAGAGTGCGGACTAGAGTACTTTAAGTCCCCTTAGCGCAGACAATGGTAAAAACGAATTTAAAATCTCTAAGTCCCGAGAGTGCGGACTAGAGCACTCTAAGTCTCCTGAGCGCGGACTAGATTATAAAAGACTTAAAAACCTCTAAGTCCATGAAGCGGACTAGAGTACTCTAAGTCCCCTGAGTGTGGACTAGAGTATAAACGACATAAAAACCTCTAAGTCCTTGAAGCGGACTAGAGTATAAACGACATAAAAATCTCTAAGTCCCTGAAGCGGACTAGAGTGCTCTAAGTCCCCTGAGCGCGGACTTTGGTATAAACTACTTAAAAATCTCTATGTCCCCAGAGTGCGGACTAGAGTACTCTGAGTCCCCAGAGCGTGGACTAGAGTGTAAACGATTTGAAAATCTCTAAGTCCCCAGAATGCGAACTAGAGTACTCTGAGTCCCCAAAGCGTGGACTAGAATATAAATGACTTAAAAATCTCCAAGTCCCCAGAGTGCGGACTAGAGTACTCTAAGTCCCCTGAGTGCAGACTAGAGTATAAACAACATAAAAACCTCTAAGTCCCTGAAGCGGATTAGAGTGCTCTAAGTCCCATGAGTGCGAACTAGAGTATAAATGACATAAAAACCTCTAAGTCCTTCAAGCAGACTAGAGCACGCTAAGTCCCCAGAGCGGACTAGATTATAAATGACGTAAAAACCTCTAAGTCCCTGAAACAGACTATAGTACTCTGAGTCCCTAGAGCGCGGACTAGAGTATAAATGATTTGAAAATTTCTAAGTCCCTAGAGTGCGTACTAGAGTACTCCGAGTCCCCGGAGTGCGGACTAGAATATGAATGACTCAAAAATCTCTAAGTCCTTGGAGCGCGGACTAGAGTACTCTGAGTCCTCGGAGTGCAGACTAGAGTATAAACGACTCAAAAATCTCTAAGTCCCCAGAGCGCGGACTAGAGTACTCTGAGTCCTCGAAGTGCGAACTAGAGTATAAACGAATTGACGAAAATCTCTGCGTCCCGAACTGTGCACTGAAGCATAAACCATTCGTCAAATCTCTAAGTCCTCGGAGCGTGGAATGAAGCATGAACAAAAATTGGGCACGAGTTGACCAGGGGGAGAATGACACTAAGTCACGAGAATGCGGAGTGGTGTATAAACATCGATAAATAGACGAGTGCATTTCGACCATTCTCTATTCTGCAAACTTTGGCATGAAATTGACAGGAGGAGTATTAACTCGCTAAGGATGGAGTTCGACCATCCGACTAGTGGCCTGGCCAAATCAGTGCCGGAGGTAGGAGTTTAAATTACTAAAAGCTGAATACAACAACTTATTATAGCTCTAGCTTGGCATTCTTTACAACTTAAGGCAACGACTATAGGGAGGCCTCAATACAGAACCAATCGAAACGGCATCCAAAGCTATGGGTGACCGACTATATCATACCTCAGATTGAGGGTCAATACCGATCTGCACCAAGCACAAACGAATGTGACCCGAATGTCCCTTGAAAAACTATAACCACCAGAGTGTGGAAAGGAGATTAAACCACGAAGACCTAGTCATTAATTCTCCAGCACCCTCCTTCGATCCGTCAGGAGGAATATGAACCCGCATGAGCATGACCCGACCGCACTTGAGCCTACTTTACCCTAAGATCTAATTACAGAACATGAACCAAAGTGGACTTAGCTAACCGCCCAGTATCCAACTTACGCCTATAAACTGACGAGGAAACTAAATATTTCCCTTGAAATGAAAAACCCAATACAATTCAGGATAGGCGAGACTCATCCTCCCATCAACTGACCTGATCCCATGATTCAACGGGAATGAGAGTAAAGCTAAAGTGGGCATGGCTGGCCTTCCTACTTATCCGTATATGCCCCAGACTTGGAGGCAGGAGCGAGAAGTAGGATGAATATGAACTAACTGTTCACCAATCAACTCTATGTCTTTGGAGTTTAGGTAGGATTATAAACATAGCTGGGACGAGACTCGACCATCTACATAGTACATTTATCAACTCGAGACTGGGAGCAGAAGCATGATCATCCAGAGACTGGCTACGATAGCTCAATATTGAAACTTATATATAGTGCTTAAGCTACTCAAGGCTACGACCGAAAGAATGCCTAGAGATAGAATCATTAAATCGATACCTAAGCTCGTGGGCAACTGACTGTCACTCCAACCCAAAGGACGTGTAAAGGAGCATGAATGCATTGAATAGAAAGTGCGTTACTCGAATATATAAGCAAATTAAAACTCATAGCAAGATCCAGCTATGCAGCTGTACGTAACTCGAGGCTGACCCCTGCTCGACATTCCTTCAATGTGCTTTTAAGCCTGATCTTTGGCCATTTGCTGATAATCGATTAGAGCATTCAGAGCCCTTCACTATTAGACTTAATAACCCATGACAAGACTTTAGGATTCGACCATAGTAACCATCAACATTGACCGTCCCAACCATATTTCACATTAAATGTTATGCACAATAGTTACATCTGAACTCAAAGAATCCGGGATTGCACCTGCTAAGCTGGCAGTCGACATTACAGCCAGCCATGGCGACCCTTTCCGGGTGTTGAACATCGAATCATAGCTCAGTGCAATGATGATAAAAGAACTAGTTGGATTTTTCTGAATAAATGATGATATGTTCCCTTGGACCCATTTTGACATGCATGTGCGATTTCACCAACTATCGTGATCCATGTATTGGATATTGACCCGAAGCTACAAAAACTAGCGTATTGTCTATTGATTTCATCATGAAAGCTCCACTCTTACTTTTAGGCTCACCCTATCAATGTTTATGCCTACTAGCCGTTGCGACCGGGCATACAACGAACTGAGACGTCTGAAAGGCTACTTAAATAGAATATCGAACTAAGCCAATCCGATATCATTTATTTCCCTCGAAGGGCTATCCAAGGATGGAAATTAGCAGATCTCATACCCGAATTCACTGCATCAGATGACTACTCGAAGAGTAGTATAGAACCAACCAACAGATGGAAAATGTACGCGGATGGAGCATCCAGTGATCAGTGTTATGGCGTAGCAGTCAAGTTAATGACCCCCGAGGAACGATCGATCTGCTACGTCCTGAAACTCGATTTCCCTGCAACAAACAACGATGCTTAGCATGAAGCCTCGACCGCCAGCCACAAACTTGCTAGAGGATTTGGAGTGGAAACTTTACATGTCTTTTGTGATTCCTGATTGATAGTATGCAAAGTTAAGGAAGTTGATCTTGCTAGGGGACATTATCTTGCTCCTTATCTCGGCCAGGTCCAAAAGCTAATAGCCGACTTCACACATTATATCATTACACACATACTCAGCGAACAAAATGAAAAGATTCTAGTCATTGGCCAAGCTGACCAGTTTCAGGGATGCGCAACGGACATACATTGTTTCGGTTGAAATACTCAATATTCCAAGCATTGACGGATGGAGATCGGCTAGATCTTAAAGATAGAGCCAGAAAAGGGGTCATGGTTGACTTCTATCAAAGACTATCTATAATGAGGAATTCTTACTGAACGGAGGAATGGAAAACGACAGATCCTCCTCAAAGCTTCACAGCAAATCATCCAAGAAGAAGTCAGGAGTTTATCCATTCCCATGCTTCGGTGTATCGCCCATGATGATATCTTGAGCGAAGTCTATGAAGAAGAATGCAGCGATAACATCAGGGGGAAAACCGTGATAAAGAAAATACTCTGCTATGGGTATTACTGACCAACTATCAATCCAGATGCGGTTGAACATGCTAGACAATGCGACGAGTGCAATATGTTTGCAAAAAATCCAGGAACCCCGCCGATGGAAATTACCCAAATGGCTAGTCCATAGCCATTTGCCACTTGGGGGCATTGATGTCATCTTCTTACTGATCCTAAAGGTGGTGCAAAATATACCATCATAGCAGTTAATTTCTTCACCGAATGGGCAGATAAAGAACTTTTAACTATGACCAAGATGAAGAAAATAATCAACTTCATTTTCCGTAATGTCATCTGTCCTTATGACTTCCATGATCCATTATAAATGCAAATGGACAGGTTGAAGCTGTGAACAAAATCATAAAGTCTGTTCTGAAGAGAGGTTTGGAAAAGGCTAGAGGTAATGGGTGCATGAACTCCCAACAGCATTATGGACATATAGAAATACCCATGAGTTCGTGACTTTCCATACTCCATTCGTCCTTGCTTGCTGCTTTTGAAAATACAAACAAGGAATCGCAATTGAATTGCAATTAGAATAGATGGAACTGGTGACAACTTATGAGCATATAAAATGTATCCGAGAGCCAATGGCAAGAACATGTACCCAAACATGCATGTGTACATCCGAAAAAGTTAGACTTCTTGAAATCAACAGAAATTGAATTCTCACTTAGGGTTATTAAGAAAGGACTAGATCAGATAGCCGAAGCTCTATAGAATCAGACATGGATGGCCACTGATGAACTACAACCCTGGATTTATAATATTGGGAATCGACCAAGCATCATGACGACCAAAGAAGTATATGACACCTTGGAAGGATAAAATTGAAGGATAGTGACTATTCAGGAAACATGATGGATTTCCTTTTGGAAACAAGAAATACTCGCTGATTCAAAGCATGTTGCGTTGCTTCACACGACACACTTTGGGGGGAAAATGTTACCTGGCACCTTGGCCCGGCTACAAAACGACAGTTGAAGATATTATCGTTAGCACTAGACAAGATTCTAACCAAGAAGAGCCTGAAGATATATGGGTTTGATGCAATCGACATGTTTTGGCATTTAGGTACGGTTCGGCACACATCGCTTGGTCCAGATGGCTCGGCAAGCCTCGTTCGGTCTAAATTATTCGAGATGCCTCGTTCGGTGGAGACGGCTCGGCATTTCTTGTTTGGTCTAGGGGAGTCCTATTCAAAAGCATCTCAGTCCGGGAGGACCAGTAAGTGTCGTTCGGCATAAATGGACCGGCCAGCTCGAGATCGCTCTACGTGGGCCGAGTCACCTCAGCCTTGAGCCCACGAAGGAAGTCCAGCCTATCTTCGTCTATAAATAGAGGGGCAGGGGCATAGTGTAAAGGGACCTTTTTATGAGAACACTGGGGGATCCTGCCATTTTTTATACTCTCCTCTTTTTAGTTCAGACTTTTATTCAAGTGATTGGTTTATGGATTGTATCTGTATTCAAGTGATTGAGGAAGCAATGAAGATTTTATTCAAAGTGGACGTAGGCAATTACGTCGAACCACTATAAATATGGTGTTCTCGTTTTTGTTGTTCTTTTTGCATTGAATTACACTATTTTTCTGTTCTAATTTACTCTCATCATTAATCTCTGTACATAACTCTACTCAAGGGTGTTAGTGGCCAATTCTGGTGCTAACAGAAAAGGAAATAAAATAGAGGATGCTCTTAGCAGAAAACATCAGAATATGGTGTTAGCTACGCTGGAAAAATGGAAAGATTTAGAAGTTTTGACTACTTATAGTGTGCGGTTAAGATCGACTGCTAGTTCTAGTCAGAGTGCCACCATGTTGTCCTATTTGGAAGTTTGACTGGTACTGATCGAAAGGATTGCTTCTAAGCAGAAAGAGGACCCATTATTAACTGAGAAGATTTGAAGGCTTGTGGTTGGGTCAGAAATCGATGATCTAAAGGATTTTATTCTTGACTAGAGGGAATGGTTGAGAAAGAAGGGACGATTGTGTGTTTCGAATATTGAGAACTTAAGGAAAGAAGTTCTTAGGGACTGCCATCGATTTAAATTTACAATTCATCCTGGAGAACCAAGATGTATCAAGATATGAAGAGGAGCTTCTGTTGGGAAGGTATGAAGAAGGATGTTGGCTTGTGGGTTAGGCAGTGTGCGAACCATCAAAAAGTAAAGGCCGAATATCAAAAGCCGAGTGGATTGCTTCAACCTTTGGAAATTCCATTTTGGAAATGGGATTCGATGTCGATGCATTTTAAAGACGGTTTGCCAAAGTCAAATAGAGGAAATGAAAGTATATAGGTCAAAGTGGACAGGTTGACCAAGAGTGCCCATTTCATTCCAATTAAGTCAGCCAGGATGACGCCTGCTGTATCTAAGTTGTTCATAAAGAACATAGTTAAACTACATGGGATTTAGAGTAGCATAGTCGGTGACAAAGATGCTTTGTTTAATAGTGAATTTCAGAAGAGTCTATAAGATATGTTAGGTACCAAGCTCAAGATGAGTACTTCGTATCACCCTCAAATGGATGGGCATACAAAGAGAGTCAATAAGATATTCGAGGATTTATTGAGGGCTTACGTGTTAGACGTTGGTGGATCTTGGAAAGATCACCTACACTTAGATGATTTTTCCTATAATAACAGTTACCAAACTAGTATAGGAATGGTGCCATTTAAAGCTTTGTATGGAAGGACATGCAAATCACCAACATGTTGGTTGGAACGTGGAGATAGATTAATCTTAGGTCCATATCTGGTTAGAGAGACGACGGAGAAAATTGATTTGATTCGAGAAAGGATGAAGGAAGCCCGGTCTAGATAGAAGAGTTACGCGGATAAGAGGCGTAAAGATCTAGAATTCTTAGTGGTAGATAGAGTCTTCATTAAGGAATCACCGATGAAGGGTGTGGTACGATTCAAAAAGTTAGGGAAACTGGGCACCAAGATATGTTGGTCCCTTCCTAATTATAGGGAGGATCGGGAAGCTCGCATATAGAGTAGAGTTGCCAAGCAGTATGGTAGATGTCCATAACGTGTTTTGGATATCTCATCTTCGCAAGTATGTGCATGATCCAGAGACTACTATTCCTCCAACGTAGTTGGAAGATTTGATAGTGGAACCGAATTGGACTTTTGTTAGACAACTAGTTCGGGTTGTGGCGAGAGAGGAGAAGAGGTTAAGAAACACAACAGTCAAGTTGGTGAAAGTTCAGTGGCGCGACAACAAGAAGGACTGTACTTAGGAGACAGAAGACATGATTAGAGATACTTAACCTGATATGTTATGAGGGTATGTCCTATATTTGCTTTACATAGACTGTTTCTAGTCAGGTAGGCTAGTATGGTAGTTAGGAGATGTTACAGATGATTGCTATACTTAGTATTTAGTCCTTACTGAATTTTGAGGACGAAATTCTTTACGGAGAGGAGCCTGTAACATCCCTAATTTTAATAGCATAATTCAGGAGATTTTATTAGATAAATTGAATAAAATAATGTAAAGAATAAAGTGATAAGGGGACAAAGATTTGGAAATTTATTTGAGACCATGCTTAATTAAATATAAACTTAAAAGAATGGGTTTATGTAAATGATATGCTAGGTTAACTAATAAGAGAATAAGGCAAAAGGGAATTATGGGTAATAGCCGTCCACCATATCCCTTAATCCCTAAACTCTTATTCCTATTTTAATTTCACAACTTCAAAATCCTAAACATAAACCAAGAAGCAAGCCGGCCATCACCTAGGGGAAAAGAGAAGAAAATCACTTAAAAGTTAAGGAATCAAGCAAGGAGAATTAAGCAAGATCAACTCTCAAGTCCTTGTCCAAATCAAGGTGAATAACAATCAAAACCATTTCATTTTCATTTTAAAAGAGCATTTGATTTTGGGTTTAAGTTTAAATCCATTATGATGATTTTAAGGATGATATGCTTGAGTTGCATAATATGTTTGATTCAAACAAAGTATGTTTGATAAAAGTTTTATTCGATTTTAAGGATAAAATCATTTATGTTAGGTATTGAATGCCATGAGGATTTCATATGTTACATAAAACATTATTTTGAAGATTGTTTAAATTTTCGTAATTATCCAAGCTATGGACAATTTATTTTGAATTTTTGAAGGAAGAAATAGATAATTGGGTTTAAAAATTTATTTCGGCTATTATATAAAAGGATTTGGGTCCGAAATTTTGATATGTTAGATAACATATAAAAAATGAATTTTGTTGATTTTTGGGGATTTTTCCTAAGTAATTTAGTATGTAAATTAAATTCTTTAAGATGGAGGACTTAAATGTTTCAAATTGTTTTGTTTAAGGGATGGGCTTCCTTGTTAATTATTTTAATTAATTTTTGAACAAATTCGGCTGTCTTTTAGGAAAGATTTTGGTAAGGTTTATGGCAACCAATCATATTTTTACAAATAGGCAAGTTAGTTGAAAAGCATTTACCTAAAAAGGCAATAAGACAGTTTTTGCATAGATCTATGGCTTCACAACTTCCAGTAGCTACCTGTTGACCCTATACATCAGTCCCCAATGAAGTCGAAACCAATACACAAGGTATCAATGCTTTGGTACGTAGTGGATTGGAGAAAGGTGGCAGGTATGGAGTCAAAACCAAGCTTTTGAAGGGGTCGAGGCATTTGTTTTGCTTTCCAAAGAAATGCCACTTGCCCTGCTTTTAAAAGAATGCTTTAGAAAGGGTTAAATTGCTTTACTATAGCTTTCAAAAGAGTTGCCTCCTTTTTGTTTTGAAGGGTAACTTTTGAATGAGTTGTCTTGTTTTTAAATCAATACTTCCGAAATGGTAGTTTGAACCCAATTGAAACCATGCTGCCGCCTTTATACCTTTCGAATGGATTGAAGTTATCAACGAGTTCGAAAGATAGCTTTTGTTTTATAAACATACTAAGTCGCTTCCTAAAGCTTTCGAAAGGGCTCCAGTAGCCACTCATACTAAAGGTTTTCGAAGGCAGTGGCTTCGAAAGGTGTTACGAAGCTATCCTTAAAGGATTAAATCTTTCGAAAGGATATTTCCAAAGCCATCAGTTTTTCCCCAAACTCTTTCATCTGAAGATCCATGATGTCGGAAGGGGTACTTTCGCTTATATTCACTTAGACCCAAAAGATATGTTTAAGATTAAATCCAACGGTTTCGAAAGGGGTACTTTCAAGTGATTACGAAGCTATGCTTCTATAAATTGAAAAGTGATGCTTTAATACTTTCAAAAGGAATGTTTTGGTGGTTTCGAAAGGCATATGCTTAATGTTTTGAAAAGAAGATTTGAATGCTTTTTAAAGAGGTATTCCAATGGTTTTGAAAGTAAAGTCTAAGGTTTCGAAAGCCTTAGTTTTCAAAACAAAGAACCCAAACTTATTTTTAAATGAAAAAACATATGGCAATATAAAAGAGCTTTAAAATGGCTTTTAAATTTGGACTTTTTGAAGAAGCTTTCCTTGATAAAATAATGGGTTAAAGGGATTAACAAAATTTTCAGGTAGAAATGATTTCAAGGATATTAAACCATAAATATTGGTACTGTTTTGTATATGCTTCTTCTATAAATATATTCACTGTGCAATGGACCCATAACTGTATTTTAGGGAGTAAGGGCAAAATAACCAGATAGGTTGACCCAGTAGTGAGTGTAACTTAAGTAACCCCTGAATGAATAGAGTTGCATCCAAGAGGTCGGGTAGACCAAAATATAGGATGCCCAAAGACTAATTAAGGAGTTGTCAGTTTAGACAGGTTCATAGTAAACCCATGAAAACTATGTTTAGATAAAGTTACTGGCGGGGCCAACAGGTTTGTAGTGAACCCATGAAAACTATATCCGGATAAAGTTATTGACAGAGGTCAATAGATTCACAGTCAACCCCTGAAAACTGTGATATAAGAGAAGTTATTGGAGATACCAATAGGTTCAGGGGGAACCCATGAAATACCAAAGTTATTGGCAGGGGTCAATAGGTTCTTAGTGATCCAACGAAAACTATGAGACTGGACATATAGTCCATAAGCTTTAAACAGGTTATCAGTCAGCCCATGAAAACTAATAGGTTAATAGTAACCCGAGAAACTATAGCTGAGACGGATAGTCAAATTAATAGGGATGGAAAATCCAGAATATTTCGTTTGTTTGCTTACCATCATGGTATTTTAAACTGCTATGTTTTTAACCATTATGGATGTAAGAGCATTGTATATGGTCATTATAAATTTCTGGTGTAAGATACTAGTGAGGAGAAAACCCATTCCGCTAAGCGGCGTGGTCTCACTAAATATCTAAATGGTTCGAGATGGTATGTTATTATTTATATCGGGCTTTATGTCTGACTTGAAGTTTATGTTTTTCTCTTAAACTCTCGGATGCTCAATTGATTCCGAGTAGTTTAAGAGTAGAGGATTTTCATCTTCTCCATAGACAAATAAGCTTCCGAAGACGTGCAGAAGGCAAGCTATCTAATAAGGAGTTCTTTCCTTTTTGATTATGCTAGGTTTTGATGTAAAGGAAAGCTGCTTAATTGCCCATACACACACACTCTCTGGTCGTCCAAGTGGGCATCCTCATATGTCGCTCTTGGCGTAGTTTGTAATAATTATATTTTTTCTAAACGTGGTTCTCGGGTTTGGGATTATGTAATGAATTTGAAATGATTTGAAATGGAATGATAAATTTGATTAAATAGTTTTAAAGATTTTTCATATCCATGTGTTTCTGTTGTATCAATGTATCTAATATTACCACAATTGGTTGCCGATGATTAATAAACTATGGATGATTGATGTATCCATAGTCGTTAGTTTTGAGCCTCCAAGGGGGGGATGTTATATAAGTGTATATGCAAAAATAACTCAACAACATTGTTTTACCATATTATTTTTTCTGTTCTCTTCAGCATCAGATGTCTGGCATATCACTTCAGACGTCTGATCACCTATTACTTAATGCTTTGAAAATCAACTTTAATAAATCCAGACATCTACTTCTAAAACTCAGACGTCTAAAAGAGGCTATTTTTACACTATTTCAATTATATTCTATTATTTACCCAAATCTGCATCTGACCCTATGCCCCAAACGTTTCACCCGCTGTCATTCTGTTTTTCAAAATAGCGATTTAGTCAATCATTTTTCACTTTCACTCAAAAAACCAAAATCTGATTCAAACCCTAAAGCTCTAAAATCCTCAAATCATTAAAAATGGCATCAAAAACTATGGCAAAAATGGCTAAAAGAGGCCAATCTTCTCCTCTACTCTAATCTCTCATGCATCCGTAGCAAATATTATTGTTTAGCTCCGTGACGATCAAATTGCTAAACAATGGTTTGAAGATCTTAAGAACAAAAGGATTCATAAAGGTCCTTTTTACCATCTAAGTGCTTCTGAGGAGTATTGGCTTCAAGAACGTACTAATGCCATGGAAATTGCTCATTTGATTGAATACGAACAAAATTAGGTAATAATTGATCGACTAGCCATTTTTCTTTTTAACACGAATTTGTATAGCGAAAATTTATGGAAACCACATGATGAGGAGGGATGATTATGGACAAATGTTTGTGGAAAATTAATAAAAATCCACGTGAATCATCTTGTTATAGCTCTTGGGTGTGGGCAAGGAGGAGTTGAATTAGAAAACTAACTGATTATAGGAAATTACCTAGAAATTACATTACTCGCGAAATCTAGGAAGACAGTATGCCAGAATGGAAAATAAATTTCTTGTGACCCCATGCTAGATTACTTAATATGATGTTGGTAAACACTATTTTGTCTAGCCTAGGAAGTCATGAGAAAATTTATGATAATCACTATAAAGTTATTTATACAATCTTTGGGGGGATAAAAGTTAATTGGGCAAAGTTTCTTTATGATGAGATCAAAAAAAATTAGGTCAGTCGATGTCCTACTATTGTTTACACTCTACACATAATAAGACTTCTAAAATTTTCTAAGGTTAATTGCATCCCCTCAAACTTTGAACTCATCCTAGTTAAATATAGTGGAACCCGATTTTTTAGCTTGATGCATCTTCCCGAAACCAATGCCTTGTCACATTAGCTTTGAAGATGGACCGTTGAACGCGACCAAGCCTTATATCAACCTACATTTCATATTCCACCTTCTACATGAGCTCCTACTCTAACCCCTACTATGGAACAACAATCTGGTCACCTTTCTGATTTCGACATTCATGATGTTAGACTTGCTCCTAACTCGAACGAATCAATGGCTTATTTGACTCTTAGAAACCAACAAGTCATCACCAGAAACCAAAAGACCTTAACAAGAAGGTTAAAAGGCTTAGAAGGATCCTTCTAGATTAGAACGGGAAAAATAGAGTGAACTTTGGACAGGATAACGTCATCGTTATCCAAGATTATGGGAAAAGTTAGAGGCTGATCTAGCTCTACTTCTTCATCCTCTCCTCCTTATAGTCCATAACCTTCTCACAGTTAACCATCCAAGCATATTGAAGAATCCTCTCATCGTGAAAAAGGTAAGAACGTCATTTAGGAACCATAAGGAGAAGGAGATGGAGATGAGGAGTTATCTTGGTCTGATCCACCACCTCAAACCACCTACTTAACAATTGTACTATGCTTCGTTTCAAGGTCTACCAATTAATAAAGACAAAGAGCTAATCACCGCATAACATAAATAGCCGAGAGATTATCAAACCAATCTGTCTGCTTATTTTGAATATTATGAGAATTATGGTTGGCGCTCTTATAGTCATCATCATAACTTCCATTCAGTTTAAGCACTTCGGTTATTTCTCTTTGGTATTTCTCTTATATTGAACAATTTAGCTTGTTATTTCTCTTTGTTACAACTTTTTAGGCGACTTTATGTGTATTGAATTGTTATTTATCATTTTTTTATTTCATGGCTAGTTATTCGTGTTGGAATGTTGTTATCTTTGTGTAGTTTGCATATATAAATAATTCCTTGCATTTCATATATTTTACTTACCATCCATATTACTTTTTGATAATGACAAATGGGGAGAAATATATGCATATTAGTAGGGGGAGATATCATATTAAGGGGGGTAGTATTCATATTATTTATTTGAAAAGATTGTATAGTTAGCATCATCAAAAAGGTGAGAATGTTAGAATCTCTCTTATTTGGTTTTAATGACAATAACTATACAATCATATTGTACAATATTTTGACCACTTTATAGGTATATGATGGATCAAAGAGCTCTAGACAATCGGAAGATCAATTGAAACAAATATGAAAGATAATCAAAGAAGTGCTGCATGAAGATGGTTTTAAAGTAAGGTCGTATACTTGTATTTAATGTCTTATATTGCCTTGTACATTCTCCCTTGAGTCAGATGAGCACATATAAAAATATTCTAAATTTATATCATTTTCAAAAACAAAGTAAATATCACAATTTTTCACAAACTCAGGCAACCAGACGTCATGGAACACTAACCGGACATCCAACAACACATATTTTAAAACTATATTTAAAGTACGTCGATCAAACATCTAGATTGACCTACCAGACATTTGAACAAACTCATGGGTTAATTCATACCAGAGGCGTCCGAATTACATAGATGGACGTTTGAATGTACTTCTTGGACATTTGAATGACATTGAATTTTGAATATTTTTAAACTACCAACTTTATTCTATATAAATTTAAATGTCCAGACGTCTGACCATATTTTTCAAATGTCCAAAATGCTGCAATAGTCAAAAGCTTTAAATATGCACTTCGCTTCTTCTCCATCAGTCGTGTCTCTTTCTCTAATGGTTGCAACTACTTATCTAAGGGTTTAAACTGAACAGTAACAACCATTAAAAAAACTATGATCATCTATAAATATACTCCAAGATTGAGATTAATTTTTAAATTTTTGACATTCTAATTTTCATCTTGCTCTCTAGCTCTATTGCAAATATCAATCTTATATTCTTACTCGACATCACCAAATCTATACAATAGCATTTTAATAATCAAAATTCCTACAAATCCATATGCATACACTCATCCTACTCAAGGGAGATCATAGGAAGATTTGTACCTCCAGTCAATATTAGTGTTGTAAAGAGCATAAGATTATCAACTCAAGATACTCTTCTGTATTGCTTATTCCTCCAGGCTAAGCGGGGAATTTTGATTAGTGGAAATTCCGAAGGGGAGCTTTGGGGATGGACGTAAGAAGGAGGTCTAAACCGGTACAAAATTCTTGGTGTGATCATTTTTATTTATTCTACCTTTCGATATTCTATTAGTTGTTTTTACTTAGTTTAGAGAGTATATATACTTGATCATTCATATTAGCATATCATACTAGATCCGTGTACACTTTCAGAGATACCGAGTGCATGGCTTGGAGTTGGCAGCCATTGTTTTCATCTTGAAGATGTGGAGACACTATCTTTTGGGTGAAATATTTGAGTTATTTACTGATCATAAATCACTCAAATATCTATTTTTCAAAAAGACTTAAATGTTTGGCACATAGGTGGATGGAGTTTATGATACCCTATGACTTTCGGATACAGTATACGTTTGGAAATGGGAATGTCATCGTCGACATCCTTAGTTGGAGGCATGCTACATTGGTGCTATATATGAGTGGAGGCGGTTGGAGTTCCTCTTAAATTTCAACTTCCAACCGCCAATAGAACCCGCTCAAAACTAAAAGAGGTTAGATCAGTGTTAACATATCGTATTGCAACTGAACAAAATAAGATGAAGGGATAATTGATATCTTGGATAAGTTAAGGAGAGGAGAAAATTTTCCCCACATCAATAGATATGAAGTTGATAAGAAGGGATGTTTAAGGAGAGATTGACGCCTTTGCATCCCAAGGATTGATAGTTTATTGAAGGAAGTGCTTAAAGAATGTCAGCATTCATAAATAACTATTCACCTCGAAGGAGATAAGGTAAGGATATGAAACAGATTTTCTATTGGCTAGGGATGAAGGAGAAAGCAGCTGAATTTTTTTATATGTATTTGACGTGTCAAAGGATTAAAGTTGAGCACGGTAAGCTCGGAGGATTGTTATTGCCATTAGAAATCATGACTTGGAAATGGGAACACATATCAATGGACTTCAAAGATGCGTTACCTAGGAGTCAAAGAGGAAATGAAGCAATTTGAGTCAAAGTGGACAGACTCATAAAAAGTGCCTATTTTATTCCCATTAGGAGTAATATGACTGTAGCATCTCTAGCACAGATTTATAATAAGGAAGCGGTTCGACTTCATGGAATTTCGATTAGCATCGTTAGTGACGGAGACCCTTTTTTTACTAGCGAGTTTTAAAAGAGTTTGCGTACAACTTTAGGAACATCATTGAGTCTTAGTATCGCTTACTACCTACATATAGATTGATAAAGAGAAAGAGTAAATAGAACCTAGGAGGACTTGTTGAGAGTATACATCATGGAATTTAGAAGGCATGGGAAGCAGCACCTACTTTTAATGGAATTCGCTTGTAATAATAGTTATTAATCGACGATTGGTATGGCACCCTTTAAAGTGCTTTATGGGAGGCCATGAAAATTGCCAAATTGTTGGTGGGAAATTACCGATAAAATTTTACTCAGACCAAACTTGATTCGCAAAGCTTCGATGAAGGTAGAGTTGATTAGGTGGTGCAAGACTGTCAGAAATCATACATGGATAATAGAAGGCAAGAATTGGAGTTTGAGATTGGAGACATGGTGTTTATCAAAGTCTCCCTGCTTAGGAAAGTCATGAGATTCGAAAAATGAGGAAAGTTGGCACCAAGATTCATTGGGCTTTTTCAAGTTGTGGAAAGAATAGGAAGACTGGCTTATTGCATGGAGCTACTCGATAGATTGGTAGGAGTCCATAATGTTTTTCACATTTCACACTTGAGGAAATGCCTTCATGACATAGCTACTGTGGCAGAGCCTGATCAATTGGGCGATATTGAAACGTAACCAATAACATCCTGTGCCACAACACGCATTGTGGATCACGGAATTAGGAAGCTCCATAATAAATAAATTAGGTTGGTTCGAGTATAATAAGGAGATAACCCGACAGAAAGCACATGAGAGACCGTAGAAAAGATGAGGATCTCTCATCTTAAGCTTTTCACTAGTAAACTTTTCTCCTCAAAATCAAATTTTTGGTTGCATCATGGTTGCTAGATTGGATAGTATGAGATGGTTACTACACGTTTCACTGTCACTTCGCACTTATATAGAAATTTTATGCATGTTTAGGGGGTTCTGCATACATACTTATATGTCACAATCATACACTCACGCTAGGATTGAGCTCACTTATGGTATATCTGCAATAAATAATCACATTGCACTTTTGGTCGAATAGATGAATGTGTAGATAACTTGGTTGTATAACATAGATGTTTAGTGAGCATTACATTGTCTGCCCATTGGAAAAGATTTTTGGGACGAAATCCTTTTTAAGGAGAAAGAATGTAACATCCCGTAAAATTAACTATAAAAATATATTGGATAAGTTAAATAAGATAGGGACAAAAATAGAAATTTTGTAAAAGTTAGAATTTGATCACGAAATGTAACGACCCGTAAATTTTAGTCGTTTTATTTATTTAATTAGTTGAATTTTGTGAAATTTTAAATAATAAAACTTTGAAATAAAAATTTAATATTTGAAATGCGTCTAGTTAAACATAGCAACGGGTAAATTTTCATCCGAAAATATAAAAGTTTATTTCCGTGCGTAAATTTATTTCAATTTAATCAGTTAAGAATTGATGGAAATAAAATGTTTTCGAAACCTAAATATTTTTATATGGAAAAATTGTAAATCATCTTCTGAGCAAGGCGACATTTTTTGTTTTTTCAAATTCGGATTTTTTTTAGCTCCGTCGATCTTATTTTTCTGCGTTTTTGCTGCATTTTCGGCTAGTAGAAAATTCGAATTTTTATAATTCAACCGTACCACTGATATCTGCATACCATTTTGATCACCTCATCATGCTGATCTCTGCGGTATATTTAATTCTGTGTTCTGAAGTCCGACACACAGCGGAGTCCGCTAAAGCGGTAACCGTATCAACAATGGTTTGTGCCTTTTGGTTCTTGTGACCTTTCATATATTGATCGTAGAAGTTCTACAGCCATTAACAATAAATATTCTCCAGAATTAAATTGGTGACTTCTGTTATTCCTTTTGGTTAAAAAAAATTCGATTGCCTATTCGCCCCTCTCATTTGCTCGGCCACCGTTGCTTCCCATTATTCCCCATCGAGCCTTCAAAGCTCCGCCGATCTCCGTCATCTCAGCGAGCAGCTGTTGTTCAACTCGTAACCCCAAGCTCAGCTCACTTCCTCTATTTATAATAGGTAATATAAATTTTTGTTATATTGATGATACAGTAATATATATAGATGTGTAGCTGATACGTTTATCTATTTATATATACACATTTTCTACATATATAAGTTCATACAAGTATTTACTTCATGTGGGAATCTATATGAGTTATATAAGTTTGTATATATATATATATATATATATATATAGTGAATTGTATACTAATTTTATTACACCTATATTACTATATAGTTATCTGAAATAAAGTTTGTATGAGTTTGTTTCAAGAAAAAAATTATATGGTTTATGTTCAGATTTTTCGAAGAAAAAACTTTGCAGTAAGGTATTTTTATATTTAAAGATGAAGTTTTGTTTGATTTGTATATAGATATATGTTAAAAAATGTTTATTTTATAAAACATGTTGTTCTATTCTTATATATATCCTTGTCTGTTGATTCTATCCGTAGATTTCAGTAATATATATATTATATTGATTTTAAAATTTTATAATAGTTACTATATGTGTTTTATAAGGTATATTGTAGATCTTGTATTGATGTTTTGGTGTGTTGTTAGTTGCGTCTGCTGTGTATATTAGTTTTGGGATATTTTTATATAGCTTATTCGTTGTATATAAGTACATATTAGACTTGTCTACCATATATACATATGTTTCGAAATGGGGCTTACTGGCTTGCTTTTATGTTTGTTTCTGTTTATAATAATGATTTTAAAAGTACGGGTTTAATAGTGTGTGTGTGTATATATGTATGTATGTATGTATGTATGTATGTATGTATGTATGTATGTATTCGTTTCACAGTATATAATGTATTTACGTTGATTTGATATATGTGTTTTAATTTATATATATGAATTTTGGGAACTACATATTATTTAATTCGATATGTGTTTGAATTTTTTTTTAATATGAGTTTATATAAATAGTTATATATAGTATACATATAAGGTCATTCATACCACTTATCTTCACTTATCTTCATCAATTCGGTTCTGATTCATCTTATCGATTTCTGTTATCAGCTTTGCTGTCGAATTCGTGCCCACTTTGCTTTGTTTTGGAATTTGTAGCTTGTTCTGTTGTCTATTCTCTTTAGCCTCGAAAGGTGAGTAATCACTCACGATTAATGTTCTTTTATTTATTAAATTTGATGACAATTGAAATATGCTACTGTTAGTTATTTACACTGTTATATATATGTTATTACCTGTATCATTTCACATGTGACATCTGACACCATTTCTGTTATTTATACGATGATAATCTAGTTGGTTGATAAATGATTGATTGTTTGATGTTGATATTGAACGTTAAAATTGTTAATGTATGAAGTGATAAATAATTTACAACTGAAATTGACGTAGGAGTAAACAATTTGAAATTGATATATGTGTTGAATTTGATTAGATAAAATTTGTATAATATGATCCCTTTAAATGTTTAAATAAATTGACATGTAGAAATATGGTAAATTACACCTTGAACCATTTAAATGTATGTTATTTAGATTGATGAAGTATAAAATTGAATAATAGATATCCAGTGAAGAACCGTATAAATATTAGTGTAATAATCTTTAATCTACATGAAATGGTAGTGTAGATTCGAGGAATAATTATATTAATTTGCATAAACAACAAATGTAAATTAATACGATTATTTCGGGATTATTTAAATAAATTATTGGATTGTTATTGATGTTTGCTATTTCTTGTTTATTTACTTTGACACATCCCAGTTATCACACTGCAAGTTCCCTTTGCTATGATTTGATTTGTGAATTGAAATGGAATCGGGTTGAAATGATAAATACCCAAATAAAACTTTGACTTCGGATATAGAATTAAATAAAAACCCGATTGGTCAATAATTTGATTTAAAAATAAAATAAAGATCTTATTTGAATAAAATAATAAGGGTTTTAAATAAAGTTGGAATTTGAATTCTAGTGAAATTTAAATGTTAATATTTAATAATCTGAAACAAAATATTAACGAAGTAATTGATGAAAGAACGTTGTTAAATTTAAGAAATGATTGAATTAAGTTTTGAAATTATTTAATAATTAAGTGTTGAAATTATTTAAGAATTAAGTTTTGAAATTATTTATGAATTTAATGAGATTGAATTATTTACTAATTAAATAAAATTGAATTCTTTGATAATTGAAATTGAACTTCTTTAATAAGTGAAATTAAGTTTCTTTATTAATTGAGTTTTGAAATTTGTAACTAAGTAAATAAATAAGTGAAATTGAATTACTTTAACAAGAAATAAAATGTGATTTATTGAAATTAACGTAAGACTTGTAAATTTAAAGAATTTGATTTGACGAATCTAATTTAATTCAATTTGAAGTTTTAATAGAATGGGGTTGAACCTAAGTAATTGGTTTAATAAATTGGAAATAAAATAGAAATTGTTTTGAATGATAAATTAACTTAACGAATATTGAATGAAATTAATCAATGAATTTAAATTGATTCCAATGTTAAGTTAAATTAATTTAAATGCTTATGGAATGAAACGTATATATGAATTTGAATCAATATTTGAATTATTTTAAATAAAAATTGAAATCGAATTTTAGATTTTGAATTGGTAATTTGGAAGTTATGAAACATAAATTATGGAAATTGATTTAGAAAGACAAATGAAATGTTGATTTACAAATTCTAATTGAAATTGAATTTGATTTGGTTTTGAAATATATTAAGCGACCAATCGGTGTAATAATTATGAAAGTTATTAAAGAAACTGGAATCGGTTATGGACATACTCTCCGTCTAAATCGAAAACCACTTTAATAACTATACGTGGAGTGTGATCCAGAATGAAGTGGTTGGAATGATGTATGTGATGATTGAAGAAAGAGAACGATAATGGATAGCCTTGACACTTGTGTCAAATTGGAAATGACTAAAACAGGAGCCGTTTGGGCCAAATGGGGTTAGCCACCTCGAGCGAACACACTTCTTCGTAAACTACTCATTACTTGTTATTGATTGGTGTGCACCCTCGGATTTTGGGAGTGTTGTTTCGCGGTGTTGCGATCGTTGCGGCGATGCGTTCTCACTAGTCCGGATCAGGCAAACGGTAGTTTCACTACCTTGGGTATTGCCTCATGTGCCTTGTCATTCTTGTATCCCTATATACACGACCACTACGAATTTGTTTTGTGTTATACCTATGGAGTACTCCATGATATCCCACTAGTTTATGGTGGAGTTTACAGTGCTGTATAGTCGATGACACTTATATAAAATGTGTTAAGGGGAATAACGGTAACGCCTTAACACTATTTTGATACTTCATATTACTGATAGGCATTATCTACTTAGCGTACACTACTACATAGTAGATAATTTAAAGGATCCTTAGAGGATGGTTATTCCAACATCCTTTGAGTTACTTGTACTTCAGTTGTTATTTCACTTGAGTTGGATTTATTGATATAAGAATGTTAATCCTGATTCGAGTGTTTTGTGTTTTGTTTTACGCTCGGGTCAGACTGAGTGTACCAGTATTCGAGACTCACCTTTGGAGTTGGAGCTTCGTTTGGAGATCCAGCTATCTATCCAGCTTTCAGATATTCAGTTGATTCCAGTGTTGTATTCTGATATTGTATTTGACTATTGTATTCAAGACTTCTGTTGTACCTTATTTAACTCTGATATGTATATAGTAGCTTCATGAACTACTATCTTTTGTTTCCGCTGCATTTATTACTCTGTGTCTGTGATCTGTGATTATTTATTTACTGTATATGTTCAGTTTTGCCAAATTTAAATTAAAAATTCGGTATTTTGAATTATTCAAGTCCGACGTGTGTGGATGCGAATAGTCCAAAATAGCGGGTCGTTACAGTTGGTATGAGAGCTTTGGTAGCTCTAGGCAAAACTTAGCATATAAAGTAAATGTAGTTAAAGAATCACTTTCGTTCGTGCTTGAATCTTTCATCTTTGATTTGAATTTCCTTTGAATTTTCGGAACGTTCCCTCGGTTCCGAGATTCATTCTTGTCCCTCACTATTCGTATTCGTCTGAATTCTGGAGTATCCCATAATTCCACTTCGAATGATTTTTATAATGGATTGGCGGTCTCGCCAACATTTATATGAATTGTAAAGGAATGAAACTCATTTACGATAGCATAGATTCACCGGAGATTTATATATATCCTCGGTTTAGGTGCTAATATCTCCAGATATCCCGAATTCTATCTCTTGAGATCGAATGTAGATTTGCCTCGGAATTCTGCATCGATCTTATTCACGAAGTCACGGTCGACCCGGTTAAGGTTGCCCATGATTTATATAAACTTATTGATCTCCCTATTTCGTTATTTAATTATCTTATCCTTGTTCAAACCTATCTTCGAATCAAAATTCTCTTTGATTTGAGTCCATCAAATTTTATCTCTATCCTTACTTTGAAATCCATTCTTGTATCGTCGAACGGGGAAGTATATTTGTGCATTAGTATTAAAAATGTTATATATATATATATATATTGGGTTGTTTGAGTTGTTGATGTTGATTTGGGTTTTCGATCGATTCGTATGATCAACGCGATCGATAGGATTTACAAAACACTTGAACAGAACAAACCGACACAATAATATTTTCAAATTTGGTAAATGAAATAGATTTTGTATGATTATATTATATATATAAGTATAATTTTCAA
Organism: Allium cepa; assembly: GCA_030765085.1. NCBI lineage: Eukaryota > Viridiplantae > Streptophyta > Magnoliopsida > Asparagales > Amaryllidaceae > Allium > Allium cepa. Next base: position 159,038,094 of record CM060945.1, on the reverse strand, counting down.
AAGATGAATTGTTAACTTAATTGGTTGTTAAAATGATAATATTTGATTTTCATTTATTGTTTTGTAAACTACTGATTTTTCCCCACGTATAAATAGAGGCAAGTTATAAAATGTGGTTTATAAATTGATTTAGAGTTTGAAATGAATTTAAATAAAGAATTTGGGTATTTAATCTCCGGTGTTTTCAAACTTTGGGTTTAAATTTTAAAATGCATATTATATAAAGTAATTTCGAATAGAAATCATTTCCAAAGAATTTTTAATGATTAAATCAGTGCTCTCCTTTTTAACATTGGAAAATAATTCGGTGATGGCGGCCGCATCATCGACATTCATTTTTGAGTTTCAAAGTGGAGAGACTATTCTGTAGCATTGCTACATTATTATATTGGAAATAAAATTGATTTGAATTACTGAAGTATGACTTGATTTATAATACAAATATATATATCTATAGATTTGATTTGACTTATATTTATTTGTATATTTATCTCTAATGGTTTGAAGTGAAAATTTAATTCTTAAATTTATGTTAAAAGATATTTTCAATTATAAAATAAAGTCAAAAATTTTGAATAAACATTTAAAGTTGGAAAAATTAAATTAGAAATTTTACTTGGATAACACTCAATTGTATTACACATAACTTACCTAAAATTTTCAAAAGTTAACTATGTAATTGAATATTACACAGTATAAAATGATGTTAAAGGAATTTATAAAGAAATTGAGTGGTTATAATAAGCGTAAATATACTTAATATATATGATAGGATATTAAGTGGAGTAAATATAATAATAATTTGGAACAAAGAAGAATTAAATTTGTTAAATAAAATATGATTATAATAAACGATTATTCAAATTTATGATTTTAGAAATTGTTAATAGAGGATAATTGGATAATAAAACAATGAATAAATGAGATAAATAAAATAAGATTTTTTTTGAAGAAATCTTTTGGCATCAAATATTAATAAATTGAAATTAAATCCACTTATTGAAATACCTTGAATTTTAAAATCAAATTTGAGTATTAATTAAGGAAATTGAAATTTATATGGTTTGAATTAATTGTTTTACTCTGTTTTCAATCTATTTTCTTTCTGGTTGTTTCTATTCTCCCACCTCCTTCCTTTTCTTTTCGGGGATGAAAAGTTTTGAGTGGGGGAAAGTGTAACAACCCGTAAATTTTAGCCGTTTTATTTATTTAATTAGTTGAATTTTGTGAAATTTTAAATAATAAAACTTTGATATAAAAATTAATATTTGAAATGCGTCTAGTTAAACATAGCAACGGGTAATTTTTCATCCGAAAATATGAAAGTTTATTTTCGTACGTAAATTTATTTCAATTTAATCAGTTAAGAATTGATGGAAATAAAATGTTTTCGAAACCTAAATATTTTTATATAGAAAAATTGTAAATCATCTTCTGAGCAAGACGTCATTTTTCTTTTTTCCAAATTCGGACTTATTTAGCTCCGTCGATCTTATTTTTCTGTATTTTTGTTGCATTTTCCGCTAGTAGAAAATTTGAATTTTTATAGTTCAACCGTACCACTGATACTGTATACCGTTTTGATCGTCTCATCGTGTTGATCTCTGCGGTATATTCAATTCTGTGTTTTGAAGTCCGATACATAGCGGAGTCCGCTAAAGCGGTAGCCATATCGATAATGATTTGTGCCTTTTGGTTCTTGTGACCTTTCATATATTGACCGTAGAAGTTCTACAGCCATTAACAATAAATATTCTCCAAAATTAAATTGGTGACTTCTGTAATTCCTTTTGGTTAAATTTTTTCGATTGCCTGTTTTAAATAATTACACGTTACATATACAATTTAGAACCTGGCCTTCACTATTCCATCAATCAGGATTTGACTATTGCAATTCTCTGCCCTTTTGCTATTTCCAATTACTGTTGGTTCAGTTCTACTTTTTATTACTGTTCTGTTCAGAATATATAATATAATAATATTAGCTCTCATATACATAATTTTGACTTGTACCCTTCTTCCTCCTATTAGTTGCCTGGAACGTATATGCTCATCCCATTCTTTGCTTTCATTCTGTGATTTATATCTATAAAAAAAACTACCGCTCCTCCTCTTTCCCTGCTAGCGCCGACGAAGCAACCTTCACCTCCATGCTTGCTTGCCCTTCAGTTTCCAGATCCAACGACCATACCCAATTCGCCCGAAGCCACCGCAACTAACCCGAGCAACCACGGCCGATAGCACCTCCGCCATCCCAATTTCCCTTCAGCCTCCCAAACGTCGCAAGCAACCGGTGACCGAACCAGTCAATTTCGATCATCCATGACCGCTTGTTCTCCGCTCTCATTTGCTCGGCCACCGTTGCTTCCCCTTGCTCCCCATCGAGCCTTCAAAGCTCCGTCGATCTCCGTCATCTCAGCGAGCAGCTGATGTTCCACTCGTAACCCCAAGCTCAGCTCACTTCCTCTATTTATAATAGGTAATATAAATTTTTGTTATATTGATGATACAATAATATATATAGATGTGTAGCTGATACGTTTATCTATTTATATATACACATTTATCTACATATATAAGTTCATACAAGTATTTACTTCCTGTAGGAAACTATATGAGTTATATAAGTTTATATATATATATAGTGAATTGTATGCTAATTTGTTTACACCTATATTACTTTATAGTTATCTGAAATAAAGTTTGTATGGGTTTGTTTTAAAAAAAAATTATATGGTTTATGTTCAGATTTTTCAAAGAAAAAAACTTTGCAGTAAAGTATTTTTATATTTAAAGATGAAGTTTTGTTTGATTTGTATATAGATATATGTTAAAAATATGTTTATTTTATAAAACATATGTGCTGTTCTATTCTTATATATATCCTTGTCTGTTGATTCTATTCGTAGATTTCAGTAATATATATATTATATTGATTTTAAAATTTTATAATAGTTACTATATGTGTTATATGTGTTTTATAAGGTATATTGTAGATCTTGTATTGATGTTTTGGTGTGTTGTTAGTTGCGTCTGCTGTGTATATTAGTTTTGGGATATTTTTATATAGCTTATTAGTTGTATATATGTACATATTAGACTTGTCTACCATATATACATATGTTTTGAAATGGGGCTTACTGGCTTGCTTTTATGTTTGTATCTGTTTATAATAATGATTTTAAAGGTACAAGTTTACTAATAAAATATATATATATACATATATATATACATATATATATGTGTGTGTGTGTGTGTATTTGTTTCAAAATATATAATGTATGTACGTTGATTTGATATATGTGTTTTAATTTATATTTATAAATTTTGGGAACTACATATATATTTAATTCGATATGTGTTCGATTTTTTTTTTAAATATGATTTATATAAATAGTTATATATAGTATACATATAAGGTCATTTATACCACTTATCTTCACTTATCTTCATCAATCCGGTTCTAATTCGTCTTATCGATTTATGTTATCAGCTTTGTTGTTGAATTCGTGCCCACTTTGCTTTGCTTTGGAGTTCGTAGCTTGTTCCGTTGTCTATTCTTTTTAGCCTCGAAAGGTGAGCAATCATTCACGATTAATGTTCTTTTATTTATTAAATTTGATGACAATTGAAACGACAATTGAAATATGCTGCTGTTAGTTATTTACACTGTTATATATATGTTATTACCTGTATCAGTTCACCTGTGACATCTGACACCATTTCTGTTATTTATACGATGATAATCCAGTTGGTTGATAAATGATTGATTGTTTGATGTGGATATTGAACGTTAAAATTGTTAATGTATGAAGTGAAAAATAATTTACAATTGAAATTGACGTAGGAGTTAACAATTTGAAATTGATATATGTGTTGAATTTGATTAGATAAAATTTGTATAATATGACCCCTTTAAATGTTTAAATAAATTGACATGTAGAAATATGGTAAATTACACCTTGAACCATTTAAATGTATGTTATTTAGATTGATGAAGTATAAAATTGAATAATAGATATCCGATGAAGAACAGTATAAATATTAGTGTAATAATCTTTAATCTACATGAAATGATAGTGTAGATTCGAGGAATAATTATATTAATTTGCATAAACAACAAATGTAAATTAATACGATTATTTCGGGATTATTTAAATAAATTATTGGATTGTTATTGATGTTTGCTATTGCTTGTTTATTTACTTTGACACATCCCAGTTATCACACTGCAAGTTCCCTTTGCTATGATTTGATTTGTGAATTGAAATGGAATCGGGTTGAAATGATAAATACCCAAATAAAACTTTGACTTGGGATAGAGAATTAAATAAAAACCCGATTGGTCAATAATTTGATTTAAAAATAAAATAAAGATTTTATTTGAATAAAATAAAAAGGGTTTTAAATGAAGTTGGAATTTGAATTCTAGTGAAATTTAAATGTTAATATTTAATAATCTGAAACAAAATATTAACAAAGTAATTGATGGAAGAACGTTGTTAAATTTAAGAAATGATTAAAATAAGTTTTGAAATTATTTAATAATTAAGTGTTGAAATTATTTAATAATTAAGTTTTGAAATTATTTAATAATTTAATGAGATTGAATTATTCACTAATTAAATAAAATTGAATTCTTTGATAATTGAAACTGAACTTCTTTAATAAGTGAAATTAAGTTTCTTTATTAATTGAGTTTTGAAATTTGTAACTAAGTAAATAAATAAGTGAAATTGAATTTCTTTAACAAGAAATAAAATGTGATTTATTGAAATTAACATAAGACTTGTAAATTTAAAGAATTTGATTTGACGAATCTAATTTAATTCAATTTGAAGTTTTGATAGAATGGGGTTGAACCTAAGTAATAGATTTAATAAATTGGAAATAAAATAGAACTTATTTTGAATGATAAATTAACTTAACGAATATTGAATGAAATTAATCAATGAATTTAAATTGATTCAAATGTTAAGTTAAATTAATTTAAATGTTTACGGAATGAAACGTATATACGAATTTGAATCAATATTTGAATTATTTTAAATAAAAATTGAATTTTAGATTTTGAATTGGTAATTTGGAAGTTATGAAATGTAAATTATGGAAATTGATTTAGAAGACAATCGAAATGTTGGTTTACAAATTCTAATTGAAATTGAATTTGATTTGGTTTTGAAATATATTAAGCGACCAATCGGTGTAATAATTATGAAAGTTATTAAAGAAATCGGAATCGGTTATGGACATACTCTTTGTCTAAACCGAAAACCACTTTAATAACTATACGCGGAGTGTGATCCAGAATGAAGTGGTTGGAATGATGTACATGATGACTGAAGTAAGAGAACGATAATGGATAGCCTTGACACTAGTGTCAAATTGGAAATGACTAAAACAGGAGCCGTGCCAGGCCAAATGGGGTTAGCCACCTCGAGCGAACACACTTCTTCGTAAACTATTCATTACTTGTTATTGATTGGTGTGCATCCTCGAATTTTGGGAGTGTTGTTTCGCGGTGTTGCGATCGTTGCAGCAATGCATTCTCATCAGTCCGGATCAGGCAAACGGTAGTTTTACTACCTTGGGTATTGCCTCATGTGCCTTTTCAAACTTGTATCCCTATATACGCGACCACTATGAATTTGTTTTGTGTTATACCTATGGAGTACTCCCTGATATCCCACTAGTTTACGGTGGAGTTTACAGTGCTGTATAGTCTATGACACTTATATAAAATGTGTTAAGGGGAAATGGTAACGCCTTAACACTATTTTGACACTTTATATTACTAATAGGCATTATCTACTTAGCATACACTACTACATAGTAGATAGTTTAACGGATCCTTAAAGGATGGTTATTCCAACGTCCTTTGAGTTACTTGTATTTCAGTTGTCATTTCACTTGAGTTGGATTTATTGATATAAGAATGTTAATCCTGACTCGAGTGTTTTGTGTTTTGCTTTACGCTCGGGTCATTGAGACTCACCTTTGGTGTTGGAGCTTCGCTTGGAGATCTAGCTATCTATCTAGCTTTCAGATATTCAGTTGATTCCGGTGTTGTATTATGATATTGTATTTGACTATTGCATTCGAGACTTCTGTTGTAACTTATTTAACTCTGATATGTATATAGTAGCTTCATGAACTACTATCTTTTGTTTCCGCTGCATTCATTACTCTGTGTCTGTGATCTGTGATTATTTATTTACTGTATATGTTCGGTTTTGCCAAATTTAAATTAACAATTCGGTATTTTGAATTAAGTCCGACATGTGCGGATGCGAATAGTCCAAAATAGCGGGTCGTTACACGAAAGTTATGCCGTTGCATTCGTGATAAGATTTTAATCAATTTCCTTATATAATATGTTAAGAACGGAGCTCAAACGGTATGGACGTTTAAAGTTTTCAAGCTTAAAATAATAGAATTAAAATTCAAATGAATAATTAATTTTAAAATTTAAAAGTTAATAGTGATTAGACTTGGGGTTAAGTAAACATTAAAATTAATGTTAGCATTAAAGTATAATTAAGGAAAATAATAAATAACATAACGGTACAAAATTAACGTTCCTGACACAAGGGGAGAGTTCTACCCCTGACCTCAACCGCTCCCTATCAAGCGATGGCTAGGGTTTGTGAATTTGAACTTCCGAATTTTATAATTTCCAACCGATCTTCATCAAATGGTTCCGATGCGTTCCGACCACTGTAAATAAGACCAAGACCTCTCACTTTTATTCATAAAATGTTATGGGAATATTAGCAAAGTTCTGTTAGTTCGTCTCTTTATAGACTCAAAAAACTCCATTTGGGTTTAAGTTAAAAAATCTTATACTTCTATTTTTGTCTAAAATTTATTTTCTCAATCTATTCTCCTTTAATCCCTCAATATCTGAATCTAATCTACATGTACAAATCCCTTGCTGCATATATACCAAAAAGGAAAGATTTGATAAAGATCGTCAAAGACGTGTCAAATCCAAAGGAGGCAAAGCTAAGGATATACTGTGAGTAGAAATCTTAGTTTTTATATTTTGGTAATTGATTAGTATAGTTTGGGTTTGAATATGCCTTGGAGAATTTTGGTTTGCGAAAACATCATTATATTTTAAACCCCCAAAATTCCTTCAATACAAAATATCAATTTCATGTTGGAATCTCAATTGTTTATGTCAAAATAACGGAAATAGAGTAGTTTTGCAGTTTTTGATAATTATATCTTATATTCCACTTCTCATTCTTTTTCTTTGAATTTGGTTAAAGGATTTTGATTAAGGAATAGTGTATAAGAGACGAATTCTTTTCATAGTTTGCACTGATTATTCCCATGAATTAAATAATTGATACCAAGTTGTAACAACCCCACCGCTATGGCCAGTTTAGCAAAGAACATTACACGTACTGTTGTTTGGTTAAGGGCGATCGAATGTGAATATAGCTTTATACTAACACTGACACGTCTTATTTACCTTTTTGAGGATCTGAACTGAAATTTAGACGTGTACATTATTAGTACAAAGTAATGAACATATCAATTAAAAATATTCAAATTTTAAGTTAGAAACCAATTTCAGATTTAATATACTAACGTTTTCATACTTAAGAAATCTTAAAATACGATCCAATTAATTACCCTATTAGTTTATTGTTTTGGCTTGTATTACTTGGTTATTATTTAGATTAGTAATCTTTCTCACATTTTGACATAATATTGCTAAATTTAATCTTTTTCTGTATTGAATAGAGCGTAAAAATTAGAATTTTAAGTTTATAGTCACAATATATTTCATTATTTTGATGTAATAAGTTGGGTTTGAATTTTAATTGTATACAAGTATGTTGATGAAACTTTTGATATGAATATTGGAATTTGGGATATTGTTAGTAATATGGAATTAGACTTGTATACTTGTTTATGGAGTTGACATCTAAATGCTAGTTTAGAGCGTATATTCTGCACGCTTAAAAATTACTCATGCGTATGTATATATTAGCGTAATTAACGTATAATTATAACATATAATTGCATAGTAAAATAAGTTATTAATTTTATTAAAATCTCCCCTAGGAAGGTAATTAATGTTAAAGGCGAAATAAGAAAGATCTCTTATAAGGCCTTGATTATGGAAACTATAAGATGTGTGATAACATATATATATATATATATATATATATATATGGAGTGATATAGATTGTGACTAAGCTATAAGAATGCGAGGTCGGTCAAAAGCACATGGAAGTCTGTCCAACTAATCTAGCTACCGGCAGTGTGACTTTGGATCTAATGTGAGACACCGCAAATAATAAGTAACTATAATGACCTGAGATTAATCCTAAATTTTATAGGGTAAATCAGTCCAGCTAATCTGGCTATTAATATCTATGAATAGTCGAACTAATATGAGACGTCATCGTAGGGTATCGGTCATAATACAAAAGACTTGCTTTAGAGATTGAAGGTAATAAGTGGTTATGTGAAGGCTCGTTTCTTCTCTATGTAGGAAGTAGTAAATGGTCGGGATTATGGGTTAGGCGTGGTAGATGATATCTAGAAAAGGATTCACTTCAATAAGAAATATTAAGTGACTGAAGAGATTCCATGTAATGTCAGCTAGATAGTTACTAATAAGGGGTCCTCCTTGGGATCATAGATAGTAAATATCATGGACCTACCCTAATTAAAGCAATAAATGGTCGGAGTCTATATATTCCCACTAAAAGGTATTAAGTGACTTGAGTACTATATCTTACATTGATAGAACATTATGGATGATAGATATAGATTATTGTGTTGATAGCGAATTGGTTATGAGCTTATATTTGGGAAACCTTTTATTTTTTAGAAAAGTCCTTATATTTGAAAAGACTTGTGATGTAGGTAAAAAAACTCAGACATGTTCCTATTTAAATTATACTACCCAAGTACTAATATAGTAGGACTTGAGATTTTTATTCATCGGACATATGTTATTATGACTCCCTTCTCGTTACAATACAGGTTAGGAAAGGCGATGTTGAAGGCAGAGATGTCGATGAGACTTGTATCGGTAGTTTATTTATCTACTTGTTATTTTCTACAGTTTTTGATGTACCCATAAAATAAAAATAATATCGTAATTTTTGAATATTGTGTCATGGATATGTTATAGTTATTGTTGGGTTTTAGTATTAGAAATATTTTGTTATAGTTTTGAATGACATTTCGAAATTTGAATAAAATGGGTAATGTTGTTATTATCATATTTTATCCTTCCGCTGTGAGATTCTGAATGTGTAGATAAACAGCTTTATATTGTTCTTTTTACCAAGCAATAGTCAGCTTTGAAATGGTTTTAAGTTTTGATGGGCATTTTCTGAGTCAGAATTTAGGCCCGTTTTAGGGCAGGTTGTTACAACGACCGAACCGGAAATCTTGTTTGGTTGTCAATACCGAAAAGATTTCTTATTCAGTTTATTCAATGCCATACCACACATACATACCACTTATACAAACCAAACATTCAAACTATGGAAACACTGGATCGAGCAGTTTCAACAAGGATACTGTAGCAACCCTGTTTATTAATTACCAATTAATTACGATTAATTACGGTTAATTCATATTTATTGGGTTTTGTAATATAAATTGTGAAAATAAAATTTGTTTTGAGTAATTGATTTGATCATTAAATTTATAGCCTTTGATTGTTAGTAAGAAAATAAAATTTGAATTGGTCAAAACATTTATTTTGATTATCAAATATAAAAGGGTAATAGCAATAGCTTGTGAAATTGTAAAATGAAGTTTTAAATTTGGATTTTTGTTCTATATGCTTACATATTTATAAACGATAGAAAAAGAAGTTAAATGGATGACTTAGTTTTGGTTAGTTGAATTTAATCAATTTGTGTAAGAAATAAACTGAAACTAAGTATTTGAATGTTTATTATAATGGGTCTGAATTAAAGCCCGTAATATTACTTAAACCAAATTAAAAGGATACCATGCTTTGTTCTTAAAAAAAACAATTCTATATGTTCTTTAAAATGAGAAAGATAAAAATCAAACCCAAAATTCTCCTATCCCCTAAAAAAAAGAACTACGCCCTAAAACAAGAAATCGATCCTCTAATTTCCCATATTCCTAATCGACAATGCAACAACAACGAACAAGCTCGGGAGCCGTGGCGCGATGGAAGGCTGTGTCCGTGATGGTGAGGGGCGCATCATGGTGTCCAGGCGGAGTCGTCGAGCGAGAGGACAAGCGTCAAATGTGGGGAAATGTGACTGGGAGCTGGTGGCTTGGACGAGCTCAGCGAAGGCAGGCAAGGGTGATGTAGAGGTTTGCGATTGTTTCAGGTGGTGGGGCTGTCGGGGTTAAGCAGCTTGCTGATGATTTTGTTGAGTTTACAACTCATGGAATCTATTTCTATTATCCATATATTTGTTACTATAGTTGTTATTACTTGGAATTAGAGTGCTGTTGTTTAAAATTTCGCTTGTTGGCTATCAAACTCATGATTATATATACATATAATTAGAAACTAATAATAAAAATTAATTAGCAAATCCATTGTTTTGCGATGTCTTGTGTTTGCTGCCATGTTTTGATCTTTGTGTTTTTAGACTAATATGATGTTTTAATTTGACCATTACCCTTATGCTCGAACTAGTAATTTAGTCTGTACACTTGAAGTTCTAGCTTGAAGCTATGTTTGCTCACATATGTGCTCATGTTGCTTATGTCAGTCACCTTGCAATAGAGATCGGACCTTATGTCTTGCATATTCTTTTGGATTGGCATAAGTTTTTGGGACAGTATATTAATCTTAAGTTATGATTAAAAAACAAAGTGCATGATCTAGATCTTGACCTGACAGTGCCTAAAAAAATAATCACAAAGTATACATATACATTGACTTAGTACATATTATTATTAGCAGCCGATATTTCTCAAATACTTAAAAGGAAGTGTGTTGTCCATACTTTTGTATGTGTTGTAAAGCCTTGTTTATGCTTATGTATAAACTAATAGCCTGGCATTTTTAAGTAATGGAATAGTACCATATGTGAATTTTTTTTGACTTAGGCATTATTTTAGTTGCCTATTTTCTTTCCATTTAAAAGATGTATTGTCCATGTCTTTATATACTACATATATATGACTTGACTTAGTGCATGTTTTATTAGCAGCCCTTAAATAAATATGTGATATGTTTGCTTATGTATAACAATAACCTAACTTTAAAACATATTACATTTTGTTAAAACTGGATTTCACCTTAGTTTAAAAACACATATACTTATATTTATAAGTTTAGATTTAAAATATATAAAGAGACTTAGATTGTAAACCAATATAAGTGTCAGTTTAGTTTTCAACTAAGTGTAGCTATATATATGTATATTCATGCATTAGCCGATTAAAATGTTTTATGATCCTTCTTTGTTTAAAGTTGTCACTTAATTTGTCAGTTGCTTAAGTGTTTTAGCTTTGTTAATCTATGCCTAATGCCTAATTTAACTTTGCTTTATTTAGTTCACTTGCTTGTAGTCTTATTTTATGAATTGAAAGTGGACACAGCTTTTGCTGCTACATTTATTTCTTGCATCCTGACTTAGGAATTATTTTGTAAACTTGTTTTTTATTTGCTTTGTCCCTTTTGCTTTGGTATAAAGTCACTTTGCTATGAACGAAATAGTGACGTGCTGTACATGTTATGTATATTACATAGCTTACTATCCATTACTTATACATGTTTATTTTAAGGACCTGACACCTTTTTGCTTTTAAAATGGCAGCCTTGTCTTTACCTTGTATATATGTTAGGACTTAGAGCATCTTCAACAGTTTGGAGTGCGGAAATTCAATTTTCCACACTCCAAAATGTTGGAGCCCTCATTTGTACAACAGAAACGAGGGCAAGCGCCTGTTGAATAGGCGCCCGGGCATCAGGTGCTTGGTTAATGCGCCTATACAAGGCGCTTTTTCCCCCCTCGCTTCATTTTTCTCTCCTCCATCCTCTTTTCAGATAATTTTTTTAATTCAACTTTGCATCCAAATGCCGCACCGTCCGGTCAAAACTGGTAGACGCGTCGTTCGATATACGACCGATGCCAATATCGGACCTGTTCATGTCCCTCCTGATGTACCATGACTCCAGACGATCTTCGATCTTTGCACGAATTGCCCCCTACTATTTCGCATCGACTTGCAGCAGCTATAGCGATGCCACATGTATACATTTATTTCTTTATTGTTTGATGAACAACCATGTAAATATATATGTATGATAATTCTTTATTTATTTTAACATTAAATAATCATATATTTAGGTTCGTCGCGTAGCGATGCGAGGTAGTTGGTATAGGTGTATGTCTGAGTATTTTGATCAGTTACCAGAGCCGATTTTGGATAGGCTACATGCGTCACCTTTTGGTGAATTTCTTGTTTTACCTAGATTTGCACATGTAGATCATTTTCTGGTAGAGGCCCTCATCAAGATATGGTGACCGACCACTCATACATTTCATTTTCCTAATTTTGAGCTAGAACTGACTCCTCTAGATTTTTATATGCTTACTGGCATAGAGGTTGGTCGACCAGACCGTCTCCCTGTTCCATATGATAGTTCATTTGAGGAGTTCGAGTAATATTCAGCTCATTTACCAACTTTGGCCGATGAGGAGGTTAGAGGAGGAGCTGTTACTCTCCCTTGTTTGCAGCGGTATATAGTAGAGTACATGGCCTTTGAGGATATGCACACTCCGGTTATTCATGCCTTCATATTATACCTTTTTGGGTCTACATTTTTTAGTAACAATAAGGGTACTACTAGGCTTGGTTTTTTGGCTGGATTAGTAGATGTGGATGTACTACATATATATGATTACGGTACTGCTATTATTGGTTATTTGTACGTAGCATTAGACACTTATGAACTTCAGCAGTCTAGACAGATGTATGGATTTTGGTACATTCTTCCATTCTGGTACTATGAGTATACTGCCAATATGCACCTCGACTTATTGTAGAGGCGAATGCCACACCTTATATTTACTTTCCTAGATTGCGTCGTTGGGGTCCTCCTATGCATTTGCCCCGTGTTGCACAAGGGGTGCACAATGAGCTGATGGAGGCTAGACAACAGATGGATATGAGACGAAGTGGTAACATTATCGTTCGTCCATGGGATCAGTACTTACAGTTCCTAGAGCCCGGTTCTGATCATCCACTCATTTTCAATTTTCCATGTCGTGACGCAGGATTTGCTTTCAGGTTCCTACATATCCATTCATATGGTATTTAGGGGAGCGGTGTTGGCTACAGTTGTATGGTATAGTTTGCATTCCATCAGATCCGCTACCATGGGATGATATGTATGATGATATTAGGGATGAACCAGCTTATATTCTTGCGATGAGGGGTGCGGGATGGGTGGATGGTGAGTCATTTATAGTTCTTGGAGACTTTGATTCATATTGGGCTCGAGTAGCCCCACGTGCTTACGCGTTGCCTAATTATATTCGGGGTTTGAACGCCGATCATATTGGTCCGCGTACCTCTTACGGTAGAGTTCCACTACCGCCTGCCACCTTTAAGCCTACATCATCTCAGTACACGCAGCCTCCTACTTTCGACCCCCCTCCACATTTGTTTAGAGCATATGATGTACATGGTCAGGTGGTGGAGTACCCCTTGCAATATCCTATAGACGATGATATTACGGGTGTAACCTCCGCCGGATTGTATCAGCCTCATCAGGTTTGTACGAATTTTAACTGTTCTTTAAATAACTTGCCATTATATTATCCACCTATGTATAATTCTTTTTTGCACATATCAGTATTCTCAGTACATGGATTATGATAGACGGATGATTGCTGCATTTGAGCGTATGACGCTCGATTATACACAGATGATGTATCAGAGTTACCAGACTACGGTCCAGCAGCAGCAGACTCAGTATGATACGCATGTACAGGAATTACAGACCCAGATTCAGCAGCTTCAGGAGCAGCTGCGTGCCGGACCTCAGCCTCACGACTTTGAAGACGTCAACGACGACAGTGACGACGATAGTGGAGATGATGAGGAGATTGATAGCGGTTCCGATCACATAGACTGATGTACTGCATTTAGATGTTTTAGACTATGTTATTATTTTTCACACCTTACATTAGTTGGTTGCATATTATGATGGTGATGATGCTACTGTTATATTGTTTGTTTATATGTTATGGCATTGTGTTGATTATATTTTATGTTGAGTATTGCATTGTGTTGATGTTAATTTACGCTTGTGTTTGTTTATTATTAAGCATATATGAAGTCAAAATGTTGAAGTAACAAACACAGTTGTGTGTGTTCGTCAAAATTTTTATGGATGTTTGAAAGGTGGACGTTAATCTTATGCTTCATTTTTTTGATGCAGATCACGACCTCTTTATTTAAGATAAAGTGTTATATTCTAGTGTCATAACATTTGAAAGTTTGGTTAAATCAATCAATGTATAACATAATATTTTCTGCTACAGAATTGAAACTGTTAGTAAATTTTTATATACAAACGGATCAAATGTACGATGATGAAGAGATAATGGAAAATCAGTTTTGGAACACTTTTGATGAACTTTGCAATAGCAATGTTGATGGTAGAAGTAGACGTACGCAGGTGGAGTTGAGGACTGGTTATGGGAACTTCTGTAATTCCTGTACGTAGTAGAGCACGGTTATCAATGAGGTTATATTTGAAATTTTGTTTAAACCAATCCGTTCTACATTTGAAGGACGTTACTTTCTCAAATATCACAGCACATTCATTGGACATGAGGCTTATATCATACGTCAAAATTGGCTAGAACGATTTGGATATCCATAATTTGAGTGTATTATTGTTGAGTGTATTATTGTCTTTGTGTATGCAAATTTATTATTGTCTTGTTTATGAGTAATTTTAACTTTCTACTACATTGTCAAATCAAAACATAGTGCTAATATTTAAACATAATTAATTTTTAACGTTCACACGCTTCAATATATATGTAAGAGCTTTTCTTCTCAAACACACGATTGAGTTCTCCGCTCCTTGAGTCTTCTCATCCTTATATCAATGCTTTCCTGGTCATCATCTATTGACTCCGATGTCGGGTACGGTCCAACGGAAAGCGAACACACCGATGAAGATTGGAATATCAATTACCAAGACCAACATTACGAGGACGTTGCTCGTGAATTCCCAAATCTTGACCAACACACACTTCAAGAAGATGTTCAACCAGTACACGAACAATTGATTCATCGACAATCACAGGAGGTTGAACAAGTACTAAATTTGCAACCTTCGATTGAACAAGAAGCTGACTCTTACACAGTATTTTGCCATTGTGGTTATAAGGTTGAAGTTGTGGTTAGAGCTGATGGCGAAGATATTGGTCGTCGAATCCAGTTGTGTCCTTTCTGGCCTGAAGGGTGCAATTATGCAGAATGGGTTGATGAACGGCTATGCCCAAGGGCCATAACATATGCCAACGAGTTGGAACGAGAAATAAGACGTCTCCGAAATATCCTGCACAACTTACAATTTGACCGTAACCGGTAGTTTCTCCGTGGAGTGTATTATTATTGTGGAGTGTATTATTGTGGTGTGTATTATTATGGAGTGCATTATTGTGGAGTGTACTATTATGGAGTGTATTATAATGGAGTGTATTATTATTATGGTTGTATTATTGTGGTGGTTGTATTATTGTGGAGTCTATTATTATGGAGTGTATTATTGTTTGTGTATGCATTATCGTTGACTGTATTAATGTTGGGTGTTTCAGTAACAATGACTTGTTTCTTTCTGTATTATTGCGTTAAGAATATGGCAACAGTTGTATGATGGGACAAGATAGTGCAGACGTTACATTGCAGACAAGACACTGCGTCTACAGTTAATAATGTATGATGGGACGAGACACTGCATCAACAGTCAATAGTGTATGGAGGGACAAGATAGTGTAGACGTTACACTGCAGACAAGACACTGCATCAACAGTTAATAGTATATGATGGGACGAGACACTGCATCAATAGTCATAGTGTTTAGATGTGACGAGACACTGCAGTCGTGACATAAATGAAATCTACTTTATAAATGGTGGTTGAATTTAATTAATACTACCCACAAGTGATTGTTTGTTAGCTAACATGTGATTTAAGCTATAAAAGGCTTATTAAATGCTGAGAAGTATTATTGCTCATTCTTATTTCATACAATTTTAAATATAACAAATGGCGGCAGAAGATTATATATTTTTTGATAATAGCGATGACGAATTTGATGAAATGATGGAAGATCGTTTTCGTCGCGAAAAGGAACTAATAAGTATGGCTGCACTACAGGTTGGTCAATCGAGTAGGCAACACGGTGGATCAGTTATTGGTCGTCGGTATAAAAATCGTAGACATTCATGGCACAACGACGGACTGATGGAAGACTACTTTGTTCCAAATCCTACTTACACAGATGCTAATTTTAGAAGAAGATTCCTCATGAGGCGTCCTCTATTTCTTAGAATCCTACAATGCATCAAGCAACATGACAAATATTTTAACTTCAAACCTAATGCATCTCGTACAATGGGATTGACTGGAATTCAAAAAATGACAACTGCACTCAGAATGCTTGCATATGCAGGACCGGCGGATGCGCTTGATGAAAATTTGAAAGTGGCGGAAAGCATGGTATTAGAGTGTTTGGAGCATTTCTGTCAAGCTATCGTGGACATTTACGGTGATCAATACTTACGCAGACCGAACGAGGCGGATATAGTTATGTTATTAAATATGCATGGTAGTAGTGGCTGACCTGGAATGTTAGGCAGTATAGACTGCATGCATTGGGAGTGGAAAAATTGTCCAAAGACGTAAGCTGGAGCTTACCAGGGTAAGTCTCATAGGTCCTCTATTATTCTTGAAGCCGTAGCGTCGTATGACTTATGGATATGGCATGCATTTTTTGGAATGTCGGGTTCAAACAATGATCTTAACATAGTCGAACGATCTACGTTGTTCAATGATTTAGCAAACGGTAGATCAACTCCTTGTACCTTTACTTTAGGAGGTAACACGTACGGTCATGAATATTATCTTGGCGATGGTATATATCCTAAATGGAGTACCATTGTCAAGACAATTTCTAACCCACAAAACAATAAACAATCAAAGTTTGCAGCGATGCAAGAAGGCCAGAGGAAGGACATTGAAAGAGAATTTAGGGTTCTTCAATCTAGATTTGCCATAGTCAGTAATCCATGCAGACTTTGGTCACCAGTTAAAATGACCAAAATAATATACACTTGTATTATTTTACATAATATGATTATAGAGGATGAAAGAGACATGAAGAAGATTACTTTTACGAGGGTGCACCAACACCACCGCCTATTTGGCGGAACGATATGATTGGCAGCGCACCAGAACTCGAGTTTCATGTAGAAAGCCAAATGTCATCTCGTAGTGTTCAACTGCATCGAAGACTGCAAAATGATCTCATAGATCTTCTTTGGAGGTTTTCTGGAAATCAGTGAAACTATATTTCTGTTGTTACTTTTCCTACCGTAGTTTATGTTATTGTTACTTATTATTGTTATTGTAATCTGTTTATCTTTAATTAACGTAATGTTGTTATAATCTTTTTTCAATGTAATGCAATTTCAATGAAAATACTTATATTAATAATTGCTTGCATTCAGAACACAATACAAATAATGGTAATTAAAAGATACAAAGGTTGTAGAAACGATAATTCATTTAATGACCCTCTTCAAGTCTACGCCTCATAATTTCTCTCCTTCTTTGCTCCGTATACTCCAGTTGTTCTGCAGACATGTGTGACGTATCCATGAACATTATTGCATCTTCATCTCTTTGTCGGTTTCCAGCAAGAAGTTGATCCATTCTTGATAACTTTTCTTGGTGTTGAATTGCTTGAGTCTCCATTGCCCGGTTAAATCTATCTTCAGATTCAAGCATGAGTTTTTTAATGTCAACTTGATCCGCTCCAGCCGTCTACTTTTTTTTAGCCGCTTTTGCTCCCAGTGGCCTAACAAAATGATCTTCGGGTGGGGTTGGGTCTTCTTCTGATCCTAAACCGTAGCTTCCTTGCGATTCCCTAGGACTAGAGCTTTCTCCAACTACCCCGACCACTATTTGATTGGACTTGTTGAACGGTTTTCTGAAGCGATGATTTCCATTTAACGTGCTCGACCAACATGTCATAAACATGCATGAACTGATAAAAATGTGGTGCTTGTTTGCTATCAGGTTTATAGATTTGTTTGAACAACTTGTTTGCGGCCATTCTCTGTTAAAAAATAATTAGTATAATTAGAGAACTGTGATAAAAATTAGAACAATGATATTATATTAAAGCTTACCAAATGCGTTTCATTTCCAAATCCACTAGGATTCGTTTGCTTTAGCTTGAACATTTGAGAATCGAACGTTTGCGTTTGGCGATTTATTTTTCCATAATGACCTTTGACTGAAGACAGCGTTCTTTTCCGATCGATGTTCTTCCAATTGTAGCAATTAGTAATTTTGCCCCAAAAAGATTCACCACTTTGATCGGTCCCTCGAATAAGATCGACCGAGATGACATAGTAAATGTAGCAAAGATCGTAGCCTTCCGCAGCGCTCCAACTTGCATTAGTTACTTCTTCCCCAATCAGAACCGTAACGTCTTGTAAGTCGTAGTCTTCAAAACTGGACCTTACATCATCGATGTCGAAATCGGAGTACATTTTCAGTTGAGATTAGTGGCAGAAAAAACTGTAATGGAGGAAGCAAATTGGTTGTGAATGGAAGAAGAGTGTGGAGTAGTATTTGAACCGAGAAAAATGGTCGTTGGAAAATGACCGTTGGAGGAAATAAGTGGGCGCATGTTTAACAGGCGCCTGGATGTCAGGCGCCTGTCCGACAGGCGCCTAACTCTCAGGCGCCTGTTGAACAGGCACCTAACATCCAAGCGCCTCGCCGAATCTCCAATTCTCAGTCCGAGGCCTCCTTTCTGCACTTTTGAGATTTCTCAACCTCTGTTAGGAGCTCTTCTTGGTGCAGATTCAAGAATCTGCACCTGTTGAAGATGCTCTTAGCTATTATGTACATGCATTTATGATCATGGTTTGATTTGACAATTACACTAGCCTAACTTTTGTTACATATACATATTTTACAAAAAAAAAATCATATATATGTTTCGAAATTTATAGGCACCTTCTCTCATTTTAACTTGACTTGGCTTTGAAATATATCTGTTGCTTTTATTTTCATGTACTAAGCCATTTAGCTTGGCTTGTAAATCTTAAGTATTAGAGAATATTTTATGGATTTTAATGCATAGGTTTTAGAAAATGTAAACTTAATTTATTTCTTAAGAAATGATTATTTCAATAAGAGTTTAGAAGAGGAATAATTGTTGTTTTATAAAATAAGTGGACTTAAAAACACGCTTTGGAATATGGAAATTATTGATTTTATAAAATAAGTGAGTTTGGAACAGTTTTGGATCAACGAAATATTTAAAAAATAAATAAATCAAATAAATGTTTTGAGAGCCTTAGTTCTATTTTTGAGGAGTACTAATAATCGATTTAGTGTCATCGATTGGTTTAAATGCTTTCGAATAATGCTTTGTTGAATATGGTATAACTCATTGAATAGAATGTTTGATTGGAATTTACTAGCCTATTAACGAATACTCGAATTTCATCGGATAGTATGAGACGCCTTGGTTAAATTTTTATGATCGTATTTGGAAAGTACTTAACACTTTAGAGTTATATTCTCTTCTGGTGTGCGACAAGTGGTTGCTAGATCCTTAAGAGAATATGGTTCAGATTTTCTAGTGGTATCCGTAATAAGTGATATTTACTAGTTGTTAGTAAATACTTGAATTTCACCATACGGTATGAGACGTATTGGTTAAATTCTCATGATTACTGAAGGTGATAGTATTTGACACTTTAGAGTTTACTCTCTTTTGGTATGCGGCAAGTGGCTGCTAGTTCTTTAAGAAGTTTATTCCTGGATTTCTTTTCGAAGATAATAATTTAATAATATTAAATAAATGTGGGTTTATCAAATCATGGTTTCTACGGTCACCTTGATAAGTTTGGACTATCCTTGAGATCAATCTGTGATTTTGTGTTCCCGGTTTAAGTACGATCTACGGTATCGGATCGGTTCGAGTGATACCAATTTATTTGATTGTTTGCCATGGGTTTTGAGTACAATCATTGCGTTGTTTTGGACGATCATTACGATCGGTTTGGATTAAGATTTCTTAGATTCTAGATATTTGGATTCTGTGACTATTTTGTGTTCATGAAATTAATATATATTCTTGTGTTTTGTGTTAGTGAAATAAACATGTGTTCTTGTGTCTTGTGATGGATGTTGAGTTGATTCTGCTATTTTATGTTTAATAGCTAATATGCGTCCATGACTTAAATGTATAATCATGTGCCTTGTGATGAACTCTAAGTTAAATTAATTCCCGTGACTTGTTATATGTTAGACATCTGTGTTTAGTTATATATTATTTGTTCTTGTGTTATATTCTATTCTCATCTTATTGGATATTTAGAGATAGTCTGACCTGGGTGTTATTTTGCTCGGGTCAGGCCGAGACTTTTTAGGTTACAGGACAAGTTGACTTTTGGATGTTTGGGCTAGCAAGGAGATAAATACTTTTGACTTTTTAGTTTATCTCATTTAGGAAATTTGTTAATATGTTTATAAAACATACAATTGAGATTAGAGAATTGTTAAAATTGTATAACAATTGAGTCTACTATTTCAATTTGTAAACTTAAAATTTGTATATGTGTAGGTTGAGATTTATTCCGCTATGATCCGTGACTCTTATTTATGTGATATATTGTTCTGATTTTGAGAAATCGGTGTGTTTATTACTTTGTATTAATACTGTGCACGTCAAATTCAGTTCAGATATTTAGTGAAAATGTATAAATGACGTATCAGTGTTAGTATAAAGATATAGTCACATTCGATCGCCCTTAACAAGCCGTATTTTCCGAAGTAACACACAACATTACTTATAATGTCCTTTGTTAATCTATGCATCGCCATGTGGTCATTACAGATACTGTCTATTTTGTTGGCCTAGCCCTCTTATATCTTCGCTTCAATAAATACCCAAACTAGAAACAATAATGGTTGGAAAGTAAGAACAACCGAATAGAAGAAACCGAACAAAATTCAAGAGATCTTCAATTTACTGTTTGAACATTATATCATTTTTTTATATTTCAATCATTATACAACTGATTTATAGGAATGATAATGAAAATAGACATGGACCTAGGAACATTCTGATTGAACCAATATAAATTGTTATGTACTTTACTTTATTGCATTACTTTTCTATCTACTGTGTCTATGCCTTGCATATTTAGTAAACAATCAAACTGCTAACATAATAATTGTGCCATATACTCGACGTACACTGTTCTACAATGAATGACATAGAGGCGGTTTGCTAATTTTTTTGAGCAAACAATTTTGAAAATTTGAAAATCAAAAATAGTTTTATAAAGGGTTTTTCGAAAATCAACTAGAATATGTTGACATACCCTCCTAGCATATACCCTCCTAGCATATATCGATTTAGTGACCTTTAAGAAGTTTCTAAAAATCAACGTGGATGTGTTAACATACTCATTCACCATATGTCAACATAATGACCATTGAGAAAATTTTCAAATCTCTTCAACCTTTGGGCAAAAGTCACATCTCTTCATTTTCTATACAAAGGCTCTGGAAAACAAAATTTTAGTAACATTTTCTCATTTTTCTCCTGTTCTTTCATCACCGCCACTTTGATATAAGGTTTTCTTAATACTTTCGCATTTACTTTACAAATCCACGCTCTCTCACTCAAAATTTTCACAAATTTGCTAACCATAAGACCAGGGAGTTTATGCTTGAATTCTTGTTCATTTTCTCTTTGGACACGTCTTAATCCTATTAAATTTCAAAGACAAACTTCTACCGGAGGTGTATACGATCTTTGTATTAAAATTTACAAGAATCTATATTGAAAAATACATTGCTTGTTATGTCACTCTACCATTTGAAAAGACAAAAGGTGCATCATGCAACCATTTGAAAGTCAAGATTGTACATGCGTATCCTACTGTAAAGTTAGGATATGTGTTCTCGCAATCTTGTTCAATGTCAATAGATTAGGTGTATCTTGTTATCCGTGGAAAGTTAAGATTGTATAGTATACTTGCCACCAGTGTAAAGCAATTATTACACTGAAAATTCTGTACGGGGTAAAAGACTGGATGTGGAATTGAGAATCCGAACCAATATATAAAAATTCATGGTGTCATTTAGTTTACTCCTTTTATTTCTGTTCTGCATTTATTTATTTATCTCCTTGTATCTGTGATTTCGAGTTAATAATTTTGAAAATTATAAGCAAACTGTTAAAAAGTTCAAGTACAGTATTCACCCCCTATAGTGTATTAATAGTTTTAAGATCCATTCTACATTAGCGTATTATGATAATTCACATATCCCTCGTTGGGCACCATATATTATTTTGATTTATCAAATAGACACCCAAATACTTAATTTCATTGTTTGACTATTTATCACCGTATGATGGTGAAAAACCATTAGTTAACTTAGAGAAACAACGCTGTACAATCATATGGAATGACCGTTGTAAAGCAAAGACGCATAACTATTTTAGATTGAATGAAAAAAATAAAAATTAGCGGTAAATAGCATATAAAAAAGACAAAATTTCATTTTAGGCTAATTTTCAAAATTTGTTGCACCATCAGCTTGTTTTGAAACTATTTGCAATTATAAGTTGGTTTCTGCTATGTCCGCACCGACATATCATGTGTTCTCTAAAATCAGTCTTTGTCGCAAATGTAAATCGAGTCGTAAGTTTTAACATTGACTCAGCTGCCTGTTGCGTCAATATAATTCTTTATGGACGCAAGTGTTAGTTGCTAAAGTGTAAAGAAAAATACGAAATTACCACATTGACGCTGTCATCGTATAAATCAACCTACAATTGTAAATAGTTTCTAGACTAGAATTGCCAAATGAACCTAAAATAAAAATATGTCCTGAAAGAATTGACATGCATAAATTTTTAATGCAGCAAGAAGCATTTAGGCGAGACTAAGGCTGACAAACACCAACGTTAAGCTTATTTCATGAGTTAACCTCTTGCATTTGTCGGGGAACTAGTTGTGCCATACGGAGTCTCTCTCTTCGTTCTCATTTTACCTTTTCCTCGTCTACCGAAAGTAGAAACCTGCGAAATTCAAAATAATTAGGGTTTTTATTTGCAAGCCAGGCCCAACCGAAAGAGAGCAGGACGCCGTTATTTTGTCACTAATTTATCTTCTTCTTCCCGTTCGAGATTCTTTTCCAGGATCTTCAGGTATATTCATTCATTATCTGTATGTGGTATTTGCGTGCGATCCTTTCTGGAACCTTTTATATGTTTTTGGTTAGAATTTGTTGCTATGAGTTTGGGAATTACCAGACTTACTCAGTTTGTCCTCAAATTTCCATTTCTCTTTGGATGTACGACCTAAAGCTAATTGTTTGAAACGATAAGCAGGTGGATTTTCTTATCGTTGTGAACTTATAATGCTGGAATTATTAGGTTTTGGAAGTAGCTAGACTTGGTTTAATTTAGTTAACTGATTTGGGGTGTTCTAGGTGCAGTTATTGCTTTTCAGATGGAGAAAAGATTTCAAATTTGACGTTTGATTATAATTTTTACCGAGCTTGGGCGTATCAGTGAGAACTAGTTTCTCTTCCAATTTGAGGCATTACAATCCTACCAACGAACTTCATTTTCCAATTAAAACCATTTTTCTTGTTTGTTTGATTGCGATGTTTTCTTATTGTTGAATTGTTACCAATATTTCGTGTAAAGGTGTATGTAAAATATTGTTTGTTGCTATCCCATGTTGTTATTACAATCCTTTCAGAAATGGCCAATGCAGTTTGTAGATGCGATAATGATGTATTGCTAAAGGAATGCATGTTGGAATAATCAAAGTACATCTTTTATGTATCTTCTTAGTCCAAGGCGGTACAAACTGCAGACATGGGTAGATAACGAGGAATGCAAACATAACTTACAGAAATTAGAGAAGTTTGAAATCAGAATAAGTTTAAACAAAAAATAAAAATAAATATCAAACATAGAGAAAAATAAACTTTGAAAAAGTAAACTTATGAGTAATTTTGGTGATAAATTGTTGATAAAACTATTACATTGTTAAAATCGTTAGAAACTTGTATAAATGTGTTACAAACTCAAATATATAATATATTATATGCATGATCATATCAAATTATATTTTTAGTTAGAAACTTGTGTTATTAAGATTATTTATACTCAAAAAATGTGACATCAAATGTGTTACTATTGTTAATAATGATCATTAAAGATATTCAGACTGGAAATTAAAACGAAGTAATCATGTATCCTTTTATTTTGAAATTAAGTATCATGTGCCTTTGTTTTTGTTATGATTCAATTTTCAAATCTGAGATATTCATTTTAGTTCAATTTTTAGTATTATTTATAATGTTTATGTCTTTTAAAACAGGAACAACAAAAATGTATTTGATGTTTTGAAGTGGATTACCCATGAGTGTTTAGAAGAAAGAAGCACGAGTTTTGATATTTAAACTTTGCATGACCATTTTTCTCGATTGTTATAATTTAGATATATATCCAACGGTCACGAATTTTCAAAATACCTCATATGTTTGATAACTTCTTAAGTAGTCAAAAGACCCCTTATGTAACTTATTTGCATTTTGACTTTGTGAGATATTTATAAGAACATAACGTAAGTTGCTTAGAAGTTAAAATATATGAGCTACCCTTTTTAGTTATAGATTATGGAAATTTTTACAGGTTATTTTACCATGTAAATTAAATACATTCCTCATTCGATAACACTGTTTGAATACACCTCCTTTTACGATTTGGTGTAAAATGATTCATATCATACTAACCAAACGTCGGCATTAACTTATTATAATTCAAAGAGTTAAACTATGTCAACGTTCTTGTTAATCGGTATTCATTCAACAATTAAAACTATTTAGGATATAACACAATTAGCTGACATACATGATCCTTCCCTCTTCGTTCTCCTTTTTTTTTCCTTACTTCTCCTCCTCAATAGTTACCTAAAAATTCAAATAATTAGCATTATAATTTGCAAACCAGGCCTAACTGAATGAGAGCAGGACACTGTTCTTTTGTCACTAGTTTCTCTTCTTTTTCCTGTTGAGGATTCTAACCTAGGATCTTCATGTATGTTCATTCATTATCTGTATTGCGAACTTTACTGAAATCCTTTATATATTTTTCTTGTTGACAAAGATTTCTCATGTGAACCAATCTAATTGGAAATTTGTTGCTTTGAGTTTGGAAACAACAATCCTTACTCAACTCATCCTCAATTTCTATGTTCTTTGGATGTTTCTAAATCTAATTGTTTGAAAGAATACGTAGGAAACTTCCATCGTTGTGAGATTATAGTGTTGAAATTATTAGGTTTAGTAAATAACTAGACTTGGTTTAATTTAGTTAACTGATATTGGGTGTTCCAGCTGCAGCTATTGCTATTTAGATGGAAAAAAGTTTCCAATTTTGATGTTTGGTTATAGTTTTTATTGATTTTAGGTGTATTAATGTGAATTAAAGTTTTACTTTTCTACCGTGAGGTGTTACAATGCTACTAAAGAATTTCCTTTTGTAATTAAAACAGTTTTTTTTTTTTTTTTGATAATAAGTGGTACTTTTATATTTAAGCAGAGCACTCATTTTGATCTTTCGGAGGTTTGAACCTATGACCTTTATAACCTCACCCTAGAGCGTCATACTTCTAAGAAGTTGAGCTAGTAGTCATTGACGAAAACCGATTTTCTCGTTTTTGTTTAATTGTGATGTTTCTTATTGTTGTTGAATCATTGCTAATATTTTGTGTAAAAAGTGTGTAAGATACTGTTTTTGTTTCCCATGTTATTGGAGGAATTCTTTTAGAAATGATCAATTCAGTTCGTGGAAATGACCAATAAGATACATCTTTTATATATCTTATTATAAGTTCAAGGCAGTACAAATTGCTGCAATAGATAGATAAACATAGAACTGATTACCCAGGAGTATGATTACCATCAGCCTTTTACTTCACGAGTACGGAACCAAGCTACGAATGAGCGCTATTATCATTCTCAAGGAATTCTCCAAAGCGAGGCTCCTATTCACTCCCCGAGGCTTTGAATGGGAACATAATTGATGCAAAATATAAAAGTTTAAAATTATAAGCTAAATTTCTTTAAAAATAAAAATTTAAATCAAACTCATGAAAAAAACCAGTCTTCAAAATAAAAAAAAGCCCAAGCTTAAAAAACAATCAAACCTTTGTTAAATTTTGGGAATGAAATCATTGCATTGTTAAAATCATTATGATCTTATATAATTGTGCTAAAAATCATATATTTTTAAGGATGATTGTCAATTTTCTTTTTGCAATAGAAAACTATAAACCCTTGTGTCAGTTTCATGCAGTGTAGTCAAGGTGAAAAAGCTCCAAAAAGCCCCAAGTCCCCGTCTAGCGTTTTTGGCATCTAGGGCTTTTTTGGACGCCTTGAGTGTCAGTTTTGCTGTTTTACAGCAAAAAAAAAACTGCACCTAAAAAAAGCCTAAAAACCCCAATTTTGGCTTAAAATATTTTATATATTTATGCAATATTGAGAATAAAATAACACACGATCATCATAAACCAAATCAAGAAGGCACAAGGTCATCCAATTCAAGTCGACAACCAACAAAAATACTTAAAATAAAGAAATTACAACATCATTACTTAAACTCTAAATAGTTTTTGAACTTCCGTAAACTTTAATCACTCATATCATCGACATCAAAGCTCTACTACTCATCCTCCTCTAAACGATGTTCATAATCTTCATCCTCTTTTGATTCGTAATCCAAGTCATCTTCGTCTAAAACATCATCAAAATTAGCATCTTCTTCATTCCTAACATATGTAGAGCTTGAGGCCTTTTCTTTTACTTTTGACTTGGTTACATGGTGATGTTGATGTTGTTTAGTTAAGTGCACCCTCTCCAGCTCCAGATGCACGTTGCACAACAACCCATGTTAATGTATCATCTTCAAAAACTAAATTGTCTTTCACATTGGAATTATTTTCCACAAGGCTTGTCATCCACTCATTTGAATCATCAATATCATCCGAAGAAATAGGATCAATCAAATCCTTCCGTTTGAAGTGGTCGTTCAACTTTTGATTGTATTTAATGAACACAAGTTTTTGCAACCTTTCATGCTCAAGTTTGTTCTGCTTCTTGCTATGAATCTTGTAAAAATTAAAAAAAATAACAGGTTACCATTTATTTCAATGTTTGAAATTTTGTATAGATTTGTAACTTTATATCAAACATAAATAAATATAAAAGACAATTCTTACATGCTCAAAGACGCTCTAGTTTCTCTCGCAACCCGATGCACTACAAGTGAGGTTTAAAATTTTGATTGCAAAATTCTGCAATGTAGGGGCCGGATTGCCATATAACTTCACCACTCGGCTAAGAAAAAAAAATCACAATTCAATTTTCAAATACCAATAAATGTTGACAGAACATAATATATAACATAGAATTAGACGTTTGAGAATAATTTTTAACTTCTTATTATTGAAACATACAAATGGCTTACCGGTGATTTTGTGTCCCTTGATTTAATCGTCAAGTTAATACCAAATTGTCCTTCCACTTTCGTATACGATGACAATTCATCCATAGCCTTCACTTGATCATTTTCTGAAATAAGTTTTTCGACACATTTATACAATCCACATGCAACTTCTTCATCGTGCTCAATGGTGTGATATTTGTAAAATAACCGTGGATTCAAAAAATGTTCCGCTACATGCAATGGTTGACGGAGTTGACATTCTCTTCTTTTGTCAATAATAGAAAAATGTCAATAATAGAAAAAATATCTTTGTAGTTGTCGTTATTTCCATCGAATGATTTTTCAATAGCTTCTTTTACCTTATCAATTGCCTCATATATATATAGCTCATAGCAGGTCTTTTTTCGCCATCAACAAGTCGAAGGACTCGAATGGATCCATCACTTTAAGTGTGTAAGAAACACTATTCCAAAAAGATGATATCAAAACTTTATCACGAACTTTTTTTCTTTTCCTTCTCTTGCCCACCTACTTCCCAACCACTCCTCTGAAGTGAACATGGCTCGAAGATAATTTTTTTGCTTATACACACTTTGCAAGCATAGAAAGCTAGTTGCAAATGGAATGGTCCCAAGTCGAACAAGCTCCTTATTTCCATTGAACTTTCTCATCATGCTCAAAACACCACTATGATTATATATAAATCCAGAAAGAGATACTCCTCTCTTTACTGTGTTTTCCACTTTTTTTATTTTTTCAATGTCTTCGAGTATAAGATCAATGCAACGAGCAGCACAAAGAGTCCAATATATAGATTTTCTTTTTTGCCATAAGCAATTCTCCTATGTAAGAAAAATAATTAATGAATAAACAAGGATAAATGGTTACACTTACTAGTATAGCAAATAAATTATAAATGAAGAAATTAAAATTTATAAACTCACCTGCAATCTTAAAATTGCTTCCATTGTCCGTTATGACTTGAACAACATTGTCTACTTCAATTTTCTCCACGAATTTATCAAGTAACTCAAAAATTTTCTCACCCGTCTTCACATAAGAAGAAGCATCGATGGATCCTACGAACATCGTCCCCAAAGAGCAATTGGCTAAAAAATTAATTAATCATCTTCCCCTTCTGTCTGTCAATCCATTCGACATAATAGTGCAGCCATATCTTGTCCATTGCTCTTTGTGACCCTTCATTAGATCATGTGTATGTTTCAATTCCTTGTTCAACAATGGAACTCTCAACTCATGGTAACTAGGTAGCTTTAAATTAGGTCCAGATCTACCAACTGCATCCACCATATCTTTGAATGCATCCATACGAGCCACATTGAATGCAATACCAGCTTGGTAAAAAAAGAGCAATGTATTGGTTTGTTCTATCTCTACGTTCTTTATCACAAGCTTAATTTATGCTTGTTTGTCTCATTGCCGATCCTCCACTTCGATTGCTTGATCTCATGCTCATATTGCTCATGTATACATTCATGGGACCATTGAGATTTTTTGATGTCTTTTTTCTCACATTTATTTCGCTCCCACTAAGGTTTACTCTCTTGCCAATTGGTTCAACTTCATTATTATCTTCTTCCAAACTATAATTCCCTAAATCATTACTTGCATTAGCTTCAAAATCATCCACCTTTCTACTTTGTTTTTTATTCATTGCCTCAATCAACTCGTCCCTAATATTGGGTGGAATTTTAGGACAAGCATTTGCATTTTTGAACTCTCCAATTTGATGTTGCTTTGCCGTATATATTCCTCCCGTTGTCACTTTTAAACAACACATACAAGTCACACTATTGGAGTTATTTGCATCCGCTAAGTAGTCATAATTCCAACCAACATCCACTCTACGGTTTCTATTTGTAGGCATGGCGGAATCTCCAACATTCGCATTAGGTAGGTTTGCATCCATGGCCTAAAAAGTAAAAAAAAAACTGCATTTTAGTAAAAACTGCACTTGAAAAAAACTGCATTAAAATAAACTTTTAACTGCATTTTAAATTCATTTTGAAAACTGCATTTTAAAAAACTGCATTTTAGAAAAACTGCACTTAAAAAAACTGCATTTAAAAAAAAATTAGCTTCATTTTAAAATTCATTTTAAAAACTGCATTAAAAAACTGCATTTTAAAAACTGCATTTAAAAAGAAGAAGTAAAAACTGCATATTAAAGGTTAAAAGTAAAACTGCTTTTTAAAATTCAATCTAAATTTAAAACCAACTTAAAGTCTTAAACTGAATTTAAAATCAAAACTTTATAACTTAAACTCAATTTAAACAAAACTTTATAATTTAATTTGAAATTAATAACATTTAAAATCAGTTTTTAACTTTATAATTTAAACTAATTTAAACTAATTTAAACTTAAAATCAGTTTTTAAAATCAAAGCAGTTATTTAAAATAAAATCAGGTCATAAAAAAATTTAAAACTTCAATCAAATTTAAAAATATACCTCTGGTTCAAAATCAACTGCTTCGATTTTTAGGGCTGAGAGTCGTCGTCAGTGGGGCTTCGGTCGGCGGCGGTGTTGGTTTGGTCGAGTTTCGGTAGCAGCTCGAGATTAGTTTTTTTTTTAATATCGACGGTTGAGATGTTTTTTTATGCGAGCAGCTCAATTAAGCCGGTTCGATTTTGAGGGTTTTGGGCTAAAGCCGTAAATCATCCTCAATTAACTAAAGCGCGCTTAATTGTGGTTCGCTTTTTCGTTGCTTCGTCGCGTAGGGCGCTTTATTGGCGCCTTGCCAATTATCGGTGCCTGGAAACAGAAAAAAGCCCTAGGTTACGCCTAGGCGAGCGCTTTAACTACAGAGGTTTCATGTTAGGTTCTCTTGGTGAAAACGCTTTAGCTATCGTATTAGTTTCTCTTGGTGAAAACGCTTTAGCTATTAAAAATAATAATCGTATAAAGCTATGATGATTAATCAAATAAAATTTGTAAAATCATAATAGAACAAATCAAATACATTTTCTTTTGTAGTTTTATAATTATTTCGCTTATATAATTGTTTGCATGGATAAACATATGTTAGTAACATGTGATTTACCAACCAACGCAAATCTCGAATCGAGCATATTTTGTACCATTTTACTTCATATTATCCTATAAGCCACTATATTTTCAATATTGTGTTTACAAGATAGGCGATTGTTCCTAGAAACCCTACTCCGAGGAGTAGAACTATTTGGTACATGGCTCGTCATAACCGACCCCCTTCTTAGCCAGTCCAACACAGGGCATCAATCCCTTAAGCATTCTCGCTTTTCGAGGGATAACTGCTCCACGTTTTAAGAGTTACACAGTGCATTTTGCTAGGACTTGAACCCATGACATCAAAGAATTATGTTCCATGATCGCTAGATGGCCCTGACCAGCTGAGCTATGCATGCGGTGGTCAATAGAATATGAATATCAAATGGTAGATTCAAAGATGACGTGAGATAACAATAATCAAAATAGAAATTTTAACATATGCTTGATTATCAAAAGATATCATAATGTCATTATTTAATCAAGAACAAAATGCAATATTCTTAGTTATTAATGTAATCAATACAAATACGTTTGAAAATTTCATAAGAAAATTCAATCGATTGTGATATGGTTTCAAACATAAATCCTCTGTAAAAATCTCAAAATTATCTTCAGTTTTATATTCTAATCGTGAACAAAATATATGAATTTGCTTCACAACAATTCGTGTAAAGGGAAGCATGTGGTCTAATGGTTTCAAAATAAATATGGATTTGATTAAAACTCCGATGCTCATCTCAAAAGATTTCATCACAAAACTCAAAAAAAAAATCGTCTTCAACAATCATCTAAGTTTCGAATATCAAACTCTGCTCAAGAAAATCACCGCAAAGATCAAATTTCATTTCACAACAACATTTTCAAAAGTCATTTTTAGCAATAAATCTATCTATCTCAAGAAGTTTTAACGTTTTCAAATCAAGGAATTCTCTAGTCAGAACTCTTCTATCAAGAGATTTTTCGTCAAAATTTATGTTAAAGATTTTGTCAAAATGTCTCGTTTCAAAATATTCGCATCATAAATAAATATGGAGGGCAAGGGAAAAAACCTAAAAAAGCAAAAACATATTTTTGGATTATGGAAAAAGGGAAAAAATTATGAAGGTAAAAACATATTTTTGATTTTTTTTCGAATTTTGCAAAATAAAATATCTAAGGGAAAAAACATATTTTTTGTTTAAAAATAAAATAAAATGGAAATAATGCAGGCTCTCCATATATGCATGAAAAACAATATGCGAAACAGTAGTCAATCTTGCGAGCCGTTTGAGCTATCAAAAATATTAGAATGGAGGAATCATAAAAATTAAAGGTCATACCAGATGTTCTGATAAGAAAGCATAAGATAGACGATTGTTATGATTGCTTTGAAGTTTATACAGATAATCCCTTCTAAGTGGTAGAATAAGTTCGATGGCACTTTAAAGAGTCCAACTCCGACATCTTATTTGCAACTTAATATAATTCATTTGAACGATTTAATCGATGAGTCAATAACACGTTTAATTATTTCAATAGCCAATTATCATTTGATGTTATCCCATCAGCATTATAATCCATGGATTAATCATGCATGTTGTTCACATTAGAGTTTATAAAAGATGTTGAATTTGAGAGGTGTATTTAGATCTAACCGGTCTTAAGAAAGTGAAAACTCGCATAACAAAGTTGTGATCACCTCAGACGTGATGTTTCACCTTTTTTTTTTATTAAAATTTTTGGTATAACATGCATAGTTTATAATGCAAGTTGTACAAAAGTCCAAAACTCCATATGCAGAACCTTTTGAAATAGTACGCATTATTAAAAAGAGTATCTTTTTGTATAGAACACAAAACTAAACTACTAAACAAATATAAAATTCTTCTTCTTTAACAAAAGATACCCAACAAAGAGTATCTTTCTGAAATACTACATATTACTTAACAAAAACCTTTGCTGTTATACAACGAAAAACAAAAATACAAAACTAATATAATTTATTCTTTTAACAGAAAGACCCCTTAACAAAGACTTCTAGATTATTCGACAAGGATATTATTAAATATAATGCTATAATCATAAAATTTCTATTTAAAAATCATTTAAAGCAGAAACAAAATAGTAATAAAATGATTATAATGCTTCGATACTTAAATTCAATGTTGTACATCTTTTTTTTATAACAAGTGTGATACTTTTAGTCAAGTAGATCATCAATTTTGATGTTTCAGGGTTCGAACCCATATCAAATAAAAATTATATACGTTGCATAATCATACAACTTTTATGCCTTTTAGATCTTGAAAAATATATATTGAGTGCTCTGCTTGAATAAAATACCATTTTTACCGTAAAAAAATATTTTTGAAAAGATACAAAGAATCGATATTATAAAGAATAAAAAAGCCTTTATTCTATGCACATGATTAATACCAAGTGCATCATACGCTCCTTATTTGTGAAATTTTATATGCACCACTTTTAATAAGAAAAATGTTATCGCTACATCGTGACATATGTTATATCACACCTTTTACAACATTGATAATGCATGCATGTACTGTCCACATTAGCATAAAGTGTAATAAGTAAAAAATTCATCTTTTCTTCTACACTTATAAATACAAGAAGTAAATGTAAGACCCATAATATTAAATTTAAGTGTGGATGACCAATTCAATTTCAGCACTTGTCATAAGATAAGTTCTGCCTTGGAGTCTGCAAGGATGAATTTATCATTGGTTGAACTAATCATTTCCACAATAGCTATACTTCTTGTTTGCGTCAAAATTGACCACAAACCCCGAATGCCATGAAAGCACCCGTGTTTGCACACTAATCCTCAATATCCAATCACAGATTATAGATCCAGATAATGTAGAGGGCAAAAATGAAGAAGTAACAAAATTAAAATGAAAGAAAGTGAGAAAAGACACGGGATTTATAATGGTTCGGCTATCTCCGGCCTACGTCTAATTTGAATTAATTTTTTATTCTTTTTGTACTGTGATTACAGTTACAAGCCTTTGAAATCAATAACCAAATTGGTAGAGTTTTGTTTAGAAAGAAAGAAGAAGATCCCTCTTTAGTTGCCATAGAGTTGCTATTTATAGGAGTAGATCTGAATATATCTGCCCCCAAACTCGGAATACCTTTTCTCACACGCATGTGGGCCCATCAGATCGATTAGGGGTTGTTTGAGATCGATCCATGTATACTTCGTATCGATCAAGGAATGGTCAGATGGAGCTGCGATCGATCATGGTGGTGCTTGAGTGTATAAGAAAGCTTCTGTGAAAATTTCATAGCATTTGAACTTGTAATTTACGAGATATGATCGATCCAAAATTGAATTTTGCAAATAGGCTATTGGATTCGTATCGATGACATGGCCTGAGTATCATGCAGAGATCCATATTTCATACTTGTAGACCGCTTCCCTTGGTTTGACCCATTTCTTCTATCCATCGGTTGCCGAGCTCTTCGTATCGATCCCTATATCCTGCCTTCGTATCGTTGCCAAAGTCCTTGCTTCGTATCCATCCGAGGCCATACCCTTCGTATCCATAGACCATCATCCATCCGTTAACGCCTGTTGCCTTATTCTTATCGATCCCTGAATGTGTTCTTCCAAATCCCTGTAACCATTGTTTCATTCTTCGTATCGATCCCAACCTTGATCGGTACGAAGTGCATTGGCATACTTTGCCATCCAGTCGATACGTGCGTATTGATAGGAACTTCATATCCATCAACCTGTTACCTTCCTAAAGTCAATCGATCGATGCATAGTGCATCGACACAAAATGCATCGATTCGAAGACCGATCGATCCAAACCGATGTAGCAGTGATTGATACGAACGTATCCATGTGAACTCATTTCTGATGAATATTGATCCATCCATAACTTGAGCATACGAACTCCGGTTGATCTGAAATTTAAAATGTAGCCTCACCTATCATTGTTTATCATTCTCAATTGATCCCACCTTGATTGGAGCTCGGTCCAATTTTAACGGTATCGATCATAGCATTGTTTCCAATCGATCTTCAATCCTGATATCCATTCTTTTTAGCCAATTTGTTGATATCTCGGCTTTGTCCAAAAGGCGGGGTAACACTTCTTAATGCTTAGTATGGGAATGCAATGGAAATTTGATTATATATTTAGCACAAATTTCGTGGGTCTAACCTTAATTGATAAAGACGAGGGTATCTACAGGATCAGATCTTGATGGTTATATTGATCATTTGAAAATACCTTTAATCCAGTAACATCGACTGAATTCAAAGCATGTATTGAACTATATTGTATGTTACACTTTCAAATTATTGTTCAATTTATCAGTTGTTCTGAAGTCAATAACAGTGTTCATTAGAGAATCTCATAATTCTTATGATGATATGACATGAGAGGAGAATTGGTTAGAATGTATATGATTTATCAATGATATTCTTCCTAAATATAAGCATAATTTAGTGGTCTTAAAAGGATATTAGATGTTAAAATATGTCATCACAATTTAGTACTTCTATTATTGCATTTTGATTTCCACGATCTGAAACGTTGATTGCAACAATTTTAAACATCGGTTTCGATAATCTAAAACACTGATTTTGACTATTTGAAGAATGTATCGAGTGAGTATGCTATGCACAAGAAGGATTATATAATTTTGCTGTAACTTTTAACTATTTAAACTATAAATAAGTCTGGTAATTTATGTCGAACCTGAATGTTAGGCTACAATATTTAAACGTTTTGTATTCACTGAAGTTATAACTTACAATTGGTTTGAATGGAAAGTTCATGGTATGTTTATTTTTTGCTAAAAATGTTTCTACTTTATGCCATATTTACATTTATTTGCAGTGGTTAAAAAATTACGCATATTTGTATGTAGAGAGAGCGTTCCATTAAGGTTCCACATTTATAATACTTAGGGTCAAAAGACTCAAAGCCAGTGAGTTGTGGCATTTACTTTTTTGTGTTGCTAATGTCGTCTAATGCTGCATATGTTTTTCTCATATAACATCTCTCACTCATCAGATATGTTCACTATGATTATGCCGACTCTTTTTATTGTTATAAAATCATGATGGGTATAGGTTGGTAAAGTGAGTTTGATCATAACTTTTGAGTTTATTATGCAGTCCTGATATTTTGTCTTATATCCGACTCTTAAATTCTATTTCCCACTTGATTTCAATGTGTGAAAGTTAATCTGTATTACGTGTCAACGCCTGGATGAGGTTTATTTCCTCATAATAGCTT
Source organism: Allium cepa (assembly GCA_030765085.1). Lineage (NCBI taxonomy): Eukaryota > Viridiplantae > Streptophyta > Magnoliopsida > Asparagales > Amaryllidaceae > Allium > Allium cepa. Next base: position 159,001,997 of record CM060945.1, on the reverse strand, counting down.
ACCAAAATTGAATGTTCGTTACATAACATTGAAATACCATCAATGCATTGACGTTTCTGTTAGCTCGACAGCTACCTACTTATCCGTATCATGCATGTGTTGATAAACTTTGTTATGGTTATCATACTAGTCTACTTTCTAGTGTTTTTATATTAGGCTAAGGCTTCAAGATGCTTTTTCAGGGTTCGTATATACATTTTTTTCTTCCAAAGGAAGCATCATCTTAAATTGTTAGTAATATTACATTTCCTGCATATAGTGGTCAAGGGTCATTTAAATATATAGCACTGAAGAAATATTTAGTTGCGGTTTCAATTTGTTTGTCTTCAAATAATTCATTTTTGATCCAGCTTGCTCTTTGAAGATGATTCCAATTATTGCCTTTTAACCGCATTAAAAAAATGGACCCGAAACCTATGATATTTTGTTCGTTTTCCATGTTCAGTACTCTGAAAAGTATAGTTGTTTGTTGGGATTCTAAATTTCATTTCTATTTTCATTGTCTTGTTTGAGAGTTAATCTCTTTTGGCCATTGTTGCAACACAGAGCATCCACTTTGCATCAATGACCAGCTTTCCTCAATCTGGAGGGCTGGTATGACATTTTCTAACTTTTTTTGTCTTTATTTATGTACATATTTAATGTTGGCAAATCAATATACTTTACTAACTATATATTTTGACTCGAACATAAATAGCCTATAAGGTCTCCTCTACCTGGAGTTACAAGTCTGCCTCAAAATTTTTGTCAGCCTGAGCCTATGCAGGTGAAAGCACCATCCACAGTCATTACATCAAGTGTTATTTTTTTGGGTCTCATTATTTGTTTATATATATAAGTTCCTTCTTAAACATTGCAGTTTAGACCCGTTGATCCAACTCAACAATCTCATCAGTTTATACCACCACCGCAACCACCTCCACCACAATTTCAACCTATGCAAGTTATGACTTCAGTTGGTGGAATGCCACCCATTCATCCTCCTCAGTTTGCTCCACAATCAAATCAAATACTTCCATTACCAAATTATCCTGGTCAAATGCCATATACTCAGCCAAATCAGATCCCTCAGTTTCCCAGCAACCATATGGTTAATCAAGGTGGCGCAGGAATGCCTCTTTCTTCGTTGTTCACTGTAAGATAAATCGCTAACATTTCTCATATGTATTTGTGTGATATATATTATTAGTATGAATTTCTGCAATAGCCATATCGTTTGGGTCATGCTGTAAAAAATGGATTTGGTGTCATGGTGATCAAAGATTGAAAAGTCAACTTTATATTTATTTTTAGTTCACTACCTGTTTACTAGATGAGAGTGCATGCTAAGGGTAGGGATGTCAAAAGGTCAGTTACAGAACTGAAATGCCATCCTGGCAGCTTATTACAGATACTATGTCTAAGTTCAACTTTAAGACCCGTGAATAGCCAAAAGAAAAGCGACTGACTTATGTCACCCGACAGCAAGTGAAGTTTAACATTGTGCTACTGCATACTCCATGTCGTTAATAGAAGCAACAGACAAATTATCTGAAATGTGAGTTTTGCTCATGTTGTTTGGATCAGTGTATATAAGCCAAGTCCATGTAGCAATCCAATCCAACAAATCATATCGTTAACGGTACAATTATGAGTAACAACATCAATAGGCTGTTAGACATACACCAGTCAACAATTCTCTTTAAAATATGCGACAATCTCAATTATGTTGCCATATTCATGCATTTTATTTTTAGTATTGTTAATGTCCTTCTGCAGTACCAACCATCATCTCAGGCGGGATTACCTCCACTTACAACTTCGTCACAGAGCGACCAGAAATCTGCTGGAACATCGGTCACGAATTCACAGTTGGCCTCACAGTTGTCTTCTGGAACCTCTGCAATCAATGTGAGAAATATGTTGCATTTGATGGCCCTTCATTCCATATCTTGTTAATTGTTTCTACATAGTAACTAATTTCCTTACCTTTTTTCTTAAATTGAAAGAACCACCCTTCCAATATACAACCTATCAATACTACTCCACAATCTTCTGATTGGTTGGAGCATACAGCTGCTAATGGAAGAAGGTAACTATACATGTTACATAGACCATTATGATACTTTTGGCTATCAGATTATGTTTAACAAATGATTATTATGGTCTCTAATGTATTTAGTTAGATTACAATGTTTCCATTTTTGTTTGGTTAAGGTATTACTACAATAAGAAGACGAAACAATCTAGCTGGGAAAAGCCTGCCGAATTGATGACACCAATTGAGGTGGGTTATATCGTACAACGCAACTTCAATGATTTGGTTTATGCTTATTTCAATAGACATGGATGTTTCTTTTTATTTTCCCCAATTGTTTGACCACTTTTAGTGTTATTGTGCACAAATCTTTGGCCTATACCTCACAAACACTCATACCTGTTTAGCTATTGTTTATCATTTGTAGATATTTGTACAATGTCATTATCTTGTCTCAACTCCTATCAGCTTGTAAATATTTTTTTAATTACGTTGTGTTCTTATGAAATGAAAGAATGCGACTGAAGCTTTTTTGTAAATATATATTCAAACCGGCCCTTTCTCAACTCTTAGCAGCATCATTTGGTGCTGCCAAGGTGGCGATCATTTGTAAGGTCATTCTCTTCCTATTACATTGCTCAGTTATGCATAATTTTTAAGACATCCCTACATTCTCGTGGGTGCAAATACACTAACCGGTTAGTTGGTGTTTTTTCTTGGATGCTTGATTCTTGAACATGATATTTGATATATTTACACATTATTTTATTTTTCTTTGGACATGGCTTAATTTCGTTGGACCAGTTTACCATTTGTGTATAGTTATGTTTGTTTATATAGTAATATATCAAACCTTCAAGATTATTTTTCGTTAAACATTGGCTACAGTGTTACATATGATTTATCAACCGATATTTGCCGATATACAACATGTATATGCCCAATATATTTGTTGTATAATATTAATGAAAGTTTTACAATATAATCAAGTTGATTATAATGAAAAATGAGGAAATAAACTCGTATACGAAGATAAATGGATCAAATTTGTAAATTGAAATACTATATGACTATAAAAGAAGAAAAGTATAAACACACCAAAACTCTAAAGTTGCTTATTCTCAGTGATTACAATTTTTAGAAATTTACAATTTAATCCCATTTTTAGGTCTGCTCTTCCTAATTTTGGTTCAAAATCAAATTAAATCTAGTCTGTCTATGAGAATTTATAATTTTAATTTGGTTGTTTTCAAGCAAATTAAAATGAAATGTTACGAAGCTTAAAATTTGAGTGTCAACAACCAAGCATCAAAGTTAACGCTGAGATATAAATTGCTGCAAGGGGGGAAATTGGCGCTTTAATATACTTATTATTTGATAACCTAGATGGAGCAAACTTTTAAGTAGGCACGCGCTCACACACACGCAAATGTGTGTGGGTGTACGTATACACACATACATATTAAAGTATGTACAATTTGAATTTATAGTTCTTGATATAAATCCGATTTTGATTTAAAGTTTGAACTTTATTATTTAGATTTGAATCCCAAATAATCTCCTAGCTTGTTGGCCTTCATCAAACTTTGAAATTTGAATTTTAAATAAGTTATTTTATTCTTTAATTTCTTTATGATTACTTTGTCTACGCAGTTCAATAATTTATTAGGATTTTCTATTTTTTCATAAGATATTTTTGTGTGTGTGTATATTCATTATTGTTTCAGTTTCTTAAAATGTTTATAGTTCGTTTGATTATGTTTATAGTTCATTCGTTTGACTTGAAATGCAACTTTTATTCTGCTTTTTATGATATTATTGTAAAGATAATAAGCTGTACATTACGCTTATCAAAGACTAATATATTTATGTTTTTTCCCTTAAAGTTGAAAATGTCATATTAGTTATTGACAACATGAACTATATTATTCGAGTATTATCTCAATATTGTTATAATATCACATATTGGTCCTTAAATGGTATTTTATCATTATTTAAAAAAAAAAACATACTTTCATAGGCTAGGGATGTAGAAAGGTCCACCACCATCCCATCTCCTTTTAACTCAGGCTCACACAGAGGCACTTTTCGATCCCGAGATTTTCTACTTATTCAAGGGATTATTACATGCCTTCGCAAATACCAAGCCGCTAAAGTGCCGCTACTGAGGAGCTAGGATCCCTTGCCAACTGCGCTAACTTAAATGGTATTTTGCTGATACCGTATTGACTAATTAGCCACCGCATGTAGCTCCTTTTCCATCCTTACATCTCCAAGTATGACAAGGATGGTTCATGAGATGGCGACATTCAGGGATGCCGCCAAGGGTGCTGCCGTTATTGATGATGTGCTGGCAAAGAGCTGGTTAGTGCAGAAGCAGGCAACATGACGTGGTGACCTGGAAGATTTTGGTGATATACCATGGATCAATTAGTGAGTCTGGATCTAATTTAAATTGGAAAACGTTTATTTGAAAATAATATATATGATTAAAGGCCCTTAAAACTATATATTGTATGAAAAATGAAATCTCCATACTAGTTTTCATTAATTCAATTTCGTAAATCATTCGGAAAAAGAATATACAAAAGTTAGATACCATATGATATATTACAATAACCCTTTTTTCTTTTGATTGCTTACATGCACACGATACGTGCAACCGAGTTGCATAGTACTAGATAAAGTAGTAATGGGATACTCATCAGCGACACTTGAAATTATTACAATCTTGGTATTGTATTTTCTTATCTCACCCCAAATAAAAAATCATATGAAAAATGTTAGTAGCCGAATTGTTATAATTGTCAAGCTGTAATAGTACATATCCTTATGATAAATTGATTTTATAAATATATACCGATTTCAAAAATATTTTGTTGATAAGTGGCAAGGTCAAACAGTAAGTAGTAAGAAAGGATTTGGTGGTTGCCACGTTCCGTCTTAAGCTTGAGCGTTTGATACTATATTTCTCTTCATCAATACCATGTCACGGTTTACGTGGAATATTACCTTATGGACTAAGTCAATATGTGCCATCAGAATAAGTACAAACATGCACTTAAACTGGCCTGTACTGATGCTTATGTATGAGATTGTTTTCGTGGACATGTTTCTCTGTTATTAATTTTCTTTATATTATATCAACGATGATCGGCGAGTGCATTTTTTCCCTTATATCATATGTAAACCTATTGTTATGCAAAACTGCAACATTATGTGCTTTAAACACCACGATGTTTTTATATATTATTCCTGTCAAATGTTAGGCAATGTTACTGTGCGGTAATAAAATTTTCTGGCTCTCCGTTGTCCATGGCATGGTAACACATTCCTTCAATTACATTTGCCTGCTTCAAATGAATGTCCAACACTTGTAAGTCATGAAATTTGGATATATATTCTTGATTTTTTGATTGTAGTTGATTGTAGTGTGGGAAATGCGTTGAGTTGCAACACGTTGCAATAATTGAACCCAATAAGCATGATATTGGCTATGAATGCTGATAGCTAGGCAGTCTGCTCCATTGTGTTCATAACTGTTCGCTCGACTATGTTTTCCTCCATTTACTTGTATATGAAATATTCTTTATCTGCAGATCATAAAATATGGTATTTGATCTGTACTTGAACAATTGATAGTTGCTAAGTGAGAAATGTGTTTAGATGAACTTGGCATATGCTTTGAACCACTAAATTATTGTATCAACAATTATTATAAACTTCATATTAGTTATGTGAAGTGCCTATGCTTGTGAAGGGAAAGTTTGTACCATTTTCATCCTTAAATAAAAGAATCATTGTGTTATATTAAACACCTTTTGGGGTATTGATCTTTAAAGCACCCTTTTCGATATTTGATCTGTTGAGCACCTTTTAAATTTTTATCTGTTAAGCACCATATACAGCTTTCTGAGCCTAATCCTGGATGTTGCTAACTCAGAACTGTATGATCTGACAAGGGCCAATTTTCATTGATTTCTTCAGTATCTAATATTATAGGTGAATAATCTTCTTTGCAACAAACTCATCGATGGATGAAGCACATTCTATATAAAAGTTATTGTTTTCTCTCAAATTTGTATCACTGAGTTTGATAAAAAAGATGCAGAGGTGTACTTAGGTTGTAAATAGTTTTATCCAAAAAGAACTCTTGGAAAATGACATCTGTAGATGATGTAGTGAAGACAAACCTCTTTTTCATTTTTATTTACAGTTTAGTTTAACCATATTCTTTATGTTACAGAGGGCCGATGCATCAACTGAATGGAAGGAGTTCACTTCCCCAGATGGGCGAAAGTGAGTGCCCATGCATTCGAGTCTCATTTCATTTTCTTTGCCATTTAGTTTTATATTTCAGCCTCTTTTTTGCTAAATTATATGTCTATTCAATCTTCATATTATGTGTATATATATTGTAGGTACTACTATAACAAAATGACTAAGCAATCTAAATGGACGATTCCTGATGAGCTTAAGGTTAAATTTTATTTACCTAATATATTTAGTATTGATTTAGCTAGATCTAACTTGTATGTGCTACACATTGCAGATAGCGCGTGAACAAGCTGTGAAAGCTGGAATTCAACCGGCAAAATTGGAAACTTCTACTCAAACATTAGCCCCAATCACGACTGCCAATCATCCAAGTTCTTCGGAGCCACAAGCTGTGGGAAACAGCCAATCTGTATCACCTTCTATCAGTAAAAAACCCTCTGGTGAATCTGCCACAGAACTACCTGTAAGAACAACAGATGCCTCTCCCTCTGGAAAATCTTCAGACGACGTAGAAAAGATGGATGCTGGAACACTAACTGAATGTGTAACAAAGTACGCATGCTGTGAGATACTTTATGTTAATTATTGATTTTCACCATAATGCTTCGTCTATGAATTATTAATGAATCAAATTTGGACCAAATTAAAATCTTGAACTAACAGTTATAGAGCTAGTTATGTTGTATATCCATATTGGTGGCAAGGTTATCACATTTGTCCTAATGTTTAGTAAACTTATTCTTAATTATCAGTTAACCAGTGGGGAAGGGTGATTACTTAACTTGACCGCCATTTTTTGTGTGGGATTTAATGTGATTGTTAGTTGATACTTTTATTATTTAATTATTAAATCTAGGAAAAAAGATATACCTAAGAATAAAAGAAAAGATTATGTTAAGGTTCATTGAGAAGGAGAGAAAGTCTTTTATTACCTCCAATATACTTCCTTTTGGTTTGCTTGTTACACATTTAGAAGGTGAACAATGGCATAGCAAGTATTGTCTATATAGGCTGCTAAGATGTATTGCAAAAAAGAAGATTCGTTTTTTTCTGTTATTTTGTCCAAATCCAGATGTGTAAAGTGAGAACGTTGAGCTTACTTTCTCACTTCATATTCTAATATACTTAAAGAAGACAGGCATGCATGCAACTAAAACATATATCAGTTATTTATTTGTTTAAACAACTTTCTTAAAGCCCTAAAATAGATGAAGTATGTCGTATCCCCTCAAGAGCTATAACTGAGAAATGTTACAAAACAAAAGAATTGTATTTTGACTCATTTTTGTCATCTTCTATCAGAAGTAATGATGCTAATTTATCTTTTGAAAGTGCTGGAAACAGAGTTGAGATGCAAACTCCGCAAAATCTAGAGGTTAGTGTTCTTCGTCATTTGTTTGGATAATTTTTTTACATGGCTACTTCGCCAAACTATTTACGGAAATATATAAGTTTGAAAACAATTTTTAAAATAGACCAGTTTCCTTGGTTCATGAATGGTTCAATTTTTTATGCATTTTTAAATGATGTGATCTAGAACTGCACTAGTGTATTTTTATCATCATCATCGTCATCATAATTATTACAAGTATTATTATTTTGTTGGAAGTTCACATTGGCCGGATTTGTTGTCAACCTATTTTAAAGTTGGGAAAAAAAATAAATTCGGTTCCACACTTGCAGAGTCGTGCCAGTTAGATATACTAATTCTTGCATTACTCCAAACAATACAATTTCTCCAGTTGCTGCATCCTTTACAAATCCTAGTACAATCATTTATCTAAATTTCCTCTTCGCCATCAAAATTGTATTCTAGTAATTTTTTGTCCATTTCAAAATCATCAATCCCTTTTCATCTGTCTCTGTTAAAATTTGTAAGTAAGAAATTAAGATCCATTAAAACAATGATAGTGTTGCTACTGTAGGATCAGCTAAGTCATGATATGGTATTTTTTTTGTCCATCAGCGGTTTTGTTGAAAATTTTCTGGCGCAAGGCAGAAGTGCATGATTTTTCTGAATTCTTATACTGTCACAGTGTTAGCAATAAAACTAGTTTTTTCTTTAATTTTCCAGCACCGATATTACTACACTCATTCATATATACATCTATGCATGTGTGCGCGTGCGCGCGCGCGCGCGCACACACACGCACAAGCTCTATCATGGCCTACAAGAAGAAATTAACTTGTATTCGTAAATAAATATTTGAAATCATTTCTTTAAATTATTTTGAGAAGGGGCCTGTATATACGTTCTATTATTATTTTTCTCTCTTTCATCTCCTGTATAAATTGTACTTTTTATGTGGAATTTCTTACTCAGGAAGCCAAACGAGCCACAGTACTTTCTGAAAACAACCCTCTTGAGGGGAAACCAATTTCCGAAGAGACTTCAATATATGCTAATAAACAGGTGTTTGAAATTGTTAATATATCTTAGTTAATCTATTTAAATTGCTTACCTAAAAACTCAGATCGTATGGTTTATTTATCTAGGAGGCCAAGAATGCTTTCAAAGCTTTACTTGAATCCACAAACATTGGATCTGATTGGACTTGGGAGCAGGTAATATATCTTCATTTCCTCCCTTCCAATTTCCTGATTTCTAATATAGCAAAGAACTGATAGGCTATGAGAGTCATCATTAATGACAAGAGATATGGCGCCTTAAAGTCGTTGGGAGAGAGAAAGCAAGTATTTAATGAGGTATGTCATATGTGTTGACTAAATGCTGGTAGGTTTCGAAGCTGTTCTTTAGGCATTGCTATTGCATTATGCACGCCTCATGACTGCTGATTTATTTGATTGATTTTTGTTTTCACTTTTTTTTTTCCTTCATGTTTAGTTCTTGAGTGAAAGGAAAAAACAAGAAGTTGAGGAAAAACGAACGAGACAGAAAAAATCCCGCGAAAATTTTATAAAAATGCTAGAGGTAACCTCTATTGATTTTTCTCACTCACTTTTCATGGTAATTACAATAGAAATAATATCTTTTTCTATGTTTCGAATAGGAGTCTCAAGAACTGACGTCATCTAGCAAATGGAGGTTCTTCTCATGTTCTTGATCTTTGTGTTTTTTTTTTTTTTTTTTTTGTTTATTACCTGGAGTAGACCTATATATGTATATAGTACATTTTTGATTATAATCAAATTTAAATATTCCTTTTGGATTGTGAATTGTAAACTTGTTTTACTTATTTCTTCTTTTGTTGGACATCGTAGAAAAGTTGAGGCCATCTTTGAAAATGATGAAAGATTTAATGCCATAGAAAGAGCAAGAGACCGGGAGGATCTTTTTGACACCTATATTGGGGATATCCGTAAGAAGGTTTGAACAACCTCATCTGTGTTTTTTCGGAGTTCTTTTTACGTAGAACTATTTGTTTTTGAAAAGACTGCTCCCTAAACAAGTATGAAACCATCTTAATTTTTATAATATGATAGCGTGGTAAGTTTGCAGAAACATGCATTCAATGAACAGGTCAGTACCATTATAAAAGGGAAATTCTATTTGAATACAGATTGTTGTCACAATATTTGACATAAAAGATGTTAACCAAACCTCATCTGTGTTTTTTTGGAGTTCTTTTACGTAGAACTATTTGTTTTTGAAAAGACTGCTCCCTAAACAAGTGTGAAACCATCTTAATTTTTATAATATGATAGCGTGGTAAGTTTGCAGAAACATGCATTCAATGAACATGTTAGTACCATTATAAAAGGGAAATTCTATTTGAATACAAATTGTTGTCACAATATTTGACATAAAAGATGTTAACCATTAGATCTTCCCTTTATTCCCACCCTCCATGTAAAGACAAAGAAATTACATGGTCAATCCTTGTGTCAAATAGCCACTCCCATTTTAAAAGGTAATGCTATATGTTACATCAGAATTCCAGACTAAGAACAGACAAAATATGACATCACTAATTTTACATGCCTAGTAGATTATTGTTTTCAAATGGATGAAACTGAAAGTTCAAATTAGTAATTGATTTAACCTGCGTAAAATCAGTCTAACAATTTTTTACATGTCCCTCTAAGGTCTTCATCAAAGGTTACTCTATACCAAAACGTGATAAATTCCATATTAGAAATGTATCTCCAGTGCACTAGACTCCTCATTATGCAATTTTTTAGAAGGGAACACCACTGAGAATATTTTTTACCTATAGATACATAATATTTCAAGAGGCATTGCCTGGTTTGTGCCCACAACTAGTGGAATAAATTTGTTTTCTTTTACCATGAAACCAAGTCAGGCCTGAAGCCAAAAATTCCTTAATGTAGCTTATATAAACTCATCATACTTGAAGTGCACACAGCTCTTCATTATGCAATGTTCTGGAAGGGAACACCATTGAGAATAATTTTAACAATAAATAAATTATATTCCAAGTGGCCTTGCCTGGTTTGAACTTGCAACTAGTGGAAACACATTTGTTTTCATTCTCTGTGAAACCAAGCTAACCCTGATGCCATGAATTCTGTAATGTGGTTTGTTCAAACTCATCATACTTGAAGTGTTTATGTTACTCTATATGCCGTTGCTTTTTGCTAGCTTGTTTACTTGCCTCTTTTTCTCTTATTTACTTCACTTAATACTTTTATGGTTAACCACGTTAAGGTCCGTTTCTTCGTATTAGTTAAACTATCTATTGTTCACCGATTCCTTCTTTCTATCAATCTACATGATATCAAAAACTTACCCGCGAATGGCAGGAAAAAGCGAAGGCAGTTGAAGAGCATAAACGGAATGTCGCAGAGTACCGAGCTTTTCTTGAAACTTGCGACTTCATTAAGGTGAATACCTACGTCAATCTCTACAGTTTGTCAGATAGGATAACCATTTTTTCTTTGTAAATCACATTTTACAATTTCTTAAATGTTCAGGCAAACAGTCAGTGGAGAAAGGTTCAGGATCGTTTGGAGGCAGATGAAAGATGTTCTCGTCTTGAAAAGTTTGACCGGTTAAAGATTTTTCAGGTAAAGTACATTCTTCTATATATATATAAAGTTGTATCAGCTATGGTAACTCAATATTTCACATCTCAGGATTATATAAATGATTTGGAGAAAGAGGAAGAAGAGAAGCAGAAGATTCAAAAGGTGGGTGACTTTAATTGTTATTATTATTGGGAAACATGGGACTTAAGTGTTCCTCTAGGCCGTTGTCTGCAAATTTTCTCAACTTAGCTGATTATAGTAAAAATATGTTTGATTATGCAAAACACACAATTTCCCCTATTTGGATCAATAAATTAAACTGTAACCCACGTTTCCTTTATCTCATCATTACTATTTATTACTGCTTGCATCAGTCATGATTTTTTTTTGGATACTGAACTGGTTGTTTATCACTTAATGCTACTGGTTACGGCCTTGAATTTCTACTTTGTAATGTGTAGGAACAATTAAGAAAGGCAGAGCGCAAAAATCGAGATGATTTTCGTAAGTTGATGGAAGAACATGTCACTTCTGGTATTCTCACGGCTAAAAGCCACTGGCGTGACTATTACATAGAGGTACATTATGGCATTTTATTTAACATTTTCATTAATAATGCTGATTTTCATGTACATTTTATTTTACATATTTCACCTAACACATTTCATTAATAAGACGTTGATTTTTATGTACATTTTTTTCCGCTTTTTTTGCCTAATAGGTCAAGGATTTGCCTTCATTTTTGGCTGTGTCATCAAATACCTCTGGTGCTACTCCTAAAGATCTGTTTGAAGATGTTATAGAGGAGCTACAGAAACAGGTTTATTTTTCTGTGAAATGTGAATGTTAAATACCCTTTTTTTTACTTTGCAGATGTAGAACTTTTGTGTACAATTTATCTTTCGGTTTAACATCAAAGTAAAGCACTGAAATTCTTGAATGAAGAATTATCACATACTTGAATAATTTATGTTAATATTCAATCTTTTATGTGGGGGCATTCTTGAATAAACAATCATAAAATGTTAGGTTGAGATTTCCGTCATGAAATACAGGACTGGGAAGAGTTAGAAAGTTGAAATTAGTTGTTTACTAGGAATCCTTTATCCAAATGGTTTTACAAACAGCAAAATTCTTTTGCAGTGATCTTTGGTCCAACATCAGTTATATTTACTACTGATATTTCTATTATTTGAACCTAGTCTTCCATTTATCTCCATCTTGTCCTTTCTAATGTCTTGTTCAATTTAATCTGCTTCTGTCCTCTTGCAGTTGACAATAAATTGCTCTACTCAGTTTCTTATTCTAGACTTGCAGTATGTTATTTGGTTCCATTTACTTGGATAATGTGGAAAGTAGTTGATGGTTTTCATCTGGAAGTCATCCAGTCTAAATAAAACTAGCATTAGAGGATTTTTATTTTGGTATACACAAATGCTACTTACAGCGAAACACACAGTTTTGAATATATACATTAACACACACACACACATTGATATATATATATATTAATATTAACACTAAGAATAACCTTTTTAGTGGGTAATTGTATTTTCATATCTTGGAATTGCTAATATGTAAGCATTAGGTGAGGATGCGCTAGCATGTGCTCATATACAGAGGTTAATAATTTAAAAACAAATACTGCAGTCGAGATTTGATAAACAAATAGCTTTATAAGTTCTATCACACAATTCCCGATCAAGTGGTTTGGCAATTTAAAGATTAAATACCCATTCTATACATAGGTTATATCACCATGTTCTGAATTTGCGCAAAACACTCCAGTCAAGGTTTGTTCAACTATGTATAATATGAATGAATGCTCTCCATGGCTGATGGTTCATATGTTCTTTGTACTGTAAGTTATTTGTTCTCTTACAAATACATGACCATGATTCTGTTTTAAATTTCATTGATTGTAGTATCATGAGGACAAGTCACAGGTGAAAGATGCAGTGAAGCTTAGAAAGGTACTCGGCCTGGAGTATCATTTAAATTATTGCCCTGCCTAAACAACTATAATCAATACTATCGAATAATTCTAACTGTGTTAATTGGATATATAGATTTCATTGAGAACATCTACAGGGTTTGAAAGTTTCAAGAACGATGCATTGGAGCATGACAGTTTGAAATCAATTTCAGAAATAAATCTCAAGGTAACTTTTGACATTATTGCTTAAGTTCTATCATAGTCAGACTTTACCGAATGCCTTGTTTATCATTTTGCTTAGTAGTAGTTATGAACCTAGGTATATGTAGTATGGCTTGTAATCCTGGTAGATATAGTCTGCTTATTTAATGTATTGACTTTAACACAAGACATGGTATGTATACATATTACCGGAGACCGGTAAACCATTCAATAACGAATAGTTAGAAGAGATAGAATCAACGGAGTGTTCAAAGAAACAAGCAACAATATGAACGGATAGAAGAAAACAGAATATGATAAGATGATGGTAGCATTACTACCGAGGACAAATCCATTTTTCTTGTACCATATTTGTCTAAAAACGATCAATATATTCAAGTAATAAACTTAAAGCACTACCTTTATTAGTACAGTTTGAGTCATCTCTTACAGGTTTTGAATTAGCATTGATCTAAATGAATACAAGATTATGCCTCTAAGATAATCTAACATGGTCATTGCATATTCTGCACTATAGAATTATTATATAGTAGATGCCCTGTTGACTATGTTGTTTAGAAGGAGCAGAGCGCTATGTGCCAAGAACACCTGCCAAGCCAAGTGTATTTACGCATCTATACATTTCAAAAGTTTTGACAGTATTGCCATATATTTTCAAATATCTTGAAGTTGCTATTATACTCAAATATTTCTCAATAGCCTTTGTTTGGCTTGGTGGTATCTGTTAAGAAATTTATCTTCTGCGAGCAAAGTAAATAAATTAACTGAAAGCTTTTGTCTTTTTTATCACCCGTTACATTTTTTTAAGGTTGTCTTTTGTACAGCTTGTATATAAGGAGCTACTCCAAAAGCTTTGGGACAAGGAGGAGAAAGAAGCCAAAAAACGACAAAGATTAGGAGACAATTTCTCTAATCTTCTTCATTCATCCAAGGTGTGTATGTTTGAATGCTTGATAAATAACGTGATCTTATTAACTATTTTGGATCAAATTAAATCAAACATGTACATTGTTTGCTATTTTGTTTCTCTTTCTTTCTTTTTTATTATAGGAGATATCTCCTTCCTCAACATGGGAGGACTGCAAGACATTGCTTGCAGATTGCCAACAATATAGGTGTTCCATCTGACTGTATAAATTACATATCATTTTTTGATTGCTTTAATCTTGCCTTGCATAATTCTTTATTTTTTTGAATCTTGTTTTTAGTTCCTCCATTGAAGAAAGTTTTATGAAGGAGATTTTCGAAAAGTATGTTGAACATTTGAAAGAGGTAACCACTGAAAAGGAGCGGAAACGGGAGGAAGACAAGGTATTGCATCTGTTACATATAATAAAGTCAGCATCATTGAACTTTTAGCTTTTATTTGGTTCAACGTAGCCTCCAATGAACTATCTCATCAGTTCATTTTTCTGTTGAATGAAATGTCACAGTTTTTAGTCTTTTATTATTAATACCATAGTTTTGTTATTTTTTCATATTTAAGTTTTATAAACATCCCGACAACAAATCATAATCGGCTGAAAATTCGGGAAATTTGGTACTGCTGATGTTTGACTTTGTCTATATTAAAAACCAAATTGTCAATGGTAACCCCCATAACATAGTTATAATTATCCAATCGCAGTACTTTGTTCGCTGTTCACTCCATAACACGTTGGACATCATACTCTTTATTAATATGAGAAGGCTTCGTTAATTTTGAATGTATGCATTGGACATCATACTCTTTATTAATACGAGAAGGCCTATATGCAGTGGTTTTAAACAATTTCATAATTTTATGTGCAGGCAAAGAAAGAGAAGGAGAAAGAAAGAGAAAAAGATAGAGAAGATAGGGAGAAAAGAAAAGAGAGAAAAGAACGGGAAAGAGAAAGAGAGCACGAAAGGAGAAAGCGGAGATCCAAGAAAGACGACTATAACAGTGAAAACTTAATTCCTTCAGAAGATAGCATTGACGAGAAGATAAAGGGAAAGGAGAAAGACCGAGAGCACCGAAGACATCATCGTAGTACGACAGAAGAAGTTGAAAAAGATGGTAAAGAGAAGTCCAGAAAATCACATAGACACCACCATGACAACAAGAAATCTCGAAAGGTGATTTCTTTTCTTCTTCTTCCTTTTCTTTTCATTTTCATTTTTATTTATTTTTTATTTATTTTTTTTGCATCACAATTTTTCAAGAGGCTCTGTTTGCTACCTATTCCAAACAATTGCATCTACTTAAAAGCATTCCTATATTAGCACTAACATGGTTAAATAAAATTATTTTTATACCTTAGCTTCTTGTTCTATTAGTTGCTAGGAAGCCTGTTCAAAACAAATAACACAAACCTATCTGTTTGAAAACAAATTATAAAAATAGACTTGTTTCTGTCAGGCTGTTGATAAGTCAGCATTTTACATCATGACTGTTTATTTTTTCCAATTACACTGGCATGAACCTTTTATTTTCCACAAATTTGCACTGGAGTGGTTCAGGATAGTGCCAGTGTGTAATTTTATTTTATTTTCCAATCCGTGATCTTTGATCATGCCTGTCTAGATTTTTCAAAAAGAAATAAAGATTGGTGTGATTTCAGGTTATTAGTTTCTGAATAGGCCCGTTTCTGTTATTGGTTTTTGCAAAGTGGTCTATACCAAGGTTTGAACTTCCGGCCGGTGCACTGGAATTCCGTCCATTCCATCCTGATCCGGTGCTAACCGGGCCAGAATTCGAGGAAATTTCCATCCTGGGGTTTTCTCTAAATAATCATTGTAAAACCGAGAAAATGAAAAGTCCTTGGTAATTACCTTCAATTTTCTTTGTTGTGCTCCTTGATTGATAAAATCCTTTTCATATTTGTAGTGATTTTTAGTGTGAATAGGATTTTGAGGGTTATTTAAAGTGAGAGGGGGAAGGAGCCAAGGACGATAGAATTCTTTGGGAGTTGGATCTGGTTATTTTGAGTTGAGAAAAAGAAAGTGAAATGGTATAAATTAGAAGATGAGTGTTGGACTTGAAGTATGGCTAGTACACTACAGCTATTACAGACTTTGTACTTCAAAAAATGAGAGCTTGGGCTCAGCAAATCATGGGCCAAAAGTATGATAAAGAAAGTGAATAATGAGATATTTATTAAAACTATAAAATATGATTAATGGAAATTGTATCGATACTGAAATATCTTGGTTACAATTGAATATTTTAAAACATTTATATTGAAAAAAATTCAGAATTAATAAACCGAAATTTAAACGGAATTTTCGAAATTTCTGAAACGGAACCGAAATATTGAAAATTATAGATGACCGAAACGGAACCGGTGAACGGAATTTCGAACCTTCGTCTATACAACTACCTTTTCTTATATTGTATTAAATTGTTGAATCTTCATAATACATCACTGAATGACAAAAAGACTATTACTTGCTTAAATCGATGTAAGTTTGATACCTCGATCAACGTAAATGCAACAACAAGAATATGGTGCTTTTACAAGGACAAATATCATGGTGCTGCAATTTGTTCAGCATTTTATACCGAAATGATACTTATCATGTGTTTGTCTTTTTTTTTGTGCAGCGTTCTTCTGAGTCCGATAGTGAAAATCATCGACGTAAGCAGAGGAAAGATAATGACGGATTGCGTAGAGATAACTCTCATAGTCATGACGATCTTGAAGACGGGGAGCTTGGAGAATATGGGGAAGTTTGTTAATATCTTTTGTCATATACCATTTTTCTTCACCTAGTTTATCCTAACACTCACCTATATATGCTCTTTAAATTATACTTCATGCTATTTTGCCAGTTTTAAAACATCTTCATGTTCTTTGTTGTTCCTTTGTAATTGTATTTTAGCTAGTAATGTTATGGACAAAACAGTTATAATAATACGCTTACCTAGTTTCCCCAAATTTTACTGACTTTACATTGGTCTGCTAAAAGATGTCTGAGAATATTGACGTTTTCACAAGGAATTTCAGTTTTGCGGCTTATCAAACATTAGCAAATTGTGTTTTGATCAGCGATATGTTTGAGTTCCACCTTTCATTCTGAACTTTGATATGTTAGGGTAAACTCGACATACCTAGACTGTCAAGTTCTGTTTTCACTTTGGACCGTCTCATTCGCGCTTTAACATGTGTTTGAATTGTTTCCTTTGTAATTCTAAGCAGCTTTGTCCCACTGTTGTAGTTATTTAAAACTAACGCCAAACAATTAGAGTCTATTTGGTTTCACTTTAAGTTTTGTATTTTGCATTTTGGCATACATTACAAAATTTGAAAAAAGTGGATAAAATGATCTAAAATTCTTAGCCATTACAACGATGATGGACGGCAGGAATGGATTATTCCCGTGTTTTTGTTATGTTCCAAAACATGAAAAACAAATTTATTTTATTTTCCATGTTCGGGAAAAAAGCAAAAGCACAAGAAACAATCTATCACCTCTGTCATTCGTCCATTTTTGTAGTCGTTAAATTTTATTTTATTTTATTTTCTGCTCTTTTCATATTTTGTACTGTATGTTGAAAACACAAAACTCAAAGTGATACCATACATGCTCTTAGCGTTTGGACATCCTTCTCAAGTGCTACAACAGATAGTGGTTTGTTGGACGAATAACTAGAAATTGGAATTACACATGCTAGATTCTTAATCGTTGGTGATTGTTTGTGGAACTTGGTGAGTTATCATTTTGAACATGGCATTTGCAGTGGTAGTGATAATTGAGTTTGCTTCGAGGCATGGCAGTAAAGTCTGCTCTAGTTTAGAAGTTATTTATCTTTCCTACTGTTTAAGCGAAGCAGTGGGTGCGCAGAATAATGGTAAATGAGGTACAATGAAATTTTGAGAATCCAATCACATCGATCGATTGTGTTTGCAAAAACGACATCCTCTGAAATGCATTATCGACATCCTCTGAAATGCTTTTATAAGAGTTCGGTGTAATGTAATCTGCAGTATTTTAAATCGAAAATAGGTTATTTAATAAATCATGGAATAAAATTTGGAGGAATCTTTAGTTTGTGTGATGGATATCTTGACCAAATGAGGCTTTACTTTGTAGTTTTCTAGAGGTTGCGTTTCGGGAGTGATGATTGTGTAAACTGAAAGGGCATCTCTCTATAAGGTCCAGCATCGCAGCGAATCCTGCATATAAAGAGCACAACGACGGCCTCTCATCTACCGCCCTTGTTTGATTGATCTTTGGGCCCTCTTTTTTGCATCTTGCATAAGCGAAGTAGTTCATGGAATACTGTTGGTAATACGTCAGTTATTGGCGATCACATAAGTCCACCTTTCCTTTTTTTTTTTTTTTTTCCATTCCTCACCTCTGTTCTCCAAAACAGAATAAGAAACCCTCAAATTAGCATATATTCATGGTTGTGTGTATATGTATATATATGAGAAGGTCCCTTAGCTTCTTTGTGCCCTCTTTAGATTATCCGTCGGATATGATAAATTAATGAGTGAATTCAGTGATGTAAGATAATTAAAATAAAAAATGATGAGAGGAAGCGTTGATTAACCATCCATTGATGTGTCACATCGAGTGGATAGTGCGAAGTGGCTAAAAAGGAGCTCAAAATGGATGGCTATGGATACCCTCTCTCTCCCCGTATGCATACGTATATATATACACAAACACGTGTACCTTAAAATTTACTAGCGGCTCTTCCGCCAAATTTTGATATAAAGTCCCCAAAGCTCCAAGGTGCAAGTTCCCACAATTGGAATGGATGATACCAATCCATGATGGATCGATGCTGGTCCATGCTACAGTGCCAAATTGTGGTGTGCTATATTGTGGAATTAGCAAAAGCATATAAGGATCTTCTGAGCACGCAACTTTGATATGACGACGACTCATGGAGTGGAGTGGAATTGCCCGGGGGAAGAGAGGGGGGGGGGGGGGGGGGTGGGTGGAGATGCTCACCATGGATTATACGACGTAATCCATATCTTTGGACCTTACGACGTTGGACAATGATTCGAACATTGATGGAGCCACGACGTTGAGTAGTCGTCGATCGTACGACGTGATCATTTGAGTTATTATATATCCAACGACATTGAGTTTGAGGGATGGGAGATTGTGCGATGGTTGCCTAGATGGTGTAGGTTTTATCGAGTCTAATTCATCAACACCTTTAGTTTGTACTTAGCTGGAGTAGTACACTCATACTAATGATAGTAGTTTACTATATACCGTGTTTATGTGCTGACTTTGTTGGTTACATGTATTGGAACCGGACTAGCATGCACCGGGTTAAATGAGTGGATTTTAATTTTTCTATCATTTAGATCTTATTAGGCCTATGAAGTTTAAATTGATCTAAATTCAATCAAAATTTTCGTCGTCTCAAGAAAATGACGTCCTCTCAAGATTTTCGTCTGCAATCTACATCGTTTTCTGGAATTTTTTTTCCCTATAGATATTCTAATCTCTTCAATCGTAATTCTTCTCCCTATACATATGCTCAAGTCGTAAAGAATCAGTTTTCATCTCTATCTCAAGGATCGACTGTTCGTAAATTTAAAATGAAATGGATTGATTCTAGGAAGGAAAAGAATTTTTGTTTCAAATGTGGGGATCTCAATCACTTCGCAAATCGATGTCGCGATCCGATCACATGTTTTATTTGTGGTTTTTTTGGGCATAAAAGCAAAGACTGTGTGATGGAAATGACTTTTCCTGATACTAATTCTAATTCGATTAACCATGGTTTCCTTTTTGTTTTGAAATGCTTGTTGCTGAAAGGAGTTTTGATCGACTATCTCTGGTATAAGAAAAATGAAAGAATTAAATATCTTGATGAGTTATTGTATCACTTTGATATTATCAATGAGCCGAATATAGGTAAAGGATACATTGAAAGATTTGGTAACCCAGAAGAATACTTCGGCAAATCAGTAGTTGGAATAGTTAAGGAGCATATTGAACTCGACAAATCCAATTTTCGAGAACAGGGAAACTCAACTCCAAAATTGGTTAATCACGGATTTCAATTTGCTTTGAAATACTTGACGTTGAGGGGAATTTTGATTGATCATCTCTGGCACAAGAAGATGTAGGAATAAACTATCTTGATGATATGTTTTATCACTTTGATACCATTAATGAGCCGAATATTGGCAAAAGGTTCATCGAAAGAATGGGTAGTTCTATAGATTTTGTTGGTAAATCGGACGACTTGATAAAAAAGCCTGATTCTTCAGAGATAGTGGAGTCGATCATTCCTAACTTTCTTGTTTCTCCTAAAGAAGTTAATCAAGGTTTTGATCCCATTCTTTTAGATCCAGCTGTTTCTTTATGTAATGAACCGTCTAGCTTAAAATCATCTTCGACTGGATTTGAAAAAGTTGAAGATCAGAGCAATGTTTTCACTTCTTTTCGTAACAAAAGTCGCAAAGCCAAAGGCCCTGTATGGGATAATTTCGAGATAACTATTTTTAACAAGTTTGATTGTCTTGCTGATTTAAATCTTGGTAGTCTAGATGGTGATGGTTTGTTAGTTATCTCTGAGCATCTTGTAGCTGAACAATCGAATGTTTTGCGTGATAGTATAATAATATCTGATAACAGGGATGGTGTAAACTCATTTGATAGCAGTTATTCGAGCGTTGGTAGGATGGATTGGTCTGATGCTCTACAAGTTGTGGACTTTGGATTATTGGAGCAGGATTCAGTGGTGTTAGATAGTAACAGTTTGGGGTTCTAATGTTTAATGGCATAAAGAGTTTTGTTGCGAATTCGAAGTATGATGAGAATAATTATTTTGATAAAGTGTTGGATTTATCAATCTCTTGTGTGATACAACCATCAGATTTGGTAAATAAATTAGAGATTTTTCATGAAGATATATTATCTGATAATCTCTCAGATTTGGATAATATTAATAACAGCGGGTGAATCAAATCCTTGCTCATAAATCTTTTCGGTCAAAAATGATATACTCGAATGAATTATTGGATATGAAGTAGTTGAAGATCTTTTTGAGGATGAGGCTTTCATTGATTTTGACAACTTGCTGGAGGTAAGGGATGAAAATAGGATGTCAACACTAAAGATTTCAACTGTCATGCGCACATGCACAGTGGACACGCAAACTAGCTGTAGTGCGTCTATCGTGGATATTGGAGAAGATAATCAGAGACTGCTTTGTGAATGTTCATTTGTGAATAATGCTGGTGATAGGGAGTTAGGCATCATTCCAGTCTCATGCCTTACTTCATCGTGGAGAGTAATTATAGACCGGTCTTTGGGTATTTCACCAGATAGGCTGGTAGAAGGTGCTATAGGATTCGCACCAGGAGATAGTGGTATTTCATTGAGCACTTGCGTGGTGACAGGGACGAATACAGTTAAGGTTTTGGAGTCTAAAAGGATGGAGAGTGGCAATAGTTCAGTTCCTAGCTCTTCATCGTCGAAGAAAAAAAAAGTGTAGGAAAACAGTAGCTTCTAGTGGACCTGTTCGTCGAAGTGCTAGGTTTCGCAACTGTCAGCCGCAGTCTATGGGTGAGTTATCTGTTTGAGTGTCACGTGTGGCGCTACGAATCCAGGCTCAGGTATGAGTACTTTTTTGGGTAGTACGTACTCTACTTACGCATTATGCAGTCCATCATCTGTCGAGTTTAGGCAGTTAGCTTGTGATACATCTTTTATTTTTTCTAATGCTGAGGTTGATAGGGAGTATATTAGATGCAAGGAATTTGAGAGGGCTAGTACAGTTAGTTTATGGGGATCATTAGTTGGAACATTAAAGGTTTGAATGATTTGAATAAGTGTGATAAGGTTAGAGCGTTCTTTAAAGACTATTCTATTGACATTGCTTTACTTCAGGAGACTAAAATTAATTGTCCCGACATTCATTTTTTAGAAGATTAGGTGGATGTCATTTTAGAAAATGAGTTTTCCTATCTTCTGTGGGCTCTTCAGGGGGATTAATGATAGGGTGGCGTTATAATTATTTTAAGATGCTTCAATGTATTACTAAGAAGCATTATCTTCATATTATTCTTGTTAATCTTTCTGATAACTCGTTTTTAAATATTTCTAATGTCTATGGGTCTAATTCAAAAATTAATCGGAGAATTTTATGGAAAGAATGTCTAGAATTTAGATCATTAGCTCTGGGTTCTTGGATTTTGGGGGGTGATTTTAATGTTACGCGCTTCATAGGTGAGCGTTCTCCTAGGGAAGGGGATTACTCTGCTATGGAGGAATTCGATCAATTTATTATTAATTCTAATTTGATTGAAATTCTCCTTTCAAATAAAGAGTTTACTAGGAGTAATGCAAGAGAGTCTTCATCCATGACTCTTCTTGATAGATTTTTTGTTAGTGATGAAATCCAAGATAAATTTCCAATCTGTAGAGTCACTGGTTTACCGTACGTGTACTCTGATCATTGTTCTGTTATCCTCACATGCGATCATCATAGAGTTATTATTAATAATTTTAAATTTGAAAAGATGTGGCTTTTGGAATCAAACTTTGTGAACTTAATTATTGGTAAATTGATTTCTTTGAGTTACCATAATATTAGAAATAAGGAAAATTCTACAAAATCTTCTGTTTCGAAACTTAGGGATCTTAGGATTTTTCTTAAAAATTGGAACAAAAATGTTTTTGGCAATTTAAAAATCAAGAAAAATAATATTCTCAATGAAATACTTAAAATTAATAAGATTAAAGAATCTGGACGACTAAATTTAGGCGAAACATAATGTTCTCACCAATTTGAAAGATGAACTAAATTCTATTTTAGGAAAGGAGGAGGTTATGTGGAAGCAGAGATCCAGAATCCGATGGATCAATGAAGGTGATAATAACACTTATTTTTTTCATAATATAGCTAATGGTAGAAAATGTAGTAATACAATTAACTCTATTATTGTTAATAATGAAGAGTTAGTTGATCAAATCTCAACAAGGCTTTTACATATTTTATAAGGATATTTTTGGCACTAGAATTAAACATAGAATCAATGTTAGATGGAAAGATCTGTATCCGTCAGATTCTATTGTTGATTTATCTGAGCTAGATAATCCTTTTACTGTAGAGGAAATTAGAAAAGCTATTAATGACTTGCTTGAGACATATATGAAACAACGTCTGGATAATCAATGTTGTTTGAGACATATATGAAACAACGTGAGAAACAAAATCAAATCCCAATATATGATGAGTTAAATAATAATCCACATTTTACCAAAATTGACGATTTTCAAATAACTTTTGAAATTGAAAATGACAATCTTAATGGAGTTGTTGAAAATACGGTAATTGAGGTGGATTTCAATTCTTTTGAGGGTGAGAAACTCGATTTAAAATTTGATCTTCCTTTCTCTGATTGCGAAAAATTGAATACAACAACTTTGGATTTTGAACTTGATATATGCAATGAAGTTGTGAATAATTCAACAAAGGAAGAAGAATTTAGTGAACATAGTTTTTTTGGACTTTTCGAACATGAACTGTTGAATTCTGAAGGGGTAGAGTTAAATCATCAGTTTGATTTTGAAATCAATGATTCTAAAGAAATTTTCAATTATATGTTTTAATTTCAATTTGGTGAAAATAAACTTAAACTTTAACCAATTGTTTTATCAACCCAAAAATCATCGAAAATAAAACAACTCACACAATTTTTAATGAAGTGACATTCATTTTTCCAAATCAACATTCAAATTTGAAATCTTTTATTTTTGGTTTTCTGCGCTTAAGCTGTGTCTCTCATACTTGACGAGACAAATGAATTGATCTTTGGAAGATCTTTCATTTGCTCTTTGACAATATTTTTGATATCGTGTAAATAATAATCTTTTCATTTTCATGTAAATATAGGTCATATTTTTATTTTATTTTTCTTCTTTCGCTTGGGTTGACTATACGGGCACGGTCAAAATTAAGTGTGTGGGGGAGGGGGGGGGGGTTTCATTTTCATGGTTTATTTTTTGCATTTTCTTTCCAAAACTTAAAAAAATTTATAAAAAAAACAAAAATAAAACAAAACAAAATTCCAAAACAAAATTTCTTTTTGGCATATTGATTTACTTTTAAAGAAACACTATAGGATAAATATACGATTTTGCTTATTAAATTGAAGTTTCTGAAAATTTATTTGTCTCAACAAAAATAATAATAAAGTTTGATTACAAGTAATGATGGTTTAACTAGGATATAGGAAGATTCATGAGTGATACTTCTGAAATATATTCTAATGGAAAATCTTTGTCTAAAAAAGTGGTGAATTTAAAGAAAAGGATATAACATTTTTAATCTTCTAAGTTAAATGGTGCTAAGATAATTTTGCAAACTCTCTCTTCAAAAAAAAAAAAAAAAAACAAAAGATTTTTTTGTATATATGTGTGTGTGTGTATATATATATTTAACACCTAGAGTCATGTGTTCACACGCAATTGTGTACAGTCGCCATGCTCTATACCCTTCTCACGTAAGCCCGAAAGGCAGTGCGTGATCGGTATATCTAGCATCAGTTTATCCGAGTTAGGTGTATATATATAAAAATTCTTTATTAATAATTCCTACAGTCGATAGGTGTACACATTTATGTGTTCACTCACCACGCTCTGTATTTCCCTCACGTAATTCCGAAAGGCAATGCATGGGTAATATATCCGGCCACATTTTTCTAAGTTAGGTATATGTAAATATTTATAATATCAATAAAATTTTCAAATAAGAGAGAGTAAGCAATTGAAATCCAAACGCTACTTTTACTTATTTGATTTTACTTGTTATTAAAAAGAAATGAAAATACCACTTTGAAAAACTTTGATAATCAACTAAGGATCTATTTCATAGTTGCACTATGTTATCAGCCGAAACACCTAGCCCAAATAGAGTTTATTTGTGATGAGAACTTAATTTTTGTTGGAAATTTTGACAAGTAAAATGATTTTTTTTATAATGACCAGTACTTATATTTAACTTATTCGTGTTAATTTAAAAGTAAATTCTTCATTTGTAAATATTTTCAAAACTTGCGTCCTTATCTTTGTAAATAAATCTTGCGTTTAGGAGTTTTTCATGTTGCATTTGGATTTTGTGGGTAGTACTCGCTGAAAACCCTTACGAGACAACGCTCGTCCTACTAGAGACACCTGGAGGTTTAACGTCTTGTTGCGTATGCTCAACGCAATCGTGATTTCTATGAAAACGGATTTATCTTAGTTTTGGTTTATTCGAGGATGAATAAAAAGATAAGTGTAGGGGTATTTGATGTGCACATAAATGTGTATATTTTTACTTTCATATTTAATCTAATTTAATTAAATAAATGAGCATATATGGTATTTTAACGTGTTTAAACCCAAATTTCAATTATTTTCAAATCATCATTTATTCATCTTCATATACGGGCAAAATGATCATTTTTGTGCATAATTTAATTTGAGAATATTTATTTGCACATTTTATTTGTATTTGTAGGAAAGTGGATAACAAAATGGAAGAGGGTTTCATGAAGATATGCATGCACAAGGATGGAAACAAAGGAATGAAGATGAAAATAATTCAAACCGTGTATCATGGAGGACCCCACCTACCACTTACCATGGTGAACTAATGCATATGCTAAATGGCCATTAAAGTTTCATGTATATTTAAATAGAGGATTATTTCATGCTAATGATAACTTGGTGACCATACTTCCTCAAGAGCAATTTGGGTAGTTCCCAAAAATATGAATTGGGTTTCCAAACATGTATAAATACCCCATATATTCGCGTAACCAATCTCTTAGCCTCCTCTTTAGTTAGCTTAGTTTTAGGCTCAAAAATAAAAATAAACTCTCTTCTTCTCTTTCATGGTTACTTAGTCATTTTCTTTTATGTAATTTTTTTAATGCAATTTTAATTCATGCTCTTTCTTATTTACGTGCTCTCTTTCCTTTTATGTTAGTAGCTTGGTTTTATTTCTTATCAAGTAGATTAGCTTTTATTTCATTTTAATTAGCTCTCTTTTTACTTAGCTTGCATTTTCTTCTTGTTTTTATTTCATGTTGAATGCTACATTTTTTGAAATGATAAAAAAATATGAGAGGCCAAACCCCTTCAACTTAGGGGTAATGAAGCTCTCTTAATCATGTAGATTGAATATTTTGCTAATTTGACAGCCTATGGGTAAAATTTTGTTGTTTTAGCTTTAAATTTGATATCCTATGTTCTTGACATCAAATAGGCTATGCTTAAACAAACACAAAAAAATTACCTCTTCATCTACATATGATTATGGTAATGAAGTGAATATTAAAATCAAAATTTGATGGCCTATATTTCTAATCAATAGTTAATACATCATGCTTAGAATAGATTTTATTTTCAAGTTCATTGTCATTTTCACGAGAGTTAAAAGGTGGTTCAGTAGGTATGTTAAAGTTTGATTGTTTATGTTGGGATAATTAATAGCACAAATATGCTATATCTATAATAAACATATCAACTAAACTCACAAATGACCAAAAAAGAGATTACAATTTTATTTTTTTGATTTATGTGATCATGAGAAGGAAATTACTTCTAAATTGCCTTCAAACTGTCATATTTTTATCCACTTTCTATTGTTAGCTTTTACATTTTTAGCTAATTACAACTTCAGTTCTTGGTTTAATTTGATTGAATGGAATTTTTAGAATCAATATAATTCCCTACGGGTCTACCCGTACTCGCCACATACTAGAATTGTATGCCGTGATCCTATAGTTATGTTTTTAATTAAAAATTTTCGGCTATTTTCTAATCTGATAGAGCTTTAGCCATCAAACAGATCTTAATCTTCATCGGCGGTGGTGGTTAGAGTTCTTAATCTTCTATGGCTTTGATATTGCATGTAAACCGGGTAAAGGTAATGTTGTTGCTGATGTATTAAGTGGGAGATATGTCAGCTTGGGAGCTATATTCCTAGAGTGGACACGGTTGGGTATATTCCTGATCATGATTTCTGATCAATATGCGAGCTCGAGCCAGAGATATTGGTGAGCTATCAGGCCTACTCTGATTGAATGGATTGGCACTAGTTAGAGTCGTGATGCAGATTAGCTAAGATCATTACTAAGATTGAAGTTGGAGTGGAATCTGAAGATATGAGACAGTACGAATTCGAACGAGACGGTCGGCTTTGTAAGGATAGGAGATTGTTTGTTCCCGATGTCGATGGGTTGAGGGATGAGGTGCTATGAGAGTGTCTACATTCAGGATTGACTATCTATCCCAGCGGTAATAATATGTACGCATGAATCGCCGTTGGTGAAGGTAGAGCAGAAGAAATCTTATGAATCAATTCAACCGCAAGAAGTTCCCTTGTGTAAGTGGGTACAATGATTTCATCGATGGACTGCCAAAGCCTATAGCAGGGTACAATAGCATTTGGGTCTTAGTTGGCCGATTGACCAAAGTGCCAGATTTATACCCGTCATGTCAAGTAGAATGACATCCAAATCGACCGAATTGTATATGAAGTGGATAGCACGATTCCATGGTGTGCTGAAGGGCATTGTGAGTGACTCAGATCCTTTGTTCTCTACTTGGTTTCGGAAGAGCTTACAAGAGGCATTTGGGACAGAGCTGCATCTGAGTACGGATTATCACCTACAAATTGATGGCCAAACCGAGAGAGTGAAACGTATCTTGGACTTAGAGGTTCTCTTGTGTGCCTATATACTTTACATTAGAGGCTCATGGGATGATCACTTACATCTCGTTGTATTTGCATACACGGACATTTATCAGTCAAGCAAGGATATGGCACATTCGAAGTATTGTATGACCGACCGTGTAATGCTCCTTGTTAGTGGGAAACAGGCAAGAAATTGATACTTGGGCCAGATATGATTGGAAAAAACTTGAAGAAGATCGAGATCATTCGGTAACAGATGAAAGTTTCTTAAGACATATAGAAAAGCTGTGTTGATAAGAGACGTAGAGATATAAAGTTCTCTATCGCTGATATTGTATTTGTCAAGATCACTACATTGAAGAATGTAATTCGGTTCAGTAGTAAACATAAGTTGGCATCGAGATTTGTAGATCCTTTTTCGATGCTAGAGAGGATTGTGATCATTGCTTATAGAGTCGACTTACCTTAAAGAATGGCGGGAGTGCACAATGTGTTCTACATTTCTCATTTGTGAAATCTATGCACAACTCAGACGTAGTTATCGTATAGGATCAACTATATGATATCATGACTGAACCAAAGGCTTTAAGACCTCATAAGCATATTGTACTTGGAAGGCCGAGGAGAGCATGAGGAAAGCTTATCTATACTGCGCGAGACTTTCTTTTTGTCGCTTTTACTTTCACTTATGATATTATGAAGTATATACCTTAGTATAGTGTGACGACCCACCTTTCGGAACCTTGAGAACGACACTTAATACATCCATGGTATTCATGTGCCGTTGCCCAAGTATCTGAAAGACGAGTTGCCATGGGGTAAAAATATAAGAACGGAATAACAATCTCACAACGGAACGGTTAAATATAACATAAAAATAAGACGGTACATAATGTTACTCCCCAATATGGAGTTATCAGAGTTACAACAAAAGTACCACTACCAGTCTAGGCAGTTATAACAACCTGCCTTTAAATATACATACATAGAGTCAACATCTCATAATAGCGGAAATAAATAACTAGATAGATAATGAGCCTCCTGCTCGTCCACCATCTTCAAAAGAGCCCAAAGAAACCTGTCATTTCTGGACTACTCAAATATAAATGAGTACCCAAACGTTTAGAGAAAAAAAAACAATTCGGGTCAGACAATAAGTCTGGTATGAGTAAACTCCAAAAATAGAACACACAAAGTAACTAGTGAGACCACATCGGAAAAACGCAGAACAGGTTTTTCCCTCACAAGGACAACATCCAAGTATAAAAGAATGGATACAGATAATTAAACATCACGAAGAGTGCAAGACGCTTCCCGATGAAATTAAGAAAGAATCAATCCAAAGATTTGAATCAAAAATAAGGGAAAGGAATTTTTTCCAACAATGACTAGGAGGGTGCGCCCCCCATATCGAAAGTATACCTCTAGAAAATATACTTGAGAACTACGATGGCTCTCGGAAACCTCCAAGCCGGACCCCGCCATCCTTACCGAGTATCCGAGTATTTCACATCTCCGTGCGCATACAACCGGAACCAATCTAGAGTAGATGTGAAAATACCCTAATGGGAGCAACCCCACATAGCTTGGCCCCCACTCGCTCTTTATTTAGTCATTTCCGATAAAGGATATCAATGCTCAAATTGAGCAACAAATCGTCTTAGATTGACGAAACAAAAATAAAAGGAAGAAGGGTATCGAAATTGATAGTCAAGATATCGACTATCGGGGATAACAAAACGATCGTATATGGAAATTAAATCTTATACTCTTTAAATACTTGGAAAATATCCATATAATTATCCCACCGATATAAGCATATTCTCAAAACAATTAAGAGGATTTCATATTTCAAAAGCATACTTAGATGGGTCAAAACAATTGTCTATAAGAAATGCAAACGTTTTCCATTATAATTATAAAGATCATTTATGGAAATTAAATCTCCTACACTTGTCACGTTTCCGATATTCTCGACTTACTCTATCCCTCGCCCAGAAACAAAGCCAGGTAAGTCAGGGCACTGGTTGCTCCTAGCCTTGCCTAGACACTTCGGTTCCAGATCTCACAGATAGAGAATCAATCTACTCATCGGCTTTTAGTGACAAGTATAGGACTACTTATAAATAACTCATTTAAATTATTATATAAATTTTGAAGCTCCTTTAAAATACTTTAAACAAAGATTTAAAACTTCCATTCAAATCATAACTCAAACCCATCATCTTTAAAGGAGATTACAACTAAGAGGGGGTGAAGCTTCCTCTTAATCAAATGAGATAGCTAAAAGGGGTGTTGTTTCCTTTTAACCAAAAAGTCACTAAATGTCAATCCTAAGTTAAAAGGTGGTGTAAGTTCCCTTTAACTAAACATCAAAGTTATTGCTCATAAACTGGCCGAGCACAAATCAAACAACCAAACAAGAATAATAACAAGAATAATAATAGACTCATTATTATTAACAATTTACAATTAATAGTTAACACAGCATTCGTTAAAATATGAATGAGTAAAATGAAAGAGATTAAGATCACACTGACTATAAAATAATTAAATTATACTCACAGAATAAGTTATATCCACTAAACTATGAAAACATGAAATATACTCACATCCTATTTGCTTTGATGGAGACTTGGAATACTTCACCTTTTAAAATGAATTTTAGTTCTTTTCTTTAGTTTGTGAATGAAATAAAATGAGATATGGACTTGGTTATTTATAGGTGAAGAGAAGGGTACTTTAGTAATTTCCTATAGCCTAACCTGATTCAACCAGATTTTGGTCCAATAGAAGCTAGCCATATGGCATAATTTGATTCGACCATGTTTTGGTCCAATAGAAACATCCTTGTGGCTTAATTTGATTCGACCACCTTTTGGTCCAATAGGAATCCTTCTTATCAACTATGGGCTAAACTGATTTGACCAGATTTTGGTCCAATGGCAACCATCCGCATGGCATAACCTGATTCGACCAGATTTTGGTCCAATGGCAACCATCCGCATGGAATAAAATAATCATTATGCTATTTTGTTTTATTAGGCAAGTAATTATACTATTTTGTTTTATTAGGCAAGTGATTATACTATTTTGTTTCATTAGGCTAGGTTAATAATTCTTTCTTGTTTTATTAGGCAAGTAATTAAACTATTTGTTTTATTAGGCAAGTAATTATACTATTTTGTTTCATTAGGCAGGGTTAATAATTCTTCTTGTTTTATTAGGTAAGTAATTATATTATTATGTTTTATTAGACAGGGTAAATAATTATTTCTTGTTTTATTAGGCAAGGTTAATACTTCTAGATATAAAATCCATCATTTTAAAAACATATTAACTATTCATGTTCAAAGTGATTAAATTATGGGTCGTTACATCCTCCCCTCCTTAAAGGAAATTTCGTCCTCGAAATTAATCGGATAAACTCTAGATATCAAAGAACCCAAATGATATCATATATACCACACAAAGATATAAGGAAAGTGACCTTAACACAACCCGTGAGTACACTAAAAAGAAACAACAAAATACAAACAACAACTACATCAACTCGGGATAAGAATCCCTAATATAGTCCTCGGTTTCCCAAGTACAATCTCTAACATCTCCACTCCACTGAACCTTAACAAGATTCACAATCTTCTTCCTTAATCGCTTTATATCTCGAGCAACAATACGAATAGGCCGCCTAAGAATGGTTAACTTAGGCTGAACCTCCAAATCAACTTGTTGGCCTGGTTTTATTATCATCGAAGGGTCGTGTACATACTTACGTAAATGAGATACGTGAAATACGTTGTGCACATCTGATAGTCGATCTGGTAACTCCACTTTATACGCAAGTTTACTAATTCGGTCTAGTATGGGAAAATGGCCAATATATCGAGGGGCTAACTTCCCTGTCTTCCCAAACCTTACGACACTTCTCAGAGGAGAGACTTTTACAAATACCAAGTCCCCGACTAAGAACTCTAGATCCCTACGCCTTTGATCTGCATAACACTTTTGCCGATCTTGCGCTTCCTTCATCTTTCTTCTAAATTCAACTACCTTCTCATTGGCTTCTAAAATTATGTCTGGTCCAAGAACAAGTTTATCTCCAGATTCAACCCAACACGAAGGAGAACGACATGGACGACCATAAAGAGCTTCGAAAGGGGCCATACCAATGCTTGCTTAATAGCTATTTTTATAAGTGAATTCAACTAAGGGTAAATGATCTTCCCAAGAACCCCCGAAGTCTAGAATGCATGCTCGTAATAAATCTTCCAAGATTCGATTCACTCTCTCTGTTTGCCCATCTGTTTGGGGATGGTAAGCTGTACTTAGACTTTGCTCAGTCCCTAAAGCAGTCTGCAGTCCCTCCCAGAACCTACTAGTGAATATCGGGTCTTGGTCACTTACAATACTACGAGGAATCCCATGGAGTCTCACAATCTCCTTCACATATAAACTCGCCAGACTCGTAGCAGTCCTAGTCAGCTTGACAGGAATGAAATGGGCACTCTTGGTTAGTCGATCGACTATAACCCAAATGCCATCATTACCTCTTCTTGACCTAGGAAGCCCATCAATAAAGTCCATAGAGATCTGCTCCCACTTCCACTTTGGGATCTCAAGTGGCTGAAGCAATCCAGCTGTCTTCAGCTGGTCACTCTTAATCTGCTGGCAGTTTGCACAACGACTCACAAAGATTGAAATATCTCGCTTCATCCCCTTCCACCAGAATACCCTCTTCATATCTTTGAACATCTTGGTCACTCCTGGATGAAAAGATAACTTTGAATGGTGGCATTCGGCTAACACTTCTTGCCTAAGTCCATCAAAGTCTGGAACACAAATACGCCCATTCATTTTCAATATGCCCCGGAGATCAATCTTAAAGCTAGAAACAACACCTTCTTCAACATCTTTCTTAAGTCGAGCTAAAATAGGATCTGCCTCTTGACTGGATGCAATTCTCTCTAACAATACTGGCTTAACTTCTAGATTTGCAACCATTGCTACATTCCTACTCAATGCATCAGCAACGACATTTGCTTTTCCAGGGGTATAAAGAACCTCTAGATCATAAGAGGCGAGAAACTCCAGCCATCTCTGCTGCCTCAAGTTCAAATCTTTCTGCGTAAAAAGGTATTTTAAGGATTTGTGGTCTGTGTATAACTCAAACCTTTCACCCAAAAGATAATGCCTCCACATCTTTAGTGCGAAGACAACAGCCAAAAGTTCCAAATCGTGCGTAGCATAATTTTTCTCATGCGGCTTTAGCTGTCGGCTCGCATAGGCAATAACTTTCCCATGCTGCATCAGAACTGCTCCTAATCCGGTTCCACAAGCATCTGTATACACGGTTAAACCTTCGCTCCCATTTGGAATGGTTAAAACAGGAGCGCCAGTCAACTTGTTTTTCAATTCATTGAATGCTTGATCACACTTAGAAGTCCAAACGAACCTAACATCTTTATTTGTTAACTTCGTCAGATGAGAAGCAATCTTCGAGAAGTCCTTGATAAACCTACGGTAAAAACCAGCCAATCCCAAGAAACTTCTAACTTCCGTCGCACTTTCGGGCTTCTTCCAGTCTTGGACCGCAACAACTTTAGCTGGATCCACCGATATACCTTCTCCCGAAATAACATGCCCTAGAAATCTAACTTCAGATTTCCAAAAATGACACTTGGAGAACTTAGCCTTCAACTCATGGCTCCTTAAGGTATCGAGTACGACATGGAGATGATATTTGTGTTCCTCCTCTGTCTTTGAATAGATAAGAATGTCATCAATAAAGACGAGAACAAATTTATTAAGAATGTCTCGAAATACTCGATTCATTAAGTCCACAAAATAAGCGGGGGCATTAGTCAATCCAAACGGCATAACTAACCACTCGTAGAAATTTTCAGGAGTTCGAAAAGCTGTTAAAGGAACATTCTCCTCTGCCACTCTTAATTGGTGGAAACCAGTGGCAAGATCTAATTGAGAAAATATCCGAGCACCATGGAGTTGATCAAACATATCGTCATTCTTGGCAAAGGATATTTTTTCTTGATAGTCCTTTTGTTCAACTCTCGATAGTCTACACATAACCTTAGAGAACCGTCTGCCTTTGTAACAAAGACGACTGGCGATCCCCAACTCGAGGTACTACGTCGGATCAAGCCCTTCTGCAACAAGTCATAAGTCTGCCTTTCTAACTCCCTCTTCTCTTTTGGAGCCATCCTTCGTAAGGGTTGTACAATAGGTCTAGTTCCTGGAAACAAATCAATACGGAACTCGACTTCACGGTGAGGAGGTAAACCTTGCACCTCGTCAAAAATATCTACGAAATCTCGAACAACCGGCACATCTCCAAGCTCCGCTTTAGTCACTTCGAGTGAATAGAGAAAACTGCTCATTAACTTCTTAGGCTCTTCACAACTAATATCAACACCAACATCTCCTGCATCACTAACTCTAACAAGCCTTCTACCACAATCCAAGATAGCTTTAAACTTAGATAACCAATCCATACCCAACAACACTCCAAAACCCATAAACCCAAGAACAAACAAGTCAAAAGGAAAGAGATGATTTCGACAAGAAATAGGTAGATTTAGACACACGGTGTCAACATGTGTCGGACCTCCAATTGGGTTTGACACACAAAGAGGATTACTTATGATAACATATTTAAGGTTTAGTTTGTCCATTAGATCATGAGAAATAAAACTATGGGAAGCTCCTGTATCAAATAGCACCCTTACAGGAATATCATAGATGGATAATGTACCTTGCAACACTTGCTTCCC
Source organism: Allium cepa (assembly GCA_030765085.1). Lineage (NCBI taxonomy): Eukaryota > Viridiplantae > Streptophyta > Magnoliopsida > Asparagales > Amaryllidaceae > Allium > Allium cepa. Next base: position 158,967,171 of record CM060945.1, on the reverse strand, counting down.
CTTTTTATCTGAAGAAGTGGATGGTATCTCTTCAATGGTAAAAGTTTGTCCTTGAGATCCCTTTTTAGGAAAATGGCACTCATTCTTCATATGTCCTGCCTGGCCACAATTAAAACGTGTGGCAATTGGGCAATGATTTGCAAAGTGGCCCATCTTATTGCACTTAAAACAAAGAATGTTGGCCAAGTTGGTTTGCTTCTTCTGTGCTGGCGCGCCATCTTCGGGTTTCTTCCCTACAACCTGCTTCTTTCCCTTAAATTTACGCTTGAAGTTTGGCTTACATTCAACCGGTATAACCGATAAAGGCTTGGCACTTATTGCTGGTACTACGCCCTTCTGGACTCCTTCCTTAATATCAAGAGCCTCAAACCTCAAAGCCATGCTAATAATGTTGGTGAATGTACCCATAAGATGATTGGTCATTTCACGATGGAACTCTGGTCGCATTCCATTCACAAACATTTCATTTTTCTTGAGTGGTGTGTCAATCAATCCAAGTCCAAAACGGGACAAAGCATTGAACTTATGCTCATACTGCGACACGGTCATATCACCCTGCTTTAAGTCAATGAAACTTCTAAATAACTGAGTTCTTCCGGCTTCTGGAATAAACTGTGCTTCAAAAACTTCCTTGAACTGGGCCCAAGAAAACTCCCCCTCTGGAGTACTTGTTGTTTCTGAATCCCACCAATGCATTGCCGACTTTTGAAGTTGTCGCGATGCCAACAACCGTTTCTCCGCATCTTCCAACCGAAGATTTCCAAATATTCTTTCACAAGTTCGGAGCCACATCTGCACCCCAAGAATGTCTTCAGTCCCATAGAATGGTTTCCCACCCAAAGTGGTAAAATTCTTACACAAAGCCGCAAAGTTCATAGGGGTATGAACTTGCACTAGCATTTCCTCTGCCGGATCTACAGCTGACATAGTAGCATTTCTAGGTACCCTACCATTAGTATCCGTGCTAGTTCTAGATCCTCTCCTTCCTCCTCTTCTTGTATTCATTTTCTGTTATCTGAACAAATAAAAAGTATCTTTAGAATACAAAAATAGGATTAAAATGGTTTAAGGAAATAACACCAAAGGATCTAAAACTAGACTTTAGAGGATAAATATTATTATTATAAAAATTACAAATACGCTCCCTCAAGATTAACTCATTCTAGGGCATCACTTACCCTATCTCTGGTGAGTTGTACCCCAATCAGGCTAAGGCGTTCTCTCAACCGAAGCTCTGATACCAACTGTGACGACCCACCTTTCGGACCCTTGAGAACGACACTTAATACATCCATGGTATTCATGTGCCGTTGCCCAAGTATCTGAAAGACGAGTTGCCATGGGGTAAAAATATAAGAACGGAATAACAATCTCACAACGGAACGGTTAAATATAACATAAAAATAAGACGGTACATAATGTTACTCCCCAATATGGAGTTATCAGAGTTACAACAAAAGTACCACTACCAGTCTAGGCAGTTATAACAACCTGCCTTTAAATATACATACATAGAGTCAACATCTCATAATAGCGGAAATAAATAACTAGATAGATAAGGAGCCTCCTGCTCGTCCACCATCTTCAAAAGAGCCCAAAGAAACCTGTCATTTCTGGACTACTCAAATATAAATGAGTACCCAAACGTTTAGAGAAAAAAAAATAATTCGGGTCAGACAATAAGTCTGGTATGAGTAAACTCCAAAAATAGAACACACAAAGTAACTAGTGAGACCACATCGGAAAAACGCAGAACAGGTTTTTCCCTCACAAGGACAACATCCAAGTATAAAAGAATGGATACAGATAATTAAACATCGCGAAGAGTGCAAGACGCTTCCCGATGAAATTAAGAAAGAATCAATCCAAAGATTTGAATCAAAAATAAGGAAAAGGAATTTTTTCCAACAATGACTAGGAGGGTGCGCCCCCCATATCGAAAGTATACCTCTAGAAAATATACTTGAGAACTACGATGGCTCTCGGAAACCTCCAAGCCGTACCCCGCCATCCTTACCGAGTATCCGAGTATTTCACATCTCCGTGCGCATACAACCGGAACCAATCTAGAGTAGATGTGAAAATACCCTAATGGGAGCAACCCCACATAGCTTGGCCCCCACTCGCTCTTTATTTAGTCATTTCCGATAAAGGATATCAATGCTCCAATTGAGCAACAAATCGTCTTAGATTGACGAAACAAAAATAAAAGGAAGAAGGGTATCGAAATTGATAGTCAAGATATCGACTATCGGGGATAACAAAACGATCGTATATGGAAATTAAATCTTATACTCTTTAAATACTTGGAAAATATCCATATAATTATCCCATCGATATAAGCATATTCTCAAAACAATTAAGAGGATTTCATATTTCAAAAGCATACTTAGATGGGTCAAAACAATTGTCTATAAGAAATGCAAACGTTTTCCATTATAATTATAAAGATCATTTATGGAAATTAAATCTCCTACACTTGTCACGTTTCCGATATTCTCGACTTACTCTATCCCTCGCCTAGAAACAAAGCCAGGTAAGTCAGGGCACTGGTTGCTCCTAGCCTTGCCTAGACACTTCGGTTCCAGATCTCACAGATTGAGAATCAATCTACTCATCGGCTTTTAGTGCCAAGTATAGGACTACTTATAAATAACTCATTTAAATTATTATATAAATTTTGAAGCTCCTTTAAAATACTTTAAACAAAGATTTAAAACTTCCATTCAAATCATAACTTAAACCCATCATCTTTAAAGGAGATTACAACTAAGAGGGGGTGAAGCTTCCTCTTAATCAAATGAGATAGCTAAAAGGGGTGTTGTTTCCTTTTAACCAAAAAGTCACTAAATGTCAATCCTAAGTTAAAAGGTGGTGTAAGTTCCCTTTAACTAAACATCAAAGTTATTGCTCATAAACTGGCCGAGCACAAATCAAACAACCAAACAAGAATAATAACAAGAATAATAACAGACTCATTATTATTAACAATTTACAATCAATAGTTAACACAGCATTCGTTAAAATATGAATGAGTAAAAGGAAAGAGATTAAGATCACACTGACTATAAAATAATTAAATTATACTCACAGAATAAGTTATACCCACTAAACTATGAAAACATGAAATATACTCACATCCTATTTGCTTTGATGGAGACTTGGAATACTTCACCTTTTAAAATGAATTTTAGTTCTTTTCTTTAGTTTGTGAATGAAATAAAATGAGATATGGACTTGGTTATTTATAGGTGAAGAGAAGGGTACTTTAGTAATTTCCTATAGCCTAACCTGATTCAACCAGATTTTGGTCTAATAGAAGCTAGCCATATGGCATAATTTGATTCGACTATGTTTTGGTCCAATAGAAAACATCCTTGTGGCTTAATTTGATTCGACCACCTTTTGGTCCAATAGGAATCCTTCTTATCAACTATGGGCTAAACTGATTTGACCAGATTTTGGTCCAATGGCAACCATCCGCATGGCATAACCTGATTCGACCAGATTTTGGTCCAATGGCAACCATCCGCATGGAATAAAATAATCATTATGCTATTTTGTTTTATTAGGCAAGTAATTATACTATTTTGTTTTATTAGGCAAGTGATTATACTATTTTGTTTCATTAGGCTAGGTTAATAATTCTTTCTTGTTTTATTAGGCAAGTAATTAAACTATTTGTTTTATTAGGCAAGTAATTATACTATTTTGTTTCATTAGGCAGGGTTAATAATTCTTCTTGTTTTATTAGGTAAGTAATTATATTATTATGTTTTATTAGACAGGGTAAATAATTATTTCTTGTTTTATTAGGCAAGGTTAATACTTCTAGATATAAAATCCAGCATTTTAAAAACATATTAACTATTCATGTTCAAAGTGATTAAATTATGGGTCGTTACATATAGTATGCTGCATGTTGGGATAGATTAGATGCTTCCTTTTCCATTTTTTGTTGTGTATGCTTGTTTGGTCTCTGAAGATTGCCTATGCTTATGTATGGTTGTCAGGCATGCGGGTCAACCTTCTTGATATTGTTTGGGATTCCAAGGGCGAGACTTCTAAAGGGCTTTGGGGAGTGGAGAGGGGAAGAATGTAACGACCCATATCTTACGTAACGAAAGATCATAGAATATTAATATTATTTTTATGATTTTGTATGATTCTATGATTTTGGAAAATGACTAGTAAATCCATTATCCATCTTTGAAATTTTTATAAGACGATTTTGACCCTGAAAATCTTGTATTTCCTATAACTTTTGATAGGAGCCAAATTGGGGTTTGAAACCACATCAATTAGATTGTGATAATGGTTTTTCTTTCCATAGATTGGTCATAATAAGAAAACGGACTTACAGTTTGGGAGATATGCCTGTTTGAAATTTCACTTGATTTTGAACAACTTAGTGGGTAATTAATGAGTTACTAGGCCCCAAGCCCATTTCGGGATTAGCATGAGGTTGGGGATGACTTGACTTCTCTTCGTCATTTTATACTTTCCAAAAATAGAGAGAAAACCCAATTAGCCATTTTTAGCTAAAAAGTTACTCAAATCCTACTCTAATTAGCCAAAACTTATCATTAGAGGAAGATTAGCGAGATTTGCACTTTGGATTAAAGATTTGCTGTTGGAGATCATCTTGGAGCTATCATGCATCTCAGAATTCATGCACCTTTGGACTTAGATATGATTGTTTTGCATTTAGGTGAGTGGTTTTAAGCCTCTACTCACCAATTAGCCATTGTTAGATGTCTAATTATGTTTTTAAACAATTTTCAAACTCTAAAATATATTTTAAACTTCCTTAATCACATGTGTAAATTTCAAACGATTTAGAAAAGATTCGTAAAATTTGTATTCATATGGGTCTCCATTTTTTTATGGTTACTACCCTTAGATGTAGGATTCATATTAATGTGTATGGATATATACTTATTAGGATATATTATATGTAATGATTGCTTGAATGTGTAATGTTTGCTTGGTTGAAAGCGCCGGTCGAATGGCGATTTACTTTAAGGAATATGTTAGGGATCGGTAGCTATCAATCGATAAAGGTCCAAAGTACATGCGATTGTTATGGGACGACAAGGAAGGCCTTATAAGGCTACATTCCAAATTTCAGGTCATTTGGAGTTCATATGCTCGAGTTATGGATAGACCAATGGTAGTTTGGTGGTTAGTAAGGTTGCTTCGAGATATGATCGAGTTGTGGAATGGATCGCTTCAAGTTGTTTGAGAGTTATCTTAGGTTGCTAGCTTATGCGGGTCGATTGTCGAAAGAGATGGATGGGAATTTCTAAGCGATGGATAGGTATGGAGTTACCCAAGTTATGAATCGAGTCATATAATGGACGGTTCAGGGTTGCTTTGAGTCATGAGTAGGTTTACTTGGAGGCATTGTCTAGTGGAGTGAACGAAGTCGAATTTTGACTAAGGCATGGATTGATGGCCATGGATCGTTATCGATCCATGGGTCATCGATTGGTAGATGTGATGGATCATTGGAGAAGGGCTTCACATGGCTTAGTTTAGTTGAAGTGTGAGATTGGTGGCGATGGATCTGTGGCTATGGATCGACGATTCGGAGAATTGAAGCTACTTCGAGTTCTTCCTATGCTTGCTTTGAGACGTGATGGTATTTCCTTTGAGTATTGGGTGTGTGTTCACCCTACTTTCGTGCCAAACCAAAGACTTGGCCAAATATGGCTAAGCTAGGGGTTGATACAGAACTACAGGGTTTGGTCCAATTTTTGACGAAGATGACCCATGATTCGATGATGATGATTCTATGATGAGAAGTGACGGATTTGATGATTGATAGCTATTCTTTAAGATGTAGAGTAGAGGACTATGAGTCAAATTAAGGGAACTGTTGGAGGAAGGCTACGATACATATGATGGTATTCTTTTATTGATAAGGACTATAGAGAATCGTCCCTACCATGGTGACTTCATGATAGGAGTCGGGCGATCGGTTCTAGGATGAGCTCTGCTATAGATGACATGTGAAAATGGATCATTGATACTCGAGGGTTCGACGAGTGCTTATAAAGCAAGGGTAATATGGGGAACCCATTCAGACCATGATGGGTTCTGATATCCATGACGGGCGATCCAATCTCCATGACGGGTGATCTTTACCCTGGATCAGCCATGACGGGCGATCTAATTCTTGGCCTACTGAGTGACATGGATTCGAGTATCAAGGAACCGGGATATTGAGTAGTCTTTGACCATGATGAGTCATTTGAGATAACATATATCCAACGCATCGAGTGGGTGAAGTGAGGATGGATGATGGATGCTATGTTTGTTCGATTGCTAATCACCCTAGGGATGTCAGATGATGCCGATATTATTGATGTAGATACCTGGACATCCCTTAGTACTTTGCTATATAGTACACCAATGATGACCATAATGTATAGTACCATATTCTTGTGTATGTGCAAGTTCTATGGATGTAGGGATATGTCATGTATGATCCTTCATACCATTTGTCCTATTATAGTGGTTTATTAGTATTTATAGATTTTCTACTGCTCACACCAGACTGTTATCTGACTCAAGATTTTATGCTTTGCTTTCTATTATTCCAAGCACTCTTAAATGAGTAGATTAGGGATATCATGTCTGGTGAGTATGTGGAGCTGGACAGAGGACGAGCAAAAAAATCACACTTTCGTATTACTGCATTTACTTATTATGATTTGCAATTCCGCTGCATAGCGCTATGGAGCTTTCATGTTCCTTAATTATTTAGAGATAGTTTGTTTATGATTTATTATTTGATGTATAACTCTATCACTTGTGTATATACTCTATGGATCTATTTACTTTAATATCTCTAATTAATTCAGTTTATTACCATCTCTCATGTTTATATCTGAGATGTTTACTGCTATACTTTATTTGATGCGCTGTGAGATATACGATAGGTTCTCTTATGTTTTGTTTACCTTACAACCTTAATGGTCGTCCTACATCGGTCGGGCACCGCTACAGCGCAGGTTATCACATTATTGGGTGCCGGTGGTGTACAACGGTCGTTACAGATACTTAAAGGAGTGTTTATGATGAGAAACTGTTGAAATTCCTTCTTGGAGAAGGTCTTGCCAAAGGAGATTTATGAGGTGCTAAAGAAAGTAGGGTGCATAAAGGACAGAGAGATAGACCTGACACTAATATTCTTGGCATAATTGAGTTGGATATTACTTAGAATGTAATCCTATTTGTTATCTAAAAAGCTATAATCAATCTTCGAGTAATGGTTGTAAAAGTCATAGTGTTTAAAGCATAAGTGTTACAATGGTAGACTTTCAACGATTGAAGTGTTTTCTCGAGAGTGTTTTTTTTTCTTTTTTCGAGAATAAGAGTGGTGCTTCATGTAAGATGAGCACTCATTTTGACGTCTTAAGGTTGAACTCTAGGTCTTTAGAAATTCAACTTAAAGCGCATATATATATTCAAATTTAAAAACATTCATTTTAACCTATTTTATTAACCCCAATACACTCAAGTTTACACCTATATATATCTTTATTTAGTACATAGCAAATAAAATTAAAATTGCAATTAACATAGTGGAAACCGTCGCTATACACAATAAAAGATGAATCGGGACTCTAAATTCAAATTTGAAACGAAATAAATTTCCTATGTAAACATGCTAACTATTCCAAATAAAATTTTTAATCAAAACTTCAAGTTGTTTTCTTATAATTTTATTTTTTATATATAAATTTAATTCAAATAAAGTTTGAATATTTAAATAAATCAAATATTCCAACTAGAAACATACAAAAAAATTCAATTCTTTTGTTTTAATGAAATTAAACTTATATTAAAAATAAAACATTCATTTATTTGATAAAAATATTCTTTTCATTAAATCAATCCTTTTCTTTTATTTTCATTGAAACATATTTCTTTTTATTACACATTAATTTACAATTAACACCTTCCCCTTTAAACCAATTATATTTAAAGATTATCCCATTAAAGTGTTACGGAAATAATATGTCATGCAACGATGTCATTTTTATCAACTGATTTCCTATTATCATTACATTTGAAACAAATTTGAGGACTTACAATTTGAACATAGTATTTCTCATTGAAATACTCATATTATATTTTTAACACAAAATATAAATTGCATATATCACTAATTAATTACCGGTCACTTCTATTTCTTATTGATGGAAAGATTTAATTGCTATTAATTACATAATTAAAACTCAAAAGATTCCTTAACATAGGAAGATAATTAATCCAATTTTTTTCCTTTGAATTGTAATTCAAACATATCTATTAAAATTGTTGGTTACAACAGGAGCTAGAAATTTTCTTACAAAATAATCGATCTATTAGTTCTACAATTAACATCTCAACTACAATACATTTCAAATAAAGAAACATATGATTTCTTCTCAAAGAACTCGACTAGAAACCAAGGGCATTCCGTCCCCAAATCAGTTATACACAGGTTCATTATGGATACTGGGAATTTTGTCTAAGCCTGCATCGAGCTACAACTAACAAGACACGGCATGCAAAGCCATGAGAGCCAAAATACCAAATTTCAAGTCAATCGGAGTTTGTATGCTTAAGTTATGGATCAATAAAAATCAAGAGAGAGAGCATCGGTTCGTATCCATCAATGATTGATCTACTTCATATCCATCATATTTATCCCACTTCGTATCCATCATATTTATCCCACTTCGTATCCACCATATTTTCTCCATTTCGCATCCATCGAATGAAGGTAGTTCATGTCGGTTCCCCAAGAAATCGAAACGAAGCAACAACTAAAAGCATCGATATGAGGTGAGATGCAATCCATCGATACGAAGCGGCTACACATAATCGATACGAAGCGGCTACACATAATCGATACGAAGTAGTCACTAAACCATTGATACGAAGTAGAGCATGGAGCATCGATATGAAAAGAGTTGCCCAGAACGATACAAATCGTCTCGATACGAGTTCGACAGCGCATTGAAAATCCAAACTTGCATCGATCATAACTCGAGATCTACAAGCCCAAATGCCACTAAATTTTTGCGCAGGCTTGCCTACAATGTCAAGAATGTACTAGATCAATTTCAGCCAAAAAGAATCAATTCTTGATCGATACGAATGCCATTCGTATCGCTCTAATATACGGTCGAAATCACCTGAATTCGATCCTGTGGGTCCACCCACGTGAGAGAAGAAGTCCTCCAAGATCAAGGCGAGATATTTGCTGCCTACGCCTATAAATAGTGACCCTGGACCTACATAAAATGGACCTTTTGCCTCTCTATGTCGATACCCTGCCAAAATTGCTTTTGTACTTCGATTGTACTATTGTAAATCTTTTGTAACTAGCGAGTTATAATCAATAAACATCAACCATTCCATAGTGGATGTAGGCCTTTCGTGAACCACTCTAAATTTGTGTGTTTTAGCACTTTTTCTTATCTGTTAATTGGTGTGTTTGTTAGATCTGCCACATTTTATAAGTACTTTCTTCATTTTATCTGTAACGACCCCGAATTTTTACCCAATTTAAATTGATAATTAAATCAATTTTTGAATTAAAAATGGTCTTGAAATAAATATAAAAATATAAACCTTTGACACAAGAAAGAAAATAAATTGATTTAAATTTTGAATTGATAGGAGTAGAATAAAAACAAAGATATTGATAAATGTAAGATAATGAATATTAAAGTAAAATAATAGTAATAAGTTAAACTAGAAATAGAAATCAAAATATATAAAAGATAATGATAAAAATATAAAGTAAACAATTAATTGCTAAAATTTTAACAACCAAATAAAAAGGTGGAAATTCGTCTACATTATAAAATAAATAAATTATATACTTTATGCAATATAGAGTAAATCTTGATATCATAAATCAAAATAAATGATACATATAGAATGAAGTAAAGATAATAAAAGAAAAATAAAATAAAATTTGAAGTTCACCAAGTAATGAAGTAAACAAATACATAAATATGTGCACTTACTAAATGAAAATATATGAAACAAAGACCAAAAAAATATATGAAATATACATATGTAAACATGAAACAAGATAAAACAAGTAAACAAGAAAAAAAGTGAAGCCACATCAAATATCTCACATAATCATATCAGCCGAAATGAAGAAAAATATAAGTTGTACAATATATTTTATGCTAGCACACCAAAGAACCCATCAGCCAAAACAAAATGAAGAAAATATATGAATTTGTACAGATGAAAAAGAAAAATAATATAAATATTGTACAAACTAATTATTGCAAGCCTCAACATCTCATATCAGCCGAGCTAAATATCAAAAGAAAAGATCTCTGTCCTTGATTGTATAAACAAAGAACATCACCCTGTTGTACAAATGAAACATAATATCAACCTGTAATTATTTTCTTATATATATGCATCAAACTCTTCCTTCAGTTCGTCCATCAAGATAACTAAGAAAGTCTGAGTATCCATCATCTACAAGTTCAACAATAATTCAAGTTAAAACAACAATCAATGCAAGCCTGAATCAAGGAAGAAGTTTCAGTTAGAAAACTCAAATAGGGTTTTCAACATTTCAAAGTTAAAAAGTTTTCAACTTCAATCTAAAAGCTCTGGAATTATGATTTGGAAGGTGAGTAAACTCTTGTCCTTTTTCAATCTTTTGTTATTGTATGGATGCTTGGATGATGCAGAAAAGTTAATCTTGGGTTTGCATACCAGAGTTTTGAATATATGACCAATGTTTGGTCTGTGTATGTTGATTTCACAAGAATGTAACTCCTTGTTAGCTTCAGGAAAACAAAAGCCTGTCAAGCCCTTTTCCTTTCCCTATGCCTCTATTAAATCTGAATGATAAATTAAGGTTGAACATGCATTTTGTTTCAGTAAACAAGATGAAGTTTTTGGTTTAAACTTGAACTACGTTTTTATAATAAATCAAAGAAAGTATTGAAGTTTTTTTTCCTGAAAACTATGAAAATATGGTTACATTCAAGTACCAGGTACAGCGAAAACCATGTTAAATTTTCAAGATTTTCCTCTCTATCCTTCTTTAAAATTGAAAGTATAACTAAATTAAAGTAATGATTGAATATGCATCAGGTTTAGTAACAGCTTAGAAGCAAAGCAATATGTTGCTCTTGCTGGAAAATATCAAAACATAGTGAAAATTCAAAGTTTACCCAAATTTTGAATTGCATGAATTCTAGATTGGATTGCACCACCGAAAACTATTTCAAAAATGATGATTTTTTTTAAAAAAAATTAGAATTTTTAGTTGCGTATTAAGGTGGCATTTGCGAGGTGAACATATAATGGGTTTGGATGGAATTTCATTGATCGGTGGGTTTTTAGATTTGGTGGTTGGGGTCGTAGCTCGCTGGGGGATTGGGAATCATCAAAAAAATATTCAATGATTTTTTAAATCATTGTGGGAAATGAGCATGGTTAATTTAGGGTTTCGACGCATGTTTTGGGCATAGCAGGAAACAAGATCGTCGCGCCTTCGTCAGAGCGTTTCAGGTGATCCCACCTATGGGATGGGCTCGTGGGTGAGTGGCGGAGGTTTGGCCAGGTTCGTGTGGACTCCGGTGACGTCACGTGATGGGATGAAGCAGATCTTGGTGATCGAATGGGTTCAGGAAAAAGAAAATTGGCGCTGTACTCGCTCGATTTTGACTCGGTGATGATTTTACATCGTGGATGGCTCGAACGATTGGGATGATCGTTGATGACTTGGGTGGGGCTGCGGCGTTGACCGGAGTTGGTCGCGAAGTTCGTGCACGTGCACGGTGGCATTTGTAGGGTCTGATTTTTGGTGCCGTGATCGCGTGAGTGATTGCTCAAGTTTGGAGATGGCTTGCTTCGAGTTTGGGTTGAGTTCGAAAGTGAATTACCTGATGATGTTTGTGCTAGTTAAACCTTAAACTACAGAAAAAAAAGAAAAAAAAAGAGAAGAAGAAGTATGGGGTTGCGTACAAGGAGTTTCGGGGAAGATGGGTAAATGGCTTGAAGTAATACCCGAGTAAATCGAGTAGTTTACTCGAAGCAGGTGTTGTCAAACTCGAGTCAGGATTGAATAGGCTTCAAGAAATTATTATAGAAAGTTTTAAAATAAAAGAACTTGATTGTCAAAAGGATTTCTAAGTTTTAAACAAAAGTAAACCAAGTCTTACTTATGAAAGTAAATGGTTTTCAAGAATAATTGTTTTCACAGAGTGTCCAAGTTTGAAAAACAAAGGTAAACGAGTTTTAAAATATGTACTATTTAATTTAAAGTTATTTATTAACTTAGAAAAGTTTTTCTTAAAAAAAAGTGTTAAAAGTTAAATCTGAATGCTTAATTTATAAAAATTGATTTCTAAAGTATTTTATTTAAAATAAAGTTTAAAGATTAAGATTTAGTGATCAATCACTATAAAGATTTATCTTAAGTAATTAAGAACTTTGGTTTAGTAAAGGTAACTAATGTGTGAAGAAAATTAAACCAGTTCAATTATTATTAATAATTTAAGAGTATTGGTAAATGTAGATAATTTAATTAAAGTTGATTAAGTGATTAGGAATAATTACTTATTGTAATTCATTAAGAATAATTAATTAAATTGTAACGAATTAGGGGTTGATTAATTTATTAATGAATAAATTAAGGGAAAGTAATTAAAGGACAACATAATAATTAAAGGTTAATTATTTAACAATAAAAAAATTGATTAATTAATAAATGATTAAAGGACAATTTTAAAAAAAAGATTAGAAATCAATTTAAGTTAATTAACCATGATTGATGACCCATCTGATTTAAATCAATCAGATAATTTAATTAATCCTACTTATGGATGTTTGAATTACATTGGATGTTGAAACTGTTGATATTCCCGATGTCTGATGCTTTGTGTTATATCCTAAATGGTGTTGTGATCTATAATGTAATTAATTATCGGTGATGTAATTCATTACCTGATATATATATATATATATATATATATATATATATATATATATCTGTGATCTGTGAATGAAGATAAGCGTTATAGTTTATATCGCTTATCAGATATATTGTTGTATTTGATCTGTCATGATTGAACAATGTTGCACTATTGTGTTAAACCTCTGGACCACACCATACACACACAAATGTGGATTTCACGAGAAAATCGGTTAAGTCACAGATTTGTATCGAATTTAGAAATTGAATTCTTGAATCCAAAATAGTTTTGAATTTTGAATTAAGAACTTTTGAAATGAATTTCAAAAATTAAAGTTATTTTAAATAACTTGATAAAAACTTGGAATTTGAAATAATTTGATTTAAATTTGAATTCAATGTTTGAAATTGAATTCAATGACTTGGAATTTTGGTCTAAAACATTATATAAGTCATAAAAGATGCTTATATGGGATCTCAACCATTTAAATGGTGTGGTTTTGGAAATGTAAATTTGAATTCAAGTCCTATACTTGAATGGCTTTAATTTGTAATCAATTTTTCCAAAAGAAACAAAAACTATTTGTTTCCAAATAATAAAGCTTTCATATAAGGAATGAATTCCTAATTTGTGTTAAGACAATTTCAAGTTTGAAATGGCAACGTAAATAGTTGGAAGACTATAAATTAACCTTTGTGAAGATGATTGAACTTGTTTTGAAATCGAAGAGAATTTTGAAGGGTGAATCTTTTATATTATAAAAGATTTAAATTGTAAATTGTTTTGAAAGCTATCAATTAAATCTTCGATTTAAAGATTGGATGAGTTAATCCAATTTTGAAATGGAATCGTTTTGGAAGCTGTGTAAATGAATCTTTGTGAAATCTGGGTGAAACTTTGTGAAATAAATCTTTTTGTTTAAAGATTTGAAATGGTAAATTTGTTTAACCATTTGAAAGAAAGTTTTGGTTTTCTATTAAGTTGTGACTTAACTGAAGTCCCATATCCATATATTTTAAATATTGTGCTCATTATTCGGTTTAGCCGGAAGGGGACCTTGTGTTATATAACCCATTTCAAATAATGACACATCGATATGGATAGCATTGGAAGACCGGTGGTGAAGACCGTGTATTTGTGAGAACGATAGGATAACCTATCGATTGTCTCTGCACCGAGTCACGCCGGTATTGAGATTCCCTAAGTGATGAGAAATCCGATCGGGATTGTGAATACCTGAATTGCAAGGACTTCTTTTGAAGTGCCTTCGGTTCTGTTTGAACCCGAAATAGACTTGTATGGTTACATGTCTGACACTACACTTTGAGATATAAAGCATATTTCTTTCAAATACGTATCTGTTGGTGGCGGAGAATTTATTATCTTAGCTTAACACCCTTGTCTGAGACGTACGAGCTCAGAGGTTATGTAGTTGAAGGTTATCAGTGATATACTCCCAATTTGGTAGTGTGACTTGCTGAGTGCTGTTGTGTGTTGATCGTTTGTGATCAGAGCATGGCTTTTGTATAAAGCATAGCTTTGTGGACGAGACTGCATCAGGACCTCACAACCCGGAAATGGTCGAAACAGGAATGATGTGGCAAGTTTATGAGGGTCGCGCCCTTTAGGGTGTGTCATTCCCTTCTGGTAAAGGGTGGTATCATGGTATGGATCCCAGATATTTACTTATGTGGTGGCTCCAATCTCATTTACTGTGTAGTTGTTACTTTAGAGGCGCCTCGGATAAAGGTCCCAAAGGACCGAGGAGTGGCATGCTCGAGAAGTAGTTACCTAGTTACAAGGGTAACCCGACCTTGTGTTGGCAGAGATCCGGTTAGGTTCTCGAGACGTCCCACCAAAGGCGTGCCCATGGACAATGGGAAGTTCCTTAGCCCGACCATTTGTTGGAAAATCCAAACAAAACAATACGAGCCTTGTACGGTTTTAGTTGTAGAACCTGCCATTTAAAATGGTAGCTATAGTGGGCATAATATAATGGTACCTATGCTGGCTAAGATTTATATTCTACTTTCGAAATGTTTTCCACGGTGCACTTATAATAATAATATCAGAAATTTTCTCGTATCAAGCATGTTTGACTATCATAAGGAGAAATCTCCTCCAAGTCTGCGTTTTCATTGTGTGTGTGGCGGGAGGTCTTATGGTAGTTTCATTTTCTTAAAAGCATTGCGGATTCCTTTAAAAATCTCTTGTTGTTTGTTTTAAAGACCAAACTGTTTTTTTACTTATACCAGTCCCATGACTGACTCGGAGTTTATTGTTCCTATCCTAAACTCTGGGTGCCCACAATTTTCCACACGGGCAGTCTAGAGTTGGGTTTTTTTCTCAGATAGTCAGGTGTATAGATTGTCTGGAGTTAGTCTAGTCTGTGGATTTGGACGAGGCTTGCTTATCTAGGTGTCACGTGATCTTGGTTCGAGCAAGCTTTGGATTGGAGCATTGGATTTGGGGATGCATTCCTTTGAAGTTATTATTCTGCTGCTAGTGTTATCTATTTCCTTTCCGCTGCCATTTCTTATATCTCTGATAATATTTATATTTAGTTGTATCAATCTATCGTATCATCATTGTATCTGGATATTATTTATTTTCTTCCGCTGTGTTTGTACTTAGTGGTGTTATAAGCTCCGACGAACCAGATTTGATGTTTGGATCTGTGGCATTGGAAAATGAGTATCGTATTCGGTGCCGATTTTCGAAGGCCGAGTCAGGATCGTTACATTTGGTATCAGAGCTAAGGTTGAACTTTAGCTCAGGAGTATAACACATTAAGTAACTCATTAGAGATAGGGTGAAGTAAACCCTAGAATGAGTATATCCCTAAGATATCCGTTTGAATGTCGCAGCAAATTCTCTTACTATCCACTGATTGTGAGTACGAGTGCAAGAAGAGAACGAGATAGGGGACAAGGAAGTACCACTACAAATGGTCAATACCCTACAACAGCGGAAACAATCTTTTTCTCTATCAATTTTCTTTGATTTTTGATTGCTTCGTACCGGCTATAAGAAGAAGTTTCGGTGTGAGGATGGCTCTATGAATCGTTGTAGGAAATTTTTTACATCATATCTTCATCGATTTCTCATTAGTTTTTGGTTTAAACTTTAATAAATTTGAAATTTGAAAGATTGGAAATTCTGAATAAACTGGAAATTTTAAATTGAGTTAAATTGGTTAATGAAATATATGGATAAAATTGAATTGTATCGATAAAATGATTTTGTTTAAAACCAAATTTTGAAATTCTGTATAATTTCTTGAGTATAATAAATTTTGCAATATAAACTTTGATGTATTTCTTAGCCTATAAAATTCTAAAACTTAGAATCTTATTTTTGGATTTTGGTTTTGATTATAGAGAACATATAGTATAAGTAGGGGAGGAGCACTTTCCAAAGCAAGAAGAGTCGATGAGTATGGTTCATCTAGTAGGGTTCGAGATGATTTGGGTGAACCATTAGTACATGAGATGGTGCCAGAAGAGCCGGTGGAGCAGCCACAACCGCAAGTAGAAGAACCCAAAGAAGAAGTGGTTGAAGAACCCAAGGAGGAATCAGAAGAGGAACCCGAAGAAGAATTCGAAGAAGAAGAAGAATTCGAAGACGAAGAAGAATTCGAAGAAGAAGAAGAAGTTGAAGACGAGGAAGAGGTGGTGTCGGAAAATGCCGATGCGGTTATTTGGAATTTGGATAATGCAATGGAAGAACAAGACGATGGAGGGTATATTTCGGTAGAATCTGACCCAGAGGATGTTTATAAGACAGACAATGAGGCGTAGGTTAGAGAACTATCAGGGCGTGAGAGAGGGAGCTCTGATAGTGAAGATATGTAGTTGGTTGGGTTGACTTCTTTTGGATAGGGTGTATTTATGTACGTGTTTTGGATTTAGAACCGTAGTGAATGTTGGATGTTAATTGGGTAATATATGACTACAACATATGTACGAATATTATGAGTAGTACTTAATATAAGATATATATTATGAATTACCCGTAAGAATCCATGTGTTTACTAGTATGGTTTGAGTTGTCATTGGTCTATTCTGTGTGTATATAATTCATGAAACGAGCTGTGTAATTTCGAGGACGAAATTCTTTTAAGGGGGGAACTATAACAACCCCGAATTTTTACCCAATTTAAATTGATAATTAAATCAATTTTTGAATTAAAAATGGTCTTGAAATAAATATAAGAATATAAACCTTTGACACAAGAAAGAAAATAAATTGATTTAAATTTTGAATTGATAGGAGTAGAATAAAAACAAAGATATTGATAAATGCAAGGTAATGAATATTAAAGTAAAATAATAGTAATAAGTTAAACTAGAAATAGAAATCAAATTATATAAAAGATAATGATAAAAATATAAAGTAAACAATTAATTGCTAAAATTTTAACAACCAAATAAAAAGGTGGAAATTTATCTACATTATAAAATAAATAAATTATATACTTTATGCAATATAAAGTAAATCTTCATATCATAAATCAAAATAATTGATACATATAGAATGAAGTAAAGATAATAAAAGAAAAATAAAATAAAATTTGAAGTACACTAAGTAATGAAGTAAACAAATACATAAATATGTACACTTACTAAATGAAAATATATGAAACAAAGACCAAACAAAAAAAAAATCCGAAACATACATATGTAAACATGAAACAAGATAAAACAAGTAAACAAGAAAAAAGTGAAGCCACATCAAATATCTCACATAATCATATCAGCCGAAATGAAGAAAAATATAAGTTGTACAATATATTTTATGCTAGCACACCAAAGAACCCATCAGCCAAAACAAAATAAAGAAAATACATGAATTTGTACAGCTGAAAAAGAATAATAGTATGAATATTGTACAAACTAATTAACGCAAGCCTTAACATCTCATATCAGCCGAGCTAAATAAGCAAAAGAAAAGATCTCTGTCCTTGATTGTATAAACAAATAACATCATCGTGTTGTACAAATAAAACATAATATCAACCTGTAATTATTTTTTTTATATATATGCATCAAACTCTTCCTTCAGTTCGTCAATCAAGATAACTAAGAAAGTCTGAGTATCATCATCTACAACTTCAACAATAATTCAAGTTAAGACAACAATCAATGTAAGCCTTAATCAAGGAAGAAGTTCCAGTTAGAAAACTCAAACAGGGTTTTCAACATTTCAAAGTTAAGAAGTTTTCAACTTCAATCTGAAAGCTCTGGAACTATGATTTGGAAGGTGAGTAAACTCTTGTTCTTTTTCAATCTTTTGTTATTGTATGGATGCTTAGATGTTGCAGAAAAGTTAATCTTGGGTTTGCATCCCAGAGTTTTGAATATATGATTGATGTTTGGCATGTGTATGTTGATTTCACAAGAATGTAACTCCTTGTTAGCTTCAAGAAAACAAAAGCCTGTCAAGCCCTTTTTCTTTCTCTCTGCCTCTATTAAATCTGAATGATAAATTAAGGTTGAACATGCATTTTGTTTCAGTAAACAAGATGAAATTTTTGGTTTAAACTTGCACTGCGTTTTTAAATAAATCAAAGCAAGTATTGAAGTTTTTTTTTCCTGAAAACTGTGAAAATATGGTTACATTCAAGTACAGGTACAGAGCAAACCATGTTAAATTTTCCAGATTTTCCTCTCTATCCTTCTTTAAAATTGAAAGTAAAACTAAATTAAAGTAATGATTGAATATGCATCAGGTTTAGTAACAGCTTAGAAGCAAAGCAATATGTTGTTCTTGCTGGAAAATATCAAAACATAGTGCAAATTCAAAGTTTACCCAAATTTTTAATTGCATGAATTCTAGATTGGATTGAACCACCTAAAACTATTTCAAAAATGATGATTTTTAAAACAAAAATTAGAATTTTACTTGCGTATTAAGGTGGCATTTGCGAGGTGAACAGATAATGGGTTTGGATGGAATTTCATTGATCGGTGGGTTTTTAGATCTCGTGGTTGGGGTTGTAGCTCGCTGGGGGATTGGGAATCATCACAAAAATATTCAATGATTTTATAAATCATTGTGGGAGATGACCGAGGTTAATTTAGGGTTTCGACGCATGTTTTGGGTATAGTAGGAAACAAGATCACGACGGCTTGGTCAGAGCGTTTCAAGTGATCGCACCTATGGGGATGGGCTCGTGGGTGAGTGGCGGAGGTTTGGTCAGGTTCGCGTGTACTCCGGTGACGTCACTCGGTGGGACGAAGCAGATCTTAGTGATCGAATGGGTTCAGGAAACAGAAAATTGGCGCTGTACTCGCTCGATTTTGACTCGGTGATGATTTTGCATCATGGATGGCTCGAACGATTAGGATGGTCGTTGATGACTTGGGTGGGGCTGCGGCGTTTACCGGAGTTGGTCGCGAAGTTCGTGCACATGCACGATGGCGTTTGTGGGGTCTGATTTTTGGTGCCGTGATCGCGCGAGTTTGGAGATGGGTCGCTTCGATTTTGGGTTGAGTTCGAAAGTGAATTACCTGATGATGTTTGTGCTAGTTAAACCTTAAACTACAGGAAAAAAAGAAAAAAAAAAGAGAAGAAGAAGTATAGGGGTTGCGTATAGGGAGTCTCGGGGAAGATGGGTAAATGACTCGAAGTAATACTCGAGTAAATCGAGTAGTTTACTCGTCAGGGTTGAACAGGCTTCAAGAAATTGTTATAGAAAGTTTTAAAATAAAGAACTTGATTGTCAAAAGGGTTTCTAAGTTTTAAACAAAAGTAAACCAAGTCTTACTTATGAAAGTAAATGGTTTTCAAGAACAGTTGTTTTAACAGAGTGTCCAAGTTTGAAAAACAAAGATAAACGAGTTTTAAAATATGTAATATTTAATTTAAAGTTATTATTAACTTAGAATTTTTTTTTAAAATAAAATAAAAAAGAGAGTTAAAAGTTAAATCTGAATGCTTAATTTATAAAAATTGATTTCTAAAGTATTTTATTTAAAATAAAGTTTAAAGATTAAGATTTAGTGATCAATCATTATAAAGATTTATCTTAAGTAATTAAGAACTTTGGTTTAGTAAAGGTAAATAAATGCGTGAAGAAAATTAAACCAATTCAATTATTATTAATAATTTAAGAGTATTGGTAAATGCAGATAATTTAATTAAAGTTGATTAAGTGATTAGGAATAATCACTTATTGTAATTCATTAAGAATAATTAATTAAATGGTAATAAATTAGGGGTTGATTAATTTATTAATGAATAAATTAAGGGAAAGTAATTAAAGGACAATGGAATAATTAAAGGTTAATTATTTAACAATAAAAAAAATTGATTAATTAATAAATGATTAAAGGACAATTTTAAAAAATAATGATTTGAAATCAATTTAAGTTAAGTAACCATGATTGATGACCCATCTGATTTAAATTAATCAGATAATTTAATTAATCAGACTTATGGATGTTTGAATTATATTGGATGTTGAAATTGTTGATATTCCCGATGTCTGATGCTTTGTGTTATATCCTGATTGGTGTTGTGATCTATAATGTAATTAATTATCTGTGATGTAATTCATTATCTGTGATATATATATTTATATATATATCTCTAATCTATGAATGAAGATAAGCGTTATAGTTTATATCGCTTATCAGATATATTGTTGTATTTGATCTGTCATGATTGAACGATGTTGCACTATTGTGTTAAACCCCTGGACCACACCATACACACACAAATGTGGATTTCACGAGGAAATCGGTTAAGTCACAGATTTGTATCGAATTTAGAAATTGAATTCTTGATTCCAAAATAGTTTTGAATTTTGAATTAAGAACTTTTGAAATGAATTTCAAAAATAAAAGTTATTTTAAATAACTTGATAAAAACATGGAATTTGAAATAATTTGATTTAAATTTGAATTCAATGTTTCAAATTGAATTCAATGACTTGGAATTTTGGTCTAAAACATTATACAAGTCATAAAAGATGCTTATATGGGATCTTAACCATTTAAATAGTGTGGTTTTGTAAATGTAAATTTGAATTCAAGTCCTATACTTGAATGGCTTTAATTTGTAATCATTTTTTCCAAAAGAAACAAAAACTATTTGTTTCCAAATAATAAAGCTTTCATATAAGGAATGAATTCCTAATTTGTGTTAAGACAATTTCAAGTTTGAAATGGAAACGTAAATAGTTGGAAGACTATAAATTGACCTTTGTGAAGATGATTGAACTTTGTTTTGAAATCGAAGAGAATTTTGAAGGGTGAATCTTTTATATTATAAAAGATTTAAATTGTAAATTGTTTTGAAAGCTATCAATTAAATTTTCGATTTAAAGATTGGATGAGTTAATCCAATTTTGAAATGGAATCGTTTTGAAAGCTGTGTAAATGAATCTTTGTGAAATCTGGGTGAAACTTTGTGAAATAAATCTTTTTGTTTAAAGATTTGAAATGGTAAATTTGTTTAACCATTTGAAAGAAAGTTTTGGTTTTCTATTAAGTTGTGACTTAACTGAAATCCCATATCCATATATTTTAAATATTGTACTCATTATTCGGTTTAGCCGGGAGGGGATCTTGTGTTATATAACCCTTTCCGAATAATGACACGTCGATATGGAAAGCATTTGAAGACCGGTGGTGAAGACCGGGTATTTGTGAGAACGATAGGATAACCTATCGATTGTCTCTGAACCGAGTCGCGCCAGTATAGAGATTCCCTTAGTGATGAGAAGTCCGATCGGGATTATGAATACCCAGATTGCAAGGACTTCTTTTGAAGTGCCTTCGGTTCTGTTCGAACCAGGAACAGACTTGTATGGTTACATGTCTGACACTACACTTTGAGATATAAAGCAGATTTCTTTCAAATACGTATCTGTTGGTGGCGGAGAATTTATTCTCTTAGCTTAACACCCTTCTCGACGTACGAGCTCAGAGGTTATGTAGTTGAAGGTTATCAGTGATATATTCCCAATTTGGTAGTGTGCCATGCTGAGTGCTGCTGTGTGTTGATCATTTTTTGATCATTTGTGGTCAGAGCATGGCTTTTGTATAAAGCATAGCTTTGTGGACGAGACTGCATCAGGACCTCACAACCCGGAAATAGTCGAAACATGAATGATGCGGAAAGGTTATTAGGGTTGCGCCCTTTAGGGTGTGTCATTCCCTTCTGGTAAAGGGTGGTACCATGGTATGGAGCCCAGATATTTACTTATGTAGTGGCTCCAACCTCATTTACTGTGTGGTTGTTGCTTTAGAGGCGCCTCGGATAAAGGTCCCAAAGGACCGAGGAGTGACATGCTCGAGAAGTAGTTACCTAGTTACAAAGATAACCCGGCCTTGTGTTGGCAGAGACTCGGTTAGGTTCTCGGGACGTCCCGCCAGAGGCATACCCAAGGACAGTAGGAAGTTCCTTAGCCCGACCATTTGTTGGAAAATCCAAACAAAACAATACGAGCCTTGTACGGTTTTAGTTGTAGAACCTTCCATTTAAAATGGTAGCTATAGCGGGCATAATATAATGGTACCCATGCTGGCTAAGATTTATATTCTACTTTCGAAATGTTTTCCATGGTGCACTTATAATAATAATATCAGAAATTTTCTCGTATCAAGCATATTTGACTATCATAAGGAGAAATCTCCTCCAAGTCTGTGTTTGCATTGTGTGTGTGGCGGGAGGTCTTATAGTTGTTTCATTTTCTAAAAAGCATTGCGGATCCTTTAAAAATCTCTTGTTGTTTGTTTTAAAGACCAAACTGTTTTTGTTACTTATACCAATCCCATGACTGACTCGGAGTTTATTGTTCCTATCCTAAACTCTGGGTGCCCACAATTTTCCACACGGGCAGTCTAGAGT
Organism: Allium cepa; assembly: GCA_030765085.1. Taxonomy (NCBI): domain Eukaryota; kingdom Viridiplantae; phylum Streptophyta; class Magnoliopsida; order Asparagales; family Amaryllidaceae; genus Allium; species Allium cepa. The sequence continues at coordinate 158,944,351 of CM060945.1, read as the reverse complement.
TGGGTTTTTTCTCAGATAGTCAGGTGTATAGATTGTCTGGAGTTAGTCTAGTCTTTGGATTTGGACGAGACTTGCTTATCTAGGTGTCACGTGATGTTGGTTCGAGCAAGCTTTGGATTGGAGCATTGGATTTGGGGATGCATTCCTTTGAAGCTATTATTCTGCTGCTAGTGTTATCTATTTCCTTTCCGCTGCTCTTTCTTGTATCTCTGATAGTATTTATATTCTGTTGCATCAATCTATCGTATCATCATTGTATCTGGATATTATTTATTTTCTTCCGCTGTGTTTGTACTTAGTGGTGTTATAAGCTCCGGCGAACCAGATTCGACGTTTGGACCTGCGGCATTGGAATATGAGTATCGTATTCGGTACCGATTTTCGAAGGCCGAGTCAGGATCGTTACATTATCTCTTCAAACACATCCGAAGACTGTTGTATATGATTTTGGTACAAATATTTTGGTGCTTTCATTGAGAGAAACCTGCTTTTCTCCCGCTTTGTGGATCTACTACCGTCGTTGGATTGTAAAAATCTAAGGAGAAGATCCAGATCTATTGTCCAGTGGTTCCTTCTATTCTTTTAAGATTTTTCTAGATCTAAGAGGAACTATATTCAGCATGACTTTCGAATCCATATTTTCGTATCCACGTAAATATCATGATTTTCGTATCCATATCTTCGTATCGATCCATCTGTGTCCAATTCGTATCGATACTCAGATACACTTCTTATCGATCCAACTGCGTCCAATTCGTATCGATACTTGGATACACTTCGCATCGATTCGGCTGATTCCAATTCATATCGATACTCATAAACACTTCGTATCAATCCAACTGCGTCCAATACGTATCGATCCTCGGATACGTTTCGTATATCCAACTGCGTCCAATTCGTATCTGTCACGACCCGAACTCGATGTCCAACAAACAACATCAAATTCGTTTCGCGGGAGCTTGCAACACCATTAAATGATAAATAACACAGCGGAAATAAAAGATGATATCACTGATATAACATGAATACAATATCTGATACATCAATTTGATACAATGATAATCATCAACATCAGAGAATATACAACATAGAATACAGCGGAACACGATGCAATATGGAATAAGTCTTCTCAGAATATAATACTGCAACTCTGATCCAAAAAGCTCCAAAGACAAAGCTCCAAAACTCTTATCTCGATCCACTATCAAGATTGCACCAAGCTAAACAAGTCTCGTCCATATCCAAAGAAAACTGAACTAGCTCCAGATAATCTACTGAATCTAATTATCTGAAAAACCAAACTCTAGACTGCCCGTGTAGAAAAATTTTGAGCACCCAGAGTTTAGGAAATAAACAATAAACTCTGGATCAGTCATGGGACTGGTGTGAGCAACAAAAACAGTTTATCTTTTAAAACATTCAACAAAAGAATTTCAAAGTCAATTCGCAATGCTTTTTAAAAATGAGACTACCATAAGGCCTTCCGCACACACACACACAATGCAAACGCAGAATCGGAGGAGATTTCTCCTTATGATAGTCAAAAATGCTTGATACGCATTAAAAAGAACATTTGATATTATTACCAGTACATAGTGTAGAGAAAATTCATTTCGAAAGTAAAGATATAAATCTTAGACGACATAGACATTTCGAACTATGCCTACTATAGCTACCATCCAAACAGTGGGGCGCCACCATAAGTGAATGATAGGTTCTACAACTAATACCGTACAAGGTACGTATTTGAAGAATGGATTTCCAACAAATGGTCAGGCCAAGGAACTTCCCATTGCCACATGGAAACGCCTCTGGAAGGACGCCCCGAGAACCACCGTTCTCTGCTAAACAAAGCCGGGAATCCCTTTTCCCAAGGAATATTACAAACCCTCAGATATGCCACCCCCGGTCCTTTGGGACCTTTAAAGGAGAGCGCTCTCTAACCAACATCACACCATAATAATAAGTGTTTCAACATGAGTAAGTATCTGGGCTCCATAACATGATACTACCCTTTTCCAGAAGGAATGGTCATACCCTAGGGAAGTTATCCCTGAAAACCTTGCCGCACAATTCCTGTTTCGACCATTACCGGTTTGTGAGGCTCGACGAATCACGTCCACAAAAACATACTTTATACAAAAGCCATGCTTTGGGTCAACAAATGATCATAGAAATGATCACTAAGATAGACGATCACACAAATGATCCTATCACAAATAATCAACACAATGATCATTTCACATCAACACTCAGCATGTCACATTACCAAATTGGGAATATATTGCTGATAACCTTCAACTACATAACCTCTGAGCTCGTACGTCTCAGAGAAGGGTGTTAAGCTAAAAGAATAAATTCTCCGCCACCAACAGAAATATATTTGAAAGAAAGCGGCTTTATATCTCAATTTGTAATGTCAGACGTACTATCCATACAAGTCTGTTCCAGGCTCGAACAGAACCGAAGGCACTTCCAAAGAAGTCCTTGAAATCCGGATATCCACAATCCTGATCGGATTCCCCATCACATATGGAGAACTCTATACCGGAGCAACTCGGTGCAGAGTCAATCGACAGGTCATCCTATCGCTCTCGTAAATACCCGGTCTTCAACACCGGTCTTCAAATGCTATCCACAACGATATATCACATATTCGGGATGGGTTATACGACCCAAAGGTCCTTTCCCGGCTAACCCGAATAGTGAGCGCAACATTTAAAACATATGGATATGGGATTTCGATTAAGTCACAACTTAATAATTCTAAAGTTTCTTTCAAATGGTTTAAACCAATTACCATTTCAAATCTTTTAAACAAAAAGATTTATTTCACAAAGTTTACTTAGTTTCACAAGGATTCATTTACAGGTTTCAAAACAATTTCCATTTGAATTGGATTAATTCATTTAAATCTTTAAATCAAAGATTTATCTCATAGCTTTCAAAACTTATTTCCAAAGATTCATTCATAACTTGAAAAATCATTTTCGATTCAAACTTGAAATCTCTTTAATATAAATTGGAAGTTCATTACTCAAATGAAAGCTTTTTATCACTTAGAAATAATAGTTTTATTTTGGAAAAAAACCCCGATTCCATTTATACAAGTTACAATCTTTAATTCGAATTTTCAAATCAATGCTTAAAAATGGTTTAAACCCGTATAACTTGTAAAAATCCTTTTTAAATCATAAGTATTGAATATAGAATTCAATTTCAGATTTTTGAATTTCAATTTAAATCCAATTATTCAAATTCCAAATCTTGATTAGTTATTCAAAAATAACTTTTATTCTTAAAACAGCCTTTCAAAAGCTTTTCATATTAAACTTAATTTATTTCCAAAAATGGTTGAATTTAAAATTCAAATTCAAACTTATTTAAAAATCTGTGACTTAACCGATTTCCACGTGAAATCCATATTTGTGTGTGTATAGTGTGGTCCAAGGATTTTACACAATAGTGCACAACATCAATCATCACAGATTTAATCAATATCGATAAGCGGTAAAACTCATAGCGCTTATCTTCATTCACAGTTTCACAGATAAAATAAATTTATCAATCACGAAGATTCATCATTACAATTCGATGTGGGTTTTCGGATTGCCAACTGGAATCCGATTCCCTGTCGCATCGAAGTTTTAAAATGTCGTTTTACAGGCAAAAAGGGGTTTCACATATATACGGAAACAATCACAGCTCACAGTACAGCATAAGGCAAATTCACATCACATAGTATCGTAATCTCAAACAGAAATATCAATCCAGTACACAACATTTGATGACAATCATTTTCTATTTAAGGAGAAGATGATCTAAAAGAATTAACCATATGACTATTTTTATTGGTTTATTTAAATCGATGATTAACTATTGTTAATGATTAATTATAATTTTTATTAATTATTTCTTAATCAATTATCTTAATTAACTACTAATTGTAAATTAATTTACTTTAGTTACCTAATTAACAATTTGTAATTACAATTAGATTAAACAATTAATCGTGAATTAAAACAAATCTTTAATTTTAATTCGACTAATTTCTAGTCATTTAATTAATTACAATTTTAAATTTAATTACTCATCTTAATTACCCTTTTTTTTTAAACAACTAATAACAATTATTATTATTTGTCTTAATTAACATTTAAAATCTTCTTTAAACGCTCAAATTAATTTATTACAAATTTAAAAACTTTGTGAAATAAAATCGACTAAACTTTTTTAAATTTTTTTTTTATATAATACAACAGTTTAAAGAAAACCACCCGAAACTGTTTTACTCGAGTACCACCTCGAGATTTCCTCCATCTTTCCCGTGTCATCACCCTCTCCCTCTCGCGTTCGTTCTTCCCCCAACCTTCCTCCTTCTTCCTTTATATTTTATTTTTCCAGTAAATTGATTTGTTTTTTTTAGCCTATGTTTAAAAGCATCAGTAAATCAACACACGAACACGAGTAAACACACCAGTTCGTATACAAATCTCCTGAGACATTCACCTGGAACGCATCTTCTTCTTCTTGTTTTTTTTCCATACAAGATTTTAGTTGAGTATCAGGAAACCCACTTACGCACACGACACTGACACCCACTACCACTGCCGTGCACGTGCACGTGAATCCCCGCCACCTCCGGTCGAGTCGCCACCCACCACCAAGTCACAAAACTCTCCTTCGTTCCAAGACAAGGGTCGCCATGATGCCAAAACTCGAAAACCAAAATATAGCCATTCGTTCGAACCTGGACCCAAAACCCACGAAACAAAATCACCTCGCGCCGCCTCATGTCGTCGCCAGAAATTCAACCGCTCCACCCTGAGCATCCCCATCCACTCGAGCTTCGATCCCCATGGGTCCGGCCACACTCGATCCCCCCACGGCAACAAACAAACCCAAAAAAAATCATCACTGGAAAATGAGTTTCAAACCCTAAATTCAATTCAACTCATCTATCTATTCAATAGAAATTTTTTTCAATATTTTTCCCATGATACTTGACATTGAATCCTTCTTCTGACCAAAATTCGAAGAATTTAGTTTCACCAATTGGAGGAATTTGACGAAAAAACATTTTTTATTCAACCCGCTCATACTCGAGATTTAGTAACTTAAAAATCATGGGGCTTTCACCTAAAATCATCATTTTGCAATTCAAACATGCTTGTGTGGTCAGAATTTAAAATTAAAATACTCGAATTTACTGGTTCATGATGGTTTACTGTAAATGTATATACTTAACATAATATCCACTTAGTATTCTTTCTTGTAACTATTAAAAAAAATTCCCTAACTTTATTATAAATAATCTTCTTTCAGAAATCATGGTAAAAAAATCTAAGCATGAAGATATGGATTTATAAACAAGTTTAAAACCTGTAAAGTAAAAACAGGGGCATGTTTCCTTGCCTGTATACTAATATGCCCACAATCATTAATATTTATAAAAGCATGCAACACATTTACACCATCATTCCAACATAATTCATCTTATACATAAAAGATACAAATCCAGGCATCACAGATATAGCAGGGTCAGGGGTTTTGCTCACCTGTGAGATTGAAGAAACAGAGAGTTGTTGCTTTTGAAAACTGCATATGATTTTCTTTTTTCTATTTGCAGTTTGCTTTGGTTGAATGATATTGCTTACTATTTTTTTTTCTTCTGGTTTGCTTACTCATGAACGAACTGGAATGAGGGTTTGATGCATATAAAAAGGAAGTATGCAGTATCATTTGTACAAAAAGCATGTTAAGGATGCTTGCATTTAATGCAAAGGTATGTTGCATTTATTGTTTTGCATTATGGCTGTTTACAGATAAATTACTCTTTGCTTGTACTTGGCTAGTGCTTCTGTATTATGCTGAGATGTTTGCATTTATTACTTTGGTACATTATGTTTTTGTTTATTTTCTTGCTTGCCTATTGTAATTGTATATGCAGTTTTGTTTTCTTATTACTTTGTACTTACTTTTTTTTTCATTTTAGCTTTATTGGTTTGTTTTGTTTATGTTTGATAGATTTGGATTTTACTCTATAACATTCATTTTTAAAGGTTGTTTTAGTTATGTTTGTTACTTGTATTGTATTACTTTGTATTGCATACTTAAGTTTTTAATATCTTTCTTTCTTTTTCAAGTGTTCACATTTATGTTTGGTCTTACACTTTAACTTTATAATATTACTTATAATATAAATAAATTTCCATTTAAATTTGTTATTAGATTTCATTTTACGTGTTAGTTCATTTTTTTATTTATCCTATATATATTTGTATTTTATTTTATAGATGTACATTGATTTTTAAAACACAACGTAAATTGTTTGTTAAGTTTTACTTTGTTTAGTTTATTTATTTTTTTACTTTTATATTTTTATAGTTTGCATAACCAAAATTTTAAGGTATTTATTTTATACATATATTTTGTTTTAAAAACTTTATTTAAAATTCAATTCAATGTATTCGCTTTGATTTTTCAAATCAAATTCAAAAACAAATAAGTAAATACATCTTATTTAATTTAAAAAATTCAACCAAATCCATAATTCAATCTAAAATTAAATTAAATTATAAATTTAAATTCGTCTTTAAAAATCAGGATCGTTACAGACTTCCCCCCTTAAAAAGAATTTCGTCCTCGAAATTCGCCAAGGAGATAATAAGGATAGATGAAAGATAGAGAAATATCTTTCCAGATCAAACTGGATATCAATTCTGCATTTGGCTTACCAAATCAGAATTATCAACAATAGATATGAGAACAAACTCCATCAACTACGAAACAATTGGGTTATTTGATCTACGAAGTATACAGAGGTATTGGTTAGATCGAAGGGATAACTAACCATTCATAGAATATATCGAAACCCAATGAAATAGATAGAAATAGATTCGATTACGATTTCAGATTCAAGATTTAATTCATTTACGATTTGCTGAAAAATGAAACTAAGGGTAGTTCTAGTGTCGAGCAAAATTCGAACAATTTAATCGTAAACGAGAAGATTACCTTATAAAATTCATTTCCTTAATCATATGTTGAGGTTGAAGAATCATCTCTAATTGCATACACTTTCTTTACTAAAGTTTGCTTCTTGGCTGGACAATTGTTAATCCTATGTCCCGGCTCGCGGCATTTATAACATCCAGTAGATTCCTGATCTGGCCTCATAAATGGCTCTCTCATTCCTGGCTTCCAATCATTCTTACATTTATCCGAGTAGTGACCTTTCTCCAAGCAATTGAGACAAGTAACATCCTTCTTTTTCTTTGGTATACTCTTCTTTCCTTTAGTTTTCCTCGATTTCTTTCCGCCAAACTTTCTTTTTCTCCAATTCAGATTTCTTGCATCTACATTCTCCTCCGGATCATTTTGCTTTTCCAGAGTATCGTATCTATAGCCCATATCAATCAATTCAGAAAAAGATTCCTTGACGTGAGTAGTCATCCGTTCCTGAAACTCCTTGTTCATTCCCCGAATAAACTTTTCATTCTTCTTTAACGGTGTATTCACCAATTCTGGACCAAATCGAGATAATTCAATAAATTTGTTCAAGTACTCCTCAAACAATAAACTCCCTTGCTCTAAATCCATAAACTCCTGATACACTCTAGAGATACCAGCAGACGACATATATCGCTGCTCAAACACTTCCTTGAAATGACTCCAAGTAAATTCACCTGCCGACTCATCCACTGTAACAGTTTCCCACCAAACTAAAGCCTCTTCCTAGAGTTTCCATGAAGCTATCAGTCGCATCTGATCATTTTCTAATTTTAATCCCTTGAAAATCTTTTCACACGATCGAATCCAGGCTTGTGCTTCGTTAACGGTTTCTTTGCCTGTGAATGGCTTTCCACCAAGTCTAGAAAACTTTTGATATAAATCGGCCAAATTCAATTGAGATTGAATAGGAATATCTGTCGTTGCAGGGTTTTGACCAGCTAAAGTAGTACTTTCCTGTCTCCTATTTCGTCCTCTTCTTTCACTCATTCTTACTATCTGTAAATAGTAAGAAATCCGATTTAGGCATTCAGACGAAAAACTTTAGAGAATAACAACAGATAAAGAGAATAGATTAAGAAATTTGTATTTTTGGTTCCACAGGTTGTACTCATTCTAGGGTATACTTCACCCTATCTCTAATGAGCCATCTAATGTGTTACACTCCGTAGCTAAAGTTCTTACTCAACCTTCAGCTCTGATACCAATCTGTCACGACCCGAACTCGATGTCCAACAAACAACATCAAATTCATTTCGCGGGAGCTTGCAACACCATTAAATGATAAATAACACAGCGGAAATAAAAGATGATTTCACTGATATAACATGAATACAATATCTGATACATCAATTTGATACAATGATAATCATCAACATCAGAGAATATACAACATAGAATATAGCGGAACACGATACAATATGAAATAAGTCTTCTCAGAATATAATACTGCAACTCTAATCCAAAAAGCTCCAAAGACAAAGCTCCAAAACTCTTATCTCGATCCACTATCAAGATTGCACCAAGCTAAACAAGTCTCGTCCATATCCAAAGAAAACTGAACTAGCTCCAGATAATCTACTGAATCTAATTATTTGAAAAACCAAACTCTAGACTGCCCGTGTAGAAAAATTTTGAGCACCCAGAGTTTAGGAAATAAACAATAAACTCTGGATCAGTCATGGGACTGGTGTGAGCAACAAAAACAGTTTATCTTTTAAAACATTCAACAAAAGAATTTCAAAGTCAATTCGCAATGCTTTTTAAAAATGAGACTACCATAAGGCCTCCCGCACACACACACAATGCAAATGCAGAATCGGAGGAGATTTCTCCTTATGATAGTCAAAGATGCTTGATACGCATTAAAAAGAACATTTGATATTATTACCAGTGCATAGTGTAGAGAAAATTCATTTCGAAAGTAAAGATATAAATCTTAGCCGACATAGACATTTCGAACTATGCCTACTATAGCTACCATCCAAACAGTGGGGCGCCACCATAAGTGAATGATAGGTTCTACAACAAATACCGTACAAGGTACGTATTTGAAGAATGGATTTCCAACAAATGGTCAGGCCAAGGAACTTCCCATTGCCACATGGAAACGCCTCTGGAAGGACGCCCCGAGAACCACCGTTCTCTGCTAAACAAAGCCGGGAATCCCTTTTCCCAAGGAATATTACAAACCCTCAGATATGCCACCCCCGGTCCTTTGGGACCTTTAAACGAGAGCGCTCTCTAACCAACATCACACCATAATAATAAGTGTTTCAACATGAGTAAGTATCTGGGCTCCATACCATGATACTACCCTTTTCCAGAAGGAATGGTCATACCCTAGGGAAGTTATCCCTGAAAACCTTGCCGCACAATTCCTGTTTCGACCATTACCGGTTTGTGAGGCTCGACGAAGTCACGTCCACAAAAACATACTTTATACAAAAGCCATGCTTTGGGTCAACAAATGATCATAGAAATGATCACTAAGATAGACGATCACACAAATGATCCTATCACAAATAATCAACACAATGATCATTTCACAGCAACACTCAGCATGTCACATTACCAAATTGGGAATATATTGCTGATAACCTTCAACTACATAACCTCTGAGCTCGTACGTCTCAGAGAAGGGTGTTAAGCTAAAAGAATAAATTCTCCGCCACCAACAGAAATATATTTGAAAGAAAGCGGCTTTATATCTCAATTTGTAATGTCAGACATACTATCCATACAAGTCTGTTCCGGGCTCGAACAGAACCGAAGGCACTTCCAAAGAAGTCCTTGAAATCCGGATATCCACAATCCTGATCGGATTCCCCATCACATATGGAGAACTCTATACCGGAGCAACTCGGTGCAGAGTCAATCGACAGGTCATCCTATCGCTCTCGCAAATACCCGGTCTTCAACACCGGTCTTCAAATGCTATCCACAACGATATATCACATATTCGGGATGGGTTATACGACCCAAAGGTCCTTTCCCGGCTAACCCGAATAGTGAGCGCAACATTTAAAACATATGGATATGGGATTTCGATTAAGTCACAACTTAATAATTCTAAAGTTTCTTTCAAATGGTTTAAACCAATTACCATTTCAAATCTTTTAAACAAAAAGATTTATTTCACAAAGTTTACTTAGTTTCACAAGGATTCATTTACAGGTTTCAAAACAATTTCCATTTGAATTGGATTAATTCATTTAAATCTTTAAATCAAAGATTTATCTCATAGCTTTCAAAACTTATTTCCAAAGATTCATTCATAACTTGAAAAATCATTTTCGATTCAAACTTGAAATCTCTTTAATATAAATTGGAAGTTCATTACTCAAATGAAAGCTTTTTATCACTTAGAAATAATAGTTTTATTTTGGAAAAAAACCCCGATTCCATTTATACAAGTTACAATCTTTAATTCGAATTTTCAAATCAATGCTTAAAAATGGTTTAAACCCGTATAACTTGTAAAAATCCTTTTTAAATCATAAGTATTGAATATAGAATTCAATTTCAGATTTTTGAATTTCAATTTAAATCCAATTATTCAAATTCCAAATCTTGATTAGTTATTCAAAAATAACTTTTATTCTTAAAACAGCCTTTCAAAAGCTTTTCATATTAAACTTAATTTATTTCCAAAAATGGTTGAATTTAAAATTCAAATTCAAACTTATTTAAAAATCTGTGACTTAACCGATTTCCACGTGAAATCCATATTTGTGTGTGTATAGTGTGGTCCAAGGATTTTACACAATAGTGCACAACATCAATCATCACAGATTTAATCAATATCGATAAGCGGTAAAACTCATAGCGCTTATCTTCATTCACAGTTTCACAGATAAAATAAATTTATCAATCACGAAGATTCATCATTACAATTCGATGTGGGTTTTCGGATTGCCAACTGGAATCTGATTCCCTGTCGCATCGAAGTTTTAAAATGTCGTTTTACAGGCAAAAAGGGGTTTCACATATATACGGAAACAATCACAGCTCACAGTACAGCATAAGGCAAATTCACATCACATAGTATCGTAATCTCAAACAGAAATATCAATCCAGTACACAACATTTGATGACAATCATTTTCTATTTAAGGAGAAGATGATCTAAAAGAATTAACCATATGACTATTTTTATTGGTTTATTTAAATCGATGATTAACTATTGTTAATGATTAATTATAATTTTTATTAATTATTTCTTAATCAATTATCTTAATTAACTACTAATTGTAAATTAATTTACTTTAGTTACCTAATTAACAATTTGTAATTACAATTAGATTAAACAATTAATCGTGAATTAAAACAAATCTTTAATTTTAATTCGACTAATTTCTAGTCATTTAATTAATTACAATTTTAAATTTAATTACTCATCTTAATTACCCTTTTTTTTTAAACAACTAATAACAATTATTATTATTTGTCTTAATTAACATTTAAAATCTTCTTTAAACGCTCAAATTAATTTATTACAAATTTAAAAACTTTGTGAAATAAAATCGACTAAACTTTTTTAATTTTTTTTTTTATATAATACAACAGTTTAAAGAAAACCACCCGAAACTGTTTTACTCGAGTACCACCTCGAGATTTCCTCCATCTTTCCCGTGTCATCACCCTCTCCCTCTCGCGTTCGTTCTTCCCCCAACCTTCCTCCTTCTTCCTTTATATTTTATTTTTCCAGTAAATTGATTTGTTTTTTTTAGCCTATGTTTAAAAGCATCAGTAAATCAACACACGAACACGAGTAAACACACCAGTTCGTATACAAATCTCCTGAGACATTCACCTGGAACGCATCTTCTTGTTCTTGTTTTTTTTTTCCATACAAGATTTTAGTTGAGTATCAGGAAACCCACTTACGCACACGACACTGACACCCACTACCACTGCCGTGCACGTGCACGTGAATCCCCGCCACCTCCGGTCGAGTCGCCACCCACCACCAAGTCACAAAACTCTCCTTCGTTCCAAGACAAGGGTCGCCATGATGCCAAAACTCGAAAACCAAAATATAGCCATTCGTTCGAACCTGGACCCAAAACCCACGAAACAAAATCACCTCGCGCCGCCTCATGTCGTCGCCAGAAATTCAACCGCTCCACCCTGAGCATCCCCATCCACTCGAGCTTCGATCCCCATGGGTTCGGCCACACTCGATCCCCCCACGGCAACAAACAAACCCAAAAAAAATCATCACTGGAAAATGAGTTTCAAACCCTAAATTCAATTCAACTCATCTATCTATTCAATAGAAATTTTTTTCAATATTTTTCCCATGATACTTGACATTGAATCCTTCTTCTGACCAAAATTCGAAGAATTTAGTTTCACCAATTGGAGGAATTTGACGAAAAAACATTTTTTATTCAACCCGCTCATACTCGAGATTTAGTAACTTAAAAATCATGGGGCTTTCACCTAAAATCATCATTTTGCAATTCAAACATGCTTGTGTGGTCAGAATTTAAAATTAAAATACTCGAATTTACTGGTTCATGATGATTTACTGTAAATGTATATACTTAACATAATATCCACTTAGTATTCTTTCCTGTAACTATTAAAAAAAATTCCCTAACTTTATTATAAATAATCTTCTTTCAGAAATCATGGTAAAAAAATCTAAGCATGAAGATATGGATTTATAAACAAGTTTAAAACCTGTAAAGTAAAAACAGGGGCATGTTTCCTTGCCTGTATACTAATATGCCCACAATCATTAATATTTATAAAAGCATGCAACACATTTACACCATCATTCCAACATAATTCATCTTATACATAAAAGATACAAATCCAGGCATCACAGATATAGCAGGGTCAGGGGTTTTGCTCACCTGTGAGATTGAAGAAACAGAGAGTTGTTGCTTTTGAAAACTGCATATGATTTTCTTTTTTCTATTTGCAGTTTGCTTTGGTTGAATGATATTGCTTACTATTTTTTTTTCTGGTTTGCTTACTCATGAACGAACTGGAATGAGGGTTTGATGCATATAAAAAGGAAGTATGCAGTATCATTTGTACAAAAAGCATGTTAAGGATGCTTGCATTTAATGCAAAGGTATGTTGCATTTATTGTTTTGCATTATGGCTGTTTACAGATAAATTACTCTTTGCTTGTACTTGGCTAGTGCTTCTGTATTATGCTGAGATGTTTGCATTTATTACTTTGGTACATTATGTTTTTGTTTATTTTCTTGCTTGCCTATTGTAATTGTATATGCAGTTTTGTTTTCTTATTACTTTGTACTTACTTTTTTTTTCATTTTAGCTTTATTGGTTTGTTTTGTTTATGTTTGATAGATTTGGATTTTACTCTATAACATTCATTTTTAAAGGTTGTTTTAGTTATGTTTGTTACTTGTATTGTATTACTTTGTATTGCATACTTAAGTTTTTAATATCTTTCTTTCTTTTTCAAGTGTTCACATTTATGTTTGGTCTTACACTTTAACTTTATAATATTACTTATAATATAAATAAATTTCCATTTAAATTTGTTATTAGATTTCATTTTACGTGTTAGTTCATTTTTTTATTTATCCTATATATATTTGTATTTTATTTTATAGATGTACATTGATTTTTAAAACACAACGTAAATTGTTTGTTAAGTTTTACTTTGTTTAGTTTATTTATTTTTTTACTTTTATATTTTTATAGTTTGCATAACCAAAATTTTAAGGTATTTATTTTATACATATATTTTGTTTTAAAAACTTTATTTAAAATTCAATTCAATGTATTCGCTTTGATTTTTCAAATCAAATTCAAAAACAAATAAGTAAATACATCTTATTTAATTTAAAAAATTCAACCAAATCCATAATTCAATCTAAAATTAAATTAAATTATAAATTTAAATTCGTCTTTAAAAATCAGGATCGTTACAGTATCGATCCTCGAATACCATTTCGTATTGACCTAACTATGTGCATTTCGTGTCGATATGAATATCCTCAGATACCACTTCGTATCAATCCAGCTATGAGCCTTCCGTATCGATCCAAGTGTCTACTTTTCGAATCATTTAATTTCACCAACATTTGTATTGTTCAAACATTGCTTAGAACCCTTGCCGCAGGGCAAAGCACCTGCATAGTGAATTCAAAGTTCAACTTAATGAAGAAATATTCCATCCATGCTCCTGATCGTTCCATGACTGAATGGGACATAGGAGATTACAGCAGCAAATGCTGAATTGCAATCAAGGAATGGGTAAAGAAATACTACTCAACCGGTGCTCCCAAAGGTTGAAGAACCTAGCTAATACGCCAAGAGCTAGAGTTGGTTAATATATCCCGCTTCTAAGGTGGACTGCAACTTCCTCCAGTTGACCAGCTTTTAAACTCCTGAATTGACAACTATGGTACAATGGCTAATATAACAACTTCCCTACACTGTCTACTCTGCTAACTCAAAGCATAGTTGGTCACCACCGAACCATCTTCAAATGCCCACATCTTAATCATACCGTGTCCATATTACTAGAAATACGACATACCACCTTAAGAGGACTTCCTTACTACCTTATATGGGCCTCCTACCTGGGTGAAAAATCAAAATAATCACCAATCTATGTGCCCATCTTAACCAACTCACCATCCAATCGGCATTCCCAACCACTTGAACATTGGGCAATCGTGCATACATCATTCACCAGTGTTACAAGATCATATAGCTAGAAATGGACCTAACAACGACAATTGAGTATCATTCCCAGTTGAGACTCATTCATTGAAACTGTTTTACATACAAAATTTCCAATGAAAATTCAACATGCCGACCATGTCCGTGTACTATGGGAATACAACCTCCAACACTACCTTATGAAGTGAGAATGGCGCATGGATTCCACCAAGAGTGATGATTGCCATCAAATGAGATGTATTCCCCCATTCCTCAAAGGAGACCGTCAATCGTGGTTAAACATACCGGTTCTACTTCTTACATTGCTGAAGGGAATAAAGGAGCTGGCAGGCAACGAATAATCCATAGCTAGTAGCTGCCAACACTCATATATGAATTTATCATAAGAGCTTATTTCCTGTCTTTGATAAGAGAACCGGTGAATAGCCGCCAACAACTATAGCAACATATCCAGGCCAATATTGAGTTGATGAACCAGATGAAGGATCAACATGGCGAGATAAGGAGGGAACCACTCCATACTCTTGATCGAAAAACTCCTTCTCTTTAGATGGCTACCGTGGATGCTAGCGCCATAAGGTTGCTCAGGAAAGGATAGCTCTGGTCCCGAGAGCGCGGGTCGGAGTGTAAGTGCCAAAAGGGTGTAACTAACCACCTATCAACCAACTCCAGATTCCCAGAGTGCGAACTGGAAGGGGTGTGATCGACCTCCCGTAAAACAACTTGAGTCCTCGAGTGCGGACATAATCCTAAAATACCAAATGGATGTGTCTGACCACCCATCAACTAACTTCAGATTCCCAGAATGCGAACTCGAGTATAACCATCAACTAGTTCCAGATTCCCAGAGTGCAAACTAGAGTAAACCATCAACTAGCTTCAGATTCCCAGAATGCGAACCGGAGTATAACTATCAATTAATTTTGGTCCGGAGAGTGCGGGCTGGAGTATAAATACAAAATAGGTGTGACAGACTACCTATCAACCAACTCCAGTCCTCAAAGCATGGATTGGAATATAAATATCTAAAGGGATGCGGTTTGAGTGTCCATCTATCAACTCTAATTTCTCAGCAAGTTCTGTAGTACAAAAAGCGGATGTGGTTCGATCGTCTGCTTTTCAACTCTTCCCCTGACATGGGGGCACACTTATCACAAAGAATCGGATGCCATCCGACCATCTAGCACTAAGCGAGCACGACACGACCGTCCATGCATCAACTCTTGTCCCCGGCTCGGGACCCATAACATAATTTTATAGGGATGCACTCCAACTCTACGAGACAAAATTTCTTCCTTGATTCGATAGGGAGACGCAGATTCGCAAAATGGACCTAGTTGAACATCCTATTCTAAATGGATGTGACTACCCATCCTACTGCAAATGAACATGACACGACCATTCATCCGCTAACTCTCGCCTATGATTCGACAGGTTATGCATGCAACATGGACGGATGTGACCCAACCATCCACCAATCAATCCTTCTTATAGGTGAGTGGGAGAAGCATCAAATTAAAGTTGCTGTAATGTGATCGACCACACTTTGACTTTTGCCCTCGACTGGGGGCAGAGGAATTGACCGAGGAAAATGCGACACGACCATTTTCTACAAAAAAATCTTAGTCCCCAGAGTGTGGACAGGGGTATAAACATCAAATAGCCGTGATGAATGACCCTTTAGCTGACTCTGATCCCCAGAGTGCGACTACGAGCATAGATAGACGAATGTATATGGTTCGACCATGCATTCACCAACTCTAACCTAAAATCGACATGAGGAGTATAAAATCACTACAGTTGCAATTAAACCATCCACAAACTCACTCTGTTAACCCAAAACTGGGAGCAAAGGCACAAATCACTGAAAGAAGTGAAAGGTGACTCGCTACATCTCCAGCTTGGCATCCTTTACAACTTAAGGCAATGACTACAAGGAGGCCTTAATGCTAACCAATCAGGATGATGCCCGAAGTTACGGGCAACCAATTATATCGTAACACCGGATCGACGGGTAATATCGATCTGCACCTTTCATGTCATACCATTGGATCGACAGGAAATGAGGTCCAAGCATTCTACATTGTGCCATTGAATCGATGGTCAATATCGATCCTCTTCGACTACAAATCGATGTAATCTGAACTTCCATCGAATACTTTTGATCAAAAGAGCATGGATAGAAGAATAAACCTGAATGAGTGTGGCTTGACCATTCATCCTCCGTCGCCTTCCTTCGATCCATGAGGAAAAGCATGAGACCAAATGAGCATGAAATGACTGCATTTGAGCTGACTTTATCCCTGGAACTAACAGAAGAATGTAAATTAAAATGGACGTGGTTGATCGCCTAACTCCAAAAGAATGCAATGCGACCATTCATTCTTTGACTCTTATCATGATCCGACTAAATGAGCAATTTGCATTAAGTGCAACCTAAATTTCCACACATCGATTCTTACCCTAGATTCGACAAGAGAAGCATCGATCCTGCATTGGATCTGACTGGACAATTCACTCTTCAGTTTTTGCGCAGAGTATGGTGACATAAGCAGCGAAGTGAATGTGATTGACCTTCCAGAACTTAGCTCATGTTTAGATGTCAGTTAAGCAACAAAGTATTCTACCTAAAAAAAGAACTAAAACATATTGCAGGATAGGCACGACTCAGCCATCCATCGATTAACCCGATCCCCTGGTTCAATGGGATAGAATATGAAATTAAAGCAGACATTATCTACCTTGCCACTTATTGAGATATTCCCCAGACTTGGGGGCACGAGCAAGAAGATAATATGAATGTGATTCAACCATTCATCAATCAAACCTAGTTCTTGAAGCTTGAACTATAATATATATATATACAGTTGGGATGAGACCCGACCGTCCACGTAATGCATCCGCCAACCCGAAACTGGGAACAAAAGAGTGATTATCCAAGAGTTGACTATGAAAACTTGAACCTATGACCTATGCCTAATATTCATAACAACTCTAGCTTGTGGCTGAAAGGATGCCTAGAGATAGAATTATCGGATCAATACCCAGACTTATGTGCCATTAATCATCATTCCGACCCTTACAACAAGTAATGGATCGTGAGTACATTGAATGGAAAGCACACAACTCGGAAACACAAGTAGATTCAAACTCATTATTGGAGCCAGCTATGCAGCAACATGCGATATAAGGTTAAACTCTACTAAGCCTTTGATTCAACATGCCTATAGGGCTAAATATTAACCATTGCAAATGAGCACATGAAGTGCCTACAATCCATTACAAGTACTAAAGATCAAATCACAACTCAGCGCAATGATGATAAAAGAGTTAACTATTTTACTTCAGGTGAATCTTGATATATTCGCTTGGACTCGATCCCATATATATATATATATATATATGGACTCTCACTAACCATTGAAATCATACATTAAATGTGTCGGTGAATAAAAACGAAGCGTCATTGATCTAGAGAGATCTACTGCACTTAAAGAGGAGGTGAATCTACTAAAAACCAATGGGTTTATCCATGATACCCTTTACCCATAATGAATATCTAATTATTTGCTTACAGGAAAAACAAACGGAGAGTGGCGTACATACATCGACTACTCAAAATTGCACAAGGCATGAAGAAACACAGTCTTCCACTTCCAAGGATCAACCAACCAGTGGACTTTACCATTGGACATGAATTACTCACTTCCATAAACGAAAAATCTAGATATAATCGGATATTATAGCATGTCACAGACTAGAAATGCAATGGTTTCGTTACTGACCTAGAGTGCTATGTTGCAATCCATGGATTCAAACTTAAGGACACTGGTGCTACTTACCAAAGGACGATTAACAGATCGTTCAAAATTTAGATCAGCCGATTGATGAAAGTATGTATGGTTAATATTCTTATGAGATCACAACTATCAAATGACCACATTGATGACTTAGCAGAGATATTTGGTGTTCTCCAAAAAATGCGGAATAAAACTCGATCCTTTATGTTGCTCTTTCAGCGTTGCACCATAAAAATTCTTGGGTTTCATCATCAATTCTTGTGGAATTGAGGCTAATTTCTGAAAAACTCCAACAATTAGAGACATCTATGCACCAAGGACAACCAAGCATGTACAGAACTTAAGTCGAAAGATTACCATACTAAGCTGATTCCAATATAGGACCATCTACAAGTGTATTATCTTATTCAACATGACCAAGAGAGAATATAACTTTTGAGTGGACTAACAACTGTGTTGATGCAATTCCAGCTCTGATAGATCGCTCAGAGAAACCTCCCATTTTACCAAGCTATTGGTTCACTAAGAACTATACCTCAATTGGGTCGTGTCAACACACGCCATAAGTGTCGCAATCTATGTTAAGAGAAACGAATCCAAAGACCAATATATGATGAAGGCTAGCTATTGACAAGCTCACCTCGTCAACGTCATATCGACCATCCGTTACGATAGGTCCAATAGCAACCTTAAATGTCTGAAAAGTTACTCAAATGGAGTTTCGAGCTAAACCAATTTGATATCACTTATCTCCCTCAAAGAGCTATCCATGGTCAAACATTTGCATACTTCATATCTGAATGCACTACATCAGACGATTATCCAATAAACAGTGGAGAACCATCCAACTGATGGAGAATGTACACAGATGGGACTTCCAATAATCGGCTTTCTAACGTCGAAGTTGCGTTAATGACTCTTGAGGAACGATCGATTTGCTGCACCCTGAAACTCAAGTTCCCCGAAACAAATAATCAAGCCAAATATGAAGCCTTGATTGCCACGCTCAAACTTGCAAGAAAACTAGGAGTGGAAACTTTGCATGTCTTATGTGATTACTGGTTAGTAGTATGCCAAGTCAGGGAAGATTATCTAACTAAGGGGCGGCGTCTTGCTCCTTATCTCAGCTGGGTCCAAGAGCTACTAGCCGACTTCGAGTATTACACCATTACATGCATCCTCGGAGAACAAAATGAAAAAACCGAGTCACTGGCCAAGCTAGCCAGTTCTTGGGATGCACGACAAATAATCTTTGTCCCGGTTGAAATACTTATTATTCCAAGCATTGACAGATGAAGATCAACTGGATCTTACAGATGGAGCCAAAAATGGAGTCATGGATGACTTCTATCAAAGATTATCTACAATAAGGACTCCTTCTTAAACAAAGGAATGAGAGATGGCATATCCTGTGCGAAGCTAGCCCATTAGTTAATCCTTGTAAATTTTGTATCCATTGATACGAAGTCTATATTAATGCATCCCAGATCGAACCAAGAGAGGATCGATACAAGAAATGGATCAAAAATAACAATCGACCGTTGTTGCAACTCAATTTCACATCGATCCAGGAGAGGATTGATACAAAACTCGATCAAAAGAACTTGGTAACGACCTATCAACATGCAAACATGAATGGGAGTCAAGTTAACATATGTGCATGTACGCCAAACTAACATTCAATTTTTGAAGTTAACAGGAATTGATTGCTTACCTAGTGATGATAAGAACGATGAAAAACAAATTGCTAGCGCTCAAACGCTCAGTTATAACAATACACAGCATGATCATTGACAATCAACAGTTCTACATCTACATCACTGAAGATCAAACAAAGATTACATCTTTTGAAGAAAAGACAATAAGAGAATCAGATAGAACTTTTTCAGAATGAAGATTGCAGCTTTTCAAAGCACGTCATGTTCATACAAGATGTACTTTGGGGGGCAAATGTTACCCCGCCTTTTGGTAAGGCCGTGACACCAAGAACTCGACTATAAACCGAGGGCAGTCCGTCCCGAAGATCGGTTATACACAGGTTTACTATGGATACTGGTAAATTTTATCTGAATTCGGATCGAGCTACAATTAATAAGAAATGACATGCCGTGCTATAAGAGCCAAAGTTTCAAATTTCAAGTCAATCGGAGTTCGTATGCTCAAGATATGGATCGATAAAAATCAAGAGAGAGAGAGCATCGATTCGTAACCATCAATGCCTGATCTACTTCGTATCCATCATATTTATCCTACTTCATATACATCATATTTATTCCACTTCATATCTATCACATTTTCTCCACTTCGTGTCCATAAAATGATGGTATTTCATATCGTTCCCCAAACGATCGATACGAAGTAGCGCCTAAAAGCATCGATACGAGGTGAGGTGCAATCCATCGATACAAAGCGGCTACACATAATCGATACGAAGTAGTCACTAAATCATCGATACGAAGTAGAGCACGGAGCATCGATACGATAAAAGTTGCCCAGAACGATATGAATTGTATCGATATGAGTTTGACAGCACATTGAAAATCCATACTTGCATCGATAATAACTTGAGATCTACAAGCCCAAATCCACCAAATTTTCACAGTAGCTTGCCTACAACGTCAAGAATGTACCAGATCAATTTCAGCTAAAAAGGATCAATTCTTGATCAATACGAATTCCATTTGTATCACTCTGATATCGAGTCGAAATCACCTTAACTCGATCCGTGGGCCCACCTACGTGAGAGAAAAGTCCTCCAAGATCTGGGCGAGATATTTGTTCCCCACGCATATAAATAGTGACCCCGGACCTACAGAAAATGGACTTTTTTGCCTCTCTATGTTGATACTCTACCAAAATTGCTTTTGTACTTCGATTGTACTATTGTAAGTCTTTTGTAACCAGCGAGTTATAATCAGTAAACATTAATCGTTCCATATGGATGCAGCCCATATGCCGAACCACTCTAAATTCGTGTGTTTCAGCACTTTTTCTCATCTGTTGATTGGTGTGTTTGTTAGATCTGCCTCATTTTACATTTACTTTCTTCATTTTATCTCTTCAAACACATTCAAAGAGTGTTGTGTCCAAATTTGGTACAAACAGCTAAAGTGAGCTTCAATAATATTGACAGTCCCCTGATGCAGTGACCCGCAGTTCCATACCCTTTGAGTTGATAATAATCCACTCCTATTTTACCTAAATTTTACAAAAGAGCGAATAACTTGGGTAAATAAGAAGAAAGAGGTAGAAGAAAATAAAACAACAACACAGAATCTCACAGTCACAGCGGAACAAAATATAATATATAATAACAGATTTTTATACAAAAGAATCTGTATCTGTTTTATACTTACAATCATTAGAGTACAATAATCAATACATCATCTGGACAGTTATAATAACTTGTCTCCATACAGCGGAAATATAAGCCAGGTACGGAAGTACATATCTATCATCCAGCTCGTCTCCTGAGCTCCATAACACCTTATCGTAAATCTGTAATACTCGGTCTGACACGAGTATTATAATAAAATAACACCCAAGTCAGTCTGGAAAACCAGCATGAGAAAAACACACTCAATTTGAATTATTAGAGTTATCAAAATCCTTTGAAAAACAAAGGTATCTCGTAAGACTGTGTCACACATAAACATGACGAGTTTTTCCCATACGATAACCAAAACATTTTATAGAAAATCCAGTAATATTATAATAGTGTCTAAATACAAATACTTATTCAAATAGTCGAAATCGTTACTTAAATAAATTCTAGCACATTAGGCTCTACAAACAAAACCGTAATGGCTTATATTAGAGAATGGATCCCATACAATGGCTGGGCCACTGGGGTACCTCGCATCATAGTACACCTCTAGAAAAATGCACCTAGGACCTCGCTGGGATCCCCTGCTACACAAGAGTAGCCTACCCCTAACCTAAGTAGACCTAATGTGTTATCACCCTGGGTGTTACCACCCTTAAAAATCGAGAGCTCCCTCTTCCATACACAAACATATCCATAGTTTATATATTCCCGAGGATATCTAGAAAAGTGACAACATACCCTAATTGGGTACGACCCACTTAGCCTTGCTGCATCTTTCCTGTTTTAGTCATTTTCGGTTGATGAGGCTTAAGCCTAAACGTTACCTTTCAAGAAACAATTCCATTTAGAATACTCATTGTCCTCTAATGATGATGTTCTGATAGCATTCGTCCATACAAGTTGTCTTGGGTCTGGACAAACCGAATCACCGTCTTCATCATCTTTACGGTATTCATTCGTAATGTTCAAACCGGATCGATGTGGTTTTAGGATAATCAAATCCGCTCCCGATCTCTTCGAAACGATTAATGAAATTGGGCAATATTGATAGTCGGTTATTAACTATCAATAAGACATCCATAAGCAGACGCTAGGCCTTATTTTGCAATTCTTCAAACATTTATTTCAAAATATCTTTACTAAGATATATATTCAAATCCCTTTCCATATTTCAATATTTGAAAACAATTTCAAATACTTAAATCCATTATAGGATAGTTTCAAACCATCTCAACACTTAGGAATATTCCCAAATTTCCATTTTTCTACTTAAAAAAAATTATAAGTCTTTTTTTCCAAAATCTTTGCAAATATCAATACTTAAGAGAATATTTCGTAACTTATCTCATAAGGCTTCAGAATCACTAATAAATTCCCTTTTACAATTTCCAAAAACAAGTATACTTATTTATAACCCCATTCTACAATTTATAAATTCTTTTATAAATTCAGATTTCATTTTCGAAGTTCCCATATTCAACATTTTGAAATTACATCTCCTCCAAATCCCTTATAAAATTCCTCTCCTCAAAATCATATCTATTTAAAAGCCTCATTTACGAATCTCGATAGAATTTATAAATAAAGTTTTCAATCACTTCAAAACTCTAAATATATAAAATTAGTGTTTAAAAGAATAATAATTTATTTAAAAAAAACATGTTCAAGTAATTATTTAAAATATCGAAAACACTTTTACAAACATCAATAACTCATTTTAAGATAAATAAATAAATTTTCAAATCTAATTTAAAAGTTAGAATTTTACTAAAATAAATACTTAATATTCGAAAATCTACTTACCAAAGTATTTCAATCCTAACCAGTTTAAAATTTCATAGTTTTAAATAATAAAAATTTCCTTTTAAAAACAAACTTAACATCTTAGAATTAAAATATATTTTTAAAACCTCAATAACCAATTCAATTTTATAAATTCCCCTCGAATCACATCACATCACTTCCATTTCGATCTTCTTAACTATTTTTTTTCACTTTTTCAAAAATAGTATCCGCTATTTTTTCTCACCCTATTTCCATATTCTAATATAAATTCCCCCTATAAATTTATATTTCAAATCTATCATCTGATATCGATTTCCTTTATTTATAAACACCGTTCATAAATTTTATAACTCCTTTGAGTTTCATTTTTTTTATAAAACTAATCTCGTTTATAAAATTCCATTTTTATAAACCCATTCCTTTGTAAATCATATTTATAACTACCAGTCTATTTTTAATATCGACTTCAACTCCTATTTATATTTCCAGAATATCATTTATAAATTATCTTATAACTCGTTTTTTTAAAATCTCCATTTAATAATTCACAATTGTTAAGTATAACCAAAAATCAAATATATTTTTCTAACTCAATTTCTTTAAAATAACCTCAATTCCAATGTAAATATTTTTATATCAAAAATTCCCTTTACTCCTTCAATTTAAAAATATATTTACGGTATTTAAAATATTAAAATTCAGGCCAGTGCTACAATAGTATCCAATAATTCCAATCATTACAATAATCTATAATGGATTATCTACACACATTATATATCACTATATATGGAAAATACACAATATATTTAAGGCATCCAGTTGGATCCCTCCAACTGATTTTCCTACATCCACAGATATTAATACATCATAAAATTACCAATCCCACTTCGAGGGGGATATCACGGTATATAGGGTCATCCACTATTATGCGGGACGCATAGGGTCTCATTCGCTATAATGTGTGAGATATCACTCCAACTACTAATATATATATAAACTATTGTATATATAATACCACATTCAACTAATAATAATATATCAATTCATCCAACCAATCAATAAATTTTAATTCTTATAAATTTAAACCTGTGACCAAATCGATTGAGATTTATTGACCTTGATTTTTAAATTCACCAAACCAAATTTGTAGCGTCCGTTTCATAGCTACGAATCCAACTCTACTCGTCTCATGAATTTGGATCCCATGTGCAAATTTTTATTAGTTTCATTAGCTAACCCAATTTTAAATTCTTAAAAAAAGAACTATGAAATTTTATTTTAAATACGGTGTATACCTCACCACTACATGCACTCATGACGGAGGACTCGAATTCCACGCTGCCTCACCTCGACTATAGCCGTTGCCTCCACCTTCAGCTTGACTGAAATCCACCACGATTCCAAGCCGCCGCTACGACTCGGCCTCGCGCACACACCTACCCTACCTGCAAACACCCTAACCCACCGCCCCACCCTTTGTTGCAGCCACCATTGCCTACACACGACTCGAGCAACCTTAGTTGAAAACCTACCCATGCGCGCGAAACCCCTCACGTCTTTCCTCAGTCGCTATTCACACCTTCCCTCACCTCGTGTCTCCCACTGCTGATCTTTCATCGATCATGAGCTCGTCCTCCAAAGACAAAGAGGTGCACCTCCCTTGCTACAACATTAGGTCGTGAACGTCATGATTCCTCCCACCAGCATTCTCGTATATGCACGCTTGTCATCGCGATGTGCTCGCAGTGATTTCTTTTATCGTATAATTTTTTTCTTTTCTCATTGTCGAATTCAGTAAGCAGGAGAAAGGGGAAAGACGAACTCAAAAAGGAAGGGTAGAAGAAAATGAAAGAGGGGCGTGATTTATTTCATTTTGAGATGAATTCGACATTTTTTCTCTCTTGGATCTCGTTCTGAATTGAAGAAGGAAGGAGCTCGGTTTTATTTGAATAAGTTCGAACTAATTAAGAGAAAAGGAAATGTCATGTGTTTCAGAAGGGATAAGACATGTGACATAAATTTGGAAGGAGGCGGCTCAACTGTTCACTGATTTTACTTTATTATTATTTTTTTATCAAAATATCTCGAACCACATACCGTGAAATCTTGACCTCCTATTAATACGTGCCGCTTGGCGTTTCTATTGTTATACCGCTACTCCAAACTCAATGGAACAAGTCCAGAGCCCCAATTCATTCGTATGAAGAAGATAGCTTTTTAAATCAACTATTTAAATATAATTCAGTTAAATTGTTTCTAAGCGTTTATATTCTATACGACTAAACGTTAACTCTAGATGCTACAATTTGAAATCCGATAATAATACACTATTACGGATCCAATGGAACTAGTTTCATCGAATTCCAAGACTGTCCCTCGGATCGCTATTTTAAGGTGTCGATTAAATCGACGATTTTCAAAAATTAGCGAAATCGCTTGAAATTTTAATTTTCTTCAAACTTTCTAACTCAATTGTAGTTCGCAGTCCAATATTTAAAACCACTCAAATATTCACAATTAATTGTCGAAAAATACGGGTCGTTACACCTAAGGGATGCTCCACCGATCCTTGTTCTTACAGAATTTAATTCATATGTTGATCAAGCGTATGCCAAAAATTCCTAAGTACTTGGTAGTTCAGTTTTAACACCAAGTAAAAATACTTAAAAATCTTCCTTTCAAAATAAATATTCAAAATTTTTCCAACATCTCATATAATAACTTTACAAATCATTTCTTCCATACTAAAAATTTAAATTGAAAAAATTATATACATTCTTTTTTATGTCAAAATCAATAATCCTTCAAATTTGAATACTTCACCATATTCATTTGTAAAATTTCCTTATTTCATGTAAAGTAAATTTCATTTATAAGTACCTTTTAAATGTTCACCATAGTCATCCTTATAATTATATGTAAATATTTGAAAATAGTTATTAGCATCATTACTATATTTAGAAAGATGGCTACTTAAGTTATTAAATCCATTATTTGAAATTTTGGGCATAAGTTCTTTTAAGAGAGAGGAGGAACAAACGACTCATAGTTTATCGTAAACAACAAACCTAACTTAACATTATTTATAAATGCTACCTCTATACAATCATATTTTTTCATTTTTTTATGAAAATATTTCCTATTATACGATACCAGTTTATTATATTTCAATTTCCTACCATTTATTCAATAGAATCTACTTACAATCTCATACGGAAACATACAAAGTAATGTCAGCAAAATATAGGTTTATAGGGCTTTCTTAACATATATTAAAGCTTGCTTAGGTTTCATTTTAATTTCATTCATAAATTTACACTTTTAAATTTTAATTTAAAGTTTACACCTTTTTACTTTTGGAGTTTTACCCTATTTTAGAAAAAATTCACCTCAATTTTTTTCTTTTAAGTTTACCTTTAAATCTTAACCTTCATCATGAAATGTTTAAGTTGTCGTTATAGATTAACATTCAAATCAACATTCTTATTAAATAATATCCCATTCAACGTCATCGATCAATCTATATTCAATTCAATATAATCCTTAATTATCATTAATATAATCAATATCTAAATTATTATCATCAATTATCATTTACTACAATTTGTTTGAAAGTGATTCAAAGCTATTTAAAATTACCAGTACTTAAATTTAAATAAATAATACTTAACATTTTGTTTTCATTTGTATTTACAATAATGTTTCATAAACTATACTATTATAGATTGTATTTATACAATTTATTTAACTTCCACAAATGAATCTCTAGTTATATTTCTTAATTTCATCTATTTTTCTTTGAATTTTAATAAACTTCTTTTATTATAATCTTCAATACATAAATCATATAACAAAATCTTTACATCTTTGTTCAAAATATATTCTTCCCTTGTATAAAGTTCCTTTATTTATAAATTTCATTTTATAAACCATATATATATAAATTTATTTTATATAATACCATCAATTTCATAAATAAATACTCTACCAATCCTTTATGAAAACTATTCCATAAATACATATCCAAAATAGTTCGTTTAGAATCCGTACCTAATAAAAGACAAGTGATATTAACAATTGTTATTAAAACATTCTTATTTCTTAATTTCTTCTTCATTTATTCTCAATTATTTTTATACTTACTTTTATCTTCCAAATACTTTTCATTAGAGGCATAAGTATATTCACAAACTATTAAGCAAATATTATTACTTAAAGATCTATTTAAAAGGAATTAAAAAAATTGTGTATAAAACATACATTACAATAAAACCCTTCTTCTTTTTATCATATTTATATTCCACGTTACAAATTCAAGTTAAAAGATGTTTCATATGAAATATATGTGTTTTCATAAACTCAAATATACCCCTTCCCTATTGTATAAATGTAAATTACTTATAGATTAATTAAACATAGTTCAAAAATCAGAACACTATAGTCAATGCTCATAAATTGGCCGAGCACGACTAATCAAACAATAAATGATAATAGTTGAACAAACAAGTACATCATAAATAACTATCTCAATTATTAAAATTATTCCTTTAAATATAAAATATAATTTTAGGTAAAATTATTTCATTTACCTATTTTCAAAACGATACTATGTCCATTTGTCTTTCTAAGTATTTAGAAATCCCTATCGTACTATGGCGTCCCATGTTCCGATCACAATTTATAAATATATCAACAAATAAATTAACACAGTATAATTTTTTTTATAGCACTAACAATTACGAACTCTCATACACACACACAAAGTCACAATCATTCTAGGGTATTTATAACCCAATCTCTACCGAGTTTACCCCCAATAGGCTTAGGTATTCTCTCAACCAAAGCTTTATACCTATTGCAATGATCCACATTTTGGACAGTTTAAGTTGACAATAAACCATACATGTCTGAATCAAACAGTCCAAAAAACAGGTAATCTACGGAATTGAAAAAGAAAATAAGAAGAAAAAACAATAATCAGTATCTCACGACGGAATGACAAAACATAGTAATCACATAAGCAATTCGTGGAGCTGTTTTACAATATAAATTTAACTTTCATTTTACAGCATAATCAAAGTATAATAAACAAACATACCAAATAATGTAGCAGAATAATACTAATAAATATAATCATCAATCTCCATCTTCATCTTCAAGAAATAATGCCTTTAGATACTGAAATACTCAGGCTGACCCGAGCGTAACGAAAAGATAAAACATTCGAGTCAGAACTAAAAATTCTTATGTAAGTTAAATTAATATCATGAGAAATAAGGGTATAAGTAACTTAAGAAATGTTACGGGGTTTTCCATCTCATAAGGATCCATTAAACTATCTATATATAGTAAGATACGCTATGTATGTAGTATCTCAGTAAAGTAAATATTTTTCTTAGCGTTAAGGCTTTACGTTAATCCACCTTAACACATTTTTAAGCATTATCCTATAGTTTCTTAGTAGCATAACCAGCAACATCGGTAGTCGAGGAGGCACCGTGATAGGACAGCACTAAAGCAAAGTCGTAGTGGTCGTGTATAAGGATAATCATATGACAAGGCAGTGAGGCAATGCCCAAGGTGGGATTCTACCTGTTTACCCTTTTTGGCTAGTCGTCACACATCGCTACAACGACTGTCGACTAAGTCCATCACCCCTAAAATCAAATCAAGATGCACTGATAAAGTCAAAATCCATATTGTAATACGAAGGGGTGATGGCCCCTAAAGGTAGTTAACCTCTTGGCTAGACATAGGTTCCTGTTTTAGTCATTTCAAATTGACACAAATGTCAGGTCATCTATCATCATTCACTTACTACAATCCAGCAAACATATGCCAATCCAACCACTTCATTCTGGAAATATACTCTGCATACATAGTTATTAAAGTGGTTCCGGTATTGACAGAGGGTACATCAATATCCGTTCTAGGCCTCTTTAATAACTAACTGTCCATTTTACACACCGTATGGTCATTTTATATTTTTATAAAACATATCACATTTCATATCACAAATATGTTCAAATCAGATTTAAATTTTCATATTTCATATCAAAATATCATTATTTAAATTCATTCCTTTAAACTTAAAACAGTTTTGGATTTAATAGCTTTGAATTTAAAAATAGTTTGAATTAGAATAGTATTTAGTATAAAAATAGTTTGAACTTAAATAGTTTTTAATTAAAAATAGTTTTAATAAAATACGTTTGAATTTTAGTAGCTTAAAATAAAATAGTTTTAATAGAAAATAGTCAGACTTTAAATATAGTTTGTAATAAATAGTTTTGAATGAAATTACTTTTAATTATCAAATGGTTTCTTTTCTTTAAACCAGTTAACCCAATTACAAATTTTGAATTTCACTTTAAATAACATTTCAATTTAAGATGATTTTCCAATTTCAAACTTCAATTTAAACCAATTAAATTTGAATTTTTAATTCAAAGTCAACTATAATTTAAACGATTTCAAATTTCAAATAATTCAATTTTGATAAATTCAAGTTCCAACTAATTCAGTATTTAATATTTTAAAATAATTCAATTTCATAAATTCACAATAAATTTCATAATCAGCCTTTACGATATAAAATTGATAAATTCAAGTTAAATCCTTTAAAACAATTTCATTTAACAAATTCAAATTCAAAAATTTGAAACTATTTCATTTGACCAAATTCAGTGTCCGTATATAATTTTCTACCCTATGGCCAAGTGATCATTATTTCAAATTTCAGTTATATAGGTATATATCATTTCAACCCACATTTCGATGTCATAGACATATATCATTTCAATCTTTTCTTAGTCCAGTTATTAAATGTTTAAATGATCCCGATGATATACAGTTCATCAATTTACATGGTGCCAACATAGATATCCAAAATTAAAAATATCATCCAAGATTAATAATATCATCCAAATAAACAAACATATCATCCATGATCAATTTATAACATACACATGCAATTTATATTCAAATCAACTAATTAACATATATCAAAAAATTATTAATTATCAATATTGGGGTGTTCAACTAGAAGTGTTATTCAGTTTTCAATGTCAATTTAATTTCTTAAACAGTAATCAAAATAATTTATCGCCTCATAATTTTTAATTTAACTTGCAGAAGAAATTTTTAGTATTGTGTGAGTGAGTTTAATCACTGGCCTTTGACTTACACACATTAAAATCCAAACAAATGTGCTTTTTCCAACAATCTCCAAACATAGCCAAACTAGTTTCATATTGTTTGGAATTTCAATACGAGTCCAACGGAAAAAATCATGCTTGAATCGAAGTTCATATGCAAAAGATATTCAGGTTATAAGAATATTATTAAAATAAAATATAAAAACATGTACACATATTTTAATAATAAAACAAAAAAATTAGTTACTCATATTAAGAAGCCTGCTCATATTTCTAAAGCCAAATGACATGATAGCTCATGCATGGAGGAAGGATGCTTTAGGAAATGGATTTGCAAACAAACGGAAAAGATTGGTTTCATGAAAATAAGGTGCTAACAGTTGTTTTTTTTCCAATCACGCTTCAAGCAAAAGAAATAATGGCAGCACACTTTGGAAATGGAAAGTTAGAGAAAGTGGTTTATCAAATATGAAATAAATAAGGGTAAAGCACGTTTGGAAATTGAAATATAAAAGAGAAGGATTCGAGAAGATGTAAGTTTGCAAATTGAAAAGGGACCAACATGAAGGTAATTAACAAAGGAAAAAAGATACATGTTGGAATTTGAGAAGACGTTTTTCATGGCAAGCAAATCTTTTGGTATAAAATTTTAAAACGTGCGCTACCGCAGTTAATTTCATTAACATAAAGGTAATGTTTCAAGGCAAGGCTCACGTGTAAATAAATGAAACTTACTAGAAAACCAAGAGAGCCGTGTATTTTATAAAAGAATGTAATAATAATAAAATATTTTAAATGAAAGCGACAATTTGAATTTGAGAAGGTAGACTGTACATCGAAAGCAGAACTCTAATATACTCAAAGTTAAGAACATTCATTTTAACCTATTTTATTAACCCCAATACGCTCAAATTTATATATATATATATATATATATATATATATATATATTTAGTACACAATAAATAAAATTAAACATTGCAATTAACTTAATGGGGACCGCCGCTACACACAATAAAAGATGAGCGGGACCCCAAATACAAATTTGGAGCGAAATAAATTTCCTATGTAAACATGTTAACTATTCCAAATCAAAATTTTAACCAAACCTTCAAGTTGTTTTCTTACCATTTTATTTTTTATTTATAGATTAAACTCAAATCAAGTTTGAATGTTTGGATAAATCAAATATTCCGACTAGAACGTACAAAAAAATTCAATTCTTTTATTTTAATGAAATTAAACTTATATTCAAATTAAAACATTCATTTATTTGATAAAAATGTATTTTTCATTAAATCAATCCTTTTCCTTTATTTTCATTGAAAAATATTTCTTTTTATTGCATAGTAATTTACAATAACGCCTCCCTCTTTAAAACAAACTTATATTTAAAGATTATCCCATTGAAGAGTTACAGAAATAATATGTCATACAGCCATGCCGTTTCCTTATCAATTGATTTCCTACTATCATTACATTTGTGAGTACTTACAATTTGAACGTAATATTTCTCATTGAAATACTCATTATATTTTTAACACAAAATGTAAGTCGCACACACCAATAATTAATTACAATTCATTTCTATTTCTTATTAATGAAAGACTTAATTGCTATCAATTACAATAATTAAATTTCAAAACATACCCTAATATAGGGAAGATAATTAATCCAATAGTTTTCCTTTGAATTTTAATTCAAACATATCAAAATTGTTGGTTACAATAAGAGTTAGAAATTTGCTTACAAAATAATTGATCTATTATTTCTGCAATCAATATCTCCGCTACAATACATTTAAAATAAAAAAAATATGATTTCTTCTTAAATAAAGAAATCTAATTTATTATTGTTTATTAATATTTATTTTTCCAATTAATTAGAAATTTACATTCAGATAGTTATTCCTTTCATTCAAACCAATGTCATTAAAATGCACACTAATGTATGTTATCATTCTTATCTTATTACAAAACTATGCTATTAATAGAAATTTAAATTAAGCTCATAGTTCTATTATTATTTAATTTGTATCAATACAATCTTAAAATAAATTCTAAAATTTTATTCAAAAATATTATTTAATTTAATATTTTTAATTGGTTAAAAACGCGTGTTGTTACAGAAATGCACTTTCCATTCAATGTACTTATGACCCATTCATTTTAATGATTACTATTGGACTAAACCCTTAGCCCGTTCTGCAATTTACTAGCCATTCGTTGTCTTGTGAATGTAAGGTAAATGTTGAAGTGCCAAACTCTAGGCATTAGTTGGAGTTAACTATATAGGTTCATTGTTCGTACATCTTCATCTAGGATGTTTATCTCCTATCGCGCCTAACTATGGGCATTGATTTATACTTAAGCCTCCAATCCGAGGGCAGGAGTTGAGAAGATGAACGGTCGTATCACGTTCGTTTTGACTTGTCCTCCTGCCCCCTACATCAAGGATGAGAGTTAGTGTACGAATAGTCATGTCACATCTAGTTTAAGTTTACACTCTTGCCTCCAATCCAAGGATAAGAGTTGAATGATGGGCGATCGAGTTATGCCTATTTAGTTTATACTCCTTCCCTTGGTCCAAGAATAAGAGTTGGCTGGTATCGATCTCCGGATAATGGAAAGAACTTCAAGGGTTCGATTATGGACCAAAGAAATTTGGTTGGCACCCAACTACGGGTACTTGCATACCAGCATTATTCACATTTAGATTGATTTGAGTCGGTCAAATCACAACTCTTAAGTAATGGAAAGATAGAGTCTTGGATTCGTGAAGCCGTTTTATTTCATAAAAGATGGGAAATGACAGGCTCTAGCCAATTATTTACAAATTTATTTCTAAGTGAAGTAGCATCGTAAGTGCTCGCTATTCCATATCCTCAGGAGTGTAATCCCATCTATCATCGCAAGCCTGAAAGTTCCATCTCTAAGATTTTTCTCTATTGCATACGGACCTTCCCAAGTCAGGCCCAAGTTTCCATGGCTAGGGAAGATGCGTTTGAGAACCAAGTTGCCAACTTCAATGGTCTGGTTCCTAATCTTTACATTGCAATACCAAGAGACTTACTGTCGGTGTGTTGTTACCCTCAACTTAGCTGCATCATGCTTCTCATCGATCATATCAAGTTACTCTAGTAGGAGTTGCTCACTAGTCCATGGATTGTAGTGAATCACTCGATGAGAATGTACTTCTAGTTCAATCGAATAGTTCAATCGAAATCAGCCTTTGATCTATAGCTAGGGAGAATGGAGAGTGGCAAATCGTTGGCTTGTGGGTTGTTTGATAAGCACATAGCACCGGTTGAAGTTCATCGGCCCATTTTCCCTTAGCCATTTCCAACTGCTTCTTAAGAATGGACTTGATAATCGTATTTATAGCTTCAACCTATCCATTCTCCTAAGGATGTACCACTGTAGCAAATCTCCTCCCTATGTGACGTCGATGGCAGAAATTTTTGAATTCGGTATTGTCGAATTGGGTTCCATTATCAGTAACGATTATATGTGGAACTCTAAAATGATAGAAGATATTCCGGACAACAAAGTCGATTATTTTCTTTGTGGTGATCATAGCCAACGACTCTACCTCATCCCATTTGGTGAAGTAATCAATAGTGACGATGGCATAGTTCACGCCATCTTTAGATATCGACAACACACCGATGATATCAATTCTCGAACTACAAACGACCACAGACTGGTCATTTGAGTAATCTCCATTGACGGGGCTCTTGGAATTTAGAAAATCTAGTAGCACTTGTCACACTTCCGGATGTAATCAGTTGCATCTCAGTTGGCCAAAAATATCCATAATGAAAGATCTTCTTCACTAAGGTTTGCCCCCTAGTGTGGTCGCCATAGGCCCCTTCATGAACTTCGTTTAGGACTCGCTTGGCCTCATCATGAGTGACACATCGAAACATGGGGACAGAGAAACCCTTCCTGTAAAGTACCCATTCTTGCATGATGTATCTCGAAGCTTGTCGAAGGAGATTTCGTCGTTCATTCATTCTCTCCGGAAGGATTCCTCTTTGCAAATAATCATATATTGGAGTTATCCATGACACCTTTTTGGGTTCCATCTCCAAGATCCAATCAACATCCATTTAGTCGATTCTCAAAGCCGAAAGTACTTCCACCAAAACCAAACCCATAAACTATGCATCTCCAGAACTATACTTAGCCAGTGAGTCGGTCTTCTTATTCTCCTCTCTAGGAATATGGATGATCGTATAATATTTAATTTGCTAAGTAGCTTAAGGAATCGGTCAGATAAGGAGCAAATCTTGGTCCTTTTTCTTGAAACTCTTTCCAAACTTGGCAAACCACCAGCTGGGAATTGCAGAAAATGTGTAAAGTCTTTATTCCTCCTCTTTGGAAATCTTGATTCCTATAATCAAAGCCTCATATTCAGCTTCATTGTTCATTGCCGAAAATTCAAGTACATCGAAACATGGTTCATTAGATGCACCATCCATATATTTCTTTCACCTGGTATCTTTCTCAACACTACTCTCTAGAGGATCATCTTATGCAGTGAATCCAGTTATGAAATCCATCAAAGTATGACTTTGGATTGCTCTCCGAGGTTGATAGGTTATGCCGTATTGGCTCAATTCATTGTTGCATTTCAACAGCTTTCCAAAAGTATCAAGTTGCTGCAAGACTTGTCGCAAAGGTTGGTCGATGAGAACTTTGATTGGATGAGCCTGAGGGTAAGAGGGAGCTTTCTCGAAGCGATGAACAGGTAATATGTAAGCATCTCCAACCTTGGATAATTTCTTTCTACTTCCATCAATTGCTTACTGATATAATAGATTGGTCGCTGAATGCGGGATTCCTCTCATACAAGTGCGGCAATCAAAGCATGCACCGACACTACCAGGTATATAAACAGGTCGTCATCATCCAATGGCTTCGAGAGGATGGGGTCTCTCCATGTGTTCCACCAGAGCTTGGAATGCGCCTTTACATTCATGATTTCATTCAAACTTCCTTTTTCCTTTCTTAATGACGTCAAAGAAAGGAATGCATTTGTCCATGGCTCTAGAGATGAACCGACTCAGGATGACGTCCTTCCAATTCAAGCTTTGGACCTCCTTGATCATCTTAGATGTCCCTATCTTTCTCAATACCTCAATCTTTTCGGGATTAGCATCAATCTCATAGGATTTCACAATGAAGCCCAAGAATTTCCTTAACGTAACACAAAAAGGGCATTTCAAGGGATTGAGCTTCATCTGTATTTTCAGAGGACACCAAACATATCTGCCAGATCATCAACATGGTTCACTGCATGCCATGTCTTCACAAGCATGTCATCCATGAAGATTTCAATCAAACATCAATTATGATCTTTGAACATATAGTTTACATGCCTCTAGTAAGTTGCTTCTGCATTCTTTAATTTAAAGGGCATGACTAGATAACAACACAGTCTAACGTCGATTGTGAAGCTGGTGTGTTCCTGATCCGAGATGTGCATCAGGATTTGGTTGTATACAGCGTACGCATCCATGAATAAAAGTATCTCATGTCCAATTGTCGAATCCACCAACTGATCGATCCTCGAGAGAGAGAAGCTGTCTTTTGGGCATGCTTTATTTAAAGTCGAATAATTGATGCATTTCCTATACTTACTGTTTTCTTTCTTTACCAAGACAAGATTGAATATCCACTCCGAATATAAGGCGTCACAGATGAATCCACTGTCCTTCAGCTTATCCACCTCTTCTTTGAGTGCAATGGATCTCTCTGGACCAGGCTGCGCTTTATTTCACAAGAATGCGTTTGGGATTTATGTTCAATGCATGGCTTACTATCTCCATGATATTCCACAAGCTGCAATATGATCTTCAATATCTGTATTAACTCATCTCAGTTGACCGGGATATTAGTCTTTAGCTCGGCTAGAGCTGCTCTTTCATCCAATGGCTCTTTTCATGGGTCTATATCTATATCCTTATGGTACCGACTATGCTGCTTTAGTCAGGGTTCATGCATTGGTTGCTATGCATCCAAATCCTTAATGCAGAGAGTCCCTCTCCATATCTTTTCCTTTCTCCCTTTGCCTCGCCTCTCTTAGCTCGACGATGTAGCATTCATGGCCAGTCATATGATCTCCCTAGACAACCCCTATATCATTCTCTGTTGGAAACTTCATTGTCAATCACCAAGGATCTATAGCCGCTCTGAATTCAACCAGTGCCGGTCGGTCCAAAAATGTATTATACGCTGAGTAAATATCCAATACCAATAAAGACACAACCCGCACTTCCTTGCGGTTTCCCTTACTAAGTACCACCGGTAATTCTACATATCCAGTCGGCTTAGTAGCCATCCCATTGAACCCCTGTATTCGAGATTTATAATGTTTCAAATCCTTTACTTCCAAATGCATTCGATCGTAAGATTTTTGAATAGAATATTGACTAAACTCCCATAGTCAATCAACACCTTCCATACTATCGCAGGACTAATCGTGGCTATGATCACAAGTGGGTCGATTGTTGGAGCTTCCATATCAGCATTTCTGTTTCGAAAAATAATGTCAGCGATCATCATTCCGCATTGCTTCGTCGAAGTTCCATCCTCAACTGCAAGGCAGCTCATCCACAACATGCTTTATAGCACTAACATATCTAACCATTTCAGCTAGAATTTTATCAGCTAGATATGGTCCATCGACGATTGTGTTTCTCACCAAACATTTCTCAAATCGCCTAAGATCCTCACCACTAGGACTAGCTTGCCCCTGTCGGGATATCAACCCAAGGGAATTGAAATTTCCTTGTCTGCCATCCTGTGGGGCTTTTACAAACTACTGTAATTTTTTCTTTCAGATTAGCTCCTCAATAACATCGCGCAAGTGCGCGCATTCATTGGTTTTGTGACCGTGCATCTCATGAAACCTATAGAAATTGCCAGATCTCTTCTCCTTCTCAATTGACTCTCTCGGAGCTGATTTCCTATACTGCTCGATACCTTGAGTTGCCAGATAGATATTCTCTATATGAATTGTTCAGTTTGGTATAACTGTCATACTTAGGAGTTCTAATACGATTCCGATCATATGGCTTTTTCTTATTAGCCCCATCATCATTCCATTTTCTATTATTATTTTGATTACCAAAATTCACATCCATATTTTCGAAACTCGCTTCAGATTTCTTAATAACAACGTGCTTTGTATCACTTCGTCAGAATTCGCAGCACCGGTCCTCCATGGACCTTTGCACGTTTTCTCCAAGCGTAAGTACTCATTAGCCTTTCTTTAGAAAGCATTCATTGTTGGTAGGGGATTCCTTTCCAATCAATCTCCAAAATCTAAATTGGGATGAATCCCTTAATCAACGCCACCAACAGTATATGATCCTTGGGATTCATAACTTCGTTCAAGATCGTATGGAATCGATGTAAGAAATACTTCAGTGATACACCATCAGCTTGGAAGAGGTTTGACAAAGACATCACATACGTTGGACGTGTAGTATCTAAGTGGAATTTCTTTATAAACTTCTTCGACAACTCAATGAAAGATGATATGGACCTCAATGGAAGTCGAGTTAACTGCTTCATAGCTACTAATTCTAGCCAAATTGAAAAAAAATGACATTTCATGGCATCGGAAGCTCTAACGAAATCCATATGCCATTCATATCTCATCAAATGATGCCTAGGATCCGTTGTTCCTTCATACTGCGACATAGTCGGCATTACCAACCTTCGGGGATATCAGTCGCGCAAGATGTTTTAAGTAAACAGATTTCGACTAGGAGAGGTACCCACTCATCATTGTTTTTGGAATGATTTTCACTAACAAATCTTCTGACCTCATCCTACAGGTAGCCCAGGTTAAAAGGTTCGACTAAACGGTGCAAATCAGGCTCCTCTATGAGTGTTCGACCTGGCGAATGCTCTTGGTTTGGCTCTCGATACCTAGGTTCTCTAGCCTTCGGGAGATCCATTCATCTATTAGTCCTCTATGTTTAATTTCTATGGGTTATATCATCAACAACAGCACAATTCTCCATTTTTTGATCATTGGTAGTGCCTTTAGAAATCAGTTCCATGTCGCCTTGTCGACAGCGAGCTCTGGGCCCACCATAGGATTGGTCGGTACCAACCCATGCTCTTAGGTCGGTATCGATCCCTAAGTTTTTACCTGGAGCTCATCCTCTTCCTTGGTAAGATGTTCCAACAATGTTCTAAGTCCTCTTTCGCTTCCTGTCCTACTGCCTCAGGTCAGATAGTGAGGAACTTTATAATTATGAGCTGGAATCTCTCCTACTTCTCCAATGGCTATTCTGAATTAGTTCATTTAGTAGTCTCAATGTGACAACCCAAAATTCTGACTTCTGAGAATTGACATTAACACAACCATGTCACAAATACGAGTGCCAGAAAATTGAATAATCATGGTTTAAAGAAATAAAGATAGATAATAGAAGCATCAGATTCTCACATATGCAAGGATCAATAAAATTATACATCAAAGTTAATGTAAACAATTTTCCACATGAAATAAGATAGATATTAATGTTAGAAATGCAGATTACGGATCTTAAGGCTGGAATAACATTAGAGGGGGAAGGGTGAATAGTGTTTTATGGATTATCTAAATCTTTTTGAAAATTGTATAATTTAATCACCGACAAATGCAATTCACAGATATAGATATAATCACAGAATCAGACATAGATGCAAAATCTTAATAAAAGCAATAAAGGAAAGCACACACTAGGATTTTATGTTGGTTCAGACTTACCCTACATCCAGTCCCGCATAATTGTACAGATTTCTGTTCAAAATAACTCCTAGATTACACCCTCGATTTCAAGGCCACAAGTTACACCCTCCTGTGTTCGAGTCCAAGGCAAACTCTCTTGATTTACCAGGCCACGATATCACCTAACTTATTTCCGAGGCAACAATCACACCCAATTGATTTCAAGGCTCAACTGCATCTTTTACTCAATAGTTTGATTTACAAATAATCCTATAACTCTGAATAACACTGAGGTCTTATTGGACAGAGCGGCAGAGAATCAAACAAGGGATAACCAAGTTTAATTCACTTGGTATTTCGGTAGAGTATGATTTGGGATTCTTTAGAATAAATGTGGAAGATGAAGAGGAGAGAAAGTGAATGAAAATCTGATAATAATTCGTTTGGCACTTATTGGTATTTATAGAGATTAACAGCTATATCTATTCGTAAAAGGATACCATGAATAGACGTTTCTTTTGAAAATTTGAAAATTAACGGGCACCATGTCGACATAGGGGTAGGAGTATGTCGACATGCTCTAGGCAAAAATGGTGATTTTAATTTTCTTGTTAAAATTGGTTTTTATAAATTTTCAAAACAATTTCTATACTTTTATAAATATACTTAAATATAGTTTAACTACATAAAAGAGTTTAGAGTGTAATATATAATCTTAATCTATAAAGTGATTTAAAATATGAGTATATAAATATTTAAAAACTAAATATTCAAACAAGATATAGTTTAAAATCAAGGACAAATTGAAATCAAAACAAAAAATGATAAAGATAATTTTGAGGCTATAGTATTTCAAACAGGAGAGATGTCTTTTTGAAAAGAAGGTTTTGAAATTTTTTTTAAAATAAGAGATATATTTTTGAAAAGCATTTTCATAAAATTAGTGGATATCAAAATAGGACCACTATATGTTCCACTAGATATTGTCGTGGGTTCCATCCCACTCGGGTTCCATCCCTTTAACAGACTCGAAGTGGATTCCATTCCACGAATAAATTTCGAATAAAGATGTAAGTGCTTTCTAGAATTTTTAACGTAATTCTAGATTCAATACTTATCTTGCACTTTGAAATCTTGAACTCTTGATATCTTGATACTCATGAGTCTTCAATCTTGATATATTCAATCTTTAAATTCATCAGTCTTGTATCTTTATACTGTACAGTCTTCATTCTTGATACCTGCATGTTTATATCCTATATATGTATACATATATATACACATAAACTATAATGTTAGTATTTATATTTTATAATAAGTCCTAAGGCTGTTTTCATCAAAACCATCCCTCTCATGGACTAAAATCTCCCCCTTTTTGATGATGACAACCTACATTTATAAAATATACTTCACCATTATTCTAACTCCCCCTAAAACTAATACCTACCCCTTAATCTAAGTATAACTACTCTAACTACTCTATTTTATAATTCTCCCCCTTTGTCATCAACAAAAAACTAATCCTATACTAATATAACTCCCTCGCAATCTAGTACTAGAGTACCTGTTGCAAACTAAGATGGAATACATCTGTATATATATAATAACATGATTTACTTAATGAAAACATAACAAATATGATAGTTAAATCCAATAACCATATATTATGTTTTATATAATTTTATACATTCCATTCAACCAAATTAATTGTATTCAAAGCAAATCTAAACAACTCAAATCAAATCAAACAATTCAAGTCAAATCAAACAATTCAAAAACAAGCAATTCAAACCATAAGGAGATCAAATAATTTTAGGAACTTCAACCCATT
The DNA here is from genome assembly GCA_030765085.1 of Allium cepa. Lineage (NCBI taxonomy): Eukaryota > Viridiplantae > Streptophyta > Magnoliopsida > Asparagales > Amaryllidaceae > Allium > Allium cepa. The sequence goes on along the minus strand of CM060945.1, from coordinate 158,903,027 downwards.
CTTCTTCTCCAAAAATAGGGCCCTTTTTAATATCTTCCCAATCTCATTATCTTGAATCAAAGTTCCTTCAGGATTTGCATTGAAATCATCTTGTTTAGGGCAGAAATCATCCAATAGAGGGCATCGAAATGCTTCACTTGTTCTTTCATAATCTGCATTTGACTTAGTTCTAGGTGTCCTTGATTGCGGAGAATAAAACTAAGTATATTCTTGAATGACATGAGAATTTATTTAAGATTTTCAATTAGAGTTAGAGAAGAGGATGCCATTTTGTTAAATAGTTAAAAGATGTAAATAGAGATGAGTAGAAATAAAAAGTTTACAAATTTTTGAAGAAATAGGTGTTTAAATAGGCAGGAATTCATTAGAAATGAATAGACAAGAGTTAGTTATTTTAAATTCAAAATTTAAAAAATAACTAAATCGGACTGTTATATGTTGACATAGGGTATTGGGGTATGTCGACATGGGTCTTCTTTGTTTTATGCATTATGTATATATATAAAATTATATATTATACTATCATTCATTCTAGAGATACAATAAGATAGAAAGACATAAGATAGATAATAATTCATAGATAGATGAGCTAATACATGAGATACTTCATAATATGATAAAAACGCAATACAAGTTCATAAAAAATAAACTAGTACATCACATCCTAGTTTTTAGAATGTGGTAGAGGATGAGAAGGATGATGATAGGCCAAGTTTTCGACCAACTTTAGCAAAGAACTTGTTCATATTAGTGATCATTTTATCTAATTTCTAACTAACAGATCTTTTGAGAATCCGTTGATTTTCCACTACGATCTTTTGATTTTTGAGGAGAGTTTTGTTGGAAGGATTTTTAAGATATTCAATACTTTCCAAGAAGGTGTCTTCATTCTCTTCTTCAATTTCCATTTCCTCCCCTGCTTCTTCATCTTCCTCATTTTCTTCTTCCATCTCTTCATAAGCTAACCTTTCATCCTTTTCGGCAAGAGATTCGTATTGTTGAAATATGAAAGGAATTTCATAAGAGAAATATTGGCATGATTAAATACTTTTCTTGAAACAAATTCTTCCCGTTTATAATCAACGCCAAAATAATTAAAAATACAAGTGAAATAGATTCTATGATGTAAAGTATTCTCACCGATTTCCAAATTCTTAGGACGAAGTTCTTCCATAATCACATGTGCTCAATTAATGTCATAATGAACAAAAATAGCAAAAAGAGCTTTACAAACTTTCAAAGTCGGGTTATTAAAATTTCCCAATCTAGGAGTGATAGTATGTTGCAAAATAAGATTAACAATACGTGCTTTCGGACGAAAGTTACGATTTTTAAATTCAAAGTTGTCATCTCTTTCGAAAATGTGATGAAATGTCTCACGAACATTGTAACAACCCGCATATTTAACGATTTTATATTTAAATGTTTGATTTAAATATAGCATCGTTAGTCGGATTTTGGTCTGAAATGTTACTTTCTGCAAATGGCCGAATTGGAACTCGAAACTACCTCCATTGGTTCCATAATGGCGTTTGCGATCTTTTTGAGTATAATCTTTGATATGTTTGGAGTTTGTGAATTTTGGTTACTTTTTCTATTGGGTTTGGGTTTGGGTTCAGCCCACTAGCTTAACTAATCCTCTAGCTTAGCCACTCCTCTCATTCACTTATTCATTTCATTAAACTTGAGCTTAGAACTGAAAATGGGGGAAAGGAAGAGGAATTAGAAATTAGCAAGCCCTAGTTCTCCTTTGATCTTGATTTCTTGCTCCAAATTCATAGAGAATCCATTGGTAAGTTCATCTCCATCTTCTCCATCTCTTCTCCTCTTCAATTTCAGTAATTTTCCTAACCCTAACTTAGGAAATACTTGCTTTGATTCTAGATTGAAGCTTGTAGTGTTGAAGTGGAGTGAAGTGGTTGATTCCTTGCATTATGCTTCTTCATCTTCTTTGTTTTGTGTAAAAAAAAAGGTGAGTTTTTAACTCACATCTACTTCTCCCTGATTTCATGGGCGTTGGTATGAATTCCTAACAAGTATGCATGTGCCATTGTTTGGGAATTGGAAAGAATTTGCATTTTCATTCAAATAGGGCAGGAAGTGCAAAATCATCAGGTTCGGCCGACCGAGTGCAGGCTCCGGTCGACCGACCTGCTGCCCCGAGCCATAATTGGGTTTCTGCATCTGGCCGGCCGACCGAGCCCTGCAGTCTGGTCGACCGATCTGCTTTGTTTTGCCTGTTTTCCTTATTTTGCATATTTGATTGATTTTTCCGGATTCTATCGATTCAAGTTGCTTTTTAATGTTTGTTATTGCATCTTTGACTTTGATAACTTACTCTTGACTTCATCTACGGGTTTTTATAAAATAATCTCTCAAATCGCATTTAAAGGCTCGTTTCTTCAATTCATAAATTCTATTTAAAACACACACTTTCGCACTTCGAGCGAAGTGGAAGGGTGATTAAATGGTTGGGCAAAACACGGACCACGAATCTGTGCGTTTATCCTTCTGATTAATGCCCGACCTATTCGATTGACCGTTTTGGCCTTCGGGTTTGGTTTATCGATGATATGAGGTAAATTTGTACTACTTTGAGTGTGAAATTAACTAATGGATAGTAAACCGTTTAGTGCGAACGGGTGGTTATGGGACTCACGTTACCACTTTTTGGATTCCTCTTTGGGAGTTTGTGACACATGCTGCCTTTGGGATAGTGTCTTCGGACTGTCTCCTCTGGCTTGTTTCCTTTAAATATCGCCTTTGGAGTTGGTCCTTTGCCCCGACTCGCAAAAATATTTGGGGTTGTCGGTTATCTTTAGTATTGCTTTCGGAGTGGTTCCTTCACCACCGCTCAAGAGAAAACGGAGTGGTTTCTTCACCACCGCTCAAGACGAAATGGAGTGGTTTCTTCACCACCGCTCAAGAGATATCGGAGTGGTTTCTTCACCACCGCTCAAGAGATAACAGAGTGGTTTACTCACCACCGCTCATGATGTTTCATTTATATGTATATTCCCTAGGTATTGCTTTTCTGTATTGGTTCTTTGGAGCCACACGAAATATAGCACCTACCTTGTGGAACTCGTATTTATCGGTATTTGTTGTTTGCCTTATGGCTTGCTTTGTGATATTCTTATCCTTTGTTTCTATATGTTGCCGATGATATGAGGCTTGATCTATATGATTCATCTTTCGTTAGATGATTGTGTTATCTCTTTTAGAGATATCTATTATGCTTTGTAACCTTGCAGGTTTATTGTTGTTCAGTTTATTTAACTGATTTGTTTAGATAGACTGATCCGTGTAATTTATACTCGGGTCTGACCGAGTTGTTTCAGGTTAGGTGCTTTTGGACTTATCCTATTTTGCTTCCGCATGGACTATTCGCTAGCTTCATTTTATTGTAGCGCCTTTTGTGGTCCTTATCTGTTGTAACTCTGTTATTCATACTCTTTTTCGTCTCGTCTGTATATTGTGGTCTCCTGTACCACTTGACATGTATTATTTTGTATACTCTGTTGTGTATCTGTGTATGTGTATATTATGATCGACTGTTCTGTGATGTGAATTACATTTGAGTTGTTATATTTTCTTCTGATAGATCCTTTAGCCATTGTAGTTTTGCTTTAAATATTTATTGAATAGGCCGAATTTTAATGTGGTTCTACTTTTCGACGCATTTAGTGAATAGTTAAGGTAAGATTACACATGGTCGCTCCTATCCAGCCTTATTCTCCGTGTTAGCAGACGGTATTATCTATACAATACTCTTTGCTAACGTGGGTATAGAGGTGGGGCGTCACAGCGTGGTATCAAAGCTAAGTTCAGAACAAAATATGATAAACACAGAATAGGTGCACATATTATGGTACATCAAAGTGTATAAGTGATACAAATCTTTGAATCATCATTGTCTCTTTATTCCATCAAGGTTAGATAGAGTTGGGAATACGTCTAGGAATGCATTTAATTCCGTAGTATTCCATATTGCAATATCTACCTTGTGAATAATCCTTTCCTTATCTTGACTTTCAGCTTATGTCTGGAAGAGGCAGAGGTCGACGTTCGGGTGTTGGGCAGTCCAGTGGCTCACATCCGGATGGCGTTTGTATGTCTGTCGATCAGTTTATGGAGTTGTTTAGGAGCACTCAGCCTCCCGTTCCTCGTCGAGTGTCTCCACCTCGCAAGTCTGCTTTTGCACGTCAGTGTAGTGATTTTGCTTATCTTGGAGGAAAACCGTTTAAGGGCTTCGAGTCTGTTCTTGAAGTCCAAGCTTGGCTTCGCACGTGCGAGCGTATCTTCTCTCGCATGGATCTTTCTGACGATGATCGAGTTCTTGTGACTTCTAGCTTATTACAAGAGCGTGCTCTTGATTGGTATGAGCTTCTTGTAGCCGAGATTGATGAGTCTACTCTTTCTTGGACTCAGTTTTGGGGACGATTTGAACTCAAGTTCGTTCCTGAATCTGAAAAAGTTTTATTGACCCGTCGCTTCCTTGAGTTGAAGCAAGGGAAATCTTCTGTTTCTGAGTATGTCGCATCGTTCGAGGCTTTATCTCAGTATGGTCTTGAATTCATCAGCACTTCTTACAAGAAGAATTTGAAGTTTGTTTCTGGTCTTAAGAAATATCTTAGGAAGTCTTTGTTGCTCCAGCTTAAGCTTTCTTTCGAGGAATTGGTTGATTCGGCACTTCACCTCGAGACCATCGAGAAGGAGGGTGATAGTGATGTAGATGTTGAGGTTTCTAAGAACCCCAACAAGAGGCCGTTTCCAATTCAGAAAAAGCCTTTTCCTTCTAAGAAGAAGAAGACTGGTGGTCCTACTTCTCAGCCTCAGTCTTCCGGAACACCTTTCGTTCGAAAGTGTTTCAATTGTGGTTCTCCGGATCATATTATTCGAGCTTGTCCAAACCCTCTCTTCTGCCGTTACTGCAAGAGGAAGGTCATCGTAGTTCCACTTGTCCCATTGCTCCGAATAATTCTTCATCTGGCAAGTTAAATGTAGCGAATGCTTCTGGAGGTCCTTCTCAGCCCAAAGGTATATCTCCATCTATTTTGGAAGGTTTTATTCTATTTCATGATCATAGTATTCGAGTTCTTTTCGATGCGGGTGCTTCACATTCTTTCGTATCGAAGAAGCTTGTAGATGATTTATCCTTGGATGTTTCTTGTATGGTTACTTCTTTAAGGATTGCGAATCCTATTGGGGGATCCGCGACCCTTAGCTTGTTTTGTAATGATATTGAGATTGTTTTATGTGGCTTTTCTTTCCGTGCGAATCTGCACGTTGTTTCTCATTTGGGTTTTGATATGATTTTTGGTATGGACTGGCTAGTGAGGTACGATGCCAGGATTATTTGTTCCGAGAGAATTTTATATCTTTGTCATCCTGATTCGCCTTCTCAGTTATCTCTTGTTCTTAGGGATGTGGATAATTCCGAGATGGCTTTGTATTCTCTTGATTCGCGAGATGGCGATGATGTATCTCGTATTCCTATTGCTTGTGACTTTTATGATGTTTTTGAGCCTGTATCGGGTTTGCCACCCAAACGGGCAATTGAGTTCCGCATTGATCTCATTCCAGGCGCGCAGCCAGTTAGTCGTCCTCCCACGAGGATGTCTACAAAGGAAAATGAGGAACTCAAGAAGCAGCTTTTAGAGCTTGAATCCAAGCAATTGATTCAATCTAGTTTTTCTCCGTGGGGATCCGCGGTCGTCTTTGTGAAGAAGTTTGATGGAACTCTTAGGCTTTGCATTGACTATCGCAAGCTTAACGAGTTGACCATTAGAAATAGGTATCCATTGCCTAGGATCGATGATATGTTCGATCTATTGAGTGGTGCTAAGGTCCTTTCTCAGCTTGACCTTGCCACAGGTTTCCATCAGTTACGAGTCGCGGAGGATAGCATACCTCTTACCGCTTTCCGCACTCGTTATGGTTCTTTTGAGTGGCTCGTTATGCCGTTCAGTTTGACGAACGCTCCTGCTTTCTTTGTTGATCTCATGAATCGGGTATTCCGGGAATATCTCGATAAGTTCGTGCTTGTCTTCATTGATGATATCCTTATTTATTCTAAGTCTGAAGCTGAGCATGCTAATCACTTGAGAATTGTCTTGAGTACTCTCCGTCATCATCAGCTTAAAGCCAAATTCTCCAAGTGCCACTTTTGGGAGAATAAGGTTAAGTTCTTAGGCCATGTTGTATCTTCCGATGGCATTTCTGTCGATCCCTCAAAGATCGAAGCCATCCAGAATTGGAAGAGGCCTGAAAATATTCATGAGATTCGTAGTTTCCTTGGATTGGCGGGTTATTACCGTCGGTTCATTAAGGATTTTTCCCGTGTTGTGCTTCCTCTCACTTGCCTTACTCGGAAAGGCATTCGTTTTGATTGGTCCGACAAGTGTGAGGCTTCCTTTCTGTCATTGAAGGAACTTCTCACAAATGCTCCTATTCTAGTGGTTCCCGAAGGGAATCATGATCTTGTTGTCTACACCGATGCTTGTGGTAGTGGTCTCGGTGCTGTTCTTATGCAGAAGGATTGGGTAGTTGCTTATGCTTCTAGGCAACTGCGTCCGAATGAAGTTCGCTATGCCACTCATGATCTTGAGTTAACCGCCATTGTCTTTGCCTTGAAAATTTGGCGACATTATTTATTGGGCGAGCGCTTCATTCTCTATACCGATCATAAATCTTTGAAGTATTTGTTCACTCAGAAGGAACTCAATATGAGACAACAACGTTGGCTCGAGTTTCTTTCTTCTTATGACTTTGATATCGAGTATACCCCTGGTAAGGGTAATCGTGTTGCAGATGCGCTTAGTCGCAAACATTCGGCTGTTATTTCTATGATGCTTGCCGAATGGAATATTCTTGAGACTCTATCTTTTTGTGAAATTCATGATCAAGGTTCATCTTCTGATTATCCTATTCTATTATTTAGTTTGGGAGCTCGACCTATTTTATTGGATCGTATTGCCGATGATCAGCGGCGTGATCCTGAGTTGTTGCATCTTATTCAGCTTTGTGAGTCCGGATCATGCGATGAGGCATTGCAAGATTTCAGTATTGATTCTCATGGGTGTCTTCGTAAGAAGAACCGTCTTTTTGTGCCTTCTGACTGTGCACTTAGGCATGACATTCTTGATGATTGTCACCGTTCTAAGTATACTATTCATCCCGGTAGTAGCAAGATGTATGCCGATATGCGTCGTCTTTATTATTGGGAAGGCATGAAGAGCGATGTGGCGAGTTATGTGAGCAATTGCATAACTTGTTAGCGTTTTAAAGCCGAGCATCAGCATCCTTCTGGTCTTCTTCAGCCTCTTGAGATTCCATTGTGGAAATGGGATCAGATATCTATGGATTTCATTGACGGCCTACCTCGTTCGAGATATGGCCATTCTAGCATTTTGGTTATTGTTGATCGCCTTACCAAGTCTGCTCATTTTGTCCCTATTAAGTCTAATAGGACTGCTTCGCATTTGGCTAAGTTGTATGTCAAGGAAATCGTGAGACTTCACGGTGTTCCTAGTTCTATTGTGAGTGATCGTGATCCTTTATTCACGAATCATTTTTGTAAGAGTCTTCAGCAAGCTTTGGGAACAAAGCTTAATTTTTCTACAGCTTATCATCCGCAGTCTGACGGACAGACTGAACGGGTGAATCGTATTTTGAAAGATCTTCTCCGTATTTGTATCTTTGATTTCGGTGGTAGTTGGGAGGATCACCTACCTCTTGTAGAGTTCTCCTACAACAATAGTTTTCAGTCTAGTATCGGTATGGCTCCTTTCGAAGCCTTATACGGAAGGCCATGTCGATCACCTTCTTGTTGGTTAGAATCTGGTGAGAAGCTTATTCTTGGTCCAGATTTTGTTCGTGATTCTTCTGAGAAGATTGATCTTATTAGGTTGAGAATGGAAGAGGCACAGAGTCGCCAGAAATCCTACGCGGACAACCGTAGGAAGCCTCTCGAGTTCTCGATCGGCGATCTTGTTTTTATTCGTGTTTCTCCTTTGAAGGGGGTTATGCGTTTCAGTACGACTGGAAAATTGGCTCCTCGTTATGTAGGACCATTTTCTATTACTGAACGTACTGGCCCTGTGGCTTATAGAGTTTCACTTCCAGCTCATTTATCTGGCATTCATGACGTGTTTCACATCTCGCAACTTCGGAAGTGTCTCCGGGAGTCGGATTATGTTATTACTTCTCCTGATTTGCAAGAGCTTGAGGTCTCACCGGACTTATCTATTGTACAGCAACCTATTCGCGTGCTTGACACGGAGGTGCGACACCTTCGGAACAAGGACGTGCCGCTCGTTAAAGTTCAATGGTCCGTTAATCCCAATAACTGTACTTGGGAAACCAGAGAATTTATTGAGCGATCTTATCCGGGTTTTCTTTCCTTGCTTTGAAACGGTGAGCATGTCTTTTCATCTCAAGCTTATTTTCTTTTCTTTTGATTGATTAATTGTATGTAGTTGTTACAAATATCGTCTCTAGGAATTGCGGGGACGCAATTTTGTAAGGAGGGGGGATCTGTAACAACCCGCATATTTAACGATTTTATATTTAAATGTTTGATTTAAATATAGCGTCGTTAGTCGGATTTTGGTCCGAAATGTTACTTTCTGTAAATGGCCGAATTGGAACTCGAAACTACCTCCATTGGTTCCAAAATGGCATTTGCGATCTTTTTGAGTATAATCTTTGATATGTTTGGAGTTTGTGAATTTTGGTTACTTTTTCTATTGGGATTGGGTTTGGGTTCAGCCCACTAGCTTAACTAATCCTCTAGCTTAGCCACTCCTCTCATTCACTTATTCATTTCATTAAACTTGAGTTTAGAACTGAAAATGGGGGAAAGGAAGAGGAATTAGAAATTAGCAAGCCCTAGTTCTCCTTTGTATCTTGATTTCTTGCTCCAAATTCATAGAGAATCCATTAGTAAGTTCATCTCCATCTTCTCCATCTCTTCTCCTCTTCAATTTCAGTAATTTTCCTAACCCTAACTTAGGAAATACTTTCTTTGATTCTAGATTGAAGCTTGTAGTGTTGAAGTGGAGTGAAGTGGTTGATTCCTTGCATTGTGCTTCTTCATCTTCTTTGTTTTGTGTAAAAAAAAGGTGAGTTTTTAACTCACATCTACTTCTCCTTGATTTCATGGGTGTTGGTATGAATTCCTAACAAGTATGCATGTGCCATTGTTTTGGAATTGGAAAGAATTTGCATTTTCATTGAAATAGGGCAGGAAGTGCAAAATCATCAGGTTCGGCCGACCGAGTGCAGGCTCCGGTCGACCGACCTGCTGCCCCGAGCTATAATTGGGTTTCTGCATCTGGCCGGCCGACCGAGCCCTGCAGTCCGGTCGACCGATTTGCTTTGTTTTGCCTGTTTTCCTTATTTTCCATATTTGATTGATTTTTCCGGATTCTATCGATTCAAGTTGCTTTTTAATGTTTGTTGTTGCATCTTTGACTTTGATAACTTACTCTTGACTTCATCCACGGGTTTTTATAAAATAATCTCTCAAATCGCATTTAAAGGCTCGTTTCTCCAATTCATAAATTCTATTTAAAACACACACTTTCGCACTTCGAGCGGAGTGGAAGGGTGATTAAATGGTTGGGCAAAACACGGATCATGAATCTGTGCGTTTATCCTTCTGATTAATGCCCGACCTATTCGATTGATCGTTTTGGCCTTCGGGTTTGGTTTATCGATGATATGAGGTAAATTTGTACTGCTTTGAGTGTGAAATTAACTAATGGATAGTAAACCGTTTAGTGCGAACGGGTGGTTATGGGACTCACGTTACCACTTTTCGGATTCCTCTCTGGGAGTTTGTGACACATGCTGCCTTTGGGATAGTGTCTTCGGACTGTCTCCTCTGGCTTGTTTCCTTTAAATATCGCCTTTGGAGTTGGTCCTTTGCCCCGACTCGCAAAAATATTTGGGGTTGTCGGTTATCTTTAGTATTGCTTTCGGAGTGGTTTCTTCACCACCGCTCAAGAGAAAACGGAGTGGTTTCTTCACCACCGCTCAAGAGGAAATGGAGTGGTTTCTTCACCACCGCTCAAGAGATATCGGAGTGGTTTCTTCACCACCGCTCAAGAGATAACGGAGTGGTTTACTCACCACCGCTCATGATGTTTCATTTATATGTATATTCCCTAGGTATTGCTTTTCTGTATTGGTTCTTTGGAGCCACACGAAATATAGCGCCTACCTTGTGAAACTCGTATTTATCGGTATTTGTTGTTTGCCTTATGGATTGCTTTGGGATATTCTTATCCTTTGTTTCTATATGTTGCCGATGATATGAGGCTTGATCTATATGATTCATCTTTCGTTAGATGATTGTGTTATCTCTTTTAGAGATATCTATTATGCTTTGTAACCTTGTAGGTTTATTGTTGTTCAGTTTATTTAACTGATTTGTTTAGCTAGACTGATCCGTGTAATTTATACTCGGGTCAGACCGAGTTGTTTCAGGTTAGGTGCTTTTGGATAGCCTATTTTGCTTCCGCATGGACTATTCGCTAGCTTCATTTTATTGTAGCGCCTTTTGTGGTCCTTATCTGTTGTAACTCTGTTATTCATACTCTTTTTCGTCTCGTCTGTATATTGTGGTCTCCTGTACCACTTGACATGTATTATTTTGTATACTCTGTTGTGTATCTGTTTATGTGTATATTATGATCGACTGTTCTGTGATGTGAATTACATTTGAGTTGTTATATTTTCTTCTGATAGATCCTATAGCCATTGTAGTTTTGCTTTAAATATTTATTGAATAGGTCGAATTTTAATGTGGTTCTACTTTTCGACGTATTTAGTGAATAGTTAAGGTAAGATTACACATGGTCGCTCCTATCCAGCCTTATTCTCCGTGTTAGCAGACGGTATTATCTATACAATACTCTTTGCTAACGTGGGTATAGAGGTGGGGCGTCACAATCATGTTCATCAATATTAAAAGTAGAAAGATCCATTCTCGAACTCTTGCAATTGAGAATGTTGCCCAAAATTTCACAATTTAAAACAATTTTAGTGCCTTTAACACTACTTCAAATTTCATTTTCATTTCCTTCATGAAAACCCCAATTCAAATTTGCATAAAACATTTTAACAAGATTTGGATAGCAAACAAAATCATTTTCAGAATTGTCAAAAAGACTAAGAATATGGTTCTCTTCAAGAGGGGTATTGATTTCATATGTAGAGAAATCGCTAAAGATAATAAAATTTCCCATATGAACTTTTCCGTAATTAGCATAGATTATATAAGCCTTGACTGCTTCCAGATCATTATACAGATATCAGTCTCATTATGGATGGAGTGCTTGAAGAAGCCATTTTTGAAGAGAGTAGAGAGTTTGAAAGAGTAAAAGAGAGTTTGGGTTTTGAAATGAAAGTGAGATGATATGATAGGATAAAGGAAATAAATAGATATTTAATAGCCATGTTCTCTGGTCAAGAGGTACCTTTTTAGGACAATGGAGTTGGTGAAAAGGTGGAGGGAAGTTTAAAGATTTGAATTCAAATTTGAATTTCAATTTTCTGATAGACATATCGAGATCATGGGTAGGGCCATGTCGACATGTGTCAGAGAATTCATGTGACCTATCTATTCTTAAATACTTTAATATATATATATATATATATATTATTTTTAATGTCTATATATTTTTCTAAAGTAATTATTAAATATAATAATACTTTTTTTTTAAAATATTATAAATTTTAAAACATAAAAATTTAAAATTCAAAAAATGCATAATTTCAAGAGAAATCAAACAATCAATCAATTTTAACCAAATAATTTCAACAAAAATATTGTAAACGTGTACCTTTTTCTAGATTCGTATCTCTAAAATCATCAGAATCATGAATAGCCGTAAAGCACAAATTTGAATTTTCTGTTTTTTGATCATCATTGCTTGAGGATGAGTCTGAGTTTGAATCATCTAGAGTAGCGGTATATGCTCATTTCCTTTTCTTTGTATAATCATTGCTTGCAGGAAACTGTTGCTTATGAGGATGCGGACAGTCACTTCTGAGAAGACCTGGTTCGTCACAGTTGAAACATTTGACGTGATTTGATACTACATTATGATTTCCAGAATTCCTACGATCATTCTTTTTGAGGCTGTTCATCTTTCTATATTTAGAAACTTTCGAAAATTCCTTGTCATGAAGGCTATTTCTTCATCACCATCACTACCCGATTCTGATTCATCTGTTAATGCATTGAATGCAATTGACTTCTTTTCAAATGCCTTGGTATCTCTTCTCCCTTGCATTTGAACTTCGAATGATATTAGATTTCCAATCAATTCTTCAATTTTTAAAGTACTGATATCATTTGCTTCTTCGATTGCAAGAGTTTTCTGATCCCATTCCGGAGTAAGAGAATTTAGAATTTTTCTGACTTGATCTTCTTCGAAGAAACTTTTTCCCAATGATATTAGAGAATGCACAATATCCTAAAATCTACTATGCATATCTAGATGGACTCATTTGAATTCATTTTGAATAATTGAAATTGGTTCGTGAGTATGGATATTTTGATCTATTTGACTTTGCTTGTTCCTTCATGAGCAACTTGCAAAGTTTTTCAGATATCATATGCAGATTTACAAACAGATACTCTATTGAATTCATTCCTATCAAGTGAAAAAAATAAAATATTCGTGGATTTGGAATTATTTTGTGTTTTAGTCTTTTGCTCAGCAGTCCACTATGACAAATTAATCGTACGTTCAGAATATTCAGTTTGTGTGATATACCAAGTGTCTAATCCTATTGACTGTAAATATATTTTCATTCTACATGCCCAATATGCATAGTTACTGCCATTAAAAAGTGGTGTATGGCAGTAGACTGACCCTCTACAAATGAACTGGTGATAGTGTTAACAGAACCAGTGTTGTTAGCCATTTTAAATAAAAACTTTTCAGAATTCAGATTATGAAAACTTTGAAAACCTTGCTCTGATACCAAATGTTAGAAATGCGGATTACAAATCTTAAGGCTGGAATAACACTAGGGGGTGAAAAGTGTTTTTTGGAATTTCTAAATCTTTTTGAAACTTGTGTAATTTAATCACCAACAAATGCAATTCACAGATATAGATATAATCACAAAATCAGGTACAGATGCAAAAACAAAATAAAAGCAGTAAAGGAAAGAACACACCATGATTTTATACTATGGTTCAGAGTTACCCTACATCCAGTCCCGCTTAATTGTACGGATTTCTTTTCAAAATAATCTCCTAGATTACGCCCTCGATTTCAAGGCCATGAGGTACACCCACATGTATTTGAGTATGGGGCAAACTCTTTTGATTTACCAGGCCACAAGTTCGCCTAATCGATTTCTAAGGCAACAACCACACCCAACTGATTACAAGGCTCAACTGCACCTTTTACTCAATAGATTGATTTACATATAATCCTATAACTCTGAATAGCACCGAGACCTTATTGGAGAGAGTGGCAGAGAAACAAACAAAGGATAATCTAGTTCAATTCACTTGGTATTTTGGCAGAGTATGGTTTGGGATTCTTTAGAATAAATGTCGAAGATGAAGAGGAGAGAAAGTGAATGAAAATCTGGTAAAAATTCGTTTGGAACTTACTGGTATTTATAGAGATTAACAACCATATCTATTCGTGAAAGGATACGACGAATAGACATTTATTTTGAAAATTTGAAATCTGAAAATTAACAGGCACCATGTCGACATGGGGGGTAGGAGTATGTCGACAAGCTCTAGGCAAAAATGGTGATTTTGATTTTCTTGTTAAAATTGGTTTTTATAATTTTTCAAAACAATTCTATACTTTTATAAATATACTTGAATATAGTTTAACTACATAAAAGAGTTTAGAATGTAATATATAATCTTAATTTATAAAGTGATTTAAAATATGAGTATATAAATATTTAAAAGCTAATATTCAAACAAGAAATATTTTAAATCAAGGACAATTTTGAAATCAAAATAAAAAATGATAAAGATAATTTTGAGGCCAAAGTATTTCAAACAGGAGAGATGTCTTTTTGAAAAGAAGGTTTTGAATTTTTTTTAAAATAAGAGATATAATTTTTAAAAGGCATTTTCATAAAATTAGTGGATATCAAAATAGGACCACTATATGTTCCATTAGATATTGTCATGGGTTCCATCCCACTAGGGTTCCATCTCTTTAATAGGCTCGAAGTGGATTCCATTCCACGAATAAATTTCGAATAAAAATGCAAGTGCTTTCAAAAAGTTTTAACATAATTCAAGACTCAATACTTATCTTGCACTTTGAAATCTTGAACTCTTGATATCTTGATACTCATGAGTCTTCAATCTTGATATCTTCAATCTTTAAATTCATCAATCTTGTATCTTTATGCCGTACAGTCTTCATTCTTGGTACTTACATGTTTATATCTTGCATATATATATATATATATATATATATATATATATATATATATATATAAACTATAATGTTAGCGTTTATATTTTATAATAAGTCCTAAGGTTGTTGTCATCAAAACATCCTTCTCAAGGACTGACAACTAACCTAGCCAGGGATAGTTATAACTACCTACCCCCGCATGTGCCGATGTAAAATACATAAATCAATAACACATAAACAGTGCAGTGGAAATAACGGTAGATAATATTTTCTAATGGTCCAACTCCAACCTCCATTTCCCATGGCTTCCGCTTCATATCTCCACCTGCCAAAATGCTCCGTACTAATCTAAATACTAGGCTGTTCGAAAAAATAGGGCACCCAGAGTTAAAGGAAAGGGAAAAAACTCCGGATCATTCATGGGACTGGTGTGAGAAACTCAAAATTCACTTTCGAAAACAAAGGGTATCTCATAAGACCACGCTAGATAATAACATGGAACGGGTTTTTACCTTATGATAACCAAAAGTGATTACACCAAAATAACAGGATATTATTTTTAATAACATTGTGTTTTGTTTTGAAAAACGCTTTTCAAGTAAACTTATGAATATTAGCCGAAATGGTTACATTCATTAAATTCCAGCACCTTGGTCTACAATCAAACTCTTACGGGTTCTTACTGGATATAGGATACCATACTAGCAACAAAGGTAAGGGACTACCTTCCATAAAGTACACCTCTAGAGGGATGCACCTAGGTGTGATTTCCCCAACCAATGCCTAAACAAGACTGTCTACCCAACCGATAGACCGAATATGCCATTTTGTTCGGTCATTTCCGACCTTCCGAGAGCGCTCTCATTACAACCTTTAGACCCGAAATATAGCAGGGGACCTGTTATATCCAAAAAGGAAAATGCGAGCATTCTCATCTATGCTAAACCATGACTCATCTTGCCACACGCCCTATTTCAGTCACTCCCCATTTGATGAGGCTCGAGGTAACGCATTACCTTTTCATTCCAGCTCATTCACTCTAAAAGCCACATTTCCAGATCCGCCATTTACTAATTGACTCCCACAAAAATATAACGTTCAAGCTCGTACGTCTTAGAGAAGTGTGTTAAGCTAAGAGAATTTGCCTTCTCCGACACCAAACAGATGTATGTTTGTAAAAGTGAACATTCGTAATCATAGGAAATGCTTTGTCAGACATTCTCCCATGCAAGTATCTAGGTAAAGAACGAACCGAAGGCACCACCCTATTGCATCCCTAATCGCAGTAGCCACAGCCCTTGCATCATCGAAGATCTCACAACAAGAATCACTGCTATTCATTTACCTCGGGAGCAACTCCGAGGATATCAACAAGTAATCCACTTGCTATAGAAGTTCTTCTATCTTCAACATCATAGAGATTTTCCATCTCAGTTTCTTCAATCAATTGTCCATTTCTGGAAGGCTGTTCATTGATTCGAAGTGGTCATCAGATTGGGACTTTACCCTAAGTCCGACCCTAGTTCCTTCGATATCAATTATCGAAATAAAATGCGTACATATACAGAATCTTTAAGCTTCATTAAATTTAACTGGTTAACCCCTTTTCTGAATTAGAATCAGTTCTTGATTGTAAAACATTAAGGGAATAATTTCTCAAGTACAAATCCCAAAGGCCTAAACCAACATCATATTGATACCCTGAAAACTACCCAACTTAACATCACAATAATCGAGCTCCAATTCCTTTTCGCTTATCCAATTCCCTTATCTTTATCTTTTCAAAAAATTTACATGATCTTTGCCAAGTACCCGGATATACCTTTCGATCCGTTCCACCCATTGTCTAAGAAATATACAAGGTCAAATGGATTTCCCATCCTGTTAACTACCTTGTTTGCTTTCTCAGATCTCACAAGCAGGACAAGATGTACTCTTAGGTATTGCCGCGTACCCCATCTGTTATTTATTTTAATTCTCATTCAGAGATAATACCTCATTCATAACTTAAATCTTCGATTTCAAACTCAATTATTTATCAGCAAAAAATGAGGCCTTCCAAGTTGGGGAACTATTTCCTCTTAAACCTTGGTTTGATCACATTCTTTATCCTTTAAATAACAGTCGCTTAAATACCTCGAAGTCTAATGCCACTTCTGAGCTTATTTCCAAATATTTTTTATTACTTAAAAAATTCATTTGATTGTAAAATTTGACCATCTTTCTAAGTCTTAAAAAAATTCCCAAATAAATCTTAAAAATCATAATTAATTATCATGAAATCATTCATAAAAGATTTGGGTCAAAAATTTCTTCCGGTTCCTTAACTTAAAAATCCAATTCCTTAATCGCTAGTGAATAGTGATTAACTAGGTCATTTTCCATAATTATACTTTTGATTAAGTATAAACTCATTTTTATCGTCCAAACCTCATTATTATATTAATAATGAATTTAGAAATTTATTTCATAATTTTCAGAATTATAAAATTAAACTTATAAAAATCTAGATTTAATCGCTCTTATAGCGACTTTTTTGAAAACTCTTTTACTCATAACCTGAGATTTTCAAATCGAAAACTTAATTTTTTACACTTCCGTTCGAAAATACAGATCGCATAACCGCGAACTATTACTTTAGAAAAAGCCCAAATTTGACCATTTGGTAAATTGTTCTGGACTTTCCCTGGAACACTTCCAAAACACTTATAAGTGAATACAGGTTAAACACTTATCAAAATTTTCATAACTTTTAGTTACTATTTCCCCATCGATTTCTTTTATACGAGACTTAAGTTTTCCTATACACATGTAAGGGTAAGTGTGTCGGGACTTCTCAATATCCTTTTATAACACATCATCACATCCAAAAAATTCATTCAAGCATATCATATATCATTAACAATCATTAACTAACTTGTAAATGAATATGAACTTATATATACTTGTTTACTGACTTTTTCTTAATTAAATTTTCATGTATGTTAATTAACTATCCAAATCATTAACCAATCATCATACTCAACTATCCAAACATGTTTTTAACTTAATAATACAAGTATAATATTATTAGTGTACAAAGCTATTTAAAGTTAAATTTCATGGAGTTCTCACCAAAATCTTTCCTAACTTTCACTAGTTGTTCCTACGGTCAAAGCTCCGACGTCCAGTGTCTCAAAGAAAATGAAATGACCTTCCTAACTCCCAAATGGTTCGTCTCAGGGTGGTATTTGGAATTAGAGTGAGTTTGAGTGATGATTCTTGGATGGTCTTTCTTAGAAGAGAGAGGAGAAAGATTGATGTTTATATCGAAGATTTTTGAGTTGTTTAGCTATGGTTTCCCGCCATGGAAGCCATTAATGGTTTCTTGAGCTTGAGAGGATTTATGAAGAAGAAGGTGAAAAAATGATAAAGGAGAGAAGAGCATGAAAGGGAAGGTTTATGTAGGATTAGTCTTAGGAATAAACTATAGGTATATGTCACTTCTTATCAACAAATCAACATCATACCACATCACTTCACTCCATAACCACATGTACCTGCGTACACTCCTCCTTTGTTGGGTGTGTAACCTCCCCTACCAACCTTTCCATGCGTGTGTAACCACTCCTTATCCTTGCTATGCTTGCATTAAATGAGAGGGTGAGTTGATGTGATGTTTTCCATACTCTTTTCTTTATTCTTTTTTTTCTGAAGAATGGTAAATTTTATTGATGCCTCACAAAGACCAATACAAAAACTCACAAAGTCTCGTACAAGTTAAATTAAAAGAATGCGACAAAAAGAGCACGATAACCAAAGTGGAAAAGCACGATAACCAAACTGGAATATTACTATATTCCACAGCAAAACACTGCCTCCTACTAAAGCACTGAAGCTAAAAGTCATGGCGGATCCACATTCCAGTCTCGAAGGATTCTGGTCTCCAGTTCTGACGCACAGGTAAAGATCTTGCTTTTAATTCATTTCACTAGGATCCTGACATCTTGTTCAATTGCGATCTGAATTTGGTGATGATTCTTTGTAGTATTCTGGAAAAATCTTCGATTCCTCTCTATCCAGAGATGGAAAACTGTTGTGGTGAGGCAAATAAGCTGCAGTTGGGTCAGCAAAGCTTCTTTCTTGCGGGAACTCAGGTACAGTAATTCATCTTCTAGGGTAGAAATTGCATGCATGTCTTGATTTTTACTCTTAACATGACTTAACACACGAGTAGAGTATTCACATTCAAAAAATAGATGATTGTGTGATTCTGGTGGGAGTTACATAATTTACAATTTAGATTGACCTCCATACCCTATCTAGCTAGTCTGTCAGACGTAGGAAGTCTTAAATTAATGGCTTTGAAAGTCGTGAATGCCATCTTAGGGTTGTTTGATCTGGACCAGATAGGAGCTGCCCAAAATTTGTTAATATGTTTAGTACGTGGAGCTTCCCAAGCACTATTGGTAGTAAAGATACCATCTTTAGTGTGGTTCCAAGTCCAAGTATCATTAGGTTCAGAGGGGAAGATAGGAACAAACTTGACATCCTCAGCAATAACATGAAGCCCTTTCTGGTCAGGAATCCAATCACTATGTTGGATAATGGAAGCAACTAGTTCATCATATTCTCCAATACATGAAATCATACCCCAGCCATATTTGTCAGTAAGTGAGTGTCCATTAATCCATGGGCCCCTCCAAAGATAAGTATCCCTACCATTAGCAATTCCCCTTGAGATACATGTTTTCAAAACATCCCTGCTCCTTAAAATACTTTTCCAAACCCCAGAGGAGTTAATATCTTCATGCATAGTCCAGAAACTACCCTTTAGATATCTGCTTCTCATCCACCTAGCCCAGAGAGTGTTAGAAGTTAGAATTTTCCATCCATGTTTAATTTGATAAGTCCTTCTAAGGTCTTTCAGGTTGACGAGCCCAACACCACCTTCAGATTTAGGTCCGGAAAGAATATCATAACTAACTTTATGTAATCCCCCCCTCCAAATGAAGTTAGCACATGCTGAATTAATCTTCTCAATTGAACTGTCAGGAATGTGAAATGTTTGAAGCCAAAATCTAACTTTAGCAGTAATAACTGTATGCACCAATTCAATTCTACCAGCAAAAGAGAGTAATTTAGAACTCCAACCATTAAGTTTGTCTCTAATCTTTCCAACAAGTTCACCACATTCACGATCAGTTATGACATTAGTTGAGAGAGGAACCCCCAGATACTTGACTGGAAGTAGACCTTCCTTAATTTGCAAAATGTCCAAAATGGCTTGTTTAGAGGTGCAATATTTGCTAAAATAGCATTTGGACTTAGTAGTATTTAGCTCAAGACCCACAAATAGATGCAATTGGTTAAAAATATGAAGTAGACCCTGAGCAGCAGTTGAGGAAGCTCTAACAGCAATAATCAAATCATCAGCATATAATAAATGATTGACATTAGGGTCATGTTTAAATAGAGGCTGAAACAAAGAATTATAACAAGCTAGTTCCATTTGAAGTGAGAAAAATTCCATGGCAACTAAGTAGGGGGAGAGGGGATCACCTTGTCTCAAGCCCCTATTACTAGTAATGTAACCTTTAGGAGTACCATTAATGATAATGGAAAATGTGGGGGTGGAGATGCATTCCTCAATGAGATTAATCATGGAAGTAGGAAAATCCATACAGTGTAATACGTGAATGATAAACTGCCTGTTGATTTTATCATAAGCCTTATGTAAATCAATCTTTAGACACATCTTGTCAGCTCCAGGTTTATTAAACTGTCTAATCAGTTCATGAGCTAGTAAAGAATTCTCAGATATGTGTCTTCCTTTAATGAAAGCAGATTGACATTCAGAAATAAGATCAGGAAGAACTTTTGTAAGTCTATTACATATCACCTTACTGAGAATCTTATATAACACATTACAACATGCAATGGGTCTAAAATCTTCAATCCTGGAAGGACTTTCCACCTTTGGAATAAGAGTGATAAATGTGTGGTTTAATTCATGAAGAATTTTACCAGTGTTGAAAGATTCCTGAATAGCTTCTAACAGTTGATTTTTCAGGTGTTGCCAATGGAGTTGATAGAACTTAGAGTTCCACCCATCAGGCCCTGGGGAAGAATCAGTGTGAATAGAGAAAACAGCAGCTCTTACTTCCTCCTCAGTGACAGTCTCTTGCAACATCTTCCTGCCCACATCAGTTATAAGTGCCTGTTAAAATTGAGAAATATCAGTAGCTAATTCTCCATGATCATTCATAGAATTAATGAGAGCATTGCAGTTCCTCCTAAAGGACATCTTAGCATAGAAAAATTTGGTACAATCATCCCCTTGAGTGAGCCATTTCTCTTTCGCCATCTGTTTTGCTTGTATAGCTTGTAAATGAAAGGCCTCTTTAAGTTGCTCCTGAGTAGAGAAATAATTAGACATTAAAATATCGTTAAGTGGGTCTGCATCAAGAAGGGTCTGCATCAAGAAGAGTCTGCATCTTTTCACATTCCTGTTGTAATTGACTTATAGTGTCCTGAGTTTTTGTTCTTTCTCTGTTCCAAATTTTTAATATATGTTTTAGCTCTTTTAACATCATGACCATGGAAAACCAACCATTTCCATCTGTTTTAGAAATTGAATTGAAATCTACAACATCTGTATAACCTTCAATTAAGTGCCAATGGTTACCATATCTTAAAGGCCTTCCTTTAGTAATGTTAATTTGTTGATTAAATTGAATATGTAATGGAGAGTGGTCACTGGTTTAACTAGGAAGTACAAAAATTTTCAGATTAGGGACATTGGACAAGATTTTGTCATTAATAAGTACTCTATCAAGTCTGCAAGCAATTTTTTTTAACTTCACCACTAAACCAAGTAAATTTCAGGCCAGAGTGGGGTGCTTCAAAGAGGCCAGCTGCTACAATACATTTTAATCTAAGGGTACTTCCACCTCTTTTCTCATTTGTTTTAAGAACAACATTAAAGTCCCCCATGACCATCCAGTTATGATTAATATGCTTGGATGTATGAATTAAATAGGACCATAACTGTCTATGAAGAGAAGCCCAATTATGAGCATAAACAAAAGTGCATATGAAGCTCAAGCCACCCACATTAGTACAAGTAACAGTAATGAATTGTTCAGATTTATCTTTAATAGAAAGGTCCCATATGGATTTATGCCAAGTGATAAGTATACGACCTTTAGAAGATGCTGAATTATTGTCTATCCATCCCCAATCATCACCAAACATAGTAGCAAACAACTTAATATTATGATCCCCCATCTTATTCTCAAGAAAAGCAATTATAGTAGGATTAAATTTATTCCTAAGTTTAAAGAGGTCTAATCTTCTAGCATCACCATTTAGACCCCTAACATTCCAGCAAATAATAGACATTAAGAGTGTCGAGATTGGCTCCTTGTCACCCGAGCCAATGTGTTTCTTCCTTTCCCTTTTTTCCTAGTTTGGTAATAAATTGCTCCGCATATTTTGGGTTATCTTTAGTATATTGGTCAGAAAAATAAAGCTCCTCTTCTGAATTTATGGACTCAACTTCCAATTCAATTCCCAACTGATTAATTTCCTAAATGTTATTAGGTGTATCATCATTATCCACATGTGATGAGGCAGCATGTTGGACAACAACAATATTTGTATGGGACTTATCATGTTGGACAACAATATTTGCAGGGGACTTATCATGTTGAACAGTTGGTTGAAAAACAGAATGAACAGAATGAACAGCAGCAGACTTTAATGGGAACTGATCAGATTGTTCAGCTGGAGGCTCAATATCAGCAGCTGCTGAACGCTCAGGGGAATATATGGCAACAAGAACTTCCGCCGTACAAGAATTGCTCTGCTCAGCAGTATTTTGAGGGGAATGCTTATCCAGTGGAGACAACTCATTCATTTGTGCAAGATTTTGAAGTGGAGAACAATTATTCTGCTTTGTCAAACAATTCTGTTCTTCCAGAATGGACTGACTTCCCTCAGGGGTGGGACTACCAGTACTAAAGCAAGCTTCAGGATTATTTTGTTGTAAATCTTTGTAATTATTATGGTCTAGGGTATTTTTTGGCACTGAGCTGCTGGGGTTAGAGTCTGTACCCTGGTTTTCAGAATGCTCAGGCAGTTTAGTGGTAGAAGCAGTATGATCTAGTGCTGATGCTTTGGGGATCCACTTTTGTGTAGTTGTGTTTGGGCATTGTGTATCACTATGTCCAAAACACCTGCATAACTTACACAGCGATGGAATAAACTCATATTCCACCTCTTGCTCATAAATTCGACCTTTGTTATCTTTTGCTCTAATTATTTTGGGAAAAGTGGCATCAGCTGTCACCTCTATTAGTACTCTTGCAAATTTAAGTCGTTTAACTTTTCTAGTGAACTCATCAATGTCCAAAGGTTTACCAATAAGGCCAGC